>CM041635.1:32286934-32399467 GCA_023333625.1 Bothriochloa decipiens | reverse complement strand
CCCCCCCGCGCGGTCGAGGAGGTTGAGGAGCAGGCCGTAGTCGACGGTGTCGCGGAGGTAGCGGAGGAGGCGCTTGAGAGCAGTGAGGTGGGGCTCTCGGGGATCATGCATGTGGAGACATATCTGCTGAATTGCATAGGTGATGTCCGGCCTGGTGAAGGTGAGGTACTAAAGTGCACCGGCAAGACTCCGGTATGCAGTGGGGTCTGTCACTGGGGTACCCTCGGCCTCTGATAGCTTGCCCTGTGTGTCAACCGGAGTGGAGCAGGGCTTGCAGTTGGTCATCCCAGCTCTCTCCAGGATATCAAGAGTGTACTGCCGCTGGTGTAAAAGTAGCCCGGTGGGTCGAGGCTCAATAGTGATCCCGAGGAAGTGGTGGAGTGTACCAAGATCCTTCATAGCAAACTCCTGCTGAAGAGAGGTGATGATACGGCGGAGTAGGGAGGGACTGGAGGCTGTGAGGACAATATCATCAACATAGAGCAACAGGTAGGCGGTCTCAGCTCCGTGGTGATAGATGAACAGGGACGTATTTGACTTGGCCTCAACAAAACCCAGTGTCAGCAGAAAAGCAGCAAATCGAGAGTACCACACCCAAGGGGCCTGCTTGAGCCGTAGAGGGACTTGCTGAGCCGGCAGACCATGTCAGGACGAGAAGAGTCGACAAACCCCGCCGGCTGGCTACAGTAGACTGTCTCAGTGAGGCTACCGTGCAGAAAAGCATTCTTGACGTCGAGCTGATGCACGGGCCATGAGCGATTGAGAGCCAGGGAGAGCACTGTACGGATGGTGGCCGGCTTCACCACCGGGCTGAATGTCTCACCATAGTCTACTCCAGGGCGCTGAGTGAAACCCCGGAGAACCCAGCGAGCCTTGTACCTATCGAGGGTGCCATCAGCCCGCCGCTTGTGTGTCCAGATCCACTTGCCGGTGACGACGTTGGAGCCGGGCAGACGGGGCACCAGATCCCATGTCTGGTTGGCGAGGAGCGCCGCGTACTCCTCTTCCATCGCGCGGCGCAAGTGAGGGTTCGACAAGGCGTCGCGAACGGAAGAGGGTACAGGAGAGACCTGCGTCCTGGGCAGCGCCACGAGAGCCCGGGGCCGCAGGGTACCGGCCGCGCTTCGCGTCACCATGGGTGAACATGGCTCGGGTCTCGGTGAAGGAGCGGTGGGTGGTACACCAGCGGCACGGCACGGGCAGCCGGGGGCGGCGGCGGCGGTGTACGTGTCGTCGGCGGAGAGTCAGTCGAGACCCCCAGACCCGAGGTCGAGGCCTCCCGGGCGGGCGAAGGGGGGGGTCGTCCGAAGCGGAAGTCCGTCCGTCAGCCGAGGGCGAGGGGGGTCCTCCGAAACCAAAGTCCGTCCGTTCGCCGAGGCCCTTGGTGCGGTCGAGGCTCCCGGGGCGAGCGAGGGAGTGTCGTCCGAAGCGGAAGTCCGTCCGACAGCTGAGGCCCCCCGTCGAGGGCCCACGGCCGAGGCCCCCCCCTCGCGGTCGAGGCTCCCGGGGCGGGCGAGGGGGGTCGTCCGAAGTGGAATTCCGTCCGTCAGCCGAGCCCCCCCCCCCCCTCGAGGGGGTGTCCAGCCTGAGGGAGTGGGCCGATAGGTCGGAGGGGGCCTCGATCCCTGGTCGACTCCGGGGTCAGGCAGCCCAAGGGAGTGGGGCGAGGGGTTGGAGGGGGCCTCGATCCCGGTGTCTGTGGTGTTGGTGGTGGAGAAGGGGAAGACTGATTCGTCAAAGACCACATGACGAGAAATGAGGACCTGACGAGAGGTGAGATCAAAACAGCGGTAGCCCTTGTGATCGGGGGAATACCTGAGGAAGACATACAAAGTCGAGCGGGGAGCTAGTTTGTGGGGAGCGGTGGCAGTGGTGTTGGGGTAACACGCACACCCGAAGACACGAAGGTGCTCGTATCGAGGAGGGGTCTCGAAGAGAGCGTGGTGTGGCGTAGGAGCGGGACAGGCAACGGAAGGAAGGCGATTCACGAGATAGGTGGAGGTGTGCAGACTCTCGGCCCAGAAGCGAGCAGGAAGCGACGCCTGGAGTAGAAGGGTGCGTATGGTGTCGTTTGTGGTGCGAATCATGCGCTCGGCCTTGCCGTTCTGGGAGGAGGTGTACGGGCAAGACATGCGCAGCTGGACACCGTGAGAGAGGAAGAAGGCACGAGAGGTGCTGTTATCGAACTCACGACCATTGTCACATTGGACGACCTTGACGGTGAGGCCGAACTGAGTCGACACCCAGGCGAAAAAGTGAAGAAGCATGAGAAATGCATCAGACTTCGGGCGCAAGGGAAACATCCACGAATAATGAGACAAATCGTCGACCACCACAAGATAGTATTTATAGCCAAAAATGCTAATGACAGGAGCTGTCCAAAGATCGCAATTTACAAGATCAAAAGCATGAGCAACATGTGAAGAAGAAAGATGAAAAGGGAGGCAAACATGACGGCCCAGTTGGCACGCATGACACAAATGCTCATCGTGAGCTCGAGTACAACGTATGTCGGAACTACGACGAAGCTGCATCAGAGCATCACGTCCAAGATGGCCGAGGCGACGGTGCCATGTGGTGGAGGAAGTAGTGGCGGCGAAGGCAGCGGACAGAGTGGGCGGTGAAGAAGGCGAAGCAGATGCCAGAAATCGAATGGTGTAAAGGGTCCCCATGCTGTCACATCGGAGAAGAGGACGCCGGGAAGCCAAATCCTTCACAGTAAGACCAGAAGAGCCAAATTCGACAGAACATGAGTTGTCAGCTGTAAATCGACGAATAGAAAGAAGGTTGTGAACCATAGAGGGTGCAACAAGAACATCAGGAAGACAAAAGGAGCCATGAGCGCCGGCGGCACCCACGGACGTGACAGGAAGACACGACCATTTGCGACCATGATAGACGAAGGGTGAGAAGAAGGAGGGTGAACGGAGGAGAGTATACCAGGGTCGGGAGTAGTGTGGTAGGTGGCACCCAAGTCGGCAATCTAGTCGGGACCGACAGGCGGTGTCAGGGCCATGATGCTGAAGGAGGTGGCCAAGGCCGCCGGGTCCCAACCGACAGGCCCGGTCGAGGCGCCGGGAGGTGTAGTCCACGAAGACGTGGAGGGAAACCCCGGAGGAGCGGCAACAAGCATGGCCGCCGGGCGAGGGGGCCTCGATGTCTAGCCGGGAGCCTGGAAGGGCCACATAGAGATGCGCCCCGACCACGGGTTGTGGAAGGAGGGCCAGGGTGCGCCCTGTGGAGGTGCCGGCGCCTGGTTGCTCCCATGGCCGGGACCCGCACCACGTCCCCCTCCGCGGCGACGACGCTCGCCCGTCCTGCGGTCGAGGCCCCCCCACCCCCGCTCGACCCGGGGGGAGGACCAAGAAGAGACAACGGCGGCGGAGTAGTGGCGAGGGCAGTCGACGAAGACGCGGACCCCGGTGCGGAGGTGGACCCTGGCTGGATGCCCTGAGTGAGCTTCCTCCATGACAAGATCATCCCGGACCTGCAGGAAGGTGGGAAAGGGCCGCTGCCGGGTGATCCATGTCCGGAGGTGGGCGTAGTGGTCATTGAGCCCGCGGAGGACGTTGAGGACCAGGATGCGGTCCTCCACGGGCCAGCCAAGGTCTCCGAGGGAGTCCGCCATGCCCTTCATCCGGCGGCAGAACTCACCAACTGAGAGGTCACCTTGCATGAAGGTACGGAAGCTCGCATCGAGACGCAGAGCTCGGGCTTCAGCGTTGCCCAGAACTGGCCCTCGAGCGCAAGCCAGGCCCGGCGAGCATCAGAGTTGCGGACGAGGTCGTGGAGTTCGAAGGAGATCGTGCCGAGGATCCAAGAAAGCACAATGCTGTCAAGGCGTAGCCACGAGGGGGTCGGGACTGCGACCGAGGCGTCGAGGAGGACGTGGTCGTCGAGGGCGTAGCGGCGGAGGGTGAGGAGGACCAGGTCCCGCCAACGGGAGTAGAAGGGCGACTCAGGCTCGAGGACGACCGGGATGAGAAGCCGAATGTTCTGGACACCCCCGGCTTGGTAGTGGAGTTGCGCCACGAGCGGATTTGTTGGATCGTGCCAGATGACGGTGTTGGCACCCCGTCGAGGGGGTGTCGAGCAGGAGGAGGTGGGCCCGACGTCGTGTGAGGCAGGGAGAACGAGAAACTGCTCCGCCTCGGCGATCTGGCGGGCCAGTGCATCGGCCGCATCACGCTCGCGCTCCCAAGCGAGGGCGGCCGCACGCACACGGGCTTGGCCTTCCGCAGCAACAGCCCGGGCTGCGACGAGGGCGGCGGTGAGGGCGGAGTCGGGAGCTGCTGCGTGGAGGTGGGAAGGGGCCGGCAAAGTGGGCGGGTCGGGGTAGGAAGAAGTACCCGCGCCCGCGCCAGGCACGCGTGGCATGGCGGCAGCGACGGCGCCCGCGCCCGTGTCCACGCCGGTGCCCGCGCCCGAGCCACCCGCGCTCGCGCCGGTGCTCGCGTCCGCCATGAGGAGAGGAGCGGCGGCGGCGCCGGGAGCGCCTGGGGCAGCTGCGAGAGGAGGACGGGCAACCTACGCCTACGTGTAGTTGGGGAAAGGAGGGAAACAGTCGAAGTAGGTGGGAGAGGGAGGAGGAGGAGTGCCAGCCATGGCGGCGGCGGCCGGCTGGGGAGGAGGGGAGGGAGAAAAGAAAGACCTAGCTTGATACCATGTTAGAATTTGTGACTCGATTGATTGGGCTAACCCTAGAGGATTGTGTAGTAAAATTACTATATGTAGTCTGGGCCCATATAGTGTTTCATACATGGGCCTCATGAGTCTAATTCACTCATACTCCACCACCATTTTCTTGGTCCACATTTTCAAAACATTACTATAAGTAGGATTGTGTAGTAAAATTGATCTGCCACTCTTGTATTTGTAGGTGAAAAGTGTATCTTTGTAGGATTACTGTAGCTATAGTAGTCTGGGTCAGGGTTAGAAAGGATTTGCAGAACAGCGTGTGGTCCACACTTTCTATTTCAAGCAATCACATGTTTGTTACAGAAAGTAACTAAATATCATTAGATCATGCAAGAACAAGAGCTATAAAGGAGCAAGGAACTGCTAATATGCGCATAAAGGAGAAAGCTACTGATGTGAACTGCTAATGTGCTGCCCAAATTGCAAACTGCCAGTTTTTTTCCCGCTTGAGTTTGCAAAATCAGCTCTGAGGTGCCAATGGTCATGACAAAAAATCCTGGAAAGTATTATGATATAGTCGGACTTATTGTAGCAACTTTTACATTTTCAACTTCTGATCCAAACTGTGTTAAAAGAAAGCGATAAATGGTAACTCTTACCATTGTGGAAATTTCCTCATTCTGACATAGTTGGAACTCGAACATGAATTCTGTACATTGGTAAGGCAAACTGAGAAGGACACTGTATGCATTATACTGTACACAATATATTCTGAATGGAAAGTAACTAAATCTATATTTCTGTTCTCTGTTGTGTTACTTGTGTTATGTATCATAAATTCATCGTGATCATTGGTTCATTCCATTGTGAACTTATCCTGCAATACATGTAAATGTCAGGTGTCGGACTGAATGACATGCATCGGTTTGGCTACCGAGGAAGAAGTTACACGGCTAAGCTCCACTGAATCATGGAGACGCCAGCTGGATAACGGAGAGGCTGGAACTACAGAACAGATCATGTAATTTTCCTATTTAACTAGAGTCAGGGGATCTCTTATTCCCTTGATATAGAAGAAACATGACTTACTGCACACATGTGACATGAGAAAGGAAGAAAGGAGAAGCTGGTCTTGTTGCAAATGAAGCTCTACTCGCGGTTGAGTATTCTTGTTTCAGATTAAGCATATCTTCGAATAACCGAGTGAGAACCAAGTGGCGTTTTCTTATGGGTCAGCACACTGAAACTGGAAACTCTAGGAAATTTATGACATGACTCAAAAGGCCAACGTCTTTCTAGAGCCGCCCTTGCCATCTCATCCCCAGCACAGCAGGCAGCAGCAATTCGAAGCCGACGAGAAGAGTCCAAAGACAGTGGTGACAGGGACATGGCGTGGACATTTCATTTCGTTTTCAGCTGCGCTGTACCTGCGTGCTTCCAAAGGGAATTAGCGAAGTTTGCACACTGTTTGTTTGTAGCGGCAGATGCTTCGCCCACGCGTAATTCGAAATCGCTAGATAACGAGATGCTTTGGGCGGTGGGCCGGCGCCGCGTCTCGCGTCAGCTGTCCTATTCCTATCCGTGGTTTCGTGTTCGTGTCACGACGGGTGGAGCGGAGCGTGTCAAAGAGCTCAGTTATCCAAAGTGTATTGAATTGAATTTGCTCCATCAGTCTATAAATATATATGCAGCCTTAAACTGTGGCTACGTTAATATATCTGAAGTTTAATTAAATTTGTTTACAGTATATAGAAAAACATATCATACTAATAAGTATCATAAGATTAATCATGACATACCTCTATACCATGTGTTGATGTTATATTTTTATAGCCTTAACTAAATTTATAAGGTAATTTAATTTTTAATTGGACCTAAAATTGCCATGTTGTTTGTATTTATCAACCATGTTACGATGTTTTTTTTTTCTCTCACACATCGAAACATTATCAAATAACTTGTTAGTCGTAGAAACAGCCAGCGTATATCTTTTAGGAAGAAGACAAGAGGAGGGGATCTTGGGTATTCGATACGACAATATATGTCATGAGGTTCTCAAAAAAAAGTGAGGCTTTAGACTGCTCTTTTCACCAAAGTATATTTGGTTTACAAACTGATTTATTTATTTTTGTCTCTAACTCCTGGTTAATAAACTCATTGCGGTTTACGAGGAAAATAAAAAACGCACGCCACGTAGTCACCCACTCCCCACGCAATTCCATCTTCTCCTCCGACCACCACCCAAGAAGAACCCGACGAGTTCCCCCCCAATCCGCCGAAACCTCCCGACATCCCAACGGAGCCCCACCCTGCCTGCCTCGCCGTGATCCCTCCGCGCTGCTCGAGGTCTCCTGTCCTGAACCAATCCTGAACGCCGACGACTCCGCCGCCATCGTTGAGGCGACCGACTGTCCCTTGCGCGCGTAGGGATCGGAGGAGCGCCCGCCGGCCGGCCATGGCGTGCCGGGGCTTCTTCGAGTGCGTCCTCAAGCTGCTCAACCTCGTCGTCATGGCGGTGGGGCTGGCCATGGTGGGCTACGGCGCGTACTTGCTCGTGATGTGGCTGCAGGTCGCAGGGCCGCCGCTCACGCCGCCCGCGCCGTCGCCGGCCCCGGTGGCCGTGCCGCCCACCGGCGCCGACGATCTCGTGCGGCTCGGGAGGCCGCTGCTGCTCCTTGCTGATGCGGCGTCCCTGGCGTCCGATGGGACCGGGACCGCGGAGAGGCTCTCCAGTGCCTGGTGCGTGCGTGGCGTCTGATCTCCTCTGTTACCTCTTTCATCATGTGTTGATTGATTGATGTGGCATCTGCGGTTTATTTAGGATACTACCACTAGACACTAGTGTTTCTTTAGATCATTAGATGCTCCGAATGTTAATGTTATGTATAGACAAATGGGGATCTTGCAGCTTCATAATAATGATGACTCAATTGCATGTAGTCGTGGCAAGAATCTTACAAAATCGTACAGTAGGTGGGTACTGTATAGCCCCAAGTACAGATCTTCGTTTCCTTTTCGGCATTGATCCTTAGCTACTCTACTATATTGGGAATTTCTGCCATCATAGATATTTTCGCCAATTTGTACTATTTTATAGTAACTGTCTGATGAAATTGATGTCCCATAAAAAACTATGTGAATGATATACTGTATTCTTTCAACTTCTGAAATTGATAATATTATATTTTTTTTCAACTTTATAGAATTGATATACATCACAATCTTAAATTTTGCTTATCATAGGAACACCCAAATCTTAATAGGATTAATCCAGAAAGGGTGATGATTTTTCGTAATATATGATCTCACTGTTACAATTGAAGCACAATATAATTGCTGCGATCATGTATAAAGTTGCCCCGTTGTTAGGATGTTTTGCTTTGTGTATCATCTTTTACATCTCTTCTTTTTTCATACTTTGTTTTACATCTTCTTCAGGTTTATTTTTGCATTCATTGGTGTCGGCACTATACTCTTCATCACATCGATCTTTGGTTGTGCTGGAGCTAGAAATGGATGCTGCTTGTCAATTGTATCCTCACTAATTCTAGACTCATTTATGAACCTAATATTTTGTGATGTGCTCATATCCAATTTGGTTTCTGTTACTGTCTTGTCATGTCAATTATCCTCAGGGAACATTGAAATATGGGAACACCATTGTTCTATGTTTGACCGACATGAAGCACAAGATGCAGTTAATGTTCAATGGCTTGATTAATAATTAACAAAAAAAAAGGTTTCATGTGTACTTTGTAGTGCTTTGCTCTTCTCTACTTGCTGTTTTTGGTATTAAGTGTCCAATTAGGCCATTACAAACAACTTATTTTCTGTGGCCGCATACCATGCTTTCCTTGACATCTGGAATAGTACTCATTCCTCATTATTTTGTTCATACTGGTCGAGCTTGGTGCAGGAGGCTTCATTTTCTTCAACCATAGTTGGAAAGAGGTGAGTACACTGTAGATCCTGTCTCTACTGTGTGGCTCATGATTTTTTTTTTTCTTATTGAATTTAATTTCGCATTGCAGGTCATCCCAGTTGACAAAACAGGAAACTTTGACATGATGTACAGCTTTTTGAAAGAGAATTGGAGAATTGCAAAATGGGTTGCACTTGGAGCTGTGATATTTGAGGTAAAGCCGAAGCCCTTGGAATGTTAGATGTAATTTGGTACATGCATTCAGGAGATCAAGCAATTTTTCTTATGTACTAAGTTTGTTTCGCATATGGGCATACTCTAAACAAGGGAAACAATAATTCTAGCAGTAGAATAATTATGAACTGAAGCAGTTGAGAAAATTGGTTGGGATTTACAGCTCAGTACCTTGTTACTTTATCTAAGTTTAGAACCTTTTTGGGTAAATCAATTTTGCGTAGTTTATCCAAATATAACCTGGTACTATATTTGTTATGGGAGTTTACAGGATGGTCCCTATCAATTTTGCGTAGTTTATCCAAATATAATCTGAGTTTTTCATTTTTTATTTTTACCATAGTATAGATATATATACATGGGATAGACATGGGTAACTGTCATGCCTCAAAACATCTATTAGGTAGTAGTAATGTTAGACGACTGGAATGAACCTGATTAGAACATATTTAGAAAGAGTTAAGGTTTCTGGTGAAACTGAAAGAAGTTTGCGTACATTTGAGCTTCTGTGGGAAAAATAATACCTGTTATGAAAGATTTCTTACCTTAACTTGCATGTATAGTGTTGGTTAAATTGTTTCTTATGTTCTCTTCAAGCTATGTCTCACCATTTTTGCTTCATAGAACTGAAATATCATCAGAGCTTGCAATGTTTCACCAGCTAGAAGTAATAGCACCAAACTGTTTCTTGTTCTTTATGCAGGCATTGTTGTTCACCGTGGCTATCATAGTACAGTCGGGCAACCAAGCTGATTATGACAGTGACGATGAGTACATGGGCGCAAGGTCTGGAATACGGCAGCCATTGGTGAATCAGCAAGCTGCCACTGCTGATCCTAGGGTTCCCAATCTCGACTACCGCCCAATCCGGAATGACGCATGGAGCCAAAGAATGAGAGAAAGGGTAGGATGCCCTCTCAAGCACTTGTAATTCTTATGGGGGTGGCTCATTTGTTTCTTTTGCTTCATGAACATCTTCTGTTGTTGCAGTACGGGGTGGATAGCTTTGATCCAAACAGGTTTCAACAGGCCACGATATCTCCTGCAGAACAAAGAAACCGATGCACAATTCTGTGAAGCCTGATTGACAGCAGCCATTAGTGGTTCCAAGTTTTATATATATCCAACCGTGCAATTACCTCGAGTGGCAGAGAATATGTGCCGTTGTGTAGCATATGACGAGCTTCACTTTCACCTATATCTGTTTTTTTTAGTTTACATAGTCCAAACTCAGCACACCAATGCACAGGTGCAGGTGGCACATCCTTCAAGTTTTTTATAATAAGTATTGAACCTAGCTTGTGTTTTAGATGACGTTCCAATGTGCATAAAACTTTTCCTGTTTAAGTGATGGTCACTACATGCACGATTTGCGAACCAGACATGTTTGTTACGCAAAACTTATCAGAGATGTGCCACCAGCCGGCGATTTGCGAACCAGACACGGCTTCACCGACATCCGCCTCTACAGGCCGCTCCACGTCGGCTCCACCAGCCGGCGCACCCCAGTCTCATGGGGGACAGCCGCAGCAGCCTCCACCTCCGCCGCCGCCGAGCCGGACCGCCGAGCATCGTTCGCCAGCTCCAGATGCTTCTACACCGCCGCTGCCGCCACTGCCGCGGTGCGCGGCGACGGCCGAGGATCACAACCTGCCTGCTCCGGAGGAACTTCCACCACCCCCGCAGCCGGCGCCACATCGGCCGCCGGTCACGGGGGGAGATGTCTTTGACCCTCTCTTGCCGCCGCCGCCGCGGGCTATGGGCTTCGCGGCGCCGGAATGGTCGCCCAGCCGTTCCCAGGAAGAACGCCATTCGCGCACACCGTTTGTCGTCGTTCCGCGGACGGGCATCATCCAAGCGGACGAAGATGCTCTGGGTAATGCCCTCACGGCTATGGTTGGGGAGCGAGGCAGCCGGTCTTCGTGTCGGAGGTCCAGGAGTATCTTCGTGACGGCGGTTCCCCTAATCTGGAACCCATGGCGGCGCATCACGCTTGGCCTGCACGCCAAATTCAGATTCAAGGTGGTTGTTGCTTTGGCGCGTGTGCCCCTCCATGCACGCAACCTCGAAGTAGCGCAGACGATCCTGGGGCCGTATTGCGCTAAGCTCTCTTTCACAGAGTTCAGAGACCGATCACTGATTGATGACCGTGAGTTCGTCTCGGCATGGTGCCGACACCACCGATTCATCCATGAAGAACAGATTGTGTTCATCCCGGACCCTGCTGTTCCTGGGATCGCGCCGCCAGATGACCAGCTGCCGGGCCTCCGATACCTTGTGCACGCCAGGCTGGTGGCCTACCAGGATTGGAACACGCCGCCAGCCTCCCCGGGCCATGACGGCCACGATGGTGAGGATGGCGAGAGCTCTGGCGGACAGGGTGATGTCAACGACCCCGACGCCCCCGACGCTGGTGCAGTGGAGCCGCCGGCTAATGGGGCTGACTGACCGGGGGACGGTGAAGTGGAGGACGGCCTCCCTTCTGGCCGTGGTTCAGATCGTGGCGGCGCCCAAAGGACGGCTCTGTCCTCATTGGGGGCGTCAGCTGCCCCCTTCTTGATAATGGTTTGGCTTCGCCTGCCCAGGAATGCCCATTGCGGGAACCCCCGGGTTCGCCGTCGTGCTACTCGCGTTCCGGCCATGGTGCCTGGGAGCTGGATCGGTGGAGGCCGCATTCCCCACCGAAAACGCCGTCTCCCGTGCTGGCTGCCCTGGCAACTCCGTCGCGGCCTGCGCGGAGGTGCCCCTCGCCTCGACGCGCCCTGATCGCTGCAACGCCCGACCTACATGTGCTCCGGGAGCGTGGATCCCCAAGGCTGGGATTCGTGAACGGCTTCATCAACATCGCACCGATTCTCTTGCATACGGGCTGCAGCCGGCTGTCTCCGGTCCGGAACGATCGCGCTGATTGGTGGTCGGAGATGGTCGAGTCCGAGCTCAGCGTCGCTGGCCCGCCTCCTGTCGTCCCGCTATCCTCTACTCTGGACTGGTGGTCGGACTTCGCCGCGGACAAGAACAACGGTTGTTTTGAGCGAGGACTAATGGCACGATTCAAGAACGTCGTTGATGATCTCCTCCTCGACGAGCTACACCTTCATGGTCATCTCTTCACCTGGTCAAGCAGGAGGGAGGTCCCGACCCTCGAACGCCTAGACCGTGCCTTTGGATCGGGTTGGCTGGATTCAGGAGCACCTGAGCTACCACTTGAGGTGCCTGAACCGTGGCCGGCACCCAGATTCCATTTCGAACAGGCCTGGACTAAGATCGCCGGCTTTGGGGAGGTAGTCCAGACGGCCTGGGGGCTGACGACGCGGGACGTTAGCCCGTGCAGGGCCATCGACCGGAAGCTCATGTACCTGGCACGCGCTCTCAAGAGCTGGCGCGCAAGCTGTGTGGGTGATGTCCGGCTACAGCTCGCCGCGGCCAGGGTGATCGTATATGAACTTGACACGGCACAGGAGTCCAGCGCGAATGGCATACTGAGCTCAAAGCCAAGATCCCGGGTCTAGCGTCCCTGGTGAGGGCGATGGCCCGCCAGCGCGCTCGCTGCCGCTTCCTGCGCGAGGGGGATGCATGCACGAAGTACTTCCACCTACAAGCCTGTCACAGGAGGAGGAAAAAAAAAAAAATCACATGCTGGCACTATCTCACAATGGAATCACCTTCACGGAGGAAGAGGCGAAGCAAGGGATCGTCCACGACTACTACAGTGCCATTATCGGCACACCCTTTCGCCGCAGCAACGCCATCGACCTCGCTCTTCTAGACCTGCCGCAGCCGGACCTCTCCGATCTTGTGCTGCCGTTCTCCTTGGATGAGGTAGCAAGGATCGTTCGTGAAACCCCGGCGGACCGTGCTCCAGGCCCCGACGGGTTTAACGGGGCGTTCTTCCGCTTGTGCTGGGCCACCATTGCCCTGGACGTCCTGCGCGTCTTCCAGGCGTTCTGGGAATTGGATTTCAGAAATTTTAGCGATGTCAACGGGGCAACCATGGTGCTCCTACACAAGAATCAGGCGCCAGAGGGGCTCAAGGACTACAGACCGATCAGTCTTGTGCATTCAGTGGGGAAGCTCTTCGCTAAAGGGCTTGCGACGCGGCTGGCACCCAAGATGAGCAACCTGGTGCGGGAAAACCAGACAGCCTTCATCCGGGGCCGTGTCGCATTCACGATCCCTGCAGCTCTCTTGCCGTTGACTTCACACAAAGCGGTGTCCTACTATTCTCCTGAAGATTGACCTAGCCAAGGCTTTTGACACGGTCGCATGGCCTTTCCTACTCGAGGTCATGGAACGTCTCGGGTTCCCAGCAAAATGGCGAGAATGGGTCACGGCGAGTACTCGGGTGCTTGTCAATGGTCGCCTTGGACGCCGCATTTGCCATGCCAGGGGCCTGCGGCAAGGCGACCCCCTGTCCCCGCTGCTCTTCGTCATTGTCATGGATGTGCTCAACGCCATGATAGCTGAGGCCGACCGGCGGGGCTACCTCACCCCGCTGCCGGGGCCGGCAGCCAGATGCCGCGTATCTATCTATGCAGATGACCTGGTCATTCTCCTGGCGCCACAAACTATGGACCTAAGCACCATTCGACGGCTGCTCGAGGTCTTTGCTGGGGCATCGGGGCTACAAACAAACATCGACAAGTGTACAGCAACGCCGATCGGGTGCTCGGACGCCGAGCTGGCCGCCGCTCTGCATGCCTTCCCGTGCAAGGTCGAGGCGTTCCCCACCAAGTATCTCGGCGCCCCTCTCTCCATCAAGAAGATTGCTCGTGACAAGGAACAGGCGCTGGTGGATTCAGTCGTAGGCCGCATTCCAACTTGGAAGGCCGGTCTCCTGAACAAGGCCGGAAGAGCGACGCTGACACGGACCGCGCTCTCTGCGATCCCGGTTCACATTTCCATCTGCTGCGCCCTATCAGGTTGGGCCATCAACGCCATTGACAAGGCGCGCGGAGGATTCTTATGGTGTGGAGCCACGGAAGCGGTTGGGGGCAAATGCAACATCTCCTGGCCGGTTGTGTGCTCGCCGCGTGACCTTGGGGGCCTAGGCTTGCCGGACCTCCGCATCCTGGGATTCGCACTGCGGCTTCGGTGGGAATGGAAGCGAAGGGAGTTCCCGGAGGCCGCATGGGCGCTGCTACCAGCGACACCAGAGGAGAAGATTATCGGGATGTTCGACGCCGGCGAGCTTGCGAGGTTCTGGACAGACCGGTGGCTACCGGCGGGCCGTATCTCCGACCTGGCGCCGGTGGTATTCCAGGCTGTGCCTCGGCGCCGGCGACGTCGCACGGTTAAAGATGCTTTGTTGGACAACCAGTGGGCGTGGGACGCGGTTGCGGCATCGACATCAACGTTCATGACCCAGTTCGTGCAGCTATGGGTGCTTCTGCTAGATGTGCACCTCGACCCGTCCACGCAGGACAGGATGGTCTGGCGTTGGACGGCGGACGGGAGTTACTCTAGCTCTTCAGCCTATCAAGCATTCTTTGTCGGCCGAGTACACCTGAGCGGGACTGCTGAACTGTGGACGGTGCCCTGCCCTCCTAAAGTCAAGTTCTTCTTCTGGGAAGCGTTGCCCAGAAGACTCTGGACTGCGGAGCGTCGACGGCGACATGGGCTGCAACATGACGACGCTTGCGCACTGTGCGACCAAGAACCAGAGCGCGCTGACCACCTTCTGGCCTCCTGCCCCTTCTCGCGAGAGGTTTGGTTGCGCCTGTTGACACGGGCGGGGCTTGCGGACCTGTGCCCCCAGCCTGACGACTCGCTGGCGGATTGGTGGCTACGATCGCGGAAGAGGGTCCCTGAGCCGCGCCGACGTGGTTTCGACGTTCTGGTGCTGCTGACAACATGGATGATCTGGAAGGAACGTAATCGAAGGACATTCGACAACATTAGCGTGACAACAACGACACTCATACTTAGAATCCAGGAGGAGGGGGAAGAGTGGATCGGCGCTGGCTTCAAAGCTCTGGCGTCGCTCTTAGCAGCTTAGGCCGTTGTGCGTCCATCTACAGAAGCTAATTAGTTTTCCCTAAGCAGTACGGTCCCCGATGCTCCGCCGTATAGCCGGCGCCTTTTGTGTTAGTGTGTTTGTCCAACGTCCCCGACGGCATCTCACCATACGGGCGTCAGAATGTATCAAATTTTTCTATCTTCTCTTAACGAGGTACGTGCAAGGCATGTTTTCGAAAAAAAAAAGACTTATGGATGTATATGTCGACATATGAAGCTGTTGAGCTTTCTTGTCGTGCATAATTGTGACAGCATATACGGATTGAAAAAGGCATATGTTCCTCTGGCCCAAAATAAGTGATGTGTTCCCCTGTCAAAGATCCACAAGAACTACTGGTCAGCTTACAGATCAAGATCTGGCTATGACCTATTGGCGTCTTGATCAGCACTCCATATTGTCTGCTGTCCAAAAGTTGGAAAGTGGTGTTGATACAGCGCTGCAAGGATTTATAGATTAGCAAGTCTAGGCGTTGTGCTGTCTGCTCCTCAACTGCAGCTACTGTACTGCTGACTCGACCGAACACAACCTATGGCTATGCCTTTACTATCATTGTGTGTTTGCCTTCTGAACTATTGCACCATTTTCTCTGAATTCTGGGGGCATAGGTGTTGCACTATTTTTTCTGAGATTGTGACAATCCGTACATAGAAATAACTGGATCACTGATCCTACACTGATAGTCATTATCCGTCGATGCCTGCAGAGCTGAAACAAGCCGCATGGCATCATTGCCTGCTGCTGTTAGTGCTATGAGAGGGCCAAAGCCTGCAATCACAGTCGGATATGAATCAGAGAGAGAGTGTCTAGCCCAGCAGTCAATCGTGTCAATGTTCCCAGGGGCTAAGGGTCAGTTTATTGAGCTAGTATGCATAGATTAGTTGTTCCTGACAAGAAAAATCTCAGCTGATGCACTATTTGCATTACCAATCAGCTCATGCACCAATTTCTTCAGTTAAACTCAACATAGACCATGGTAAATGCACTTTGGGGGAAAAAAAAGGAAGATAAGTTTGGATCGAAGTACAGTCAGACAAACATTCAAAATTCGGAAACAAAGAAAATACCATAGGTTTATATATGTCTCAATTGATTTTACAGACAAGTCGATGAGGTTGAGCCCTAGTTATTTCCAAAACTCTCATTTATTCCACGAGTTCGCCAGATTCATCGAAGGATCGAACGCAGAAGTGGATGGGGTAGAATGGAGACGAGGAGGAACAAAAAAAAGAATTGCTTCAGGGAAGAACTCTATACATGTGCACTCAAAGCATCCTTATCGGAAGCTGCCTTCATAGGTGATATCTCAATATTTTCAGGGACACTATCAGCTGCTGGGCTTCTGCTCTGCACCAGGTGAGGCCTGAAGAGAGTGAAAATCAGGGATTAATTTTCAGTTCTTGTGAGAACTAAAAGTTTTTTACAGTAAGAATAACAGTGAAGTGAAGGTGATGTTAGTCTGATATACAACATTTATTTTTAAGTGCACCCTGATGGATGAATACTTACCCCAACTGATGACACAAAATTGCAGACTGCGCATTTCACAGACCTAGCTCCATACTGGTACATGAGCAGCATACGGCAGTTCCCGCAGTTTACATGCGCAACTTGATTTGCTGCGATAGGAAACAAGAACACCATTGGTCACTGGAATGTTAAGAATGAGTTGAGCACTTAGTTTTCTGAACTCTGAACAATTATAGAATTTCTGAACGTGATGTGTACTTGATGAATGGGACTAAAATCTTGGTGAACTTTCAGTAAATGCTTGGCCACTAAAGTAGCTCTATCTATGAGATATTCATTCTACTCCAGTGATTCTAGGATATCCCTGTCAACCTTTTCATCTTTCAGGATAATAACCAATCTCAGTAATTATGACTTCAAGATAGTCCAAGTCTATGATGTTAAAATGCTATTGGCAGGTTGCTAGAGTTTCCAAACAGCACAATATATAGAAGTAGGAACTTTTTTTGTCCAGGAATCAAAGCCACAGAATATACTTTCAACTGAGAGGAAAATAATACTTATGTTTCATAGGTATAATACCTTCCATAGCCAGGTTAACAGTGTGGCAGCAAGAACATTGTACACTGGTCGCACCACGTATGTACATCAGGAGAGTGTGGCATCCTCCGCAAACTAACTGTGCCATCTCAGTTCCTGCAGAGAGTTCAAGTGGATGTTTCACATTTCAGGCCAACAACCAACTACTGCTACTGCACCAGAATTGCAACACTTCAAGTGGCAAACAAAGTAGTCTCCTTTGACCTCCCTGAACTATAAACAACTAGATCTCCGTAGTGACGTAAAACTCTCATCTCCTATGTCTTTAGGCCACTATTCAGGTACACCGTTTACCTATAACGAGGTAATATCTCAAATCGATCTGGACCATTGATTTTTGTCAATTTAATGATTTAGAAAATAAATTAATAAATCCAAGAAACTAAAATAAATCACGCCGTGCTGTTCATGACGGGAGGAATCTCGCTGCCGTTTCCTCGCGTGGGATCCGGACCTCCTCGCACCGTGCTTCCCCCAGTTTCGCGCTTCCTCTGCTGCCGGCAGGTGAAATCCCGCATGCAGATTTTTTGGTGAAATCCCAGGTTCATTGCCTAGTGGGCAGAATTTTTTGCATGGACTGCTGGCAGATTTTTTGCGAGATCCAATGTTCACGGCAAAAGCGATTTTTTGCCAGATCCAATATTCACGGCAAAAAATCGTGCCGCTAAGAAACATTAATATTCATGGCAAAAGAAAAATCGTCCGCAAAAATCGGATCTTGCATGCCATGAAATTGTGACAGAAACATTAATATTCATGGCAAAATAAAAATCGTCCGCAAAAATCGGTTCTTGCATGCCGTAAAATTGTGGCAGCCTTCAACAACATGTATGTTGTGTACAAAATATATGTGGCAGCCTTCAAAAAGATTTTGCACCCTTACATGATTATCCATATCATTTTTCAAATCTTAACAACCAAATCTTAAAAAAGATTTTTAATATTTCAAACCTTCCTTATTTACCTTATTTTTATAAAATAAAAATTTAATAAATACTATTACCTCCTAGGAGGTAATAGATCATCATGACCGCTGGATCGAAATAAATGGACGGTCCACGGTCATTTTAGAGTACCGCAGCAAAAGTCATGTCTTTGTAGTTTGTAAGATGCAGAACTTCATGGATACAGCAAAAGTGTTACTTCTTATCCGGTTAAAAAGAACAGAAACAACGAAATGGACAGTATTGCACACGCACAAATGTGGCTCAATGTTCAGATGCCGTGTTACTTAGTCGCAAATTTTTCAGACCAAAATGAAGATAATTCATGTGCGTACCTGGAGCCGGCACGGCAGTGACGGTGCTGCAAACTGCACAGCAGACCGACGTCGCACCAGCTGGATACATGAGGAGGTTCCGGCATCCGGTGCAGACAAGCTGGCTTTGGCCCCCTGAAAATTGCAGGACGGACAAATGACACTTCGTGTATGAATTTTCTGCTACACAATAATCGAACCTCTGTTTCAAAAAGGCCCCTTTCATGCATTGCAACATCAAAGTCAGCAGATAAAAGCTCCACAGTCCAATCCCAGTATCCCACATCTTTTGCACAATTTGTTACATAAAGACATAAATCAAAGGGAGTTTTACAAAGCAGATTGAACTGCTGCAAGTTCTGAAACAGAAACTGCAGGTCTAGCCAAAATTAAGCAGTATATGAACTGTATCAGCAACACGCCTTGATAAAAGAAACAAAATTTTTATATAGTTTTCATACAGTCCAACATTTCTTGGCAACACTCCTTATATACAAGCCAAAATTACCATGTGCACATCTGAGGTGGTAATTGGGGGGAAAAGAGATTTACCATTGGGCTGCGTGAATGGCACCGGAGGAGTCGGATACGGGGCAAGGGGAACCGGCATTGCCGTGCCGGCTGCCTTATCCGATGGCGCTGCTCGGGAAGGCCTCGCAGATTCCGGCGGCGTTCAGGAGACAGAAACCAGCTGCTTCGCCCTGCATGAAACCCTGGAAAAAAAATTGCAGGAGATGCTGATGAAACAGAGCGATAGAGGCTTCAGTTGCACTGAAATCCACAAATCTTGGAGAGAATGCACACAAGAGTGCTCCGCTAGCAACAATCGACTTGAGGATTCCTTGGGAAACATTAAAAATCGATTCTCTGAATGCACGTCAGAATCAAATCTTTCAGGTTCAGGTTCCAATTCCTCCTCAAGTCGGGTGTCTCAGGTCGATTAACAGAACGGAAGAAGAGCTATCCATAATCCCACCAGCTCAGGAAACAAGCTGTTTTCAAGGCCCAAGTTAACTTTCAAGATTTTTCGCTAGTTTGAAGAGATTAAACTGGTAATAAGGATTTTCATGAACAGCCATATTCATGGAAACCGTTTGCCATTGTTGGTCTGATGCAGTATGAGTAGACTAAGCTCAGGATAAGGCAGGGGGTTAAACAAAACTCACAGCTAATCCAGTGGCCCAAAAGAACAAATAAATGCTTGCTATCTCACAGATAAAGCAGGCAAAGAATCACCCACATGGCCATAGCAAGGCCAATAACAAAAAAAAAAAGGAATCCCAAGATGTAGTTCCCAGCCAATCATCGAAGAAGAAGAGCAAGAGGGGGAAATAAAAAACAAAGAAACAAGAGGGGAATCAGCACCTAATAGCAATGCTTATGGCTGCTTCATGCATAAGAGCAGATCTTGGGTTACAGCATCTCTCTCTACTCTCTCTCTCTCTTCCTCTCTCCTGTCTCCCTCTGTCTCTATGATATGGAGCGGTTAACAAATTTATAGGGAAGAAAAGAAGACAGAGTATATGATGGGTGGCCAAAAAGGTATCTAAGGCTTTCTCTCGGCTTATTGGAACTTCTTTTTCTTTGTGCTTAAATAAAATTTTGCATCTGAATCGAAAAAACGTGTCTGGATTTTTCCAAGTTTCTTTAATGTTAATCCAGCTCTCTGTGGAATATATATGCAGATGAGGATCGGTTTGATCCTCCCCGAAGCTTTCTCTAAAAAAATGTTAATCCATATGTAACATAAAATTCTTTAAAAATACTCAACACAGTGTATTTGCTCCTTACAAAAAAAAGTGGATATGAAATCTTGATAATCTCCATTTATTTTCTTTTGTCATAGAGAAAACCACAGAGATATCAAAATGCACAAAAAACAGTATTTGCATTTTTCATTCACACCAAACAAGGAGTTGGAAGATTAAGTAACCAATCAATGCGCACACAGTAGTGTCCTGCCCTAGACAATACAATGAGTCATTCATCCATTAGATTAAGTAAGCAAAGAGAAATAAAAACGATATGGAATTAGAGAAAAATGTCAATACTTCAAGCAGTGATTGATAGAACAGCTTGTCAATGATATTCTTTTAGAAAAACAAATCATCATTGGTCCAAAACTAGTGACCTCTTTCAGAAGCCATTACAAGGTTTTATCAACGAACGTGTAAATAAATAAACATAGCAAGAAAAGTAATGCTTCATACAGAAACGCTGTTATTTCCTTGTCCTACACAGGAAAACCAGGTTGGTGGTCACCAAAAAAATGAAAACCAAACAAATTCGCTTGTCATTTTCCTCGTGTGTGGGGTCTATCCTTGCAGTGAGATGCGATGAGATGAAGATGCCAACGCTCGCCATAGTACTTCACGTTTGAGAGTTGAGACCTTAGGTAGTGGCTGTGGAGACGCCACGTGCACACCAGACAAGTCACGAGGCTCGTACACAAAACTCTGGGTCTACACACGTTATCACACAGTAAAAAGTGGTGTGCTGTGGAGGACACACGAACCACTTTCCTGACCGTCACTGTCATGATGGGCTACCCACCTTTTCCACTACAATTATATTATGCAGTTTATTGAGGAAAATAATAATATAATTTAATGCAGGACTAAACTGTTTCAAGATTTGGTCTATGTAAAGTTAAACGTGTACTTTGAACCTCCACATGAGATCCATGCGTATTTTTCAAGGTGGAAAGCAAATACATTGGCTTTTGTTAGGATGCATGTGTATCTATCTCAGTGTAATCTAGTTTAAATTCCGTTCTAGTCCACTTCGTGCATCACATATGGATCGATGTATGTACATGTGCATCCAAGAAACCTTAGGTACAACCGATTTGCTATGCAATATGTCCTTCATCTTTGGCGATGAATGGAGAACTATTCCAGTTAGCTTGGATTTTGGGCTTTGGGTTTATTTAATAGCATGTTTATCACTCATCATATATTGTTTTTTTCACAACAAAACAAACATCAGTTGCCTTATCTGCCGACCGAGATGTGTAGCAAGCTAGTAGCACCTGCCAGTGGTGGTGCACACAAGAAGGCAAAACTTCACTGGATGATGAGGTTGACAACAACGCCAATAGTAGTGCGAGCTAGAGTAATGCCAGTTGCATTGGCTAGGGTAGAAGCATCATGGTTGAAAGTTGGGGCTTTGAACATCCGATTGGGCTCTTAACATGCATACCGTACTGTGTTTTTCTCCACAAGATATTCTGAACGTTTTCATTGATTGAGTTTATACATAAACATATGAACAAAATTTATAAAGTATACCCAATCATCTTAGCTTAATTTACTGACTTGAGTACTGTAGATGTTGTATTGCTTTGAAATTTTAACCACCAAAGTTTTGTATTCCTGAAACTGAAATATTATGTCAGGTAGGCTCTATCTAAAGCATGAAAGATCTACTGATCCATTTGCACGCCAGCCGGGGTGAGTCCTCAGTTCTCACTACTTTTGGAACCATTTGCTGTGGTATAAACTTGAGACAAAGAAGGGTCGAGTGGCTACCAATTTGCACGTCTCCATTGGTAGATCCCCGTGATCTCTTGGCCCCCCACATCTGAATTATTGGGATCGGTTCTCGATCCTCTGCATTCGCATACATATAGTATCTCGCCATCGTGATATCAGAAGCATATCCTTGACGCCATCCTGGAAAACGGGAAGCAGGAAAGAGATGTAACGGCGCAGGCTCTTTTGGAAGCAAGGAGATGTTTTGAATTTCTTCATATGTTTAGACATCCTGCGAACAACTCCCCCCAATTTCCTCGTTCCAAACCATTTTTTTGTAGTTGACAAAGCATTCGTTCGCTTTTTTTTTTGTTGCTACAAGAATAATTGGCATGGGACTGTTTTTTTTTTGTGTGTGATATACAAGAGGGCTGCTGCTGTTGACTGCTAAGCTATCACTGTTGAAGGTGCCCTTGTCGAAGCCATGTGAAAGAAAGAACGCCATGGTAGTGGTAGAACATATTACAGCACAACGGTAGAAGTAGAAGAGGATTTGGTTTGGCAAGGGCTGGTGCAGCAGCCGCGGCAGAATGACATGCTTGCCTTGCTATGAACACATAGTTTTTACATAACCATTGTGGAGCACCCTTGTGGTTGTGATGACCAATTGTTGACATGCCAACACTTGGTGTGTGGTTGGTTCGGTGGTTCTTCTAATCCCCTGGCACAGGGTTATGTGTCGAAACGGTGTCTCTTGGCTTCGTGATGTCCAGGTGTGGAGTCCAGAGGCAGTGGCAGCGGTCGGGAGAAGGTCAAGTAGGGTGTGCCGTGCTGACGGACCGGTTACGGTGAAGGGCGGACGCGAGGCTTGGACCGAGGGACCAGACGGCCGAGTGGCCAGCCGCGGTGGCTGACACTTGGGACATCGACGAGCGCAAGTGTACATGGCGGAGGACGCGTACGGGCTACGCTACTCGCGAACGGTTTGGTGGTTTGCCCTCAAAACCATCGGCGACGGTTTGGTGGTTTGGCCTCAAAACCATCGGCGGGGGATGCGTACGCGGTACGATACTCGCGGGCGGTTTGGTGGTTTGTCCTCAAAACCATTGGCGGCAGGTTTTTCGGCTTTGGGCCTCAAAACTCGGACGGAGGTCCCGATGCGGACGGACGGCACGTGGCGGCATCAGGGAGATCGCTTCGGAGCGAGGCTACCAGTGAGGAGGCACGGTGGCCGTCAGATCAGGAAAACTCGAGTTGGACCATAATGCCCCTGGCTAGGTGGTTCTCTCTTAGAATGTCTAGGGGTAGAAGTGGAATTGTGTAATAAGACTATAAATAAGAGGGACTGTCTCCCCTCAGTCTCACCTCTCCCATTCTAGTGTTAGGGTTTTCCAGTCTCTAGTCTTTCAGAGTGTGTGAGGTCCACTGCAAGACATTTTGTAGTGAATTTGTTCGTGGAAAGAGCACCCCCTAGTGTGCTCTTGCCCTCTGGGCTTTTACCTTCATGTGAAATTCATGATGAATTTGTGTTCTTGTTGTTCTTGAGGTGTTCATCCCGAGTCTCTTTTCCCCCTCCTATTTCGTGGTTAGATTTCTTCGATTCTACACCGTTTGAGTCCATTTTTCTTGCGTTGACCCGTGCTATGATGTGAGAGGATCAATCCCACCAAAGAGTTTGAGCTAATTCCTCATGAGCAAGTAGATCGAAGAAGATTTGTGTTCATGGTGATTTCTTGATGGGTTTTCATTCCTTTTCCGATTTCTCTTGATTTATGTCAAATTGGGGAGTTGATTTGACCAAGAAATTGAATTTTCTTTGTTTCGGGCGATTTCCGCGCGATTCTGTTCGGTACTACCGGTAGTAACCGGTAGTAACACCGGTACTACCGGTAGTGCATTTATGGGCAATCAAGGGCATGTTCAATTTGGGCTAAAAATATTCCCTAGAACTTCCGGTCACTGTCGATACTACCGGTTGGTCTACCTGTACTACTAGTAGTACACCCGAGACGCTGTTTTTGGTCGTTACTTGTCCGTTTGGTCTCCGATTCGCTTTCGATTTGTTGCGTTGGTTTTGTGGTGTCCCGCTGTGTTCTTAGGGAACATCCACCCTCTCAATAGGGTCGTGAAAATCATGGTTTGTGTATTATTACTTGGGTTGTTTGCCGAGCCGAGGACCTAAAGTTTTAAAAGAAATTTGAGGCTCCCATTCACCCTCCCTCTGGTCGCCGTATCCGGTCCTTCAATTGGTATCAGAGCTGGTTAAGGATCACTTCCACCTTAATCGGTCCGTGATCCGCTGAAGGCGACATGGCTTTGATTCACCGATTGAGCAAGCCACCCCAATTCAATGGGGAGAACTACTCGTATTGCAAGATTCGTATGCAGGCCCATCTTCAGGGGATTGATTCGCGTGTTTGGGAGATCATTGAGAATGCTGATTACGTGGTACTTGCTACCCATATAAATCAAGAGCAGATCGACCAACACAATGAGAACAATATTGCCCGTGCTGAGCTTTATGCTGCTTTGTCGATTCCTGAGTTTGATCATGTCTCCGATTGTGTGACCGCTCGAGAGATCTGGAGGATGCTTCAAAGCTTCCATGAGGGTACAACCCATGTCAAAACCAGACTCTACGAGACATACAAGTGAGAGTACTAAAACTTCACTCAAGTGGATGGAGAAACTATTGACTCGATGTTTTCTCGTTTTACCACCATTGTGAACAACATGTGAGCTAACGATGAAGCTATGCCCTATGATGATCATCAGAGAGCACTCAAGCTTCTATATGCTCTAGATCGGAGGGTTTGGGAGGTCAAGGTGCAGGTGATCATCGAATCAGCCAACTATGAGACTCTCACCGTGGATGAGCTATTCAGCAAGCTCAAGTCCACCGAGATCGACCTCCAGACGCAGGCGAGGATCAAGAATCCGTCTACTCCTACCATGGCTTTGGTGTCAGGTAACTCAAGTTCAAGTTCTGCTTTGACTAACCCTTCACAGTTGTCGCTTGCCTTGTCTTTTCTTGTGTCTGCAACAGAGGAGCAGATGGAGGCTCTTGGGGATGAAGAGCTAGCGCTTGTCTTCAGCAAGTTTTCGCGGTTTCACAACAACCGCTTGAACAGGCATCATGGGGGCAACAAGCAAGGTTGCTTTGAATGTGGAAAGCTCGACCACTACGTCGCCAACTGCCCCAACAAGAGCTACTATGGCAAGAACGACTACACCAAGCACAAGGACAAGCATGAGTCGTCCTGCCACAAGAACAAGACCAAGAAGGACTTCGACCCCAAGCGCATGAACAAGAAGTACTTTGAGGCCTTGCAAGCGAAGCAGCACGCTCTGGTCATGAACTTCAGTGATGTCGACTCCGACAGTGATTCTCCACCAAGTGATGATGAAGCTGAGAAGAAGGTGGAGCACCGGTTCAACGGCTTGAGCTTCTACGCCAATGAGCACCGAGGAGGTTACTGCACCATGGCGCTCTACAACAACACCACCACCGGCGACAACAAAGAAGACGTTGACACCAACCCTGAGGTAGAACATTCTATGAATCCCTTCTACGTTGACACCATGCTCAAGCAAAATGCTTTGCTTATTCATGCTGCTCAAGAACGCAATGGTTTCAAGGCTAAGTATCTTGCAGCATTAGATGAGCTTGAGCGTGCTAAGAAGGATAGGGCTGTTGTGTCCGATGAGACTGAATGTGATGAATGCATTGTTCACATGTCTAGTTTTATTTCTTTGTAGTCCAAGTACTCTGCTTTGCTCGATGAGTTTGATGAGGTTAGATCCAAGCCAGTCATTTTGGGGGCTTGCAAGTCTTGTGTTGAGTTGCGCAATGAGCTCTCTGAGAAGGTTGCTGTTATGGCTTTGCTTGAGCAGTCTAGTACAAGTGGTGGTGCTAGAGCTAAGTGTGGTTGCTGTGAGGCTTTGGAGCTAGAGCTTGCTAACTGTAGGCATGACAAGAAAAAGAAGAGGAAAACACATTCCTTCGGTACATGTTGAGTTGGCTTTCTTGTAGTGAGCCGCAGTTGGGCATGATGATGAGTCAGTACAAGAGGGGTACTGACACAACGGGTTTAGGCTTTACTTCAGGTGGAAAGGTTAACAATGTCTTTGGCAAGGTTGGTGAACACAGTGGGTTGAGTGTGAGTGAGAAACCCACCAATCCTCCCAAGCTCATCAAGATTAACTCACCTAAGCCCTCTGAGCCTACCAAGCCCATTGTGAAGGATGGAGTGATTAATGAGAATCCTAAAGCTCCACCTCAGAAACAAGTGTGGATTCCAAAACCTAACCACCTTAGGAACCCACTTGACACTTTGCTAAACATCTCTGATAAGCCCCTTCCTAAGGCCAAACCACCTCCAAGAGTGAACCAAGCCCACAATAGGGTGAGTCACCCACAACCCAAGAGAGTGGTGTACCACTGTGAGTATTGCAAGAGGGATGGTCACTTGTTTGAGTTTTGCTTTAGGAGGAAGAGAGATGAGAGGCGTCAGTTTGAGCTTTCACACCAGAACATGCATTGCCCATCTCATAGTATGCATGCTTCACCTGCTCAGTGGAGCAATGCTAGGCCTAGAGGTGCAAGACCTCAAGGTGCTAGGCCTCAGTTTGTGAGACCACGTGATGGTCGTGCCCGGCGAGGTCCAAGTCGTCCTCAATATGACTCAAGGTCTTGTAGCAGTGGCTCTTTGTCCTACACTTCTAGCGGACCACGTTTTCTCTCTCGTGGTGATCGCTACTCTCCCATGGGACATGGCGTGTATGGTATTTTTTCTAACACTTTTCTAGGGCAAATGACCCAGCACTGGTTTTCTCCTCAGTTTACTAACCCCAGTGTTGGATCATTTGCTCATCCCATGTCTTCCTATTGATGCAGCATGGAGGCTAGGAGAACATTGGGCTTGTTGATTCCGGGTGTTCGCGCCACATGACCGGAAATTCAAATTGGTTCTCAAGCCTCAACCCCATGACCTCCAAGGAGTACATCACATTTGGGGACAATGGTAAGGTAAGGTGCTTTCTTGTGTGTCAATAAGGCTTAATGAGAACTTTGTGCTCAAGGATATTGCTTTGGTTTCGAGTTTGCATTTCAATTTTGTTTTGGTTTTGCAACTCCTTAGAGAGGGTTTCGAAGTGTGTTTTAAGTTGGGTCTTTCTCGCATACTTGATTCGCGTGGTGATCTTGTGTGTTCGATTGTACCTTTTGGGCTTGTCTTTCGTGCCGATTTTTCTCTCTCTTTTGGCATCTCTCGGTGTTTGGTGGCAGGCACTTCTTCTGAGCTTTGGAAGTGGCATAGGAGGCTTGGTCATTTGAGTTTTGACTTGCTTGCAAGGTTGAGCTCTCTTGATCTAATCCGAGGATTGCCTAAGCTAAAGTTCGAGAAGGATTTGGTTTATCATCCGTGTCGTCATGGGAAGATGGTAGCCGCTTCTCATTCCCCTGTGAACCAAGTGATGACCAAACAACCCAACAAACTTCTTCACATGGACACTGTAGGTCCAGCTCGGGTTCGGTCGGATGGTGGGAAGTGGTACGTTCTTGTGATCGTGGACTACTTTTCTTACTACTCTTGGGTCTTTTTCATGGAGTTCAAGGATGAGGCATTTTCTCATGTGTGGGATTTGATTCTTAGGCTTCAAAATGAGCTTCCCAAGAATGCCATGAGAGCTATATGCAGTGACAATGGCACAAAATTCAAGAACTCTCAATTTGAAGCCTTTTGCAGGTCTTTGTGTCTTGAGCATCAGTTTTCTTCTCCGT
The DNA here is from genome assembly GCA_023333625.1 of Bothriochloa decipiens. NCBI lineage: Eukaryota > Viridiplantae > Streptophyta > Magnoliopsida > Poales > Poaceae > Bothriochloa > Bothriochloa decipiens. Next base: position 32,372,077 of record CM041635.1, on the reverse strand, counting down.
ATGTGCCTCAGCAGAATGGGATAGTTGAACGCAAGAATCGGACCCTTGTTGAGATGGCCAGGACGATGCTCGATGAGCATAGGACTCCTAGGTGGTTTTGGGCCGAAGCGATCAACACAGCGTGCTATGTTTCAAATCGCATCTTTCTTCGAGCTTTTACAAAGAAAACTTCTTATGAGTTGCGGTTTGGGCATCTTCCTAAGGTGAGCTACTTTAGAATCTTTGGGTTCGGTGCTTCATACTCAAGCAAGGTAACTTGGATAAGTTCGAGTCACGTTCTTCTGACGGTATTTTTCTCGATTATGCTACTCATTCTTGTGCGTATAGAGTACTTAATCTTGAGACTAACCGCGTCATAGAGACTTGTGAAGTTACCTTCGATGAAACCACACCTTGTTCTTCTCTTGTCTTTGAGCGTGCAGGTGATCAGGAGATGGGTGAGAGCATCTTTGTGGAGAAGGAGTAGGATGATGCTGATTGGGGTGCTCCTGAGCCGACTCCACTGGCTGCCCCTGTCGACCCTACGACGACTACATCTGTTCATGGCCCCGATCCTTCTTCTTCGACTTCATGGGGGCCGAACGACCAGTATCCCTCTCTTGCACCTGAGGGAGCTCTAGCTACGGTTGAGGGAGAGGCTACTTCATCAAGGACGGCGCCTGTACACATTCAGCATCGCCATCCTCTTGAGACCATGATAGGTAACCTCAACCAGCGTGTCACTCACAACAAGTCCTATGAAATCTCTCATTTTGCACATTCTGCTTTTGTTGCTGATTTTGAGCGCGAAGATATTGGACACGCTTTATCTAACGCCGATTGGGTCAATGCCATGCATGAGGAGTTAGAGAACTTTGAGAGAAACCAAGTTTGGGTTCTAGTTCCTCCACCTCCACAATGTCATCCCATAGGTACCAAGTGGGTGTTTAAGAACAAGAAGAGTGAGGATGGGGTGATAGTTAGGAACAAGGCTAGGTTGGTTGCTCAGGGGTTTTGCTAGAAAGAGAGGATAGACTTTGAGGAAACCATTGCTCCTGTTGCCCGTTTAGAAGCCATTAGAATCCTTTTAGCCTTTGTAGCTTCGAAAGGGTTCAAGTTGTATCAAATGGATGTCAAGAGTGCTTTTCTCAATGGGTACATAGAGGAGGAAGTGTATGTGAGACAACCCCCTGGCTTTGAAAATCCCAAGCACCCAGACTATGTCTACAAACTCCACAAAGTCTTGTATGGTCTCAAACAAGCCCCGAGAGCATGGTATGCTAGGTTGAAGTCCTTTTTGCTTGGGAAGGGTTTTACTATGGGCTCTATGGATAAGACTTTGTTTCTTCTCAAGCAAGGCAAAGACATTCTAATCATGCAGATATACATGGATGATATAATCTTTAGTGACTCTTCACATGCCCTTGTGGCAAGGTTTTCTGATTTGATGAGCAGGAGTTCGAGATGAGCATGATGGGCGAGTTGACCTTCTTCCTCGAGTTGCAAATCAAGCAAACTCGAGAAGGGACGTTTGTGCACCAAGGCAAGTACACCAAGGACCTGCTGAAGAAGTTCAACATGGGTGAGGCCAAGCCTCTTTCGACGCCCATGGCGACTACTATTGCCTTGGATGAAGACTTGGAGGGAGAAGCCGTGGACCAGAAGGAGTACCGCAATATGATCGGGTCGCTGCTATACCTGACGGTGACGTGACCAGACATTCAATTCACTGTTTGTCTTTGTGCGCGCCTTCAGTCTTTGCCGCGCACCTCTCATCGTCAAGCCGTCAAGCGGATCATGAGGTACCTCCGTTTCACTCCTGCGTTTGGCCTTTGGTACTCGACCGCTTCCACTCTTTCTCTCTCGGGTTATTCAGATGCTGATTATGCTGGTTGTCGTACTGAGCAAAAATCTACTTCTGGTACTTGTCAATTTTTGGGTTCTTCTCTAGTCTCTTGGTCCTCTCGCAAGCAGTCTTCTATTGCTCAATCCACATGTGAGGCCGAGTATGTTGCTGCTGCTGCTTGCTGTTCTCAGCTGCTTTGGATAGTTGCTACCTTGAGAGACTTTGGCTTAGAGTTCACTCGAGTGCCTCTTTTCTATGACAGCACTAGTGCCATAAGTGTAGCCAAAAACCCAGTGCTTCATTCCAAAACCAAGCATATAGAGGTGAGGTACCGCTTCCTGAGAGACAACTATGAGAAGGGCACCATAAACTTGATACACATCAGCACCGAGAACCAGAAAGCCGACATCTTCACCAAACCCCTCGATCAAACCCAGTTTACACGCTTGCGAGGGGCGTTGGAAGTGTGCTTCCCTTTTTAGTTGAGGGTCGCTTTGTATCTTGTACACTAGTTTTTGCCTTTCTTTTTGTTTTTGCTTTTGTATCATATTGCATTGCATTTCATCATGTATCATATATCATGTGCTTAGCTTCACTTGTATAGCTTGTTGATTAAGATTATGCTCTTGTGGATATGATCTATGGATACATGATGGCTATATAGCAGCTTAGGCTCTCTTTGATCATCTTGATACATGTTATGAGCTAAGCCTATTTTTGAAATGTGAACATGCTTAAATTCTTGATGAAATCAAAAAAACTTGTTCACCATTGAGATGGCAACTAGCATGTGTAGGATATGTTGAGATCCATGTGCTTTCATTTGTATGCTCCAGTTGCTATGTCTCATGTTTCTTGAATCATACACTTAGCTCAGTCTCTTGATATCTTTATGCTAAAACTTGTTGTCTAAGCTAAGTTATGATGAAAATACTTTAGAGTTGGATCTTTACTATCCCACGTCAATGTCACGAGACCGCTTCTCATTCTTTCGAGTGAGATGAACTTGAGCATTGTAGTGCTAGTCCTCAACCACTCATGACGAGACAGCTTCCCACTTGTACATAGGGATGAATTCGGCGTGGTTGCAAAACATGATAAAAGTAACATAATTTTCAGTGGACAGTTTTGATCCTCTCACATACACATGTCTAAAAATAACCTTGTAATCTGCTGTAAAACTCTGATTAATGTTGAAGCTACAAGTGTTAAGTCCTTCCTTGAGACATGATGTATGATCGTTATATGGGGTAGTTCACTTCTGTATACATGTGCTAGCACTAGTTTGCTCTCCTGCTTATATGTGCTATGTGCTATCCTCTTTGGTGAACACCTTTTATGAGATATGCTTAAAATTGGTCAAAATGCTTATTATTCATATTTCATTCATTTGATCAGTTTGAGCATTGGCTTTGTCTTGCGCCTGTTGTAATACATATACCGTACCAACTTGAGCATGTTTTTAATCCACTTGCTATACTCCTGAAGCTTTGTACATTCGCATTATGCATCTCATAGCATGATTTGAGGGGGAGCTTCTTTTGTGAGAACTTGATAAGTGCATTTGCCAACAAGGGGGAGAATGATTCCACAAATCCAGAGTGTGCATTCATATGCATTTGTGAGGTTGATGCACTTGTTAAGGGCGAGTTGCACATTTGTTTTGCTAGACGTGTCAAGCCGTTTGCCTCTGTCTTGAGGGTCTAGCTGCTTTCAGGTGCTTTGAGCTTGTTTTGCTTGGTTGCGTCGAGCCGTTGCCCATGTCTTTGGGGGACCAATTTGTTGGTTTTGCTTTGCTCATTGCAAGTGACCCGTTTTGAGCTTTTCTTTGGCTTTTGGTCACTTGAGTGGATTTTCTCTGGCTTTGTGTTGGTGTTGACAATGCACTCATCAAGGGGGAGATTGCGAACACCTGGTTTTTACATAACCATTGTGGAGCACCCTTGTGGTTGTGATGAGCAATTGTCAACATGCCAACACTTTGGTGTGTGTGGTTGGTTCGGTGGTTCTTCTAATCCCCTGGCACAGGGTTATGTGTCGAAACGGTATCTCTTGGCTTCATGATGTCAGGTGTGGAGTCCGGAGGCGGTGGCAGCGGTCGGGAGAAGGTCAAGTAGGGTGTGCCGTGCTGACGGACCGGTTGTGGTGAAGGGCGGACACGAGGCTTGGACCGAGGGACCAAACGGCCGGGTGGCCAGCCGTGGTGGCTGACACTTGGGATATCGACGAGCGCAAGTGTACATGGCAGGGGACGCATACGGGCTATGCTACTCGCGGACAGTTTGGTGGTTTGCCCTCAAAACCATCGGCGACGGTTTGGTGGTTTGCCTCAAAACCGTCGGCAGGGGATGCGTACGCGGTATGATACTCGTAGGTAGTTTGGTTGTTTATCCTCAAAACCATTGGCGGTAGGATTTTAGGGTTTGGGCCTCAAAACTCGGGCGGAGGTCCCGATGCGGACGGACGGCACGTGGCGGCATCGGGGAGATCGCTTCGGAGCGAGACTACCGGTGAGGAGGCGCGGTGGCCGTCAGATCAGGAAACTCGAGTTGGACCATAATACCCCTGCCTAGGTGGTTCTCTCTTAGAATATCCAGGGGTAGAAGTGGAATTGTGTAATAAGACTATAAATAAGAGGGACTGCCTCCACTCAGTCTCACGTCTCCCATTCTAGTGTTAGGGTTTTTCAGTCTCTAGTCTTTCAGAGTGTGTGAGGTCCACTGCAAGACATTTTGTAGTGAATTTGTTTATGGGAAGAGCACCCCCTAGTGTGCTCGTGCCCTCTGGGCTTTTACCTTCATGTGAAATTTGTGATGAATTTGTGTTCTTGTTGTTCTTGAGGTGTTCATCCTAAGTCTCTTTTCCCCCCTCCTATTTCGTGGTCGGATTTCTTTGATTCTACACCGTTTGAGTCCATTTTTCTTGCGTTGACTCATGCTATAACGTGAGAGGATCAATCCCACCGAAGGGTTTGAGCTAATTCCTCACGAGCAAGTAGATCGAAGAAGATTTGTGTTCATGGTGATTTCTTGATGGGTTTTTATTTCTTTTTTTATTTCTCTTGATTCGTGTCAAATTGGGCTATGATCTTTTAGAGGTAGCCTCCCTATTGCCTTGTGACCCTACTGTTAAAATTTTATGGCAATCGGAGTTGATTTGACCAAGAAATTAAATTTTCTTTGTTCCGGGCGATTTCCGCGCGATTTTGATCGGTACTACCGGTAGTAACACCGGTACTACCGGTAGTGTATTTATGGGCAGTCAAGGGCACGTTTAACTTGGGCTAAAAATATTTCCTAGAACTTTCGATCACTATTGGTACTACCGGTAGGTCTACCTGTACTACCGGTAGTACACCCGAGACGCTGTTTTCGGTCGTTGCTTGTCCGTTCGGTCTCCGATTCGATTCCGGTTCGTTGCGTTGGTTTATTGGTGTCCCGCTGTGTTCTTAGGGAACATCCACCCTCTCAATAGGGTCGTGGATATCGTGGTTTGTGTATTGTTACTTAGGTTATTTGCCGAGCCGAGGACCTAAAGTTTCGAAAAAAATTTGAGGCTCCTATTCACCTCCTCTGATCGCGGTATCCGATCCTTCACCTGCCCTAGCTAACCACCCACTCCGAGAGTGGATAACGGGATAAAGGCAGACTGTGGGCAGAGAGCCAAACCCATTGCTGTCTGAGTACAGTATCCTTTCTTCTAGTCGTGCCTGCGTGCCTGAAAATCTTCAGAGGCCATCGCATGCAGGTTCAGTCACAGGCAGGCAAATTGTCAAACGCCCAACAGTGAAGGGTGAAGATGAGCTGCAGCACACACACACCAGGAGCAGTGTGAGATGAGATGAGGTGCAGACAGGGACGCCTCTCTGCCTGCTGCTGATTGCGCATCCTCCTGCTTCTCCTATCCTAGACTAGAGTCCTAGTATTGATTAGGCATGTGATTATGCTATGCATCGTCACGGTCGTCAGCTCGTCATGCTCATCCAGTCATCGTCTCCCGTGCTGGTCTTCGAGAAGGCAGGATGCTGTGTACTGGACGGCTGCTAGTTGAATTCATGGCGGACGCGGACACCTGTTGCGACGCTTTTGGTAGGCTAGCTGTTGCTCGTGGGCGAGCCAGGTCAGGTCCTTGTCAGCACCCTTCAATTTCAGTTGCTGGCCGTTACTTTCCTCGAGACCCTTGAAAGTGAACCAAATGCAAGAAATTGGGGGGAGCGACTGAGAGAGCTCATCCGTTTACCTTTCCGGCTTTCAGGTCAAGCTCCGGCCGGAGAATAGCTTTCTTCTTTCTCGAGTTATTTGGTACACAGTCTTTAGAAAATTGACAGAAAGTAAAACACCTCCATATTGTTTCTGTTTCCAGAAATTTCAGTGGCTAATGCTGCTCCTGTCCGGGTGATGGATCCGGTGCCTGATTCAGATTCTCGATTGATTGCTTCAGCATGATTGGCGGAGGACTGAGGAGCGTGGTAAACCTGACACGTGGACGCCACCACTGCCCTAGCTAATTACAGGTGCAATGCAAAGATCGGCCGATCGGTCGATTTGTGTGCCGCCGGCCATGTCAATCAAATCACAATCGCAGCCGCCAGCCGAAACCGGAGGGCGGGGCACACAGAATTGAAGCTCGGTCGGTCGCTCACTAGCTTTTTGGGCTTTGAATGATGGTCGCGTAGGAAGGATAGATGATGGAATGGAAGCGATGCAGAAAACCAGAAGCAGCAGGAGCCCAGAGGATTGGAGGCTGGTGGAAACTGGAATGCGATGGATGCTTGGGAGGTAGCGGATGGCGGGCGGATAAACGAGAGCCTAATCGCTGTAATCTGGACCACTAACTCCAGGTTTGCAGGGAAAATATCCTGCTGGAGCGACATCGATGAGCTAAGGGCCTTGGTGGTGGTGTTGTGTGGTGAAAACGCCGGTGAAAGGGACCCGTGGGGATGAGGGTGAATATTCTTCTTCGCCATCATCAATTGCAAGCGACGATGCGGCCGGCTACATCACACTGCTGTCACACCTACGTCGTCGTACGCCACGATGGAGTGAAAATTGAACGAAGAACAGGGCATCGTATAGCCTGCCGCTTCTCTTCTTCTCATCTCATTCCATTCTCATCGATCTCACACCAGAAGAAGATAAAAAAAAATTAGCAAACTAATCAGCATGCATCTGTCAGTCTAGCTAGGAGACTACTAGGAGTATCTGAGAGGAGAAATATGATTTGAACTCAAGTTTAGTTGTTTAGTTTAGTCATGTTATATGGGTCACATATATTATACTGTGTTACTACAAGGAAGGAAAGGAAGGAACGAGCGGTGTGAGTTAAAAATGGGCATGAATGTCGTGGCCAATTGACAACCAGTGATGAAGGAACAAGTAGCATGTACAGATGAGATGACGACACGCGAGCTTCCTGTTGGACTCCCGTCCATTCCAGGTTTCCAGCCTGATCGGCTGTGCTACTTGGACTGCAGCTGTTGCACGCGTTCAAGCTGCTGAATAAATACCGAATAGTCGTAGCAGCAGCTGGATATACTCCACTCCATCCCAATTTTCGCTGTCGGCGAATACAACGGTTGTTTGAATTTATTAGCTCGACCTATCAGTCTTTTATTGGTACGTAATTTTTCTCTCATGGCAAAATAGTATAAGCCGGCTTATATCAGCCGCATAAACCATCGGCCGAACAGGGCTGCGTGGGTTGGCTCACACCACGGTCCACCGCCCGTCGGAGCGTCAGTGAAACGCTACGAGCACATATGGATCTCGGAGACGGACCATTGTGCATGGCAAGGCAAATTGGCGATGGCCACCTACTGTTGTTGTTGTTGCTGCGCATGATGCGGCGAGCGGCATTGTTCTTGTTCACCCAGATGCGAGGGCCGGCCCGGACCATTGTTCTTGCTCGCCGCGGGCCGGAGCCGGCCATGCATTGGTCGCAGGCCGCCACACTCCACTCCACTTGACTCCATCTCAATTCCCATCGTCGGCGAATATTCCGACGGCCGTACGTGTCGCCGTCCGGTACGGTCCCGCCCCCGGCGAAGGCGATCGACAGCCACACGATCCACCCGTATGTGCGCGGCCGGCCGGCCGGCCGTGAGAGGCCAGCAGGCAGGTCCGCGTCTCATTTGGCAGTCACTTGCATTGGCAGCCAAGAATCGATGGAGGCGCGCGCGCAGGGTGGCCGGGGTAGTGTGTCTGTGTGCTCGGTTGCTGCTGGCAAGAGACCGAGCCCATTCGGCCATTCCTGACTTGGCCTGCCCACTCTGTCCAAGTTTTCAAGTGGTCAGGGGCGTCAAGATTTTTGCAATGGGCCACACGCCCAGCCACTTGCTGCTGGCTGGCCACTTGCTGGCTTGGAGTGGAGCACTATGAAACAGTGGCCACCAATCGATCTCCTGCTGCTGGCCCTGCCGACTGCTGTGTCATCGGCTTCACATTGCCTCGATCCCCTATATAGTATATTTTTTACAACCATTTTTCCTTCCGAACTTCGCTTGTTAATAGATGCAAAAATCAAATGAAAAAGCTACCTTCTGGTATTGCGACATTCAAAAGTAACCCACACATGGTGTCGGTTACACAATGTACTCCGTCCATTCCAAATGTAGATATTTTAGGTATGTCGCGAGTTAACCATCCTATTCAACTTTAACTATTTTTTATTGTTTTACTATCTCCATCCTTAAAATAAATCTGTTTGCAGAGTTGTCATAAGTTAAAGTATACATCTGATCAGAATTAAATAATTAAGTTCAACTTAAATAAATAAAAAATGAATTACATTTTTTAACGGAGAGCGTAACACCTAATATAAGACAATTGATATATTTCTAGGGTTGGATGTGCTCAATTGGATGCTCACAAAGACATGCTTAAGGCCAGATTATTTTTTTTTTCAGTTGGATGCTCAAAATGAGTGACAATGACCTACTAACGAGTGTTGCGGTGGTGACCACGCCAATGATGCTCAATGTAAACCATTGTCCAACTCCAGACCTGCAGGAATTTTTTTTTTGCGACACATAGTATAAATACAGATACTCATGCATACACTTACACTCACCCTTATAAAATAAATATATACACACTGCACTCCCTATGAGTTGGGCCCCTTCAAAATACGGACCACATAAACCTCCCCTATCATCGGCATGTCACTTGCCGCTGAAAAATGAGTAGTCAGCCGTAAGGCGTAAAGTTAGCACAGATGCTAATCAAGCAATATATATATATATATATATACACACACACATCTACAATACTATAATATCACGGCGAATTGATAGTGTGATTATTCTTGCTACATATGTATATAAACATCAATTAATCATGCAGTGTAGACTCTGTTAATTATACTCTTTATTCTAAATTGCAAATTGCTTTGGCTTTCTAGTTACATAGGTTTTGCTATGAACCTAAATATGCATTACATACCTAGACACATAATGAAAGCTATATATATATCTATAAAAACTAAAACAACTTACAATTTAGAACGGAGTATTTCTGGCCTTGGAAAAATGATGGCGTGAGGAGGGCACATGTATGCGAGTTAAAGCACACGTGATGGTTGACGGTTCTGGATGAGTCCACTTATTAGGCACCACACCAAAAATGGGCGTGACCCCCGTGAGGGACCGTTTCCCTTTGCAAAGTGAAGGACACGGCCAATGAGATACCCAATCCCAAACAAAAATGCCCATCATGCAGTCCGTCGTCGCCTACTACGTCTGTCTCACTCCGGATGACCACATACGTATACGTGATGCCACAGGCATGGGGCCCACTGACCCCACCCACTGAAACTGAAATGCTCGGACTCATCTGTTATTTTTTTTTCTGTGTCTCTCTCCCTTCTTTCAAAAAAAAAAAAATACTGTCACTCTCCCTTTCTCGCAGGCACATATCAAAACATCCGGGCCGGATTCTAACTTTGGGCTTGTCTGTAGCCCAAATTATATTTTAGCAAAGTAGCCCAATTGTTGTACTGCGGCGTACCTGTAGTAAGCCCATTAATTGATGGGCTCAAAGTTGCTTAGGCTTAATTTGCCTGAAACTGGGGGATTGCTAATACTGTGCAGCATCATTCAGACAGAAGATCAATTCGGGAACAAGCAAAACCAAATGGCCGATGAATCTTAAAAACAATCGACAAGAATCAAGTTTCTTCTTTAAAAAAAGGAGAAGAATAAAGAACACACTTTCCTTTTTGTCAACTAGTATCTACTTCTTGCAGTGTTTTAAATAGTGGGCTCACGTCAGCCACTGTTACGATGCTATTGTACTAAATAGTGGGCTATAATGACGTTATAGCAGTTGAGCAGTTCAGCTAAATATTATTGCCCGTGTGACTGAGAAACATTGACTACTTGGTTTCAAATTGTGTGGAGTGGTAGGGTATGGTCAAGGTAAGGAGTCTTCAGTTTGATTCATAGAAATGCATGCACACATGAGTTGTGACTAATGACATCTGTTGCTATTTTCATGGTCCCTTTTTTATTTTCTAAAAAAATGTATTCTGGCTTAAACACTACCGACCCTAAAAATCAAATATTAGAATCACCTTCCTTTTTTTTGTCAGAGGAAATTCTATCGAAAACCTCGTCCGCCTTTAAAAATTTATTTTTATATATAGATGGTTGGCCAGCCTCTATTTTTTTAGAAGGGGTTGATAAAGCCACCCTCAGAAATCTTGTTTTTGGAAGCGAGGTGGATACGCTTTCTAGTTGCCTCTAAAAATATTAAAGAAGGCTATCAATTCTACGTGTATCTACTATCTAGAAATGAATTTCTTGAGGTGGTTGGCAATTTGGTCTACCTCTAAGAATTCGATAACATAGTAAAATTCATGACAAACTTTAATTTATACCTTTTTATATTTAAAACCATTTAGGTTCATAAAATTCCATTTTACCATATTCTAAATTTTGACGTTCATTTTTTTCTATTGAATTTATCAAATGACCTCGGATGGAGAAATGACCTCAACTGAAGTTAAAGTACTTGATAAGAACTAAAACTTTTAATTTCAAACTTTTCATTTGAATTTGTTTGGAGTCACAAATATTTATTACAATATTTACTAAATTGAATACAAAAGCTAGCTTGTTGGTCACAAGTTACTTTGGGGGTGGAGTGGTAATTAAGGAAGGAACATATGAAGCCTGAGGTTCTAAGTTCAATCCTGATTTTCTGACTTGTGATTGACATATTATCACGTGCGAGGTTGCCTAGCAAGCTTCCTCCATGCTTAAAATTTCATTTTTCTATTCTTTGCCCTTAATTTAAAGATTGTGAAAAATGATTTCTAGAGGCGTGTCGATTTTGGCTTGGCTCAACAAATAGATTTCTAGGTGCAGTTGGACATAGCTTCATTACTATAGCCATTGTAGTAGCATCTTGCAACACTGCGTGTAGAACCAAGAGGAACTAGTACTATAGCAAGAGCTTTGTTGTTGTGTCATGCATGGTTCAAAGCAGTCAAAACTTAGTTGGAACTACATTTTGAAATTCAAATTATTAAAATTTTCAAATGATCTCAATGAATGTATGCATTCTACTAAAGTTATAGCGCTCGATGAGATCTAAAAATTTATAGTTCAAACTTTTTTTATCTGAAATTATTTTTCATCCCAAATATTCAAATATACATTCCAATAAACTTATTACAAAAATAGGTTCATTCATTTGGTCACAAATAATGATTATGTGGTGGAGGGTATTTTCAAATAAGGTAAGGGTCTAAGGGGTCTTCAGTTTGATTCACAGAAATGCATGCACACATTAGTTGTGAGTAACATTTGTTGCCATTTTTATGGTCCCTTTTCATTTTTCTAAAAAAAGATATTGCGTCTTTTATATAGTATTAACTTTTGTACTAGATATTGCGTCTTTTATATAATATTAACTTTTGTGCGCATGCACGTACAGGTTGACTAGTGGTATATAGTATGTAACATATACAAGTGAAAAAAAAATGAAATTTGGGCATGTCAAAGTTGCAAGTCCAAAACCTAGTAGGAATTCTTTCATGAATGAAAAAATCAAGTTGAATCGCGCATGTATAGCTAGCAGTGACATTGCAGGGACAAGAGATACATATGCTTTGTGGATGGACTGTAGACCTACAATCATATTAGCAGTAAGCGTCACTGTCTACCTAATTGTAGGCACATGTCGTAGCACACTGTAAGCACTTGCTTTCACTAATCTAGCACAGCATTGCTTGTCCACTAATTTGTAGGCACCGGACTGTGCACGCGCACATAGAACAACGGGGTGACGATCTCGATTAGTTCCCAAAGTGATGAAGAACTGATGGGACAATTTGCTCAATTTTTTATGTCTTGTTGTTAGCTTTCGGTACGCTGTACCTAGAATCATATAGCAATTGTTTGCATAACCCTTTTGACCAGATGAGGTTAAGAGAATCTATGTATATGTGCAGCTAATCTAGCTAATTATGTAGCAGAGATAATAGCTAGACAAAGGCAAAATTAAGTAGATGCGCATGAAATGACAAGGAAAAGGACAGATATCACCGTCAGTTGGAGAAATATCGTGTTGAGCATTCATGAAAAGAAAGCAGGGAACATATATATAATTCGATCAAATTCGAGGCGATATTTGTTTTATCCGTCGAGGAAGATCTAGCATACATGAATGCGTCAAATTGAATTACTACACTACTATATATCACGAATGCAGTTCCCAAGGGCACAGGAAAGGAAAGGCTCTCTTTGTAGTACTAACAAATAACCTGATCAGACACGCACAAAAAGAACGCCGAGGAATGAAGGACAGATGTCGGTCATGAAATGACATCACTGAACTGAAGAGAGAGATGAACACAGTGGTCAACTCCAAAATAGGTACCATTCTCACTTTGTAAGAAGTTAACGTTTTTAAACTATCGATAACTATATATTAAAATATATAAATATTTATGCTAAATAATTAGTATCATCGAAAAGATCTTTTAAGTCTCGCTTTTAATAAATTTATTTAAATATATAAATATTACACATACTTTATATAAATCTAATTAAAATTAAAAAAATTTAACTGATACGCTTCCTATAGTATTATCCTTTCTACAACATACCCCATTTTGGGATAGGGCAAGATTCCAAAACGGTCATTTCATGGCTTCAAAAGAATCCGTCATAAAGACTTCCACCGATGGCTCTGGCAACCCATCATGTATTTGTACTTGTGTGAAGTGAGATGATAGTATATATAATTAAGGGGTAAAGATTAAAATATAGGCTGGCACACGTGAATACACTAAATTATCATACACACAAATGCTATGATCAATCCTAGCTACCCTTTGAAACATATATAACATACATACATTTCCCCATGGGCCCTATGTGCATACATATATTTTCTCATGGGCTCTAATAGCGCCAATATATATTCATGAATCATTACACAGGAAGAGAAATCTAACTAGCTCTTCACAAATCTTGAACTAGATGCACTGAGAGATTTCTGAGCCAGAGAATACCGTCTCATGTATTCCCTCCGTCCTAGCACATTATATAAATTTTAAGACAAAATATGAGATAACATAAAAGGAACATTTAACCTCATTTTATTTTCTTATCAGATGCAATCATATTAATGTGATTAAATGGTGCTTGGCTGATAAATGAAAAGAGTTGCATGCAAAATTGGTTGGTCTTCTAGAATCCCTTATATTTTGATGACATATTTCGAATGCTAGGATACACTATATATGTTATAGGACGGAGGGAGTATGTGTATATATATGTAAGTTATAGGAATTTCATGGAAACTCGACAATTCAAGGAGTGAAAAACATTGGGTTCAAGGTACTCAAGGAGGAGCTAAAATCACAGTGTATTTTCCCTGTGTTTTCTAATATAACCTTTTTTTTCTTTCTAATCTAACACTTATTTTTTGTTTGACCACATGCCTCAACTCCCAATTTTTTTGAAGGGTAGTTTGTAGAATTCAGGTGAATAACTACAGTTATAGATGGGTTAGTGGGATACTGCCTACGTTTGCTTATTTATGGTCCTTATTCTTCCTTCTGTCTTGGATCATTTCCCGTATGATTTGCATATAGCACACCTAGGCGCTCACCAATTAATTATGCTAGTTTTCCCAAAACAAAACTTAATCATGGTAGTTCTATATGCAAATTTGCATTGCAGAAACTTCAAACCTCATGCATCCTTAGTAATCACTGGCAAAAAACTCCCTAAAGCTTGGATATATGAACCCCATGTAGCATCTACATATTGTTAGAGACTAGATTATTGTACCTGTTCTGAGCTACAGGTTTGATGAGAATAATAATTACTTATACAATTATTTTACTATATGTAATCTATGAAAAACTCAGATAATTTTGGTTTCTTTAATTAGTTAATAATCTAGCTGTTGTACCCTACCTTTCTCTTTTGACCAAGAAAATTTAAGCAATGGTCTCACCAAATCTAAGGAAATAAAAGATGAGTCAACTAAACATAACATATTTGTCTTCCTACTTGCATGTATTTTGTTTTATTATTCGCTTAGTAGAATTTACGAGGATTCCCAAACTCTAAAAAACCAACCGATCCCTTCCTCCAATGATATATCCAGGTTAATACAGTTAATATGCGAAAAGTTGAGAAAGAGTAAGGAGTTGAGGATACATAGCTTGTGCTTTGCGCAACGTTTGTAAGAAACACCATAGTTAGAGAACACTTGTAGAATTATAGAAAGATGGTATCTATATATAAGAAACAGTACAATCCTACATGCAAGCAAAATAAAGAAACAAAATGATGTCTATATATGCAAGCAAAAAAAACTTGCGAACCTACTGATTGCAAACATCAATATATAAATAAAAGAGATGTAAGCATGAAACCAGCAAGCAACATGAACCAATACGTAGTATTGAGCTTTTGAAATTTATAGGAAAAGAAAAACAAAGGAACAAACAAACAAAGAGCACCTGATCTTTGCACACAAAGAGGAGCGCAACCGACACACAACACAACAAAGTTTTGGTTTCCCACTACCACAAGAATTTATGTATCCTGTAATAACATTGTTATTGGTACTAAAGTTACCTTGAACATTTGACTCCGGGACATAAACAAGAACAAATTTTGATCAATTTATGAGTGCATGTCCTCACAACACATAGATCAAATTAACAGCGACACTGAACTGACCAAGAATCAACACAATCAAGTCCCATACAGGTTAACATAAAAAACATCAGAGAGAGATGGAGATCACAACAATGGCGGCACAAGCAGAGAGAACAAGGGGATGAAGCGGAAGACAGCCAAAGAGAAAGAGATGCTACTTGGTTGTTGTACACGTAGTCCTCGCGCGCGTGCACTTCGCCGATACATCGATGGGATCCGTCAAGAGAAGGGCGGCCTCCCGACACCGCCGCCGGGTGCGCCAGCCGGCCAGCCGGCGTGGCCGTCCATCGGCATTGGCAGCATCCCCATCGGCAGGTTGAAGAAGGGGAGCCCGCCAGCTGCCGCTGCGGCTGCGGGGTCAAACGGCACACCGGGCTGCTGGTCGCCTCCCGCAGGCGGTGGAGGGGCCACCTCGTCGCCGTCCTCGAGCGGCAGCCTCTCGTAAGCGACGTTGCTGAACGACGCGGCCACGACGACGACCGGCCCCGCGGCGATGAGCGCGCCAGCCACGCTACCACCGACGACCTGCCCCTGGCCACCCGCCAGGAACGCCGCGAGGCTGGTGGCCCCCGGCGGCGCTGGGGGCGGGAGGAAGGAGCCAGCGAGTGAGAGTATCTCGAACCTGCCGTGGAGCGTGGCGACGGTCGGTGAGGCCGGTCCCGTCTGGGACGACTGCGGCTGGCGCAGCGTGACGTTGGCGACGGTCCCGGCCGCCGAGAGCACGCAGACGCCGCGCTGCCGGCGGCGCGCGTACGCGGTCAGCGCCTCGAAGACGTCGCAGCCGGCGGCGACCTCGAGGATGTGCGCCCGCAGCGCGTTGGCGCTCTCCCTTGTGATGATCACGGGCGGCTTGGGCTTGTTCTTGGAGCCCGGCGGGCGGCCGCGCGGGCGGCGGGCGACGACCTCCCCGCCGCCGATGCCGGCGCCTCCTGCGGAGCTTGGCGTACCCCCACCGCCACCACCCGATCCCGGCGACATCGAGTCCTGGCCATCGTCGGAGCCTCCCCCCGCGCCGCCGCCGTCCTCGTGGTGGAGGTGGAGAGGCGCCACCTGGTGGTGGTGCTGCTGGTGCTGGTGAAGGTAGGAGCTGGTGCCCAAATCCAGGCCTGCCATCTTTCTAGGGTAGGAGAAGAGCTAATTATAAGTTGAGCAAGGAGAGTATAGTAGCAAATAAGTCGCAAGTAAAAATATTGGCTACATAACAGTACCGATAATATTAATAATTCGCGCGCGCGAGAGAGAAGAAGTGGTGGTGATGATGAAAATTTTAGACGGCGAGCAAGGAGAGGATGAGAAGGTATGTGCTGAATTTCTTTAGGGTTTGTGTGGTGCTTGTTTTCTTGGAGGGGAGTAAAGAATGGTTTCTGGGATGTGGAGGGAGACGAAAAGGGGAGCTATAGCTGAAGCTCTCTGCTTGCTGGGGGTTTCTTTTAATTTCTCTCTCTCCCCCCCTCTCTCTCTCTGCTTTGTTAATTTATCATGCTGGTTGCTTGCTGATGGTGGTGCTTATTGTTCATGTGGATCGGATTATATTTTGGAGGGGAAAGCAGCTTGCTGGAGTGGGACGGAGAGGAGCTAGGAAAAGGGCCAAAGGTGGAAGGTGCAGGACGAAGGAGGAGGTCATCGATGCTGGACTGGAATGGAGCCCAAACCCAATGTGGGCAAGAGAGAGAGAGACGACACAGGGCCGGGGAAAGGAGGAAGGAGAGAGGAAGTGATGGATGATGGCAACGGCGAGAAAGGGATAGGTTAGTGCTGCTCATTGGAGTTGATGGAAGGAAGAAATATAATACAGGAGCTTAGACAGAGAGAGAGGAGGGTGCGTGATGGGCAAGATGCATGGTTGCCATGCAATGACATGTGGGGTCTAGCACTCTCTGGGGCCCATGTGTCTGTCACTCCTAAGTTACTCGTTGAAGTGACGTGTTTAGGAGCATGCTTGCTTTAATTTCCTTGAGAGAGAAGGCTTTGAGACATCTTAGCGTTGATGCTTATGCACGCAAGTGGGGGGGATTAATTTATAGTATTAGTGGGGGCAAAGTTGGGCATTAATATATTAGCCCTAGGCCAAAGAGACATTGATATAATTTTCGGTTTAAGTGGGGGGCATGTGGGCACTACTCAATGCCATCACAGCACAGGTACATGTACATGGGTGGCTTGAATGAATTATTCCAAAGTGTGCCACTCCTGTCTAGCTAGAGTCCAGCTTGGAATATGGCTGGTCTCTCTGGTCTTGGGCTACTACCCATCTCCATGATTTGGTGCCAATTAGAAGAAATCGTCATTAGGTTAGGGCTAGGGTTAGGGTTCCCTAGATATATAGTAGGTCATATTCATATACATGCACTGCTGTTTTCTTGCTGGGTATTAGTGGAGGATGCGGCCAAAGCAAATAATACCATGCACTTTGACCAGCACAGTAGTAGATGCTGTAGTGTGCCTGCAGCACCCTATATAGATCAGATCCATATACTTTTTTGATTATCTCTGCCGCCATTGCTTTTTTGCCATGCAGTTAGTGGAACATAAGTTAGCTAGAATGAAGTCTATATATGTATGTGTCCCCTTAATTTGATTGAAAAAATAAAGCTAAATTTTTTTTGTCAGTCTAATATCAGGGGCTTTAGCACAATATGAGTTTGATATTCAGTGAAACAAACATGTATGTGTGGAGCTTAATTATCTGATTAAATTTTGAACCAGAAACAGTAGTTTTTCTGTAGTGTATTAAACAAGTCAGGTAGCCTCGACAGGACTGTTCTCATATATGCTGCAACCATCAAGCCTCGACATGATGCGACAATGGTGTATTTTTCAATTAATCCTGTAGCATGTAGCGTACTGGGCGTGCAGTTCTAAAAAAAGGCACAAGTATTAAATGTTGCACGTTGCTACCTAATTAAAAAAAACACCATGTTCAAATTGAATGTGTTTACAGCTAATTTTGACTATATTTAACTGACACACGGTGGAGATTCAACATGATCGACGAACGACGAGAAGTCAAATTGTCAAAATAAGAAGACAAAATAACACTCTAAATGTTTAGCCTTACAAACCTCTAGCTAACATACATAATTCATAGTAGAAAATTAGTGGAGCAGCATAACTTAATTAGTTGCAATATGTGATGATCACGAAGTTCACGGAGTAAGTTTATTTGGGATCTCCACAAAAATTGACTGTTACTGGTTAATTAGACAATGGCATTCAGAGTACATAAACTGTGAGAAGACTACAACATATGTATGTCATGCGTCGGAGTCAAAAACTGTAACACCTAATAAGGTTTATCCGAAGGTACTACGTTTAAAACAACAAGGACTATAGGTTATTACCATTGAGACAGTAAGGATTTTAAGCTGACTTCACCCTTCTAGACTTCAAGGTGTGTAATTTTCAACCCACCGACTACAACTCTACGATGCCACATGAGCTAAGGATGAAAGTGTAAGAGATGTGTTATGTGTATGCGCAAGGTGTTACAACAGCTTTGCAAATCATCGCACCCTGGCCCATGGAGGTGTTCAACTCATTTTTATTGCGTGGTTTGCTACATTACCATGTGCATGCCCTCAAGGTTTATGGCCACATAAGGTTGCATTGATGATTCATGGAAACTTGAAGCCAACACCTTGATTTTCTTATTATTTTAAAGAAAATACCTTGATTTGGTTCACTTATATATGCTTAATTATCCGAATCCAATTTTAGTTCAAAAAACTTTGTCAACTTGTGCAAGGGTATGTACACTTATTAGATTCTTGTATATGTTTTTTTTGAAAGGCAAAATAACCTCCGCCGCTAGTTTTCTTAGAAGAATAAAGAAAAAACATGTCTCAATCTAATTTTTCCGGTGTAAATCAGGCCAAGAAACAACATGACTAGAGTAAAACTACCAAACAAACTCCGGAACCAAGACTTACCCACTAAAACTAAACATACAACTTCTCACCTACAAGACAACCAGAAACAACTCAGTTATAAAACACCAAACAAACACGCGCAAGAAAAAACTGTCTATCATAATAATCTAAAGACCAGCCATAACGTATATGATGTCATTTTCATTATCGAGTAAACATAATCAAGTAACTTTTTAAAAGAGATATTCTTCTAGTAATCTCAAAATTAAAGGAATAATGTTTATCCAGAGCATAGATATATTTGATGGAGTGTTGTCAACACAAAGTCTCGTCAATACCAAAGGTATATTTAAAATGGATTTCTACTATGTTTACACTACTTATTTATTTGTTATCAATGTAAGACTTTGTCTGCACTCGATGAGTAGTGACGAATATTCAACAACTTCCTGCATACTGTATTGTTCAGTCATGTTACTTGTCTCATACCCTTCGAATCAATGATAGGACTTTCTACAGTGAAGCAACTAAGTTTTTTCAGCCAGCTAGGTCTTTGTTTATTACCAATATTTTACACCTACCGATAGAGAACCACTAGTGATCGAACTAGCTTTTTTTTTGTCAAAGAATGCTACTTTTGATAAAAGCAAATCCACAACACACAGGGTGCTCTTCGTTGGATTGTGCCGCAGCAATATTTAACCTCCGTACTTCTCTATCATGGTGAGTATTTGAATATTCAATCCACCTCCTCAGTTGCCCTTTCTTAATTTTAGAAAAAATGAATTATGATCAATTGTGCATACAAATTATCAAAATAGACATTAATTAATGCAGTTGAAGTTCTAGATTGGTTCAGATAATTGTTCAATAATCTGCATGCTGTTTTAATTTGTTAATCTGGATGGTTCAGATATTTACTTTTTCTATAAGCATTATTATTAATATAAATGCCAACATTTGCATTTTCTCTGATAATTTCGGAGAAACAGGGAAAAGGTTCCAGAACCCTGCTGGCACGCAGAACTATTTTACTGTATGGATATATTATACATTTCTTTGTTTGACGTGCAACTATTCTTATTATATCAATTAAAAGGCTTCATGTTGAACTACTGCATTATTAACACCAATGCTGGCCCGTAACTCTCATTGGTGCCAGTTATCGAATCAGCACTCTCATTGGCCCGTAACTCTCATTGGTGCTAGATACTCATGACCGGCTGCACAGCACACAGCCGATGGGAAATTGAGTATTTGTATGTGTCTATGTATATATTAGTCAGATATAATTTAGCAAAAACAAATTTCAACAAAAAAAATCTCGACCCAAGGGTCGTCACTGCAGGTTTTCTACATGGTTGAGTATCACAAGTTTTTTGTTCATGATGAAATATGCACGTACATGTGTGGCTTCCATGCTTATATATATGTTCGACGTCATCCTATTGATGCATTCCCGGCCTCTTTGCTGTCTCTCTTGTACTCATCGCTAATAACAATAAGGAGTCATATTCCTCTGTGCATTTTGTCTAAAACTTTGGTTCCTAGCTCATTTGTAATGTCTCTGTTAGTTTACTCCAGCTTTGGTAGACCATAGGCTCGGACCTATAAAACAAAAGAGAATGCACTAATTCTCGTGCTGATGTATGTAAATGATGTGTTTGTTTATACAATCAAACATGTTCACTACACGGACTATGCTATGGCACATAATAACCAGTAGTAATGGGTGTGTGTGTGCTCCATTTATTTTGTAGTAAAGACTTTGGCTTGTAAGTAAGTTTATATACCATTTTGTAATTTTGATGTATTTATTATCGAATAATGTGACATATGTGATTGCAGTGAGATATATGTGATGCATTAATAATATCGAATGTTAAGACAATAACCTCTATTTAAATGTAATAATAAACTGTATAAAAAGGGGAACCGACAGTGAGCTTCATGCTATTAGTACGTATCAGCTATAGTCTAGAACCAGTATAGTCGCAGTTCTAAAGCTAGTCGCAGTTCTAAAGCTATCACTACTAGCCTTGATCTGATAGTATCATCCTTTCAGTGCAGGATCAGGAACCAACAGTGTGATAGGCAAGCTGCATTAGTGCTCTGATTGCCTTTGTCTCACCTGATTTCGGCAGTGACCTTATCTGAGACGGGTTGTTTACCCGTCATTCTAGTTGGGTCCTCATCACATATATACGGAGAATCTCAGGCGCGTAGAATAGCCATCGCTAATCGATTAGTTAACCGTCTCAAATTAGATACTCTGCACTAGTCATACAGCCATATCTAATCACACTAGAAATGATTATGGTTAAAGAAGAGAAAGGTAAAAGAAAGCTAGATCTTACTAAGATCCTCTAAATCTTTAATTTACTCCCCGCAACGAGACCCAAACAAACCTATATATAATCACCTTTTAGGCTACTGTTACTAACGGAAATCAAATTAACCAAAAGGCCCTCTGAAAGAGACTTGGACGAGACGGGCCGGGTTATATATATTTATATGTGTGCGTGCACTATATACCTGTTGATTGAATTGATTCAGTTTCCATTGTGTGCAACGCAACATTTTTTTGATTGATAAATCAGCTGTCTGATTAAGTTGACCAACTGCCCCAGTAGCTACCTAATCACAAAAAGGATATAGAGAAATGGTATCTGGGTCAAAGTTTTATTATACTACGCAATGTGTCTTTTTCACCTTATTGATCAAGTTGTAGAAGGTGACAAGATGGATAATATATTTGTAAATATGCAAAGGCCAGCTCGAGGGTCATGATACATACACTACCAACTAATGAAAGAAAATTAAAGCAGTTTCATCGTAACTTATTACTTTTGGTGCATTACCATCGATCAGCGGAAGAAAAGAGGGGAGGACAGATTGTCGCTTAGCGGGGTGGCTCACTTTATTAGTTGAAAGGAGAAATTTTTTTTAAACGAAAGCATATACCTCACATGCATGTATCACTGGGTCCCCATGGTTGTTAGATGAGCATAATCAAGCTAAGGGCGCTATTTTTTTACTAATAATTGAAGAAGGCCAGGGCATGCATGTTTTGGTCTCAACATAAAATTAGGTCATGTTTGGTTTTATAGGACTAGGGACTAGTTACTACAGACTAAATTTTAATTATTTTTTAATCTCTAAATTTCCAAATAAGAAGAATAAAAAAGAGACTAATAATGCTAATTGAAACGACTTGGTTCTGTGTAGTCCATAGTCTCAAGAATCCATACATAGTGGTGTCTCAATGGTTCTTATAGTACTGTATAAATATGTTCTGATATATGGCTCCATGTCTTACCTCAGCAAATGTTAGGTAGTCGTCGAGAGGATCATATTGTTTAACGAAATGTGAGTGCTTTGCTTGGCAGCACCTTTTGTTTCTTCTCAGCGATGAGCAAATTGCATGGCTGATGTGATGTACCGATCAAAGTACACTTGCAACCTGCATGTGCAGTTTATCCGTATCTCATAAGAACAGGCAGGTCATATATATCATCATTTTACATAGGAGTGATGTACGTACAGTACTCCACTTCACTTCAGAAAAAAACGTACAGTACTCCACTATATATTTTGCACTATGCTGGCCACCATCCAGTCCAATAATGACAGCTTCAAATATTTCCTTCTAATCAAATTACAAACTTTGCAATCGTCAGAGAGGATGCACACGGTAGGTAAGAGGAGTAAATCACACACAGACACAGGCCGAGGAGTAAATCACACACAGACACAGGCGCAGCAGAGTTAAATTGGTTGTTTTGTTTTGCTGCTGAACTCATACTCCAGGTAGCAGCAGTAGCAGGCATGAAAGGCAGTCCTGGTCCTGAACCTGTTTGGATTGCGCGCGTGCGTGCGTGCGTGCGGGACTGCGGGCGGGCGCTGCTGCTTCTGCATGCGTACGTGTGGCACCTGTGCATGTGCTCGGGCGTGCGTGCGAGCGGGAGATGGGAGGCACGTAGGCCTGGAGGTGTCGGCCACGAGCGAGGGTGCCCATTACTCGCCTCGGGACTCGCCGCCATCTATCGCCTAGCCAACAACTCTCACTCTCACTGCACTGCAGACGGCGGCCCGGCCGGCCGGGGGACTGCAATGATCTCGCTCGCAGGACTAGGCAGCTGCAACGCAAGACTAGGCAGCTGCAAGAACGCGCCCGCAGATCCCGGGCGGGGCAGCACCTGCACCTGCATATGCCACCTGCACACCACCGGCGGCCCTGACCCACCACCCCGGCCGCCGTCCAATCGCTACCGGTCAAGTCTCCACAACAGCTCAGCTCGGTCGATCGATGGCGTCGCGGCTGGGGCATCGATCAGCACGGCATGGCCGCGCGTGTGCGTGCGTGCGCGCCTGCCTGTATTTGCGGCAGCACCGGTCAGTGCCCCCATGCGTGTGCACATGTGCACACTGCAGTCTACGACGTAGCTCCTACGCGGTAACCGGTCAAGGCAAGTGCAGATGGTAGGCACTACCCACGGCTGCCATGCCGTCGTGCTTCGTGCGGCGCCCATGTGCACGCCGCGCGCGCTTCCTTTAATTGGCCTCCGCCGACGATCGTCATCGTCGTCTCCGACGCACTCACTCCTCCATCGGCCTTTCCTGCCGACCTGCCATGCTTTCTACTGTGCTGCTCACAGCTACTGTTGTGTCCTACTTTTCAATGGATATACTACATCACTTCACTACCGGAAACGGCTTCTTTATCGAGTACTCCCGGCTTTGCCGACTGCCAAAGCACGGGTACTCGGCAAAGAAGCCCTTTGCCGACTGCCATAATAAGCACGCGGCAAAGTATGGCAAAGATCGCTCTCGACAAAGCTGGGTACTCGGCAAAGACTCCCTTTGTCGAGTGCCGCACATTCGGCAAAGTAAGGCACTCGGCAAAGTTTCTCTGGCGCAAACGACGTCTGTCGCTATTATCTTTACCGACTGCCCTGACGTCAGGCACTCGACAAAGATAACGTCTTTGCCGAGTGCCACGCCACGCACTCGGCAAAGAGCCACGTGAGGGCCTAGATCGGCCCTCTTTGCCGACTACCAGGCTGGGCACTCGGCAAAGAGGCTTCTTTGCCGAGTGCCGGGTTGTAGACACTCGGCAAAGAGCCTGTTTGCCGAGTGTCAAACTTGGCACTCAGCAAAGATTTAATTTTTTTGAGTTTTGAGCTCAAACTTTTTCTGTGACCCAAACATACTATATTCTCAAATTGAATATGCTTGGGCTACAGAAAAAGTTTGAATTCAAAATTCAAAAAAAATAAAATCTTTGCCGAGTGCCAAGGCTGGCACTCGGCAAATAGGCTCTTTGCCGAGTGCCTGTGACATGGCACTCGGCAAAGGGTTTCCCCGTTAAAAAAAGGAAAATAATCTCCTACACTAACCCTAACGGGCCGGTCGATTGGCCCACACACGCACACACACCACACACACTCACGCGCACACACTCACGCACACACACCCGGAGCCCCGCCGCAACACGCACCGCCACCGCCGCCGCCACGCCGACCGGAGCGTCGTCACCGCGACAGGAGCTCCGCCGTCCCCACCCCCGCCGCGGCCCTGCTCCCCCGCCGCTCCCCTGCTCCGCCACCGCGGCCCCTCTGCGCCGCCGCGGCACCGCTCCGCCGCTGCGGCCCGAGCCGCGCGTCGCTGTGGCCCCGCTCCACAGCCGTGGCCCAGCTCCGCCGCCGTGGCCCGCCAGAGCTCGGCCGGAGCCCCGTCTCCCGTCCCCGTCCCCGTCCCGGTCGAGCAGGGGAGCTCGGCCACCCGGCCCCGGCCCCGCCACCCTGCTCGTCACCGCGGAGGCGGTCGGCCCAGCCAGCGCCGCCAGCAGGCCCTGCCCGCTCCTCGCCGGCATGCAGTAGGAGGAAGAGGAGGAAGGAAGGAGGAAAAAGAAGGAGAGGAGGAAGGAAGGAGGAAGAAGAAGAAGAAAGAGAAGGAAGAAGAAGAAGAAGAAGAAGAGAGAGAAGGAGGAGGAGGAAGAAGAAGGAGAAGGGAGGAAGGAGGAGGAGGAGGAAGAAGAAGTAGAAGGAGCAAGAAGAAGAAGGAGAAGGGAGGGAGAGAAGAGGAGGGAGAATGGAGGAGGAGAAGGACCATCGTCCGATGACCGTCCACGCTATTTCTTGACGACGTTCTTCCACGCCGTCGTTCCCGCCCGTCACGGGAGAAGAAGGTAAAGCCCTAGGTTGTCGGCCATCGTGCTGTATGTGTTGTTGACGGCCTCCGTGCCGAGTTTATTGATGTGTAGCTTTCGTGCCGTATATGCATTGTCGGCCATTGAGCCGACTTCTTTATTGCAGGTTTTGAAAACCTCCCCGTGCAGGTTGTACTTATAATATTATTTTTTCTTGTTTTGCAAAGCAAGTTGTGTCGGAGGGGGCCCGGAGTAGCTCGGCGATGCCGATCGTCTTCGTCGGCGCCGCGGGTCTGCCGGCACCACGTCGCCTCGCCACTGCACCGACTCGCCACTGCCCCGCTAGCCTGTCTCCACCGCCACCCTAGGTACAAATTGTTGGGAATATGCCCTAGAGCTAATCATGTAGATGATAATATTCTGATTGTATCCATGATTAATAAAGTGTTCATTGAATATCCATTATAGACAACTTGTATTGATTGCTGATTATGTGAATTGTTTGTGGAACTAATGTTGTAGATGATGATAATCCTGTAGATGATGATATTCCAGTTGTATCTATGACATGCATTAAGTGTTCATTGAATATCTATTATAGACAACTTGTATTGATTGACAATTATATGAATTATTTGTGGAACTCAATTACTTGAAGGGTTATTCTAAAGTTGTCCCTGGTCGGCGTTCTTGTGAGAACACACTTGAATATTAGACCAACACATGTATTAGTTGATGGCTATGTTTCATAATTCATGGACATGGAGATGTCAAACTAATAATGTGGGCACATGTGAGACATGTAGGCTGGATTGACCCAACATGAGAAAGTCTCTATTCACATCATGTACGTTATGTCCTTAGACCTAAGATTGTGGGATGTACTAAAGATATGAAATGGCCTACTTAGGGACTATCAAACGCTGCTCCGTAACTGGGTAGTTATAAACGTAGTCTTCGGGTGGTCGGGAAGCATGCTATGAGACATAGACAATCAAGATGGAATTTGCCTCTCTCTACGCGAGAGAGATATCACTGGATCACTCAAGTGATTGGATCAACAAATACATGGTCGTGCTTGGGTTAAGTGTTAACCCACGAGTTGAACCATATATCGAGTGGCAAAGGGAATAACTTGTATGTGGTCATAGTGATTCGTCTGATATGACCTTCGCGTGCACATAGGAGTTGTCATGCCTTGCTAGAGGCCGTTGTCAACTATTGGGCGAGTAGGAGTACTCGACCCATGTCAATATGTGCGTGAACCCATAGGGTCGCATGCTTAAGGGGCTAGAAGCCTAATTCAGGTTGGACCCGAATTAGACAAGGCTTAGGGTTACTATTGGGTCTCCAACACATGAGCTCATTGGGGATGCCTATATAAGCAAGGGGTAGGGGCGCGGTTAGGGTTACACACATGCCTTTGGCAGCCACCGTCGTCCTCCCCACGCTCGTGCCTTCTGCTTCTCACGGACCTAGTAGTCCGGAGGCGCATCGCTTCTTCCCTGCACGTGTGGGATTCCTCGGAGGTGCTGCATCTGGAGCACTGGGACAAACTACGCGAGGGGATTGAGGTGACGGATGACCATGCAACTGCACTGCCTGCTGCAACGCGTATGACTACATCGAGTCGTCTTCCGCTGCACCTGCGCGTCTAGTGGTAATCCCGTAACCTGTAACTAGCAGTAGGGGGGCGAGGCGACACCAGGGGAGGCGTCTTCCTCAGGTTCAAGCAAGGTCTACCAGTGCGGGATCACGGGCCACCCTTTAGCGCCGCTCGCCCCAGACCAGCGTCCGGTGATTCGACCCGACGGTGAGAAGTAACCATTCATGTTTTCAGACTTATTCATATGACATGTTTAAAATTAAACTTTAGACTAACAATTCTTCTTAATGACTCATGTAGAAACTAGAAGCGTGTCAGCGGGGCCAGTTCACGCAATCCTAATGGCATGCTGGCCCACCTGATTAAGAAGCACTACCCTGGCCTTTTCACCCACGACGAGACCACAGCGCCACCCTGGAAGTGGCGGGACTTCTTCAACATTAGGGACGCATACTGAAACGACCTTGATTTCCGCGAAGGGAAATCCACAGTGTCGGAGTGTAATATGACCATTTAAATCACATTACCCGATAACAGTTGAATTCATAATCCATACATCGAACAAAAGAGTGCAAATAGAGGGAGTTACAATAACTTATTACATCGCCACAGGGCGGAATCACAGTTCATGCAGCATAACAATAAAAGCTTAAGGTGCGGAAGCTATCTTCTTCTCTCCAACTTGAGCGTAGGCACGAAACCCTCAATCGCTGTACTCCCCAGATGAGTACTCACTCCTTGAACCTGAAACCAAATTTTCAGTACGATTTATACTGGCCACACTCCCACCCTATGCATTGCTTTGTGGAAGTGGGTGCAAAAATAAGGGTATCTCAAAAGGAACCTATAAAGGCTGGGTTTTCCTATGCAATGTTCAAGTATATAAAACAAAAGTATAATAAACAAGTTTTAAACACAAACCCATTCCCTTCATCTATCTCCATCCATATCTGTAGCATCATCTCATCTCGTCTCCAACACCCTCTCAGACTCTGGTCGACAAGCCAACTCCCTCTTGGCTTGCCTCAGCGGCCCGCAGCCCTCAAACTGGCTCACGGTCGGAAAACACACTCAGAGGAAGGTAGAACATTCTACTCACTAGTCCGGTGCATGCGAAACATAGGAAAGGTCCATAGCCGAAGATTCGGCATATGTATCGATCGATCAACCATACACTCTGCAGAGGTTTCACTAATCCACCAGATAACCATCATCGATGCACGCGCGCACCTAGGCAGATTCCGGGCGCCTACTGCCATAGGCGATGCCACTCTACCATCCAGCACTGGATCACTGGAACTGTGAAGAGAGCATGTATCCGCTCCCGAAGAGGATGCCATGCCATGTACCCACTCTCGAAGGGGGTGCCATGATCGTCTCGGTAGGGTGTTAGCTCCATCCCATGCATATACCTTCCTATCACTTCTCGCCTAGCAGTAGTGGCATCGACCTATCCAGCGGTTCGGCCGTCTCCCCCCATGGAGAGCGAGTGGAAAGCAAGAGATTCCTAGGTCCGGATACCAGCGCAACAGTTCCTAGATTTGACCAAACCGAAATATCTTCATCAGGGTTTATCTTTAACGTGCTACCACGGCACCTTCATCCCGGGCTCCACCTTTCCGAGGATCACACCCAAGGACCACCATCACATCTCAGTTAGCCCGCCACAGGCTCCTCTCTTGGGAATGTCCAGAACCATTCCCTGGCAAGACTTGCTCCAAAAGCTCGTCGTAGATCCCGGCTCGATCGACTCAACCCTCACCCTACTCCCTGCCGTAAGCTCCACCCCAAACCCGGATATAACATCATCAGCTCACATATCCATCTGAAACATCAACTCACACATCCAGCCTGGCACCCTCCAGGCCTTCCCCGGGTTCATCACGTCGCATCAAAATGTAAGCGAGTGAAGTATAGAAATTATAAGTATAGCAGATAAGCAGGTGGCTATCATAACAGCGGGTAAGCAGGTGATAGTTTACAACAAGGTAGGGCTCTTCAAATAAATACTCTATCATGCAGTCCTAGCACAGGCATAGCATTATAGCAACATATGAATGCCATGCATGACATGCTAGGGTTGATGCATATGTAAGGGGTAGATGATGACATGTCGCACCACATCTCTCAAGGTTTTGTCGAAAAAATTTTGTAGTTCGAATTTTTGGGTTGTTACACATACGATGTCCCCATTGCGACCAAGATCAAGAGGGAGTTCTGGGTGAGTCTTCATCACACCGCTTTGTCAATACTACGCATTCGTTGGGCGTTCTTGAAATAATGAAATGATACATGATATCTGTATGTACGAGTGGTTTACGTGCGAGCCGGGGAAAGAGGTCAAGGCGTCACAAGTGCAGGACAAGGTCTGCATGGAGAGACTCAAGGACATGTACTACGAGGTACACCGCCAGGTCCTCATCACCTTCCACGCCGACGTGCTTCGCCAGTCGCTGCCGAAGACGCAAGCCAGGGAGATGATCCTCTACCCCGACAACGACCTCCCAAAGGAGATCTACCTTCAGGTAAGTATGAAACATTAATTCTGATTCCTTCCATGAAAAATAAGTAGAAAACATTAATTCTGATTCATCTTCTGACATGTCAAATGCAAGTTGTCATACAGTTTCCTGCTGATTGGTGCAAAATGCACATGGACTGCTGGGAGGCCATTGTGGACAAGTGGAGAAAGCCGGAGTCGTACGCAGCACAGAGCCAAACGGGGACATGCCAAGGCGAGGACAGGGCCGGCACACCACCAATGGAGCCTGTAACACCCTGGTGTTAAGCATGCATCATCTTGCACTTCATGAGCGTAACCATCTTATTTGCATCATTTTTGTTACATGAAATGATAAGGTTTAAATATGTGCTTACCTTGATTTGAACTAGAGCTATGTGATGGGTTGCTTGTTTGAGGTTGAGTGTTTAATGAAGTTTGTAGAGAAAATTATTTGGAGCAAAACTTATTTTGGGGTCATTTCATGAAAAGGCTTGGAACTGGGTCAAAAATGTCAAAAACAGTTTGTAAAAATGATTTTCTTTTAATTTTTAATCCCTATTTTTGAAATTCAAATTCTAGGTAGAATTAGGTTTTGATGTTTAAAAGTGAAATGTTCTACTCATCAAAAGGAACATTTCATCTTTTATGAGTTTTTCTAAATTCGGATTATTTTGGAAAATATGGGGTTCATCAAGTCTGCACAAATCTTGGCGCAGTGGGACCCACCGAACAGTCTCTTCTTCCTCCTCTCTTCTTCTTCCTCGCGACGCTGTCCGAGCCGACACCGGCCGCGTGGCGTCCGTACGCCGGGCCGCAGCCGCTGCCCGCTGTTCCGCCCCCGCACCCGAGCGCCGCACACCGATCCCGCGCGCCGCGCTCTCCCGGTCCCACAGCTCGCCCACGCGTCCTCGCTCTGCCCGCATGAGCGCCACGCGCTCGACGAGCTCCGACGCCGCGCTGCCTCGGTCCGAGCTCAGCCGGCCACCTCAAGCCAGTCCGACCGCGTCACCCTCACGCCCGTTCACTCTCCCAGCCTGAGACGCGCTCTTGCCCCTCCTCTTCCACCAGAGCCCGAGCAAGCGGACGCCGCCCGCCGTTGCCGCCGCCGAGAGCTTGCGCCGCCGCACCCCGTAGCCTGAATACTTTTTGCCCTAAACTCGCCAATCGCTCCGCCGAGGTGTGAGGCACACCGCGCGCACCCTCCCCGCCTCGATAACCCCAGGTAAAGGTCGAATCGACCGTTTCCCCTCTCGCCGGTCATGGCCGCCCGACCGCCGCGCGGTCCGCCGTGGCCAGCAACCTCTCCCTCCCTTCTTTATCTTGCGCATCGTGTTCGTCTGCTCGAGTAGGTTGGGTTGGTGTAGTTCATGAGGCCGATTAAGGTTCGAGCCCGGCGAATTTGGCCATCCGCTGTCGCGGATTCGCGCCGCCGCTCGCCGGCGTACCTTGCCGACGTTGCTCCGGCCGTCCATTCGTCACTTGATCTAGTCCATTTAAACCGTCTTGGTCTGCTAGCGCTGGTAGACTAGTCCGTTTGCCCCGCCGTGGCCCGAGATGGCCGGCGCATCGCCAATCCTCGCCGCCGTCCGCCGCCGTGCGTCGCCGTCGGTCGAGACCGCGATATTTTCTTGCATTTTGTACACCGTTGAGTCCGCGCTGACGAGTTGAGTCGATTGAGTACCGTAGTGTCACCGGAGACCTCGCCGCCGGCGAGATCCCGTCGGCCGGCGACCGGTGTTTCGCGACGTTTCTTTGACGTGTGGGACCCACGGTGATGTCAGCATGACATCAGCACTGACGTCAGCACAGGTTCGGTCTAGGTACACAGAGTCGGGTGTCTGTAGCGAAGTTCAGTCGCTGGGTACACTCCGGGTACGCGTAGTGTTTTCGGTTCGATTAATTTTCAAGAATGAATTTTACAGATTTTTGTTAAAACCTTTGAAAAATCATAACTTACTCATTTTTCATCCAAATGAGTTGGTTCAACTTGCAGTATTTTTCTTATGAGATGATCTATGCATGAAAAATATGAAATGTGAAATTTGTGATACTTTTCTGTATAGCTTTATTTATCTCTATTAATTGCTTTTATCTTAGAAAATGCATAAGTAATTCTCTATTGCTCAGAAAAATGTGAGACTAAGTTTGTTAGTCTTCTTATGTCATGCTCTATCTGTGAAAAATATTATAAGGTTATGTCATGTGGAAAGTTTGATCTGTCTAGTTATGGTGCCTATTTTCATGTGATGATAAATAATTTATAATAAATAATATATAAGGAATTTGTGCATGAAACTTTTTGGAGAGTGTTTTATGTCAATCTAGAGCTAATTATGTTCTGAGATCTATTATTTGATATACTTTTATGTACAAAGTATTTTATGCCCCTGAAATTGTGCTGCCTTGTCATTTTTGTGTAGGATAAAGTACTTACTGTTTTGACTTGAAATTTTTATGGTAGTCTTTATTTGGTATGATTAAGCTCCTGTAATTTTTATAGAATTTTCTGAGTAGTCTAAAGTTATGTTGTAGTTATACCTTGATTTCTTTTAATTATAAATAATGCTTTAGAATTATCATTTCATGTGTGTAAAAATGCTTTTTATGCTCTTTGTGATATGTGTGATCTACTATTGGTTTTGGTTCAGTAGAGTATAGTGTGCGAAATAATGGTTATTTATAATTCCTTATAGTGTGCGAGTAAATTGTAATGCGAGGCCTATTTGAAGAGTTGTCGGTAGAAGAGAATGCAGATGACATGTGCTTATCATACATCTTAGCTGAGCATTCATTCACCATCACCATCAGCATTGTAATTATATGTATGCACGGTACTCATACGCACTATGCATCATACAGGATCGTCAGAGCTCGAAACGGTAGTTCCCGGAGCACAAGGAGAGGAAGGCCAGCAGGAAGCTTTGGTTCGGGAAGCAGCAGCAGAAGAGGATCCTGAAGCTGATCTTCTAGAGTGTCATGACCACCAGCCAAGCTCTTTCCTGAAAGGCAAGCCCCGGAGCATTCTCCCTGTGGTTTGCAAAATATCTAACTTGAGTCCTTTACTGTTTGATGCATTAAGTTATAGGCGTTGTTTTATACCATTGTTGTATTACTTATATTCCTTGCCACTATTTATACTTCAACCCTGTTAGGTTCAGGTACGAATATATGCTTAGCCCTGGTTAACTAGATCGGTAGAAGTCGGGTGATTTCCTGTCATCCGCGAGTTATAGGTGGTGACTTGGAATGGTTGAATACATTGTTATCTTGGATAACCATGTGGAGATAATAAATCGAGATCGGGCGGGATTGGCGTTGGGACTGAACTGGAGGTTCGGTGTGGTTATCCCGTCTGGGTCGAACTAGGACCTCGTCCGTTGTACGTCCTCAAGTCATATTGAATTTAGGCCTCACATTTAGCTGGAAGGATAAGTCGTTCCGACCGTGAAGCCTAATTTTGGTTTGGGCCGGGAGTCGACCTACTGTACGCATCGTATTGGTGAAGATGGGGGACCACAGGTTACGCGGAGAGTAAGTCCGAGGTCAGGGTCGCCCTGAATAAGGCAGCCGGGCGGTTCCTGGGTACGATGGTACCTGTCGATCTCGCGCTTTTCCCGAATTGAATGTTGGTGATCTGTAGCTCACCATGGCTGGTGAGTGTGGTTTGTGTGAGGAATACCCGCCAGCTGGTTAGTAATCGATTATAATCGCCATCGTTCCTGGACAGTGAACACTTGACTTGAGCAGCGGCATCGTAGTAAGAACTTGAACAAGAGATGAGATGGTTGAGCTGTTGAGATTGAAAGATACTCAACCGGAATTGGTTACTTTCTTGTGGATAATTATTACCATGCTTGTTTAGTACAGGTGCTAATGTAGCATGATAAGATTAATCAGATTAAAATACATTGCTAGAAGGTTCTTATTAATTGTTTCTTAATGCAAGCTTTTCTGCAATTAAATGAGTCAGCTATTCTACTTACACAGCCTTGCATACTCCTTGGAGTCACTTTATTTTAGTTTATGATGGGTAAGTCTAGCTGAGTACATTCTCGTACTCAGGGTTTTATTTCCCATGTTTTTGCAGATGGTGAGATATTTTATGGCTATTGTCAGAACTGCTTCTATCCCGCTTTGGGAGATGACTAGACCTTGGGCATGGTCACTCTTCTCTACTTGATGCTTTTGCTGGATGTTGACCAAGGGACTGGCACTGTATTTGAACTAAGTGCGTGTGTGGATTTGAACTAAATTGCTTCCGCTTATTTTGAAATTTGAACTTGGGTTGTAATAACTTTATTCATACTCC
The DNA here is from genome assembly GCA_023333625.1 of Bothriochloa decipiens. NCBI lineage: Eukaryota > Viridiplantae > Streptophyta > Magnoliopsida > Poales > Poaceae > Bothriochloa > Bothriochloa decipiens. Next base: position 32,338,631 of record CM041635.1, on the reverse strand, counting down.
GATGATTTAAACTATGTGTGAACTATGTACTTGTGAATGGGAACGCTAAACTATTACGATCTTGGTCGTGCCGAAAAAGTTTAAAATCCTTCGAGATTTCGGTATGACTACCGGGTTTATTAGGTCTCAATCATGTAGTTTGCCGCACTAATGGTGAATTATGTGCTTGTGCTCTAATAAATTGGTCGGTTCTGTCACAGCTGGCATCGAAGCAGGTTTAGCGTGTTACTGTTCACAAGTATTTAAAATAAAAGAGTTTTTGGTTTGCGAAAAGTATTTACAAAAAGTATAGGTGTATATAGGTGTTCAAATCTATGGTTTTGAAAACTAGAGTGTGCCAGTGGTCATATCCTTTATGCCTAATAGGATTCAGGTGGCTTAATTAAGTACTGACTTGGGGGAAATTGCATCATATTTTCTATTTTATCGTTGCCTATACAATGACGGAGTCGTATGGGTGCCATTCACTTGAATGGTAATGTATGGATCAAATTGCCTCTACGCCCTGGTAAGTGTGAGTTGTGAGAGCATGATTGGATGCAATGCCAGTCTAGGGGAGTGCTTATTGATGCCGGATTATTTACATGTTGCACACATGTTTATATGAAGGTATCCCATGTTGGGACCGTCTTCTGGCGGTGTCGTCTTCTGCGCGACTTGTTGGGGTAGTAAGTAATCGGTGTTTTCACCTTGTTCGGAAGGTGCGTGAATTTTTACGTCGAATTGCATTCATATGGGATATGGGCTGAAATGAATTTTCTACAGGTACACTAACCGCGAACGGTAGAACGAAGTAGTCACGTATAATGAGAGAACGATGTATGCCACCGCATAGAGCGTTAGATTATTAGTTCGTGAGGACGTATGTAACGTGCATGCATCATGGTTAAATTGCTCATTCATACATTCATGGTTCCTTCCCTTATAATTAAATTGTCTCTTTTCTTAAAAATTATAACTTATGGGATATACAACTTTTGAACAGATGGCGAGAACCAAGCAGACTGCTCGCAAGTCCACTGGAGGAAGAGCGCCCCGTGGTCCTTTGGCTGTCCGTGAGTCGGCACCAAGGGAGGTGGACACTTTTCTTGAGGAGCACGCCATGCCTAGCCTTCTTTCGAGGATTCTCTCCAACGCTGGTACACGGTGGGCATGGAGCCTCACTACTATTGGGACAAGGATGATTTGGTGAACTATGGAGAGGCGCGTGTGGAGGTAGTAGTCCCACCTTTGGACGGTGACCCCCACTGGGTTGGGTGGCGCTGTTTTGGTGCAGGCAGGACTGCCAAGACGGGTGCCACGTTTGCAGCTTTTGACGTGGTGGAGCACCTGATGGAGGAGATACCTCACCAGCTTGCCGAGGTTTTTTCTAGAGTGTTCCCCTTTGCTCACCGCCTTTCTAGGTGGCCACATGCTAAGGGAAACCCACTGGAGGCAGGTCCTGAGGAGGCGCAGGGTAGCAGCACGCCTGCCATGAGTGCTATGTTTGCAGTGATGAGGGCCTATGTCAACATGGAGACTAAGGCACTTCGTCTGAATGAGGAGTTCAAGGAGGCTCGAGCTGATGCACGCAAGGAGAAGCGTGAGTTGACACGTGAGCCTCAGCGCTCCCGAGAGGAGGTCGCCCGTGTGTCTCAGCATCGAGACAAGGTTGTGCTGGAGAGCCAGAAGATGGCTCAGGCTAGGGATGAAGCCTGGTCCGAGTTCCGTCGTCTTAGCATCCGCCAGCAGCAGGTACTAGAGGACGTGGAGGAGGTTTGTGCTTACAATGCTAGTCTTCATGATGGAGGTGGTTCTTCTCAGGCAAGAGCCCCAACTGCTTTTCGTACGCCGTTTCGTCCACCGATGTCTGGTGCGAGATTCAGGCCCCCGCAGCAGAAAAAGCATAACAATTATCCAGCTCAGAATCCGCAGAAGCATCACAGAGCATTCAAAATTCCTACTCCACAGGGGAAACCAGTACAGAGCAGCTTGACCGGTGCTAATAAGACACCTATCAATAGACCTTGCTTCAACTGCAACCAGACAGGGCACTTTGCTCGTTATTGCCCTTTTCCCAAGAAGCAGCAGGGCCCATATCAAGCTCGCGTGCACAACACCTCGATTGAGGAAATTCTTGCTGGTGAACCAGTGACTGCGGGTATGTTTTCTGTAAATCAAATCCCTGCCGTTGTTTTGTTTGATTCTGGATCATCGCATTCTTTCATGAGTCAAGCATTTTCACAGAAGCATGATCAAAAGATACTTGAATTGAGCATTGAATTCAAGGTTATTTCAGCTGGGGCTGATATAACTACTAAGCAGATAGTTCAGGGTGCAACCCTAGACCTAGATAAGTGGAGGTTTCGGTTGAACTTGATAGTTCTACCTGGCTTAGGAGTGGATGTCATCGTGGGAATGAGTTGGATGAAATTCTGGGGTGCTGTGATCGATACAGGTAATAGGATGCTATCTATCAGAAATCCTCTTGGGGAGGGTACTTTTCAAGTGCCATTACCCCGAAAGTTTAAGCTAGAGAGTGTGTCCTATTCTACTCGTGTGACCCCTCTTCCCGAAATTCCTGTCGTGTATGAATTTCCGGATGTTTTTCCTGAAGAGCTTCCGGGTCTTCCACCCGATAGAGATGTTGAGTTTCGCATTGAGTTATTGCCTGGCACTGCTCCAATTTCTAGGAGACCATATCGGATGCCGCCAAATGAATTGGCAGAGCTCAAAAATCAGTTGAAAGAATTGTTGGACAAGGGTCTTATTCGCCCTAGTGTGTCGGAATGGGGTTGTCCTGATATCTTTGTGAAGAAGAAGGACAAATCTCTACGGATGTGCGTGGATTATCGTCCACTCAATGCTGTCACCGTTAAGAACAAGTATCTGTTACCCCGAATTAACATTCTTTTTGACCAGTTGTCCAAAGCGAAAGTGTTTTCTAAGATTGATCTTAGGTCTGGTTACCATCAGCTCAAGATTAGACCAGAAGATGTGCCTAAGACCGCTTTTTCTACCAGATATGGATTGTATGAGTATCTTGTTATGTCCTTTGGCTTGACAAATGCCCCTGCATACTTCATGTATCTAATGAATTCGGTCTTTATGCCGGAGTTAGACAAGTTTGTGGTGGTGTTTATTGATGACATCTTGGTGTACTCAGAAAATAAAGAAGATCATGCCGAGCATCTGAGGATTGTTTTAGAAAGGCTTAGGGAACATAAGCTATATGCTAAGTTTAGTAAGTGTGAGTTTTAGCTCAAGAAAGTTCAATTCCTTGGCCATGTCCTATCTGATGAGGGAATCTCAGTAGATCCGAGCAAAGTATAAGAGGTTATGAACTGGGAAGCACCAACTTCTATGCATGAAGTTCGGAGTTTTCTGGGTCTAGCCGGATATTATCGTCGTTTCATTCCGGATTTCTCGAAGATTGCCAAACCTATGACAAATCTATTACAGAAAGAGAAGAAGTTTGTCTGGACAGAGGAGTGTGAAACAGCTTTCCGTACCTTGCGGGAATTGTTGACCACTGCTCCTGTTCTTGCACAACCAGATTTGGGGAAACCTTTTGATGTATATTGTGATGCATCAAAAACAGGCTTAGGATGTGTGCTCATGCAGGAAGGAAGAGTCATAGCTTATGCCTCACGTCAGTTAAAGAAGCATGAAGTGAATTATCCAACCCATGATTTAGAGCTAGCAGCTGTTGTGCATGCTCTAAAAATCTGGAGGCATTACTTGTTGGGTAACTTCTGTAAAGTCTATACTGATCACAAAAGTCTGAAGTATATCTTCACTCAACTCGAGTTGAACATGAGACAACATCGATGGATGGAGTTTATTAAGGACTTCAATATGGAGATCTTGTACCATCCGGGCAAGGCAAACGTAGTCGCAGATGCGTTGAGTCAAAAATCACATTGTCATGCTATTCAACCTTTGTTAGCAGATGGTTTTAGCCTCATACATCCTGTTGTGCTGCGTAACATCCAAATTAGTTGCTCGCTTGATAGTAAGATCATCGAAGGTCAGAAAACTGACAAGGGTATAGGTCATATCAAGGAGAAAATATTGAAACAGCCGCTCAAGCATTTCAGAGTGGATGAGAAGGGAATCTTATGGTTTGATGATCGTCTGGTCGTACCAAAAGATAGAGAACTCAGAAATCAAATCATGGATGAAGCTCACTTATCAAAGTTATCTATTCACCCTGGCGGTAGTAAGATGTTTCATGATCTGAAGGTTCGCTATTGGTGGACCAAAATGAGAAAGGAGATTGCAGCTTATGTCACACGGTGTGACACCTGTTGTCGCATAAAGGCTGTTCATTTGAAGCCAGCCGGAATGCTTCAACCGTTGCCGATTCCTGAATGGAAATGGGAAGATATCAGTATGGATTTCATTACCGGACTTCCCACCACTCAAAAAGGGCATGACTCTATTTGGGTAATCGTTGATCGACTTACCAAGAGTGCGCACTTTATTCCAGTTCGTACGGACTATCGACCGCCTCAATATGCTGATATTTACCTCAGGGAGATTATCCGTTTGCATCGAATTCCTAAGACAATTGTATCTGATCGAGGATCTCAGTTTACTGCTCATTTCTAGGAACATTTGCAGAAGGATTTGGGGACAAAGCTGAATCATAGTACAGCTTATCATCCTCAGACTTCAGGCCAAACAGAAAGAGTGAATCAAGTTCTTGAAGATCTTCTGAGAGCTTGTGTTTTATCATCCAAGGGTTCATGGGAGAAGTGGTTACCTTTGGCAGAATTCTCTTATAACAATAGTTACCAAGAGAGTATACAGATGGCTCCTTTTGAGGCACTGCATGGCCGAAAGTGTAGAACGCCTGTGAATTGGGTAGGACCTGGAGAAAGAAGATATTATGGTATTGACTTTGTTAAAGAAGCTGAAGAGCAGGTTCGAACAATTCAACAACACATAGCAGCTGCACAATCTCGTCAGAAAAGTTATGCCGACAAGAGAAGAAGACCTCTAACTTTTAATGTTGGTGATTATGTATATCTGAAGGTCTCTCCTATGAAGAAAGTGCAACGTTTTGGTGTTAAAAGAAAACTAGCACCTCGTTATGTTGGTCCATATCAGATAGTGGAAAGAAAAGGATTGTGGGCCTATAAGCTCAAACTGCCTGAAGAGATGAGTGCAGTGTTTCCTGTTTTCCATGTATCCCAACTCAAGAAATGTCTACGTGTTCCAACCGAAGAGGCCGTTAAAGTGAAGGACGTTAAACTGAGTTCAGATTTAACTTATGAAGAGAAACCTATGAGACTCCTGGATGTCAAAGACAGAGTGACCAGAAATCGTGTGGTCAGGCAATACAAGGTTTCTTGGAGTAATCATGATGATAGCGATGCCACTTGGGAAACGGAGGACTATTTAAAAGAAGTATATCCCGATTTTCATAAAGAATGGTTAGTCTACTCAAATCTCGGGATGAGATTTCTTTAAGGGGGGAAGGGCTGTAACACCCTGGTGTTAAGCATGCATCATCTTGCACTTCATGAGCGTAACCATCTCATTTGCATCATTTTTGTTACATGAAATGATAAGGTTTAAATATGTGCTTACCTTGATTTGAACTAGAGCTATGTGATGGGTTGCTTGTTTGAGGTTGAGTGTTTAATGAAGTTTGTAGAGGAAATTATTTGGAGCAAAACTTATTTTGAGGTTATTTCATGAAAAGGCTTGGAAGTGGGTCAAAAATGTCAAAAAACAGTTTGTAAAAATGATTTTCTTTTAATTTTTAATCCCCATTTTTGAAATTCAAATTCTAGGCAGAATTAGGTTTTGATGTTTAAAAGTGAAATGTTCTACTCATCGAAAGGAACATTTCATCTTTTATGAGTTTTTCGAAATTCGGATTATTTTGGAAAATATGGGGTTCATCAAGTCTGCACGAATCTTGGCGCAGTGGGACCCACCGAACAGTCTCTTCTTCCTCCTCTCTTCTTCTTCCTCGCGACGCTGTCCGAGCCGACGCCGGCCGCGTGGCGTCCGTACGCCGGGCCGCTGCCGCTGCCCTCTGTTCCGCCCCCGCACCCGAGCGCCGCACACCGATCCCGCGCGCCGCGCTCGCCCGGTCCCACAGGTCGCCCACGCGCCCTCGCTCTGCCCGCATGAGCGCCACGCGCTCGACGAGCTCCGACGCCGCGCTGCCTCGGTCCGAGCTCAGCCGGCCACCTCAAGCCAGTCCGACCGCGTCACCCTCACGCCCGTTCACTCTCCCAGCCTGAGACGCGCTCTTGCCCCTCCTCTTCCACCAGAGCCCGAACAAGCGAACGCCGCCCGCCATTGCCGCCGCCGAGAGCTTGCACTGCTGCCACACCCCGTAGCCTGAATACTTTTTGCCCTAAACTCGCCAATCGCTCCGTCGAGGTGTGAGGCACACCGTGCGCACCCTCCCCGCCTCGATAACCCCAGGTAAAGGTCGAATCGACCGTTTCCCCTCTCGCCGGTCATGGCCGCCCGACCGCCGCGTGGTCCGCCGTGGCCAGCAACCTCTCCCTCCCTTCTTTATCTTGCGCATCATGTTCGTCTGCTCGAGTAGGTTTGGTTGGTGTAGTTCATGAGGCTGATTAAGGTTCGAGCCCGGCGAATTTGGCCATCCGCCGTCGCGGATTCGCGCCGCCGCTCGCTGTTGAGATTGAAAGATACTCAACCAGAATTGGTTACTTTCTTGTGGATAATTATTACCATGCTTGTTTAGTACAGGTGCTAATGTAGCATGATAAGGTTAATCAGATTAAAATACATTGCTAGAAGGTTCTTATTAATTGTTCCTTACTGCAAGCTTTTTCGCAATTAAATATGTCAGCTATCCTACTTACACAGCCTTGCATACTCCTTGGAGTCACTTTATTTTAGTTTATGACGGGTAAGTCTAGCTGAGTATATTCTCATACTCAGGGTTTTATTTCCCATGTTTTTGCAGATGGTGAGATGTTTTATGGCTATTGTCAGAACTGCTTCTATCCCGCTTTGGGAGATGACTAGACCTTGGGCATGGTCACTCTTCTCTACTTGATGCTTTTGCTGGATGTTGACCAAGGGACTGGCACTGTATTTGAACTAAGTGCGTGTGTGGATTTGAACTAAATTGCTTCCGCTTATTTTGAAATTTGAACTTGGGTTGTAATAGCTTTATTCGTACTCCGATGATTTAAACTATGTGTGAACTATGTACTTGTGAATGGGAACGCTAAAATATTACGATCTTGGTCGTGCCAGAAATTTTGAAATCCTTCAAGATTTCGGTATGGCTGCCGGGTTTATTAGGTCTCAATCATGTAGTTTGCCGCACTAATGGTGAATTATGTGCTTGTGCTCTAATAAATTGGTCGGTTCTGTCACAGAGCCGCCTCCTCGGAGCGTTCATGGACACATGGGTATGCTTCTGTTGATTTATTTATTTATTTATTTATTCTCATTATGTGTAATCATCCTTGTGTTTTTCTTGTAGTCTCAGTCGCATGGTGGGCAGGTGATCAACGAGTTCACGGGCCACGCCCTGTCCCACAAGGGCAAAGCGATAGATCCGGACAACGTCTACAACCCGGTCGAGGGGGTCGACGCGTACACCAACCCGAACGCCTACGGGAAGATGGTCCAGTACACTGAGGCGGCTCACAAGCGCCATGGTGAGACCTTCGATCCTCCCACCCAGTCGCTGGATACAGACATCCTGATGAGGACGAGAGGAGGGAAGCAGCACGGCCGATACTTTATTGCCCATAGGCAATCGACCCAGCCACCGTTCCCACCCTTCGTCAGGTTCGTCGATCAGACAGCAAGACCTCCTCCGACGTCCCCATACGACCTCGGCAGCTGAGCTCCAAGCAGATGTTGGCGGCAGTTTAGGTAACTTCAGTTTTTTTCGCCGTTCATTGGTTTTACATATGTACTTTTCCTTTTTCATTGTTTAAACATTGAGGGTATAATATTGTAGTCCGAGCTGGCCGAGTTGCGGGCCGCGCAGGAGGCCACGCAGGAGGCCCATCGGCAGGAGCTGGCAGCCCAACAGGAGGCCCATCGGTAGGAGATGGCACGCCAGATGGAGGCTGTCCGGCAGCACTCGCAGCGTCAGATGCAGGACTTTGTCGGCTTCTTTTAGAACCTTCACATCCCTGGTGTTTTCTTGCCTCCGTTGTCTGCCTCGATGTTCGCTCCACCCCCTCCTCTTGGCCCTATAGGGACTCCGGTGAGTATATATGTTTATCTATTGTTTTGGCTTGTGCGGCCATCCCGCTGGTACTAATGAGATCGCTTCTCCTTTGTGCAGGCACAGTCGGCGAGTTCGAACCCGACTCCTCCACATGGCGCTTCTCCAGGCCATGAGTGGCAGGTTGGCCCGAGTCCACACCACACGTGGCCAGGTGGCGCTTCTCCTCCGCCTCCGCAGCATGGGTGGTCTCCGTGGTCAGGTGGCGCAACTTCTCAGCCTTAGCAGCACGGGTGGTTAGGTGGCACTCCTGAGCCTCAGCAGCAGGTCGGGGCCTGGACGTACTCCTTGGCGCCGCAGGGGCGGCCGGGGTGGCAAGGTGGGGGCTCTTCACACTCTTGAGGCCATTGGGACGTCGAGTCGTCATAGGTACCTCTCGTTTAGCTTGTGATGGATGTTGGATATGATGAACTTGTTATGTATGTTGGATGGATGTGGATGGATTTGTTATGGCATGCAGGCTCTCGGATTTGTTATGGCATATGATATATATGTGAATTTATGCTTTATATGTGGATTTGTGTTTTATATATATATATGCCTGCTGTGATATATATGGAAAAACAAAAAAGAAAAAAAATTTCCCAGTTTTGCTGAGTGTAGTCGGTGCCCAGCTTTGCCGAGTGCCGGCGCTAGGACTTGGGAAAGGCTATTTTTAAAATAAATAAATAAAATCTCTTTGCCAAGTGCCGGGCCTGGCACTCGGCAAAGACTTTTTCAAAAAAAAATCTTTGCCGACTGCCATGTCAGCAATCGGCAAAGAAGCCGCCAGACGACGGGGGGCCGCTTTCTTTGCCTAGTGCTGGTTTGGCAGTCGGCAAAGTCTTTGCTGACTGCTCGCCATGTGGCAGTCGGCAAAGACATCTTTGCCGAGGCATTATTTGCCGACCAACCTTTGCCGACTGCCACGTGAAAAGCAGTCGGCAAAGGCTTTACCGACTGTATTTTGGCCTTTGCCGAGTGCGTCGGGCACTCGGAAAAACCGGTGGATCCGGTAGTGCTCGTCACCTCCATACCAATCAATGCAAAAATGTCATTCCTATTTTAACTTTTTTCCGAAACAACAAGTTACAAATCAAAACCTGAATAATCTTAGAAAGGACTTTGCTTGCGCTTTAGGTTGTGCGGAGAATATGACTTAGACTAGATATGCGGCACTAGTGGACACATGACAATAAGACAAGCATTGTTATGGCTTGCATAAGAATCTATGCTCCAACCAAAGACAATTGCATCTTGTGATTCATCTAGCTTTGCTGAGTTATGGACAGGCGCCAACTCATCTCTTATTAGAGATGCACACGCATGCACGTTGAGTAGGCTCAATGGCAAGTGGGTCAATATGTCAAGTGGGCCTATGATTGAAAAAAAGTAGGATTTGTTTTGCCAAACGTTTATCCAACAAGTGAATTGAAGCTGGAGTCAAATAAAGATCCTTCACAAAAAAAAAGCTGGAGGGCTAGAACTATTTAAGCTGTAGTTGCCAACCAAACCCTTTCTATTTTTTGCATGAAGGGTACAACCTAGCTAAAACTGCAGTTAACTATTGAAGAAAGGCAGCCGAGAAGGACTAGAGGTGTAGCTATATTGTGCAATAGAGAAATTACCCTTTCCATTTCTTGATGCACCATATATGATCTTTTTTAATCAAAATACAGATGTAGATACGTAAACATACATATATGTTATACTCCCTCCGTCCCCTTTTAATTATCCCTTGCGCTTTCCAAGAAAATATTATCGGCAATTGTTTATTAAAAAATATTAATATTTATACTACATAATTAATATCATTAGAAAGATCTTTGAATCTAATTTTTTAACAAAGTGAAGGTTATGTATGGTCATATTCTGTATTATTTATCATCAGGTCCATATCATGGATCTTGTTAGCTAACAATTCAACAACAATAAAAAAATATATAATATATATATACTCCCTCTGTCCTGAAATAGAGTGCATTTTAGTCATCCTAAGGCAAAATAAGAGAGAGCGCGATAGACGCATGTTTCCCTCACTTATCTTCCTAATGTACTGAAATCTCAATCTATTTCACATGATTAAGGGTGAACTCTTAGTCCTTATACAAAATATGGCAAGCACATGAGTTACTTTCCTTATAAAAACTAATGATGTATTTTATTTTAAATAAACATTATCTTCTTGTCTCCCAAATGCACTGTATTTGAAGGTAAATTTCAATTGCCATTCAATTGCCAGAATGCATCGTATATCAGGACGGAGGAAGTAAGTTACAAAAAAGAGATTGATGCTAGTATCATGCATGGATCTTGTGCGTATTGTTTTTTGTTCAAAAAAAAAGGAAGAGACGATATACAAAACAAAAATACCACCAATGCATGTGAAATCCATGAATATACAAGCAAACATGTGGACAAATTAAATCAAAATTTTGAGAAACGACTCCGAGAGAAAAGAGCTAAAAGAAAGGAACCGCACATGTAGGATGGAGAGCGGGGGGTGGGTCCTTTTTGCTGACAATTAAGCGTGCAGCTCATGCAATGCTGCTAACTACGGATTAGTTTAATTAATTGGAGTAGTGACGAGTTATTAATGGCAGCTTGACGTGTTTCCCGAGGTCCGATCTGTCCTTGCTCCGGCAAGGCGACAACTAACCACCTAGCGCGTGCCACGTGTTGGTGGAGCCCACGTGGGCTGTCGCTGTTGACCACTAAGCTCAGCAAAGCTCCGTCGTCGGTGTGCTAGGAGAAGCTGAGATGATGCTGATTGATCGCCGGTAAATTGCATACGAGAGATTACATTGAGAAAGTGTATCACCAGACGGATCGGAGGCATAAATATGGTTATTCTTCTGCAATTATGCGCGTGGACTTTGATCGAATATGCCGTTTCGGTCTTACTAAGTAATCAAGATGCCAAAATAGGTAAAAGTTATGACCTGGCAAGAAATATACAAGAGATCAGAATGAAATTAGGTACACTCTCCCTCCGTTCAACATTAACCAGCTCCATCAAGGACCAACGAAGTGAGTTTTTCGATACTTTGTTATCGTGCATGAGTTTGCATTCTCTAGCCCTTTACATTCAGCACGTACATTCTTGCATTCTTTTGTGTTGTGCTCTTTTACCTTCCTTTGTGCTGATGGTTATATTGCCCTAGATACTTGATGGGCAATATACATAGTCATTGTACGCGCCAACGTTGATACAAGTATATGCAGTCCAAATGAACTTAAATTCAAGATCGGAGGGAGAGTATTATATAAGCAACGAAACATGCCCTTGGATGCACGCCAAGACCAACCGTTGGCATAGCTCTTTTTTTTTATCTCTACCGTTGGCATAGCTAGCTAGCATCGACGGGCTAAGCTAAGAGCGAGAGTCGAGAGAGAGACCAGCTGCCAGCTGGTAAGCTAAGGTAGGAGCTGGTTCACACAGAAACGGATGCAGCTTGATGGCCAGAAGCTTCTGAATTTCCTCGATGTCATCACCTGGCACACGTCGGACTACACGACCGAGATACAGCAGCGATGGTTGCGACCCATACATGGCCGCCGGTCCGTCGCAAAATACTATAGTCAATTCTTCATTCGGACGACGCCATCCGCCATTATTTACTCCCTCCGTTCCTTGTCGCTTACGTTTTCTAAAAAACAGTTACCAATAATTATATATTAAAAAAATATTAATATTTATACTATATAATTAGTATTATTAGAAAAATATTTGAATCTAATTTTTTAACAAATTTATTTAAAGATATAAATATTATATATTTTTATAAATCGAGTTAAATTTATAGCACGCACACTAACGACGATAATTAAATAGGAACGGAGGGAGTACCTTACGATATATATGCCCGCTGGTGCTGCACATTTCACGATCAACCTACGTGGCGCTTATGTGTGTGTATACAACTGTTCTTCGTCAACATACTTCTGTCTTTTCGATTGTCAAGTGCGGCTTAACACTGCTTTGACGAACCGAACGAGAAACGATCGAGTCGCTCTCGGCAAAGATGAAAAAGGGAAAGGAACTGATGTGCATAGAATTTTACCCTTTCAGGACCTGTGTCCATATCTATCTAATCCATACCTCTGCACTCTGGTTAGGTTAATTCCCATCAGCACTCTACTTCTCTTCTTCTGGTCATTCTTTACCCTTGTAAAATAAAATCCAGCTGGTCATTCTTTACCCTTGTAAAATAAAATTCAGTTACTTTCGCTTTTTACTAGATTTTTTTCTGTTAATTAATTCAAGTTCATAACCAAATTAAATATCCGCACTCCTATGATGGCTTATACCCTACGCGTCCTTATCTTATTCTCGACTGAAGATGCATCTTTTATTACCATGCACGTAATATTCTATCAAACTGCGAAACAGGAGTATTTATATTTAACAATCAGATCAAACTGGCACTTTGGATTCTTTTGATTTCTCCAATGGAGTGTCCGGGACAAAAGGTTCCTTCTTTTTGCCATTTCTTTAGCGCAGTGTGGCATATAAATATGTATATTGCGTACGTGCACCTGATAAGTTTTTTTTTTTTTTGGATAAGATTATTCGAAGCAAGCACTTACTACATTATATATGTGTGCACACATGTGCTCTAGTTCTAATTACGTTTGTTAAATGTTTAAGCTAAGCTCTATCTGAAAAGATTCCAATGTGCAGCGGGAAAGTGTTTCTCCGACCAAGCAGTTTGATAATATTTTGTAGCATCGGTTTGTCATTATTCCTACATTTAACAAAAGGTGACATTTGTGCAATTTGATTCTTTCCGGTTAATATACACTACATCCTCTCTCTAGAAGATATCGAACACTTTTTACGAAGGAAAAAGCAAAGCATCTCCGATTTATTGGACTTTTGGGCTGTTTGGTACAGAACGCACAGCTCAATGGCCCAAAGAGCAAGCCTGGGATATCCGGCCCAATAATCTTTTTTTTTTTGGAAAACAAAACAGGGAACAGTTAGCCTTCAGCCCTCTGTACAGCCTTCTGTACAGGATGCACCATGATTTGAACTATATGCTCTAGCACACAAATTACGCAAGCATAGCAATGAGACTGAGTTTAACGCAAGAAATTGACCATATGTTCCAGCAGTTTACCTTCCCAATATAGGTCTTGCAAAGTTGATCTTAAACTGTTAAGTATGCTTACAACAGAGACAACAGCAGGACATGCACAGACAAGGTTTTGCAATGCTAGCTATCTTCAATGGCTGGTAAACCTTCACCAGCTGAAGCAGAGTCCCTTCGGCCTACCATAGACCCTCACTCATTCTCATCTATCCAATCACCATAGATCCTGCTGATCTTGTCAGGGCCCTTCCACTTCTGAATGGGCCTTTGCAGTTGTCCAGATCTCTGGCTGACGATGGTGGAGCGCTGAGACTGGATGCCGAGATGGTACACGTCTGCATGAGGGGGCATAGCAGTGGATGCAGCAGCAGACTCTGCAGGAGCTTTACCAGCACCAGCTTGCTTCGAGTCAGGAGTCGACGCAATGTCCCTGCCATCTATGTCCGCAAGGCCCCCTCCATACTTGTGAAGTTCTGAAATTACAGCTAAAACATGTTAAGACTTTTACCAAAACAAAGAACTTGTATGGCATTATGCTTAAATGAAATAGTGGTGTATTAAAAATAAAAATAAAAAAAATGAGTTGTCCATGATCCAAGCACCAGCCATCCACCTGACTGCAATTCAGTATTTGCAATGAAACCTATCCTTATCAAAGGATCACCTCAGGCAAGACATGAAACAGAAATGGGTTGTGCACGATGAAGGACTCCAACAGCAATATTAAATATCCATATCTGATTTAAGGTAGCACAAAATGAAAGCTGCAACAGCAATACCATAGCTGAACCTGAAGCAGAACAAACACAAACTCTCAAAAGAGTAGGTAACTCAGCAAGTGATACTTTTTGTACGACACCCAATACCTCATTAGCTGAACATAAATGAAAATTTTGACACAGATAAAGGCCAAAATTTATGAAATATTTATGAATTATTGCATTACAGCTTGCAGTACACACCCTCACTCAAGAATCACAACCTTTGAAACCAACCAAAACCCGCAAGAATTCAGTATATACTACATGTCTAAACATACCAGCATGGTTCACTCATAAACCATAAATAAACATCTCACGGCCCAAACATAGTTATTCTAGGAATTCACCAGTGTATTGAGAATCATAGCATATACTTCCAATCATACATGACTGAAAAATAATTGACGAAGCAGTAGTTCAAATCAGAGATACTACTATGAATGAAGAAACTAAATAAACCAGCATGGTTTACTCCAGAATCCATAAACATCTCATAATCCCAACAGATTTTTTCTGGCAATTCATTAGAATGTCAGAAGTCATAGCGTAAACTTCCATCACATGACTCAAAATTAGTTCAATGAAACAACATTTCAAATTATACAACCACGTATTGTTGTTAATTATAAAACGCTGAATAACCAAACCTATGAAACTTAATATCATGGCTAACATTAAGGACTACAATGAACAATGTTTCTACCAGAAGTTAACTATAAAAGAGTATCATGCAAAATTTACTTGAAAGAAATATGAATCATATCATAATTGACTAAATCAGATCCTAAATTGATGAAGCAGGAAGTATAACAATCTGATGATTAAAGGTGTATGAACCTGAGACTCACCAGCAGAACCATGAGCAAAGTGGCATTTGCTCCCAAATGGGCAGTATCCAGTCATCTCCCACTTGTTACAGATCCTCGTCTTCCAGTTGGACGGCTTCGGCACCATATTGGGAGAGGTAGCAGCATTGTATCCCCCACCACCAACAGTGGGCGAGAGACTGATGGCCACACTCTCCCGCGCCTTGGACTGCTCATCATGCAAGAAGGTGCACGCATCACCATAAGGGCAGCCCTCTTCAGTGTAGAACTTCTTGCAGTGGCGACCCTTGTACGCCCTGCCCCCCTGCGATCCGCCGCCGCCACCGTCCCCAGCGACGACACTCCCAGACGTCATGATGGGGATCTGGTGCTCCTCCCGCTGCTCCGTGGCCTCCTCGTGGGCGGCCACGATCTCCTGCCAGTTGGGCGGCGGCTTGCGGAGCTCCTCCATGCCGTGCGCGAAGTTGCAGTTGGTCACGTACGGGCAGGTCCCGGCCCGGAACTTGCAGCACAGCTTGGTCTTGAAGAACATCTTGCCGATGGCGCGCGACTTGCTCGTCGCGCTGCTCCCGGCCCCGCCATCGCTGCCCCCGCCGCCCCCGCCGCCGCGAGCCTTCTTGCCCGGCGGCGGCTGCTCGCTCCCCGCCCGCGAGGAAGGGTTCCGGTCGCCGTAGCCCGTGTCGGCGCTCCACTGGCGGTAGTCGTCCTCCGTGGCCCAGATGGCGGCGTCCCCGCCCGTGGACGGCGCCGGGTTGGTCCAGGCGTCCGGGCCCGCCGCGTCCGGGATGATGTGGATGGCGTTCGTGTAGTCCATCTCCGCCGCCGCTGGTAGAGCCCGAACCCTGCCTTTCGATCCCACGCGCACGCGCCGAAGAAGAGAGAGAACCTAAACGAACAAAACCGACCACAGGTGGATGGATAATTCCGGTCAGTAAGACCGCCGCATCAAATAAATCCGCAACCAAAATCAACTGGATAGGGAGGACGGAAGGAAGAGAGGGATTTGAGTTTGGTGGCTCACAGCGAAGATAATCAAATTCCCCGCAAGCGCAGTACCCCGCGCCGACGTACCCTACCCCGCGGCCGAGGAACTGAAGGCGGCCTACGCGCTCGCTAGTCACCGCCCCTCTGAGCTGCCTGCGGCGTCTCCCGCCGTCGTCGAGGCACGACGGAGGCACGACGGCGCCGCTGAACTGAACCGGACGAGGCAACTCGCCACGGCATTTGGGGTTGGCATCGGCCCATGGGCCTAATCTAGCCAGCCTCGACTGCAGGCTTGAGGCCCAGCACGGCTAGATCAGAAGCAGCTTCCATTGCATCAACCTCTTGTTGCTCTTGCTCGTCGGGAAGGAAGGCTGGGAGAGAGAGATTGAATTGTACGTGCGGTTTGGTGTATTTTCGAATTACTCTTTTAAGTGCAACTCATTTACAAATGATTTAAGTTGTGCGTGAAGTATATCCACTCATTTTTTTGGCGTACCATTCTGTTTCAAGAAATTGATTCCAATGTAAACTACCGTATATGCTATTTGTTGACACTTGGCGCCATGAACCTGAACTGAAAACTCTAGACCCCGTATCTGGAAGGACGAAGAGGCACAAATTTTGAAGTTATAATAACTGGCAACGGAAACAGATCCAAGTAGCAAGTTGCAAAGGGTGAACGCTGAATTTTGTTGTCCCCTTGGGGGCTTGCGTTGCTGTCATGGTTTATTGTAAAGTAGGAACACGCTGCTCCACAAGAGATGCAATTTCCCAGAGAACATGATGAATTCCCAGAGATGCAACTTCACTCGGAATTCAGGCATGTAATTTCACATTCTAGCACGCAGCATCAACCATTCAGGTTCAGGAAAACAGATTCTTACCGATTCATCTATTCTTTCTATATAAGCACCAAAAAAGAAGTATATGAGCAGCATAACAGGCACACTTTGGGAACAATAACGAAGCGACAAAACATTACTTGGCAAGCACGTTGTTCACAGAAAATAACATTGATCGTCGCTCATCAGGACCCCCCATGCATACCATTTCATAGAACATTCAAGCCCACAAGCATATTATAGGACAGGAAGGTAAAATTGAACCATGATCATCCAGATTTTCTCAAGTTTCACGAACCAAACCAAATCTTACCAGTTCATCTATTTTTCCTAAGCACCCCCTTTTCATCCGATAAGATCAAAAACGAAAAAGTTACAGCAATGGAAACATATGAGCAAGAAGTTTGGCCACCTCAGCCACCACCAAGACCAGCTGCAGCTCATAGACATACCTAAGGTGCCCTCCGCTTGCAACGGTAACAATCTGTCTGAAGACCAAAACAAGAGCATCACTGCACCTTTTTAAACAGATTAAAAAAACACTAAACAGAGCACACAAGTAATTAAGGGTAAATAGGACCAAACCAACAGAGAAAACTATAGCTTCTCAGGTTCCCAATAGGCAAATCAATACGCACACCTGGATTAATTAGACCATAGTCACACAAACTTTGTATTGCCTCTCATAAAAAGGGAATATTATTATATCCATAAACAAGCAAATAATAAGATCAGTTTTCAAGGTGTCATAACACAACCAGCACTGTCAAAACCGCACCAGAAACCTGGCCGCCCTCCCTTGCATTACGGCACTTGGTCGCCGCCAGTGTTCTAAGCCTTCTGTCCAAAGGCAATGAAACCTAATCAGTAGAAATTGCCAAAATACCCCGGCAATTTCATAATAATCATGTGACATTAAGTAACCATATCAGCCTTATAAAAATATATCAAATAAAATAAAAGGCTGGAGACAGCAAGAGCATCAGAAGTAGCATTCCATCGAGGGCTTTGCAGTATGCAAACCATTATAAGCTGCAAAAAAACCAGAAAGTTGTCAGTAATAACATACATAAAGCAAATATAGCATAGAACAGACAAATGGCATGCCGAATATAAGACAGAAATGAGAAAAGCATCAGTTTGTTACTTGGTTATGTTATGAGTTATGACTATGACAAGTTTTCCCAGATAAATCAACTTGAAGTAACAGAAGGAACTAATTTGTGCACTATGCTGACATATCAGTAGCTATTATTCAGTTTATCGAATGCATACCTTCTAAAAAATACTCTGCCACTTTGCTATCTACTCTGCAACTCAAATAACAGAATATTTTCCAGTTTGAGCAGATCCAGGAAGATTTAGAGCCTGGTTGGCACAATCCTCAAGGACACGTTTCAATTCTGCTTTCGCCTTCTTCACAGACGACTCTGTTGGGCCCTCAATAAACAGGTAGAGCTTGCGCTCATTTGCACCAACAATTTTTCCTTGAGGAATAAATGTTCCCCTTGTAGTGATAGCAGCACCAGTCCAGTCCTGAATAGGGGCCAGTGTCTCTTTGTGAGTGATCCTCCAACGGGCATTCTGTGGGAAATCATTAATCTCAAGTTCAGCCTCATAGTGTTCTGGAACTGCATGGGCCTGTATCCTTGCCAGATTTTGTTGTAAATTCATTGCAGCCTGAAGTGCCCGAGCAGTGGCCTCATCATTTTGTTGGTTTGTTGCAGTGAGTAAAGGAATCAAGGGGACTGTCACAGATCCTGGTACTTGCTGACTAATAACATTATTAGCAGCCTTGTTTGCAACCATAGCAGCAGCTGCTTGAGCATTGGCAATAGCTTGTGCTGCCAGGTCACCTCCTGCCTTACGCACTCCCCCTTCCTCATCAGAATCTGAATCTGACTTGTCCTCCTCATAACCATATTCCCTTGCCTGAGCCTTCTTTGCGGTCTTCCGTGCTTCATCCTCTTCCTCATTAAACTTGAAGCCACTACCACCATAGCCTGTTCCATGTGCCTGCTCTGTTCCCTGTTTCACCTTAGCCATAAATCTATCAGCCAGGGCTTTTAGATCCTGTGGAACAGCCTGCTCAGATAGCTCCAGAGCCTTAACAAGGTCTGGTGCATACCGCTCCTCCTCCTCAGAAATAAAAGTCACAGCAAAGCCCTTTCTACCAGCACGCCCAGTTCTACCAACACGATGGACATAGTCCTCGTAATGGTTAGGGACATCATAATTGACAACCAGTTCAAGTTCTTTTACATCTAAACCTCTAGCAGCAACGCTAGTAGCAATCAGCAAACTGCAGACGTTGCTCTTGAAATCAGCAATAGTTGATTCCCGGTCAGTCTGATCTTTGCCACCATGAAGGGACAGACATGGATACCCGTGTTGGAACAAGTCTTTCAGTAGAGAATCACACTTATCTTGTGAGTGAACAAAAACAAGGATTTTCCCCTTAACATACCATTCACCAAGCAACTCTAACAGCCTGAAGAACCTCTCGGTGTCTGGTCGCACCTCAACCAGTTGTGTGATATCTTTGTTCACAACACTCCTCCCACCCACTTGAATCTCAACAGGCTTAGTAAGCACCTTACGTGCCAGTATCTCCACCTGCCGTGGAAATGTGGCAGAGAAAAGTACCGTCTGCCTATCTGGCCGGGTATTCTGAACTATACGAGTAATCTGAGGCTCAAAACCCATGTCAAACATCCTATCAGCTTCATCCATCACCAAGAAAGTCACTCTCCGAAGGTTAGTTATTTTTCCACTGCTAGTGCAAAGGATATCAATCATCCTTCCCGGCGTACAAACAACAATTTCGGCACCCCTCTTCAATTCACTGATCTGCTGCGCAACTCCCGAACCTCCATAGATTGCAACACAGTTGATGCCAAGCACCTTAGAGAACTTCTTAATGTCTGAATGTATCTGAACCACAAGCTCTCTAGTAGGAGCCATAATGAGCCCAATAGGGCCATCTCCAGGGACAGCAGGGGGTTGATCTTTAACATGCCTCAGCATTGGGAGGACAAATGCTAGAGTCTTGCCAGATCCAGTTTTTGCGATGCCTATACAATCACGCCCACTCATTATGATCGGCAAAGCTTGTGCCTGAATAGGCATCGGTTTCTCAAAACCAAGCTTCTTGATTGTGTCAAGGAGCTTGCTTGTCAGCCCACTCTGCACCCATGTCTTTATTGGCTTGGGCACGTCTTTCCCATGCACCTTGAGCTCCAAGTGCTTCCGGTAGTCTACCACTTCCTCGGATGTCATCTTGGTGATGTCCTTCACCTCAATATAGAAATTCTTCCGGAACGGTTGGTAGTCAATCTTCGAATGGTCAACAATTGCCAACTTCTCGGCCTTTGTCTTCTTGACGCGCTTTATGAATTCCTCATCATCCTCATCCTCCTCTCCAGCCCCATCATCATCAGCATCATCATAATCCGAGTCTGAGTCATCCCCTTGCATAATTCTCCCCATCGCCTTCCTTGACCCTTTCTTATCCCCATTACTAACGACATCCTTTGAACTCTTACCATTCTTGTCATCAGCACCTGCAGCAGGGGCAGTGTCCATTGCTGCTGCAGCACTCTCCAGCTTGGCAACCTCTGGCAGCACCATGGAGTTCATGAAGGCATCAAGCGGATCAATCTCATCCTCCTCCATCCCAGCACCACCGTTGGCATCGCCATCCCCATTGGGTAAATCCACATCCATCTCACCAGCACCGCCATTCTCCTCAGCCTCCTTGCCGTCATCCTTGTCCCCTTCCTCATCAGACTCCTCACCATCCAAGGTCCACTTCTTGCCCGCCGCCTTCACGCCATCAGCCTCGGCCGCCGCAGCAGCGGAAGCGCCACCGGCACCGCCGCCGTCCTGCTTCTCCTGCTCCCGGCGCTTCTCCTGCCACTCCTTGACGCGGCGGCGTCGGCGCTCCATCTCGTCGTCGAGGCGCTGCTGCTCGGCCTCCATGTCCTCCTCCTTCTTCCGCTGGCGCCGGCGCTCCGCCTCCTCGGCGTCCACCTCCTCCTCCGCCTCCCGGGCCGCCGGCTCCGGCTCCGGGTCCCGGTGGTGGTGGTGGTGCGAGGACCGGCGGCGGCGCTTGCGGTCGCGGTCGTCGTCCTCCTCGCCATCCGCATCCCTGCGACGCCTGGACCTCTCCCGCTCCTCCCGGTCCCGCTCCTCGCGCCGCCGCGCCCGCTCTTTCTCCTTCTCGCGCTCCCGCTCCTCCCGCTCCCGCTCCTTCCGCTCCTCGCGATCCCGGTCCTTGTCCCGGTGGTGCCGGTCCCGGTCCCGGTCCCGGTCGCCGTCGTCGCGGTGGTAGCGCGAGGAGGACCGCTCGCGGTCGCGGTCCCGGTCCCGGTCCTTGTCGCGGTGGTGGCGAGACGAGGAGCGTTCGCGGTCCTTCTCCTTGTCGCGGTGGTGGTGCTTGGAGGTGGAGCGCTCGTCGTCGCCGGATCCCATGGCGGCAGCGGCGGCCGGCGGCGAGTGGATGGCTCGGGATGGCGCAAACCCTAGACCGGGGATGTGGTGGTGGGGATTCCTTTTTTTCGTGCTGCGATTTTTTTTTTCCCTCCACTAGCGTTACGAGTTTTCTTAGCGATAATAAATATTGCGCGACTGTGTCACGGAAAGTCGGCGCGGGCTCCGCGAAGGTTGCCGACTTCGGTGCCTGCGGCCTGGTGTGCTGCTCTGCTTTATTTGTCAGGTTCCGGACGTTTTCGGAGTTAGAACACGATTCAGAAGAAACAACTCAGCCGTATTCGTTTCGGTTCATCTTGTGAATAAAAATGTGAAAGACCTCACTGCTAGACAACGATGATAACATGCTTTGGTCTTAAATTTTCTACATGCAATGGAGTGAATTTCGATCTCCTTCAATTACTTTGGGCATCGAGCTCCATAAACTCGTCAAGTTGTGTTATGGTATTTGTACATGTAAATTAGGCATTAATCCACCAAATGTGTTTCGAATTGCATTCTACTGTACTCTATTGTCAAACAACATTGTGCTTGTGAGAATGGAGACGATAGAAGAGGATTGGAGCGTGGGCGCTTTTCAGGCGAGCCAACCTTGGAGGTGTGCGCCTTTGTCGACGGTGTCACGTGGGTAACACCGCTAGTGAATTGTGTTGCCAGACATTAGTGAGTAGAGCAATGCTCAACAACGATAAGCACCATGTCTTGTTCATTGTCACCAGAGGCTTGAGCGTAGAGGTTGGTGCTAGCAAAGGCGGAACTCAAGCACCGACTTGTGCTCCCACGGAGACATGTCCTTTCTCACAATGATGTGAGACACAAAGACATATCGTTGTGTCATCCTAGGTAGCATGGGGCAAGGCAAGCACCCTATGCTTCCTTGCATCTCATGCATTCGTGATCAATTGAGTGTGCAGAGGGTTGGAGGAGAATACATTTTTCATGGAGAATCAAGGTTTTCCAATATTGACTCTGAAAAGGGAAAAGTATAGGGCTCCACATAAAGTTTGCAAACCGTTCTCGGGAAGCAATTAGGATTTAAGTTGCCAAGCCTACTCTATATCCGCCATGGCAATGGGAAGTAGATAATCCTTTAGGCTTAGGATTTGAAAATACAATGTATTCGAAGTTGTCTCAAAATCTGCTCAGAACTCGATAATGGTTATCATTTACATGTAGAGAGGAAGGTTTCTATTAGTTCTTATTTCCTCAAAATAATACTTATTAGTTCTTATTTTTGTCAAGTTTCTATTAGTTAAAAGAAAAAAAGTAAGAGGTGCAGATTGAAGAATACCGCAGGAGTGTCCCATGTGTGTACTCAAACATACCATATCTACAAAGGTTTCTAGTAGTCTACGGAACTCGAGCTATCCATGGGTCGAATCTACAAAGTTTTGCATGAGAAGATGCTTACCTTCATGAGATACAGATAAAAATAGTTGTTGTTTTATCTTTAGCTAGACGCGGATAAAAATTTATTTAGGATAAGGAACCGGTGATCAGTGATCACTATGGTCCTTATGATACTTCACTCGAGCTTCTATGTAGTTTGGATATGATGATCAATATTGGCTAATTACAATAATATAGAAATAAAAGCTTCTACTAGCAAATAAGCACTAAAATAAGTCTATCAGAATTCAAACGAGTTTAGAATTCCGAGCTAAAATAACTTTTCTACTAGCAGATATATTTAAGTGATTTTTTAAGCTTTCGTTGATTTTATTAGATTTTTTATAAAGAAAAATATTTATAGTGCAGTTTACCTCCCTAAACTTTTAACTTAGTCCAATTTATCTTCTGTGACACGCCACATCAACGAAACCACAGACCAGCAGGTTGATTTGTTTGGGGAATTGGCTCAGATGCTACTAGGATGCTTCCCCATCCAGCATCTGTTATTTAGGCCCAATTGTTGTTGGTGGTGGAATTTTTTTATTAATAAATTTATTTTAAAAAAATTATAAAATTAGTCTCCGTTTCTAAAAAATTGCAGGAATAGGTCACCAGTCGCCCGTTAGAAGGGCGACGTGAGAGAATCACCCGTTGAAAGGACGACCAGGCCCAGGTCGCCCGGCCAAAGGGCGACCTGGTTTTTTAGATTTTTTTTAAAATAATATTTATTTATTTAGAAATTTCAGGAAAAATTTTGGTTTTTTAAATAATATTTATTTATTCAGAAATTTCAGAAAAATATCGAAGTCGGAGAAATAGCAAAAATAATACGCAGTCATGCAATGGGCGTGCGAAAACGCTATTGTCGTGTGCTCGCCCAAGCTTAATAGATGAAAAAATACAACAGTGAAACATTAATTAAGTTCTAAAAACTAAAATAGTATCAGTACAATATCATAGAAAACAACATCGGCGGCAAATCATACAAAACTAATATCGTCCACGCTTAGGTGCAACACCCCTAATCGTGCCAGGCTTTGGTGCTTTGCGGCCCGTTCGCACATGGCCGGCTGAGTAAGTAAGCGGCGAAGGAGGAACTGTAACACGTGCAGGACGGCCTCCAGCAGCAGCTGGTGTCGCGTACTCGTCCTGTGAGGGTTGTGTCTGTGGTGGTGCTTCACGTAACTGCGATGACGCAAGTACGTCCGCCGGCTCCTGCTGCAGGTAACTGTCAAGGTCGAAGGGTGACGGGGATCGCTGATGAAAAGTGTCAGCGTGCTCAGAGATGTTCGATCCCTCGTAGTCGTAACCGGTCGTCCCTAAACATATAAGACCAACGTTATGATAACGCTGATGGTAAAACTAATATATAACGTGTCGAACTCTTAAAAGTAGGTCATAGCTGGAACCATGGGTACAGCGTGTGAAGAGGAACCTCCAAAATCGAACTGATGCCGCGAACCGTCAAAGTGCATACCTGACCATGCAGAGTGAATGTAATGTTACGAATAAAGCAGTATTAGATAATATAATTAAATTTCACCACTATATCGTACCTGTAGGCATGTGAGCAGGCTGCGAAGATGATCCAATGATATCGAACTCCGGACGCCAACCGGCAGAGTACGTAGGTGGACCTGAATAATGAAACTTATAAGTAACGAACAAGTTAGCATTACTACATACGAAGAAAATATAAGTTACTCACCTGTTTGGTACGTAGGCCGCGGAGGTAGTGGCGCCGTCGGTCCGTCAGGCCTGTGTGTCACGTGTGAAGGTCGAGGGACGACATCCGGCTGTCGCCCGCAGGGCCGGCACGACGTCAACTTGACAATGTTTGCAGCAGAGTCGTACATCCTCTGGACCGCAGCGGTAAGCTCGTGGCTGGTCATCTGAATGTCCTCCCTCAACCGGTGCAAGAGCGATCCACCATCCACAGTGATACGGTGAGCCATGTCGGTCTATTAACAAAACGAGAACATTGAAGTAATTACGATAAGAAAAATATTAAACGAAATGGGTTGAAGTTCATAAAGATCGTACCGCCAATGACATCGCCTGATCTCTGTGCACAGGGTACGTGTCCGTCAACCTAGGGACGTGGGTCCGTGGCTTCGCTGGAGTATACGTGACTCTGATCCGTGTGCGAGGAATATACCAACGTAAGTAGTCCCCGTAAGCCTGCAAGGAAAACGGTCTGGGCTCGTAGGTCACATCATGTAGTGCGTTGGCCTACTCGTCGACCCACGGCTGTATACGGGAGGACCAAGTAACGCCTGCCGGTAGACCCCTCCGCACGTAACTATGGATTTCAAAACGTATTAATTATCTTTCTATATATATTAAATACTCAATCAGAACGAATTAATTGTCTTATACTTACCCGTGCACGGAAAGAGGAACAATATGGGCAACCGGGAGTGGGAACGTCTGGTTACGACCAAACTGCCACATCACTCTATGAGGAGCGTAGTCCTCGACAAAGATGTCGAAAACGACAGCCTTACGTGTCATCCAGTACTCCTGATCCCTCGTGCAGAATGATGACAACACATTAGGCGCTCGTACGACAATCTCCTCCATGCTGTAAGGTGTCCAGCGGACGTCGTCTGCCCTAATCCGGTCGAACGCTGCCATGTACTCAGGATAGGCTCTGTGAACCTGAATGTTTGCCCAAGTAGGCTGTATAGAAAATAATAGTAAGGTGCAATTTATTCGAAAATAAATAGAAACAGGTTCAACTGCGATATAGAAGACTTACCCGCCGCCGGACCCACAACGAACCCATCGTAGGGCCGTCCTCCTCCGTCTCTCCGTACAAACCTGCTCCGTAAGTCGAGAAATCCATGACTGGTCGTCCAATACTAAACCGCTCGTACGGACAACCAGAGAGGATAGCTGACGGGTCGGTCTTTGTGCACGCATCACAAAGACCTCGGTACGTGGCTGCCAAGATAGCGGACGCCCAACTGTACTGTGGCACGGCGTCGAGCGGTGCGTCCGCTATCTCGCGCGCGAAGTGAATCAAGTGCTTCGCGACAGAGTTCCCATGCGACGATGTGAACATTATCCAACCAAACAACCACAACAGATAGGCCTCCAAGTGCCTCGACACAGTGGCCTCATCCGCCGCAGGGTGGATCTACTCGGCCTGAATTAGAAAATAGAAGTTCAAATTTCATTTAACATACACATGAATATTTGATGTTAATGAACTATATCACAATGTTATCTATTTACCTGAAACTTCAAGAGCCAGGTCTTCGTAGGCCCGTGATGCTGGTTTTCAGCAAGAGTTTGATACTCTGGAGCGTCTGGTCAACGCACAACACCCTCAAAACGGACTAGAAGGTCCTCACGCCAAGTGGCCTCCACGTCTGGACGGCTGACGGCCTGCCCAGCAGTGGTGACACCAAGTAAGTAGGAGACATCCTCGAGTGTGGGAGTCATCTCCCCGCAAGAAAAGTAGAACGTGTGCGTCTCAGGCCTCCAGCGGTCCACCAATGCCGCACGATGCAAGCTTGCCTTCTCCACCTTTTTTTTCATGTAATTTATCATGAATGTTGAAAAAATCAATGTATTATCTGACATCGCATTAAAAGCAATCATATATCTTTCACGGAAGTACTTGCATTTCCATGCAAAATACCCTCTACGATTGCTATAAGAGGTAATCCTCTCATGCCTCGAATGACCTAATTGTACACCTCCGCCAAATTTGTTGTCATTATTCCAAACCTCGCCCCATCTGTGTCATATAATAATGACCACTTCTCCTTTGGCTCGTACTCAATCCAATCTGAGAAGCACCTGATTGATGACCCCGACCTCCGAACCACGTTCCTTAAGGCATCCGTTGGAAGGCCTGAAAGAGGAACAGACATATCATTCGGATCTTGATTCGTACGAGTCGCTAACTCTTCTGTTTGCTTTGTCGTTAATTCATCAAGACGTGTCCACATTGCATTGAATTTTCTTTGTTGGTTCTGATTGCACAACCTCTTAAACATATTCATAAGGTGTTTATTTTTGAAATGGCTGAAAAAATTTGCACCCAAGTGCCTCATGCACCATCTTGATTGTATGTCCAACCATCGAGGAGAAAGATCACGCTCCACTAAACCATATTGCATATCCGTTATCGCCTTCAACAAACCGGCATGTCGGTCATGTATGACACAAACATTAGGTCGCCCTTGCACCACTGCTAACTTCACACGCTCCAGAAACCAATACCAACTATCTGTGTTCTCACTTTCCACAAAAGCAAAAGCAACTGGTAGTACTTGATTATTCCCATCAACACCAATAGCAGTTAGAATCTGACCTTTATACTTTCCTGTTAGAAATGTACCATCCATGTATAAAACAGTTCTGCAATGACAAAATGCCATTATACATTGACCTAGTGCAAAAAAGGCTCGACGAAGTATTAACTTTCCGGCCTCTTTTGGATCAGACACATCCATGATATCATAATATGTACCAATTTTTCTTTGTCTGATGGTTTCTAACAATCTTGGTAGGTTCTCATAAGATGCTTCGTACGAACCGAATCTCTTCTCAATGACCTTCTGTTTCGCTCGCCACGCCTTCGAATAGCTGATGGTGTATTTAAAATCTTCCTCTATAGTAGTCACTATAGATTTCGGCTCATACCTTAAATTATCAACAATTCGATTATACATGTACTCTGCAATGAAGCTCGATGTAAGAGCTGTATTGGACTTCTCTAATTCTTGTAACTCACATGTATGTTCTGTTACTATAGAGCACTTCCAAATTGTACTCCTTTTTTGCTCATAAGCATGTACCCTAAATGGACAGTCTAAAAACACACATTTAACATCATATACTTTCTTGTTGGACTTAACAACTACAAAAGACCGCTTCATTGACAGAGACCAGTACTTCACCGCACTCATCACTTCATCTTTGCCTTTGCACATAGCTCCCTCTACTAGTTCATTCTCATGATATTCCCACGGCACAGAATTTCCTTCGTTGATCATCAAATTCTTCGAACTGTTACTCTTCCACTCCAGTGGGACAGGAATTTCATTCTCATCTTCAGATGACTCAGTTTCAGATATATTCTCATTCTCCATATCTTCCATCGCCATCTCTTCAACTATATGCTCTATGCGCTCTCCTTCGTCCGCTTCACCCGTCGGTACCATAGATGACAGGTGATGATCACTCTCTTTATTATCTTCCTCATTATCATTGTGATTGTCATGGCTCGGACCTCCTTCTTCTTCTACAACGTGTACCTCATGAACCTCCTTCGTATATGCCTGAGCAAGAAAGACTAGAGGCCACCCACGTTCTACAGCTTTGTTGACGTATTTTCTCCATGTGATGTTGCATTAAGCGGTACTAACTCCCAAAAAGTGCCCTCCCGAGCACGACTAACGATACCCATGACCTTAACGTCATGTTGGTTGCTGTCAAGCCCAAATATTCGTATCAACCAATTCTGCACATCACTAATTGTTCTCTCATTTGCCCTAGACACCCATCTACTTACTGAGGCAAATCCTGACAGATCAATCCCGTGTACACCTTGAATAATTTCTCCTTCTCCATAATAAATTTGAAATCCTAACTTCTCCGACATCTGTGTAATCTAAAAATTTCAGCTAAAATACCTTTTCACTAATATATTACTAATATTATTTTAACTATAACTATTTAATTTAACAATATATATAAAATAAGAATATAAGTAATACTACCGAAATATAATATTAATCGCTTAACTGATTATATAACACACATTAAATAATTATATATAAAATTATATATAAAATTAAATATAACACACATTACCAAAAATAACGCTCATTACATTATCTAACAATTAATATAACACATATTAAATAATTATATATAAAATTATTTTTTTACTTACCGAAAATTTTCCTCTTCCTTTCTTGTCCTTCTTCCTCCTCCTCTTCTTCTTCTTCTTCTCTTCTCTTCTCTTCTCCTCTCCTCTCCTCTCCTCTCCTTATGTTCTCTTCTCCCCTTCCGCACCAGCCGGCAGCGGCCGGCCGCGTTATATATAGCCGCGCCACGTCGCCCCGTGTTCGGGCGACATGGGTCAAGTCGCCCACTGGTCGGGCGACATGGGCCACGTCGCCCATCGGCCGGGCGACGTGGGGCCCGCCACGCCACGTGCACGGCCAGGTCGCCCATCGGCAGGGCGACATGGGCCCGCCATGCCACGTGCACGGTCACGTCGCCTGTTGGTCGGGCGACGTGGCCCAGGTAGCCCGCCAGTCGGGCGACAAGGCCCATCTTCGCCCTTCCAACGGGCGACTGGTGGCCTATTCCTGCAATTTTTTAAAAACGGAGACTAATTTTGTAATTTTTTTTAAAAATAAATTTATTAATAAAAAAAATTCGTTGGTGGTGGTGATCTAGACCGGATGTCAACGAAGCGCCAAAGCCCAATTGTTGTTGGTAGTGGTGACTGGGCTGGGTTGTTATTTTGGGTTCGGGTCTGCTTTGTGAAAGCCCGTTAAATGGCCTAATGAAGCACCCAAGCCCAGAAGGCTTTGTTTGAGGCCTTTGTGAATCAGAGTGCACGAGAAAGGTTTGACCAAACTTTGCCCAAAAAATGCCGTTGCACTGACTTCAGCAATCAGAGAGAAATGTCAGTCCACATGAAACACAAGTGACACCTAGCTAGGAGATGCTGCTACCTATAATCGGCTAATCCACAAAGATAGATAGAAAAAATGGTTGCCGTTAGCAATGACGATGAGTCTAGCAAATGGATGGCTATATGTTCTCTTTTCTTGCGTGTCTCGTGAAGTTTAATAATCTTGATGAGAGCGTCAATTTAGTAATTGTAAAGATACACTTATATGTCAATATGTATATTTTTGCAAGAATTGCGTATATAGCATAGCATACTAGATGCCAAAATAAGAATTACTAATGTTGTGGAAACTTTGTGCAAGAGAAAAGTGAAAACAAAATGTGTAGAAGACGCACGATGGCAAGAGTCCATGCATGCGTACGTGCATGTTGATTATGGTTGATGCCCGTTGATATACAGGCCAAGGAACGCTGGAGCAAGGCAAGTTAACCAGTCTACAATAGCAGAGTGTAGCGCCTTGCTGGTTCCTCCCTAATACTAATAGACTACTAGTAGTAGTACACTAGTACTATGTCCTTGGTGTAACGTGCTACTGCGCCTCGTCTCTAGATCTAGTATGTAAGAAGTATGGGTATAAACCTCTTGCATTGAGCACAGTAAACGAATTACAATAATCCGCAAGTCAACTCTGCATTCAGCATATATGAACATAGTAGTGCTAGCTACTTGTTCTACTTGTTCTTGGGTATGTCTCCCTCCTGACCCTTTCTACACTCCATGGACGACATCTCATGGTCATGGAGTTCATGTCGACAGATGTGATCTTAACAATTTCTGCAGGGAGAGAGATCTAATATAATACATCATTAACAATAATCGACTATCTCGCCGATTTGTGCACTACAAGATGCATGAACGGTCAAGGATCGGAGTAGAGTACACTAGTATTGTTGTTGGTGACAATGCAAGTTGATGAGAGACAAAGATCCAGAGGTAGCTCCCATTAAATAACGACATCACGTGAGCTCTGATGAATGCTCGTGCATGGATCCACAATCCAGCCATATGGTCAAAGTAAAACCTAGCCAGTAGCCGACTCTCCTCCTACACGTAGTGCGTACAAAAAAGCATTATGCCTTTCTTCTCTTCCCTTATTTTAATGTACTACATATGAATATCTAATCTTATCATATCAAATACAGTAATGCCCTAACCTAGGTAGATTCCTCTCGAGGTTGCCAATGCAATGCTCCTCTCTCTCTCTCACACACACACATGCGCAAACGCATAGCAGTACAGTCTACAGTAGTACTAGCTAGCGATCGAATCGATCAGTGAAGTCTCCATCTCTGTCTGTGCAGCCGTCAGCGCGCAACCCTACCAAACCTTCCTTGCTTCTAGGCTTAAATGTCTATATGCCTTTGTCGATTGTATATGTATATTTCAGGACAGAGATCGAACAGGACACAAGGGCTGTGTGGCACTAGTATTATTATTGCTAATCAACCCGCATTATCTTAAGCATTGGAAGCAGCAAAGGGTAGGCACCACATAAATGAAGGAAGAGGGCGGAGAAGGGAACTTCCCGGAGAAGATGGGACCTTCCTCTCCCCGGAATTGAAGAGTTGACATTAATGGTCCATGCACCATGTACTACAGTGCGAATAATGGAGGTATGTGAGGGACCTCATCAGGGCCACTGTCAGACTGACCTCTAGCTACACACTACCACACACAACAAGACGAGATAGAATGATAGATCAAAAAAGTATCACTCATGACCTCAAAAGTTAGGAAATCAGACAATCAACTCCCGAAATCACTGTGTAGATTCATACTATTTCTTTTGTTTAGTCCTTTTTTCAGTTTGCTCTTGGTTCCTACTATTGCCATGTTGGGCTACAACATGCAATTTCCTTCTTTTTCCCGGTATGCATTTTGCAATATCCACAAAGATAGGTAATCTTTTCTTCACAAATGGAAAAAAATGTTCTTTCCCTTCTTGGTGGAACATTTTTTCCCCTAGATGAATGGTGATTCATATCAACAACAACAGAGAAAAGGTGTTACACAAACAAGATTTTCCTATGAGATGAACTAGTATAGAGAGGGTAGCGCACGTGCCGCCTGCTGAGACACTAGGGTTCCCGTAGTGGTGTGGCGGTGCCTATGCCGATTCCTTTACCCCATCCCAAATCTATGCCAATCTTCTAATTTCTTCGATCAACCCGACTCCAATCCCTGATTGCCATGTCGATCTGCTGCTCTTGTGTCCAATTTGTGCTTGTTTGTCTTCTCTGCCGGTGAATCTCTCTGATCCCCTTGCTACCACCGGCTCGTCTACAGGTGCAGCATTCCATCCCCGTCCTCGCCTCTGTATCCCCTTTGCCGCCACCGCCGATCTTGCTGCTCCAGCCACGTCATCCCCATCCCCTTCCCCATTCTCGTCTCACCACTTCTCGTCTCACCACTCGTGTCCTCTCTGCCACCACCACTCCAGCATCTGTTCCTGCAGTTAACGCAGTCATCGCCATCCTCCACTCAGCTATGCGCCGGCACTATTCCAACATCAACTGCATCTCATCACACACTGCCTGGTATTCGCGGAGGACGACAGAGACGAGTGCACGACGTCCATCGACTAACTGCCTAGCGGTCGTCCTGGTGTAAGTCCACCTCATCGGTGTGAGGTTCTAGAGCCCATGCTCTGGCCACAAACATCCTCGACAACGGACGTCCTGTTGCTCCTGCTGGTGCTCGTGCTCTGGCCGTGGTGCTGGTGCTGGTGCTGGTGCTCGTCCTTGAAGGCCAACATACTAAACATGAAAATGGATCTATATGCAAACACCAGGTAGATAGGGTTATCACTAACAGAATTCCATGAGTTTTGATGAGTATTTATTTCTGCAGGGTGTCAGCTGAAAACTACTAAGGAAGTCCACATGTCGGGATTACATAGAGATAAAGGACAAACGTGTACACAGGAACAATCAAGAAGACTTGGGAAGCCACCCCTGCAAGCTAGGGCCCACCTGCCAGTATGACTGGGCGGGCGCCCAGGGGGCAGGGGCGTCGCCCAGAGCCCTCCACTGTGGCAGAACCTCTTAAATCCTATGGTCCCCACGCATGATTATTGTCTAAACAGACTCCAAATAACCATGAATGTGTTCCATAAAACTTAAAAGGTATGTCGGGTAAATCCTAAATCATCCACGATTCTCCGAGCAGGATCAATTAGTATAAAGAGACATTGCAGTATTACAACAGTTTTATACAAATAATATACATCGGAGTAAAAGAGCGGAAGGATTACAATAAGATAAGTTTACAAACCATTTAAGAATCATAAGTTGGATTATTACAAACCATATAGCAGTGGAATAACAATATAACTTATTACATCAACCTTGTTTATATGCTCTGCCCAAGAGCGAGATATCCTATTCGTCGTCACTTTCCTCGACGACTGTCATGCAGTAGGATGCGAAACATTCCTGCCTATGAGGCTCACCTGCAACAAGGGTTCAACAAACCCTGAGTACAAAAGTACTCAACAAGACTGACCCGACAAAAAAAGGGGTGAAGACTCAGGAAATGCAGGCTAGAGGGACAAGGTAAGGCTTGCAGGAGATAAGAAATTCTGCAGAAAAGCTTGAAAGAAAGAAAAGCTGTCTCGCTTAAGATCCAAAATTATCATCCAACTTCTTTCTTAAATCTTACTCATTATTCAAGTTGTTACTACGATGATGAACACCGATCGAGTCTTCTTCTCCGAGAAGCAACGGCGATTCGAATCCATTTTCATACCCAGCTGGGACCTAGGTTACTGATATGCAGGAGACTCTAACTCCTAAGCATAGCAGGTGAACCGATATACCGGGATAACAACCGCAGCCATATATCACCACATGATACACATGAGCACTTCGACCCAGTGTACCGATATACATGGGAACTTAAACCCACAGTATAACACACTATGACATATGTGGGAACTCTGGCCCACTATAAGTCACTCCATGATATACCCGGCTCTAACCATCAGTATATCACTTCATGCATGTGGATTTTGTAGTTTCTCGATATCACCAGTTCACCATCGACACAGGACCTAGGGCATCAACAGACGGAAACACTACAGAGGGACTCCATTCCCAATGCAAGTTAGCCGTCCGGACTCGATTTATTAACTATCATCATGATTTCAACAGAAAAACCAAACTCATCTTTTTCATTCTTTTACCTTTGAACATTTAATTAATTAAGCAGGGCTAAGCAATACTACGTATCTTCTAGAACAGGTAACAAGGAATATAGGAGTAAGACAGGTAATGCAGTTGGTGGGTTTTCACTCAACTCCTATTACTTAATTGAACATATCAAAATTGAAGCGGTAAAACTTTTATAAAATAGAATAGGGTTGGAATGCATCCAGGGCTTGCCTTGGTGGTCGGGGTAGACGGTCTCGAGTTCTGGATCAACTCCCAACTCCTGAGTTTGCTCTTCCTTCAAATCTGGTGTGACAGTGTTAAACTCTCCGTTATCGGAAACTATACGATACAATGATATGATTCAACAAGATTGAATAGTAAACATGATGCTCGATGGATGCACAATCAGATTAAAGGCTTGAGTATAACTTTTCTTCATGATAAAGTTGCAAGCCACCCAAAACTTACTTACTAAGTTAATTAGGGTTAACTACATTATTTATGAAACTTATTAAACATATGAAATAACGTTAATTAAGCCCTAATGACATGATCCAGGTAAGCGCAAATAATTAATTAAAGTGCCAAAGGTCACTAGGGTTAATGACCCAAGGTCATCAATCAATCCCAAAGTCAAACAAATCCTATAATGATTAACCTTAACTAAAGGGGTTAATTAATTATTTAAAAGCATAAAATAAAGGCATAAAAATTAAAGTTATCTAATTAAGCTTAAAATTTTATTTTGAAAAGCTCTTGGTCTAATTAGATGGCAAAACAAATTTCAGAATTAAAAGCCAATTATTTTATTTATTAAAAATCATTGAAGGTCCATTTTTCAATTAAAAGAGCTAATTTTAACATATGCAAAAATTACTTAAATTTGGCATTTCATATTTTTCCTAGGTAGATGATATCATAAAGAACAGCATTTAAATCATTTTCTATGATTTACTATGATTTACTATGATTTTCTAAAGAAAATAGCATTTAAATCATTTTCTAGAAAAGGAAATAAGCACAGTGTCCCCGCGCTGACCGACGGCGGCGCGATGGTTGACCGGCGATTTCTCGCCGACGGCGAGGTCTCCGGCGATGAGGTTTGGTCCTCCAGGCTCATCTCGGCACGGCGAGCAACCTAGGCTAGCTAACGTGGCGGCGGGGCGACGGTGGCACCCACGTCGACGGCCATGGCGACGCGGCGGAGCTCGGGCGCGGCAGCAGGGTTCACCGGAGCGATTTTTGGCGACGGTGAGGGCACAGGCAGGTGTAGGACATCGACTCAAACATGTTGGGCTAGAACATGGAGCTATCCCTGGCCTCTAGCTCAGATGGCTACGCGCGCGGCGGAGCGGCAAGGTCGCGCCGACGGCGAGCCACGGCGACCGGCGTCTACGGCGCAAGGGAGGTAAAATTGAGGGCATGGACAGGCGCAGGAGCTTACCACGGTCTAGTGCGCACGCTAATGACAGCTCAGAGTGGCTGATTCGAGCTGTGGACGGCGGCGCTGATGGCGGCGGTGGCGCTCCGGTGACAAGGACGGCGTTCCGGCGCTTCCTGTGCACCATCAGGTTGACCAAGATGCACATAAGGGGCAGCGAAGCACGGAGAACATGATGAGAGAGTTAAAGGTAAAATATTTTTCACCTTGGCGGTGATGGACGACGAGGAAGCTCGCGGCGGCTCGGCGGCCGGTCGCGAGGAAGACGACGTCGTGCGGGCAGCTCGGGCGAGAAGAGCGAGCACGAACTTGCTCAATCGAAGCGCAAGGACATGGCGGAGCTTTTGTCAAGACGAAGCGGGTAGAGATGAAGCGACGGTGGTGAATTTGGGCGGCAGAGCAAGGTCGTCGGCGGCGGCGGCAGGGAGAAAGAAGAAGGGAAATGGCGGCGGCCGACCTATTTATAGGGCAGGGGCGAGGCATGGACGAGTGACACGGCGATGGCGAAGCTTCGCGTGTCCAGGAGCACGCTGGCAGCCATGGCATGTGCGGTGGTGGACGGCGGCGCGGCTTGAGAAGCCGGCGATGGCGGCCGACGATAGGTCTTGGTGCTGTTCAAGAAAATTACAGAATTTCCACTTGTTTAAAATTACAAATTACTCCAAAAGTTATATAAGAATATAAAAATCTCCAAAAATATCATTTGCATAACTTTTCAAGAGCTACACTTTTCATTTAACTGGCATCCTTAAATTCCGTCTAGATTTTGAAATATGAATTCAAATTCAAAAAGGGAATAAAACCCTAGAAACAAATATTTGAAATTACTTTTGATTTTTCAATAAAACTTGAAAATCTTCAAAAATATGAAATGTTAAAATTGTCAAACCAAACATTTTTCATATACAAAGTTTTCCCAAATTATACATAATTTTTGAATTTTGGTTTTAAAATCAAAAGGGGACAAATGCTGGAAAACTGTATTTTCAAATTTATTTGAAATTAATTTTGGAAACTAGAAAAACTTTAAATACCAACTTTGTAGCTCTTGTCAAGATCTACAAACTATCTTTTTAGAGTATCTCCAAATTCCTTATAGATTTTGAATTACAGAAAAGGGGATAAAACTAGGTTTTGAAATAAAGAGTTTTTAAAACCGAATTCAAACTCGATTTGGTTTCTAATTTAATTGTTTGGTTATTAGTGATCACATACATCATCCAAGGACATTTTTAGGTCAATGACCCAATGACACCCTTGGTTGACCAAGTTGACTTTTAAAAAACCTTTTATAGCTTTCTAATTTGAATTTAAATTTGAATTGCAAGACTTGGGAATAAGCTTTGAAATCCAAATTCAACTTCAAATATGGAAATCATTTTTAGGGTTGGACTTAGATTTATACACTATGCTTGACACTAGTGTAAACACGGTTTATACCTCAAGTACATAGAATATTTGCTAAGTATTTGGGATGACATTCGAAAGTAGGGTTTTATTATTTCATGTGACAACACATTTTAGAAGCACAATCAACCTATGAAATGTAAACTTATTTTAGTTAATGCACATCAAAGTTAACCTAGTCATGAATGCTTTGCAGTGCATATGATGACATGGCAGGTTTTAGTTAATATAACACCAGAGGTGTTACATCCACCAATCAGGTGGAAGCTCGCGGATCCTGCCTCCACCGACTTTGAGGATGAATATTAGTCGTCTATTTAGGTCGATTTGATCCGAGGGCTGCGGTGCATCCTAGAGGGCTATATAAACAGGGCCCCTAGCCCCTGGATCGATGCCAATTCAGAAACCCTAATTCATATTTTCCAGAGAGAATTAGCCAGAGAAGGGTCCCTTGAATGGATCTGTCTCTTTAGGGTATTAGCAACAAGGGAGATTGAGAGAGTATAGGATGGAGGTAGAATTGGAGGAAGCCCGGCTGTTGGTGTCTCCTCTCTAGTTGTACCGGCGGGATCAAGTCTCCTAATCCGAGGCTTGGTTCTAGGATCATTCGGCAATTCGACTTCTAATACTAGTAAGTTCATTGTTCTTATTGTTCTTTGGTTTACGAGTTTACTTTATTCGCTTCGCGTAGGGAATAGATTAATTGTTCGTAGCGTAAGAATGGTGCTTGGGCAAGGAATACTTATAGATACTCCCTATCTGGTCGGATTTGTGGTAGCAGCGGGGGAAGTGACAGTCCCCTTGTTGCCTCCATAATTCATGTCCTATCAGGAGGTTTGGTAGGAATTAGTGTGCCGGGGTTAAACATTCTCTGAGATGTCTCTTTTCCCTAGGTGCCTCCCTTAGAACAATAATCACAAAGCTTGCCATAGGTTAGAGGAAGACTGACGAAGTAATCCTCTCTATATTGCTTAATTCTCGCTATCTTGCCTTGTAGTCCAGGGGTAGTAGTTAAGACCGGGTTAGTCTTTTGCACGTTTTCTCCTAGCGGATAAACAAATATGATACTCTGGATTTATCTCCCGAGTGAAGTGCTCACTGATATCCGTGCGCTTGCAGATTATTTCTCTTTGATTCTTTCGTGTGCGTAACCAGTATCAACAATGGGGCTTTATTACTGCTGCCCTATCTCGTCTAGGTTTCCAAGCCCATTTCATTAATATCATTTATGCCTGCATTTCCACGCCAACTTTCTCAATCCTAGTTAATGGTGAACTACTGATGTGATTAAACCTAATAGTGGTATTAGATAGGGTTGCCCCCTTTATCTATATCTCTTTGTTATTGCCATTAACAAACTCTCCATAGCTTTGCAACAGGAAATGCACAGGTCTAACCTTGCCAGTGTTACACTAGGATCAGGATGCCCGCCGATTCACTCTCTCTTATTTGCAGATGACCTAATCCTATGCAGACAAGCGACGGTGCAAGAGGCTACCACCATTAAATCCATTTTATAGCATTTTTATGATGTGTCAGGTCAAACACCAAATTTATAGAAATTTGCTATCCTTTTTAGCAAAAATGTAAGTGCTACCATTAGAAGTTCCATAAAAAACATCTTCCCTGTTCTTGACCTTCAATCTCACACCAAGCATCTAGGACATCCTATCATTTTTAACCACAGTGATCGTAATAGGGCTTATAACTTCATTCACGGTAAGTTCCTTTCTAAACTAACAATAGTGAGAGCAAACAAACTTAACCATGCAGGCAGACTCACTTATATCCAGTTAGTTCTTTCTTCAATTCCTATTTACTACATGTCCACTATTCTATTCTCTAAAACTTTTATAGAGAAAATTAACACTATTATTAGGAGATTTTAGTGGACAGGTGTTCAAGACGACAACCCTACTTCCCCAATTGCTTACAGATCATGGGATGATATTTGTCAAGGAAAGGACAATGGAGGTCTTGGTGTCAGGGATTTAGGGACTGTTAATAAAAGTCTTATTATTCATGCTGCCTGCAATATAGCTACTAACCAAAACCCGATGCTAACCTTTATTCTCAAATCCAAATATTACCCTTATTCCTCCTTTTGGATGGCCACGAATTCAGGGACAAAATCAATTTTTTGGTCCTCCATAATGCAGGTCAAGAAGGAGCTCCATGACAACACTATCCTACAAATACATGCCGGCGATGCTTCGATATGGTCTACTCCCTGGTGTTCCATTTGGGACACCATCCACGACCATCTTCATATCCCTGTAGCAGTGTCACCTCTCCCTTCCAAAGTCTCTGACCTATGGATCACTAATACTCAGGACTAGGGTGTTGGTCTATTAACTGACATTTTTTATTATAATGCTGTCCAGGCTATCACTTCTATTATTTTGGTTCCCTCTGATTGTCAGGACACTCTCAGATGGAAGAGATCCAGGAAAGGCACCTGCACCACAAAGGAGATTTACAAGACCCTTTCAGCAGAAAAGATTATTCAATTGCCACCACAGGATCCAGAAGCATACAACCACAAGCAAATCAGATTCTATGTCGTGCCTGGAAAGACAAAAGTCTCCCACCCTTAATCAAGACCTTCAAATGGAGACTAATTCAAAGAGCACTCGCCACGGTAGAACGAGCGTCCAGGTACTCATCCCATATAGACAAACATTGACACACCTGTCGGCAGGTGGAGAATTACTACCACCTTTTCTTCTAGTGCACACTCCCAACTAAGGTATAGTATTCTTTTTAGCCTTCTATATCTACTACTAACCTACCTCCTAAAAGTGACGGTATTCAAGAAACTCTATCCGCTATTATTCCAGCCTCCACCACTGAAATTACCTTTCAAAAAAAATTTACACTCTTTGGTATATATGCAAGTCCAGGAACGATTACCATTTCAATAGAAAGCGATGGACGACGACACAGGTACGTCATGCAGAAGCGGCACATATGGAATCCCACAACAAAGCATTCATCCAGCAAGAGTCTACTCCTAACCAAACGAACCAAGAAGGAATCCCAGAGCAAGGTACGTTCACTCTTCCTACAGGAACAAATACATGGTCTCCTCTACAGAACCAGATGGACAAGTACATAACAGGAAATCCAGTGGCGAGCGGTGATAGGCAACCCCAACAGTCCCATGATAACTAGTCAATCAACCCAAGTATGGCTACCTCTGCAGGTACTAACCAGACGAACGTTCAAAACAATCAGCTGATGAACAGGTTCACAATCCATTCTCCGGCCCTATTGCCTGGTGTCCGATGCTATGTCGATGCTTGCACCACTCCAGATCAACCATTACTGCCTCCGCGAATGGCAGGTCTTGGTGTTTTCTTTGTCAACACACAGGTACAACCGGTCCAAACCATCTTCATCAAGGCGCTGGCGATAGGTGTGGACTCTGTGCTCATGGCGGAAGCGGCGGCTTTAGCTCTTGCAGCTACTATCAACGATCGGCTCAGCTTCAACAATACCAGCTTCTTATCAGACTGCCAACTATTAGTTGATTTCCTGAATTCTACAGATCATAGCAATCCTCCAGATTGGAAAATCAAGGTCTTCACTCAACAATTCTCAAACTACTCACATAGTAGGCCATCGAGGCTCTACAAGATTACCAGGAACCTCAATAGTACAACAGATACTTTAGCAAAACAGGCTTTCTTTACTTCTCAGTTCATTACTTCCTCTTTTGAGCCTGTTTGCTCCAATAATTCTCATGTACAAGTGCTCGGTCATGGACGCACTGCTTGCTGTTACCATTGACTCTATAAACATCATTGCAGCTACATGCTGCTGAAATATATATGTTTGTTTGTTGTCAAAAAAAACTAGTATAGAGAGGCCTTCAGCTCCATATTGAGTTAAAAAAATATGAACTAGAGCGGTCTTAGATGTACTGTACCCTTTCGGGCAAAGCTTGAAGCAAAATAATAAAGTGCCACGCATAGGCACTTCTTGTGCATATTATCATATATATTTTCCTTAGAAAAAAGGATAAGGCCCCCTTTCATACAAAAAAAGAAGATAATGCCCCTTTGAAACACGCCCCCCCCCCCCCCCCCCCTCCTCAATTCTACGTTCCTCGTGTGAAATTAACAAGATTCTTGTAAATATCGATCATAGGTTTGAAATGGGCCTAAAACTTCTCGTTTTGATCTAATGAGATATGTTTTCGGTAACAAATGAATGAAACAAACAAAAAAGTCATAGCATCGCCGATGCCACTGCAAATGATCACGCGCATCAAACTCGAGGGCGCCCTAGGTAAAATTCTAAAGCTGTACTGTAGCCTTGAGAAGCGAGAAGTCAAAATGTGACAACTGCAAGAATATGCCCTTGTTCTAGACCTGGCACACGGCCGGCTGGAGGAGTACGTTGGAGCCAGTTAACTAACTAGGGACAAATAAAACACACTTACAGCAAGCCCTAGTACAGCTGATCGTCACCATCTAGTCTAGTGGTAATAATAAAGTACAGTGGCGGGCAGGACAGCATAGCATAAGCATTTCGAATCATCTGAATCCAGAGCCCCGGCCTCACGTGCCCTGCCCTAGCCTGCGCTGCCGACAGTAATTTAGTAGCCAAAGCTAGGGTTTGGGCGACGTGGGTGCGTGCTTAGTTTACGAGGAGCAATGACAAATCGACCCTGAAGCTTCGGTGTCAGCGAGGGGTTCAAGAAGACCAAGGAGAAGGAGAAGGTCAACAGCTGCTGCTGGGTGCCTGCGGCAAGTCGCAGCCCAGCCCGGCCCGGCGCAGGGAGAGGGAGGCCGGCCGGTCATGCTGCCTGCAGGCTGCAGCTGCCGTGTGCTGTTGCGGCATGGACGTGGAAGCCCGCCCGCGCGGTTCCCGAGGCGGCTGGCTGGACTGCCATTAATTCCATGGAAGACTTGGGCGAGCGAGAGGAGATGCCGTCCGTTGTCTGCCCGATCTTCCATGCATGTCATGAGTCATGACCTGCAGCAAGCTGAGAGCACGTCCATCGACCAGCTGCATGCTGTCGTTTCTGCGCTTGTGTTTCCAAGGACGGGATTAGTAAATGGATTACCTTCTTCCATTCCATCGATAATTAACGCACTAATCAAGTAGGAGTACACTGAAGAGCGAGAGCGAGAGAGAGAGAGAGATGGCCTGTCTAAAAAAAAGGAAACATTTTAGAATACTTGAAGTCTTAATGGATATAAATATATCGAGGTTAAGTTAGTGGGGGGATCAAAATTTTCACAACATCAAGAAAATATATAATGATCCCAAGGACCCTCGAGGATGTATATATATAGCAGAACCACCCATCGAGGGAAGCTCATCATACAATTTTTATGCGTGGAGCCATGAATCAAACTCACAACCAGATACACTTCAAGTGAAACTCACCTCCCACCACACCCTAATAAAGTCACCTATGACTAAGTGAATGGTTTCCCCACCCCCCCCCCCCCCCCTTTATTCACTTTAGGGAATTTTGTAATAAATATATGACACAAATGATTTCAAACTAAAAGTTTGAATTGAAAAAAATTAAGATCTAATCAAGTGCTACAACTTTGGTTTAGATTATATGCATCAAGGTCGATTAGAAAATTCGGAGTTTTGAATTTAAAAATTCTTAGAACTTTATTTCAATGAAAAAGTACTCCAAAAAAACATGCATTTAGGGTTCAAACCAATGAGTATACATAGGACGCCATTAGGGAAAAAATAGCAATTCTTAATCTTGTACTCGATTTTTTGTACTAAATGAACTCAGATGAAAAAAGATTTTGGTGCCAAGTTTTAAATCTTGTTAACCAATACTACTTTGTTATATATTAAGATATGTTTCCATCCATGGTTGTCTGAAAATTTCAACAAAAAAAGAAAATATATGAACAAATATAATATTTGACTATTTAAGACTCTAGTAACTTCAAAACAAAGACTTCTCAACGATAAATCTTTAGATTGGGTCAGCCACTTCAACTTCATGGTCTTTTAGCAATTCTAAATTTTGAATTTTAAAATCTAATAACTTAAAGCACATATTTGGGACACTAAATAACTCCCAATAAAAGGTATTTCAACTATAATTCTA
The DNA here is from genome assembly GCA_023333625.1 of Bothriochloa decipiens. Taxonomy (NCBI): domain Eukaryota; kingdom Viridiplantae; phylum Streptophyta; class Magnoliopsida; order Poales; family Poaceae; genus Bothriochloa; species Bothriochloa decipiens. The sequence goes on along the minus strand of CM041635.1, from coordinate 32,296,269 downwards.
GATGTCTTAATTAATATAGATTTGGCAAATGTTGTGTCAACATCCGAGGTTTTGTTTGAAATTTCTACACTCTAAATTTCAAAATATTAAAACTTAAAACAACATTTGGAACTCTAAACAATTTCAACTAAAACCTTCTCAACTAAGAAGTTACATATCACGTTGAGATGCACACTTTTTTATATAAAGTTCATCTTCATATGAGCTCATATGGGAGTTATGAATTATTTTTGGATGCAACTGTCTCTTTTAAGGTGTCCACATTTCTTAACCAATTTCGAAACGAGCCATTATAATGTCCACTTATGTTAACCATAATTTTAGAGTTTGTTGTTTGAAGATGCTCATCTCTGTTAATCAATTTACAGAGACAACCACCTTATGATGTTCCATCCCTATAAACAATTAATAGGTATGTACATTAGCTATGTTCGCTTCTGTTAATTAATTAGAGAGATTGTCTCCTAAAATCATTTTTCTAGTAGTGTTTGTGCCACCACATGCCATGGCAAGTGGGCTTCTTAAGCCATGAGGGAGGGGACACTTTACCGAACTACCGCCCTGTTCGTTTGGTCGTTTCTGGCTGGCTGGTTCTGGCTGCTGCTGATTTTTTATGAGAGAGAAATACTGTTAAATGGCTGGCTGATTTGGCTGATAAGTTCAAACGAACAGGCTGTACATATGTTGTGTGTCTCTTTGTTTTGGTAGACCGCCCGATGTCTCACTGGATCTTCCATTAGAGCATGACTTTGACCGACTGACACAGCATATGTCATCCAGACCATTCACTAGTGCGCGTATGGCCAGTTTTAGCAATATTTAACATAATTTTTTTTGTAGATATGGATTATTATGATGCAATGCCCATGGTAATGATGTTTATGTGGAATAAATGCACATGGGATCGTTGCAAAGGGCTAGCAAAAGTTGTGATCAAGATAGATGTAACAAAGGAAGATGTATGACCACTAACATTGATCGAGATAGTGACCAATAAGACATATGCGCTTTTTCATGAGGGTATTGCTTAGACCTAGTAGTTCGAGGTCACAGAGTGATCTAGAGGGAAGAGCCATATAACCTTGAGATTGTTTTAGTGGAACCACGTTGTTTATCAAAGTGATGAAGTTATGTAGTGGAATATGTATAAAGAATATGTATAAAGAATGATGTGGTGGGGAAACCTTATAATAGAGATACTCCCTTCATCCCTAGAAAATAATTTATATTTTTATCTTAAAATATTCTTTAAGTTTTGATTGGATTTACTAAAAGAACGTCAAGATTTATGACACCAGTATCATTAGATATATTATAAAATATATTTTCATAATGCACTTATTTGGTATCACAATATGTAAACTTTTTTTCTATTAATCTAGTGAAATCTAAAAGGAGTTTGACTTAGGACAGCTGTAAGAATTAATTTATTCAAGAAGCCATTTTAGATTTGGGTACAAGAGTAATTAAGGAGTAAAAAAGATACGGTGCATAGATAACAAAAATGGGAGATAGAAACTTATCATTGGAAAAAGGAAAAAAGGCATATTAGAAGAAGAGATAGATGCACTGAGAACTGAGAACGTTAAATATTTAGAGCAAAATTTAATTTTTTATAAAGTCAAGTATTTGAGAGGGAATGAGAGTACAAACCTTAAATATTAGCTCAATATCACGGGGCCAGGATGAGAATGTGAAAGGCCAATGTGGAAAGGGGGGACCGTTGGTGGAGCATAACGATAGCGAAAGACAACAATTTTCGATGATAAAAAGCCAGCAGAATCGTGTAACAATATATATACATACTAGTACATGATACTGATATACTTGTAGATATACTCCGTATACGTAGATTTGTGAGAGCAATCAAAAGTATAGCATCACTCGCAAAAAAAATCAAAAGTATAGCCAGGAGTATAGTTTCAGAGTGAGAGACTGCGACAGAGACAGCCGTGCGTGTTGCAGGAGCACTGCACTGCACTGCACGTAGGAGTACGTGCTTGTTTTTTTTGTCATAGTGGAAAGTTCTGTTGACCGACACCGTAGTCCGTTCCCATTCCAACACCGATCTTTGCAGAATGAGGTGACCTTGAGTGACCTCACGGCCGTAGCCGCGGCAGTCTCGTCTACTAGCTGCTAGCTAGCCTCAACAGTGAAGCTCTTATCTGTAAAAAAAATTAAATATTGGAAGTGTGCGGGCGAGTCTGGCCAATGCCAAGCGGCAATTCCAACGAACGACGACCGTGTACCCAACCCACCAAAAAGGTCTCCATTGCATTCAAAGCTGTAGGTTTTCCTATCCACAGGCACTGCATTCTTGCACGCACATCACCATGGCCGGCATCTAGCTTGCCATGCTGCAAGCAGCTGCATATATTGTGACTGTGTTCTCTCTCCTCCAGTAGCTCAGAAAGAGAGAGAGAGAGAGAGAGAGAGAGATGCCGGAGGAAGAACCGGCCGTTGCTGTTTTGTCTGATGCTCGGCAATCGCCATGAATGGGAGCACAAGGGGAGGGGAGGGGAGGGGAGTGGTCTACGTACCAGTATTCAATGTGCTGTAGGAGTAGAATAGTAGCTAGGCCGGGTGCATTGCACTTCTGAATACCATGGCATTCCAAGCCATCCGGTGCAGCAGATCGACACAATGAATGCCGCCTTAAAATAAGCTAGCTGGTACGTAGTACTCACACTAATCCAATTCCATGATGCTTTATGAACTTTTTCAGTCTTTGAATACAAGTACTTGTAGTACATGATATAATTGAGGACAGATATGTTGTCTGCTGTGTTTGCACGTACGTACTACATCAGCTGCATCGATCCATCAGGTGTTTTACTTTTACTACTACTAGTACCTTGCAATGTACTCTCCTACGTATATACTTTCCTTCGCGAAAAGAGTGTCACAAATACTGTAGTCCTATGCACGGTGGCGTATGTGTATACTCCCTCTGTCCCGCTGTCTTTGACGTTTGAAGTTGGTGCCCTCCACCCAGTCCCGGTTCCCGAGCGTCGAAGCTCGTGGGACGGAGGGAGTATGCTCCAACTCCAAGAGCAGTGACGCGCACGCACTTTACTATTTGGCAAACAAAAGTTGCCAACGAACTATGACCCTCAACTTTTGTCAAGAAGCACGCAGAAAAGAGAGCTGGAGTTCATACAAACCAGCGGGTGAAGCAAAGTCATGTGCTTGTGCACCACCCATATTTATGCATGATGGATGCAACAAATAAACAAGAGTTGAAACAGATAAACGGTTTTTGTTTCGATCATGGCCATTTAAATCCAATGCAAGAAAGATGCTGCTGGTTTTAGTTTGCATGAATGAATATATAGACAGGCCGCAGAGGTTTGCGGCTGCATGGTAGCGAGAAAAACATGTGCCAACAACCCAGCACTCACACAACAATTAGCCCCAGCAGCTGAGAGCTGATGATCCAAAAGGCCTTTTGTTCATGCAAGCAGGCTGTGCCATGCAAATGCAAAAGTCTTGGGTTGGAATATCTCTTTACCCCCTTCCTTAAGCAAGCAAGTTCAGCAATCTGCCGAACTCTCTCTGCCTGCCATTCAAACTGTCATCTTCGTCTTCCACCTCTGTCAGTACGTACGTCGTCCAGGTCCTCCAGTCAGAGAGAGAGAGAAAGCTAGCCAGCTAGGGTACACCTACCTCTGTCTCCGTGTCCGCCATGCCCCGCCGGCCGGCCCAACAGGAACTTACAGGGTGTTGCTGCTCAGGTCTACTGCTGCCTCCCATCATTAACTCATCATCCACCGCCCGGTCCTCTCTCTCTCATCAAGTTCTCTCTCTCATCAAGTAAACTACGCTTTGCCCATCACACTCAACTCCCTCTCTCTAGCTTTTACATTTTTACCCTTCATTGTCTTTCTCTCTCCTCCCACTCACTAGAAAAGGACAGTAATCCCCCCGTCCATCCCTCCACAAGTTTCATTTCACAAAGAAAGAAAGGAGAAAGAAAGCTCTCTTTGTCACCTCACCTCACTCGATCGTCTGCAACAAGCTTGCAGTTGCAAGGGTTTGCAAGAGAGAGTAGTGTGTGATCGATCCATGGAGCTCTTCCCCTCCCAGCTGCCGGACCTCTCCCTCCAGATCGGCCTCCCCGCCAGCGCCACGCCCCACGAACACCACCACCATCACCACGGCGCCGCCGCCCAGAGCGGCAGGTTCCTCGCGGCAGCAGCTGCAGGCAGTGGCAGCAACGGGGTCTCTGGCGGCAACAACCCGGCGGCTGCTGCCATGGCGCCGTCGCTGCAGCTGCCGCTGCCCATGCCACTGCCAGTTCAGCTGCCCATGCCGATGCCGATGCCCCCCAACGCCGCCGGGGCGGGCGGCGGCCTGTACTACCACCCCGACGCCGCCGCGGCCGCTGCCATGCTGCGGGCACCCATCCGCGGGGTGCCGCTGTACCAGCACCCGCACACGCACGCAGTGCCGCCGACGTTCCCCTCGCCGCACGCGGCGGGTGCGGCCGGCCCGTGCTTCTGCGAGCCGTGCCACGTCGCCGCGGGCGCCTGGCGCCGAGCCGGCTGCGGCGTCGGGGCGCGCGTCGCCGGGTTGGGGTTCCCGCCGGCTAAGCGCGCCGCCAGGGCGCCGCGCATGCGCTGGACGTCCACGCTCCACTCGCGCTTCGTCCATGCCGTCGAGCTCCTCGGCGGACACGAAAGTACGTGCCCTCTTCGTCACATGCTTGTCTCGATCTCTAGCTACCTTTCTTTGTGTTGCCTTCCTCGTCCTCCATGACTCCTTGATGCGTTTATCCATGAGTATGATCCCGTGCTCATTACTGACGATTTTTGCTTGTTCTTGTAACTACCAGGGGCAACGCCCAAGTCAGTTCTTGAGCTCATGGACGTGAAGGATCTAACCCTGGCTCATGTCAAGTCTCACTTGCAGGTACTGCATCCGATCCTTCCTCTTCTCACGCACTTGACAGTTCATTTAAATCTCTTTTATATTTTGATCATTCCATGACAGTATGTATAATTCCGTAGACCTGCACTTGCTAGCTGCTAGTAGCAAGGAGTAGCAACACCAGCTATGTCGATTAACCAACCGTGTGGTGTGGGTGAGAAACAAGTTAGCATAAACACATGCAAATTTGGGGATCCGTTCTGCTGCTGCCTCTTGTAGTTTTGCTGCCGCATCAGTGCTAGAGAGACTTGCCTGCCTGTTGCTACTAGTGCTAGTTTAGTGCACAGTGTACACTGCTCGATGCTGTATGTGTGTGTACATGCAACAGATGATATGCATCAAAGTGGAAGAAAGTGAGCAAACGGTGAGAGAGAGATGGGCAGGGCAGATGGGGCCCTGTAGTGTGTTCCTTCCATGGGTCTAGCATATATTCATATCCCTTGTAAAAACCATGCATGGAAACTTATAATCATCATTAGCCACCAAGGTCCATGTATCTCAACTTTGGTGTAAAAGCAAAGCAAAAAAAATGCAGGTTTCATTCACATCTAAGCCACCAAGCTATCTAGCTATGTACTATTCCGTGCGCTCTTTCTAGCTAGTGTACTAGTGTCATGTAAACACATGAATCACACACAGACACAGTATCTACTACCATGCCTGTCAATAATGTGAATGGGGTTCCTGGTAACTTACTACTTTCAACTTGCTTGTGTTGATTTCTGCCTTAATGTGTCAAATCAAATCTTGCAGCAGCAGCCCATGCACACGATATTGCCTCCGGCCTTAAAAATGCAAATCTTATGCCAAAGATTCCGCTATTTGTACCGTGGCTGTGTTTAGTTACCCAGAAATCATCCTAAAATTTACTATGCAGAATTTCTATCACCCGTCACATTAAAATACCGGTACATGCATAGAGTATTAAATGTAGATAAAATCAAAAACTAATCACATAGTTTTATTGTACTTTACGAAACGAATATTTTGAGTCTAGTTACTCAAAGTTTAGATAATTTTTACCGAATACAAAGAAAATGCTATAGTGCGCTGAGGTGACACGAGATGACATTTTCTTTCAAAATTCACGAAAACTAAACACAGCCTGCAAGTTGCTTCAAACGTAGTAGTAGTAGTTCATAGACAGGTAGATAGATATGCTTTGCCTGCCTCTAAACTGATCTTTTGCCATGTTGCTGCCTGCTGCAGATGTACAGGACCGTGAAGAACACCGAAAGGCCGGCAGCTTCGTCAGGTGAATAGTACAAGATTTGTGCTTTATTTGCTAGCGCGCTTTAGAATCAATGCTAACATGACAAGAGTGATAGAGCCCCTGCTGCCGCTTCAGTTCAGCCTTCCGTTTTATTCTCTCTTTTATCACCGATCAGCTACTACACATCTTCACCGTCACTTGTGTTTCCGAACCTTTCCTACGGATATGCCAATGAGTACATATATGCTAATCGATCTTAGTATATGCTTGTTGTCTAATAATTGTGTCTTTTGCACGCACGCGTGTGGGTCCTGCAGATCAAGCTGATGGGTTCGAGAACTCGGCTGGCGAGATCTGCGACGACAACTCCTCGCTCGATCTGCACGGCAACGCCGGCAGGCCGGAGTCAGCGGCAGCTCGCCATGGAAGGTTAGCTGCCTGTAACGATCATGGGAGCAGCACCGGAGCTCATGGTGCCCTCTGGAATAGCTCCTCAAGGTGCATCTATATACATACATATGCTTAATCTTTTGATAAGTACTACGTAACACATGTGTGCATGAGAACAGTAAGCTAAAAGACTAGGGTTATATTAGATTAGACATGTGGATCAACGAAGAACTAACTTTTGCCTGATGTCAACTTGCACACTGTCAACAATCAAATCTTGAGCTTTGTTGCATTGTGTGCTTTACTCACTAGCTTTATTAGGTCATGAAAAGGGGGAAGCCTCTTTCACCCACATGCAACATCTCCCTTACTGCTCTCCTAAGAATCAGTTCCCAATAAATATGATGAGCTCAGGAAAGCGCCCCTACTTCATGGAGACGACCAGCAAACCTTTTGACATGGATCACCTAGCAGTAGGGTGTCTGTATGTGCCTGCAGCCTGCCACAATTATGGCCTCATTATGTATGCCGGTGGCCTTTTTGTCAGTATAGTACGTACTGTAGTGGTATGTATGCAGTCAAGTAGAAGGATCGACCAGCAACATTATATTTACCACGCATATATATACTGCTACTTCTACTACTATTATGCAAGTAGTATATACTAGCAGCACTTGTTTTGGCTTCAGTAACAGTAATAGACAGTGCAAGTATATCAACTGCGTTATAATCTGTCACTAATTGTTTTCCCCAGCCAGTACCAACTATTACTAATGCCTTAGCTAGCTAATAACTAACTATTTTGCCTGCATTTCTTGTTATTAACAATTTATATATGATGACAACATTTTCTAATAAATAGGTCCACACTGCCGTTACAATATTACAGTAACATGCAGTGTTACAGTCTCCAGCTCTTTTATGCACTGCATCTGCATGTAGTGACAGTGTTAGAGTTCGTACTCAATGTGTCTGTTGGTGCCTTTGTTCTGTTTTGTCTACAGGGAGGACTGGACCGGCTTTCCCAGCGACTCCAACACCGGGAGCATGAGCCTGCGTTCTCGATCTCTCAAGGTACGTAGATAGAAACTGCTACTACACAAGAACACTATACTGAAACTGAAGTTGCATCTCTGAATATACTGAACATATATATCGCGTGATCGCAGGATCAGACGATGCAGTCCAAGAGCCTGGAGATCCTCTCGGACATGAACTCCTGCGTGTCGGAGACGACGTCGTGTGCCAGCGAGCTGAACCTGGAGTTCACCCTAGGCCCACGCATCAGGCACTAGCTAGTAGCAAGCGGCAACCAGAGAGGCGGTCATCGACGGCGACAAGCATGATATCGGAGTGAGGATTAGCTAGGTTATGGAGGTGTGCTTTGCATTCATGTTCATGGGATATGATCATGTTAAGATGATGGTGGATGCATTCATGGTCCCAGAGAGAGAGAGAGAGGCACCATATATGCATCTTTCACTGTTAAAAGGAGGCCATGGACAGACAGCAGCAGCAGCCAGGGAAAAGGATTAAAGGTGTAGGAGCAGCAGCTAGGTAGTGGTAGTGGTAGTGGTAGAGGTGAGGTGATCGATCAATCGAAAGCTAGCTAACAGCGCGTGCTGCAATGTGCGTGTGTAATGGATCATGGAGTAGTTGTTAGATCGAGCGTTTAGGATCTGTTTAAAGGGCTTTTTGCAGCAACAATGCATTGCATTGCATTGCTAGGGTCCGGAGTACGTCCAAAGGAAAAAAGAGGGTGACCTGTGTTGTTGCTTTCTCCTGCATCCATCACATGCCCTTGATCGCTCCATTTGCATTGCTGTGAGCTCACCTTTTCTTTATGAGATGGGATAAGACGGTCACCAAATCCTTGCAATATACTCCCACCGTCTTTTTTTCTTTTCAAAAAACAATTGCCAATAATTATATATTAAAAAATATTAATATTTATACTATATAATTAATATCATTAGAAAGATCTTTAAATCTAGATTTTTAATAAATTTATTTAAAGATACAAATGTTGCATATATTTTATATATTTTTTATAAATTGAGTTAAATTTATGGCATGTATATCAACGGTGTCAACGGTGATAATTAAATAGAATAGAGACGGAGAGAGATGTATGCTTATAATGCTCCAGACGCCAGGGGCAGAGAAATGTCATTTGACCATCAGTTTAACTTGGAATTTTGGATACTAAAAATTCTTATGGCTAGTAAGAATATATAGAAGATGCATCTATGATCCACAGAGAAGATGCTGAAGCTCCTCTCTTCACTGCAGCGAAAAGGGCAGGGAACCTGTTGCGTGCTTCATTTACTTCTGTCATCCATCTGCTCCGTTTCGGGAACCCCGAGCTGTTTTAAATTTTAATCGACCTGAATGCATTAACGCAGCATGACCTGCACGATGTAACCTGTGTCATGGAAGACCACGACACACCGTGATGTACAAGATGCAACTGATGACTGGTCGGACGTCGTCGCATCTATTAATTGTGGTGTGACGCAGTTTTCAAATACTAGTGGCATCACATGCTTACCCCATAGCAAAATGCAAAATATCTTATCGGTACTCTTTGTTCAGAAACACATGCTCAGTAGGTGACGTTTTGGGTTTTGTGTTATAAGCTTGATTTGATTTTACAGGTTTTGTGTTATAAGCTTGATTTGATTTTACAAAAAAGAAACATATGTAATATTTATATCTCTAAATAATTTTATTAAAAAAATTAGATTTAAAAATCTTTCTGATAATATCAATTACTTGACATAGATATTAATATATTTTAATA
>CM041635.1:32222763-32286924 GCA_023333625.1 Bothriochloa decipiens | reverse complement strand
TTCTGATAATATCAATTACTTGACATAGATATTAATATATTTTAATATATAATTATCGGCTGTTATTTCTCGAGAATCAAGAACAACACTTATTTTGGGACTGAGGGAGTACTATTCTACCGCATTGTCATGTTTTATTATCTTAAGTAATTATAGCTAGCTATATAAATAACTTTCTTTTCCTATGTGAAGGGAGTACAAAATATTCATTAGAAACTTGGTCAACCGTGAAACACTTGACTATAATTCCAACTCCAAATTCACTTATGAACCCTCCAAATCCCTCTAAACGAGCTAAGTCAACTAGGGTCAACACTGGTCAACTCTGCTTTTGACTTTGCTTGAAAGATTCTCCAAGATATTGAGAAGTACTCCCTAACTCTTATAAGGTTTATACCATCTTCCTAGTTGAAGTTACGGAATTGGATTCTGGTTCGCAAGAACATTCATGATTAGAAAATCATATAAATAAAGATATGGTTCAAAAACATTATTTTTCATGGGCGAAGAACAACTTAAATGCAACTCGTTTTATTTTTTTGCACGAAAAAGAATTGTGAACAAACTAAATACAATATTAAGAAGAGAATGGAGGCAGAAGAAGCAGCCTATTCCGGTTTCTAGGCAATATTTGAAGGAGAAACGTTTGTTTTCAGTATTTAGTCGTTTGGCGCATACTGTTTCGTTCCAAGCAAGAACCCAACAAGTATTATTGGAGTGGGATCAGACGATCGATCAGGTGGCTAAACTGATACTGATGCTGGCACGCACAGCATTCATAGTGTAGTACAGTACTACAGTAGTAGTATATACTAATCCTGTATCAAGTTGAGAATGTTTTTCAATATGACATGCAATACTATATATATACTAATCCCTCCCTGTGGCGTTATTTCAGATTTAGCTTCAATTTGGTCTGAACGGCAATGCACTGATGCTCTTCAAGCGTTTCGATAAGGAGACGGCGGCAATGGAAAGCTAGGAATAGCTGGATGCATCTTCAGACAAGTTGCTTTGAGGAGACATGCATAAAATTGAATGAGGGATATAAATGCCAACTGGTCATGTCCATCAAATTGAATGAGCTACGAGTACAGTACAGTACAGGGAGCGTTGAATCGTTGTTGACCGAGCCCATCAGCACGGTCTTCCATCAGTCCATCAACTTTTGGGTGCCGGCTTCACCTGTAACCTGTAACACGTCGTTGCTGTCTGTCAATGCATAGAGCCGTCCCGAGAAGACGACGACGACGACGACTGTGCTGTAATTCTGTGGAAGTGTAAACGGTGCAACAACCAGCACTGCCGCTGCAGAGAGAGAGAGAGAGTAGAGTAAATGATCACAGCAATCAAGGGGCGCAGACCAGACCATGGAGAGAACGCTCAAGCTCCCTGCATTGCATGGGGAAGGAGCAGAGAGATTACTGCCACCACGCCACTGCAGACGACCACTGCAGTCGACGGACGGCACCCAACAACGCCACGGAGACGACGACGAGAGAGAAAGGGAGGAAAGCGAGGTGAGGATGATGGGTCACCTCACCTCCTCAGCGTAGGGCTGGCCGCCGTGAACAGTGCAGCCTCTGACCGTCTTTCCCCGCTCCTCTGGCTCCCGGGGTGGCTGGCTCGCTCGCCGCCTAGTCCGCGGTCTGCACCTCTCTGCTCCCCAGAAGAGAGTCCCAACTGCCCCCTGCACGGCTACATGAATGAGGCCGCTCCCACCCCCATGCAACGTAGTACAGTACGGTACTGGTATGGCAGTGCAAAGCCACACTGTAGCCGGGTAGGACACTGGGAGTAGGACAAGGGAGCATGTTCATAGAGCTAGTAGGAGCTAGGACTAGCACTACTATGTATGATCATGAGGTAATCATTCCCAAATTATTGAGAGAATGGCCGGGAGGAGGACACTCACTACTCACCTTATGTATAGGACAAACTTGATCAATTCTGATCATCTTATGAGTTCAACATATACTCAAGTTTAATGATCGTCTTAGGTTTTCCATAAATAAATTTAAGGGGGTGATTTACAATGGACAACATGTGTCGTGGTTATTGATGAATTATGATCCAAGTGAGAAAGTGAATACAGTATACATGTTGATAAAACACGGAGTACATAGTGGTTTTGTATGGCAAAGATGGCCTATATCCATCATTAGGGGGCATCAAATCAGAACCCTAGAAGCCCAATCAAAGTATACCAATATTGTGACCACATTAAGTACTGTCGCTACAAATGTAACAAAATTAGTTTCATTTGATCCAAACATTAAGTACCGAATTAGGGGCCTGTATGTTTTCAATTTGAGTATTCAAATTAGTTTCATTTGATCCAAACATCCCAAATATAGTATATATTGTGGTATGCAATCATTTAGTTATTTAGTTATCATCTCCCCCTCGTTCGTGCGTTTTCTACCGTTCCAAATAGGACTTTAATATACCATCGTTGCGGCACAAATTAAAAGGAAAAATGCCGAAGGATAAAAAAAAAATGAGGCCAAACAGCAGTGCCACTGTGCTTGGGCGTTTTGACAAAAAACATTGAACTATAAAAATCTCACCTGTAGAAATCTACATGGAAACATGTAGCAGGATATATTTCAGGAGGCGAGTAGTGTTTGGAAAAGCCGGTTTGGTTGCCATGGCGTGGCAATTGTCTGGAGCTTGCTCACTAGTCACTATACTACTGGACAACCTTACTAGTTTCCTGAAAACCAAGCACAACCTCGAAATGCACACGGAAGAAGACACAGGCCCATTATCCGTTCAAAAAAAAAGACACAAGGCCATTAATTGCCAAAAATCGTGGTGGGTTCGCTAAGGCCTGGAAGAGGCTGCAACGATAGCCCATGGGTGGGAAGTGTGGATTTGTGCGGGCTGCGGAACAGACTTCCCTTGATGGAACAGACTTTACCTGATTTGTGACCTTACCTACTCTCTCGATCTACGCAAATCTTGCGCGCCGACCAGGGTGTGAATTTTTTTTATTTTAATTTTTTTAAAAAGAATTTTACAATTTTAATTTTTTTTCAAAATATGACAGAACTAGTCGCCCACAGTGGTTGTTTTTTAAAAAACGCGGCGTTATATGTGACGTGGCACAGGGACCGACCCGCCTGCAAAAGTGCGCGCTGTTTTACGGGAGGGTCTCGAAGCAGCCAAAAAACGCCCACTGTGTGGGCGTTTTTTGCACGCCAGAGGGCCCCCTGTAAAACAGCGCGTACTTTTGCAGACGGCCCCCTCGCCACCAAGGTCATGACAAGGTAAAGTGCGCGCTATTTTACAGACGGCCCCCTGGCGCGTAAAAAACGCCCACACAGTGGGCGTTTTTTGGTGACGAGAGGGCCGCTCGCAAAAGCCGGCACCGGCGGCGGCCGGCCCTGTGCCACGTCACATATAACGCCCACACTGTGAGCGACTAGTTCTATCATATTTCGAAACAAAAAATTAGAATTATAAAAAAAATTTTAAAAAAAATTAAAAATAAAAAAATTCCCAGGGTGGCGGCCAACCCCCTTGCCGACCACCCCGTACGTAACTCCAGAAACGGCCCACGAGAGGCGGCCACGGCCCATGCGGGTGCAGCTCCGAACACTAGCGTGCGCATGCTCCCGCTGTATACGATTCCAGGTAGCAGCAGGTACGTAGCTTTTCTTCTTTCTTTTTTTGTTTGTTTCTCTTTTGTGCGTTTTTTATTTTTTTCCATTTCATTTAATTTTTTTTATTTCTTTACGAAGATAATAAAAAATATCAGCACAAACAAAATTTTTGTCTATTTTTCCTTACATAGAAAAAATTATCCATTGTATTTGTCTTTGTGCCCTTATAGAGAGAAAGTTTTATCTATTGTCCTTCTATAGAAAAGAACTATCCATTGTATTTGTTCTTATGTCGTTCTAGAAGAAAGTTTTGTCTATTCTCCTTCCATAGAAAAGAATTGTCCATTGTATTTGTCCTCGTGTCGTTCTAGGAAAGAAATTTTATCTATTATCCTTTCATAGAAAAGAATTATCCATTGTCTTTGTATTTGTGCCGATATTACCCATCAAAGTGTGAACAATAAGCCATGGGAAAGGGGAATAGCTGGAAGCAAAAGTAATAAAAATAATAGAGAGAGCAGGAAGTGGAAGCGAGCGGACGCGTCGGCCTAGTAAGAAATTGGCCCACTTCCGCATGCACAGTGCAATTTGCGAAAATAAAGGGGGTGGTCGGCGGACGCCGGCACTCCACCCTGGTCGGCCCCTGGTCGCACCCATCGGTCTGGGTGCAGACCTGTAGGAGCTGAGTTGCAAATGGCAATGATTCAGACATTGAAACAGAGGCGCTGTTAAAAGTGGATGATCAGCACACAGAAACAGTAGCCGCAGCGCCATCCGCACGCGGACATCTTGCGCTCACAGCGGGCCGGTGTTTTGCATTGTTGGGGACAAGCATTACGCGCAATCGCACCCGCTTTTATCCATGGACGCACCCGGCAATCATGGAGCGAGGACAGAGAAACCTGTCTACTTCTGGCTGTGGCATCGAGAGAGAGAGAGAGAGAGAGAGGCCGGAGCTAGAAGGGAATCGACGACAGGGCCCCGGTGCGCCTGGCCGCGGCCCGGCCGCCCGGGGGAGGGAATGATGGATGAATGAGTGAGTGGAGGAAGACGACGGACACGGTCCACACGGAAGCAGGCAGAGGGGCCGGGACGCAACGCGGCCACGCAATTTCAAACTTTTTGGGCCAATCCAGCCGGATCTCGCACGAGGAGGCCGGGCCCAGCATAGGGCCCATCTATTCGAGCAAATGGCCCAACCAAGTGACCAACGTTCGTCTCCTTGTCCGTCGCACCCCTCGTCCGTTCCGTGGTGCTGTGCGCTCTCCTCTCGCGTCGCTTTCTAGTTTCTTCCATGTCTCTCCGCTCCGCTCCACCACTTGTCCATTTCTGCGTCTACCACCTGCCATCATCATCAAGTCATGATGCATCCAGACAGCAATGGTGAGGGACTGAGGGCAACCAGAGAGAGAGAGAGCAAACACGTAGCATTCAAGATCTCTTTGCCGCTGTGCGTTCACATCTACGATTACCTAGCTAGTGTTACTACTGTATATGCACGGGTTTGGTACAGACTACAGAGAGGAGTTGAGTTCACACTCACACTCGGCAGAGTTTGGTGAGTGTGTATGTACGTGCTACACTCCAACTCCTAGCTAGATGGAATCCTTCATGACAAGGCTCAATAATAATACGTGTATGATTGCACTTTACATTCCCATATCCCCAACCCAATGTGGAGCAGAGCAGCACGAGACGAGACGGACAGAAGTGGATGCCAAGTTGGGCAAAGCCTTATCAGAAGAGAGAGTTCGGTACGTGCCTGCCTACTCCCGTGCACATCCAAGAAAAAAGGGGCGAGCGGCATGCACACATTCCTGGCGTGTGCACGCATGCTAGCTCTCTCCATGCCATGCCATGCCAGTCTCTAGTCTCTCTACACACGCCTCCCCGTCCTCGGATCACCGCCTTGCCTTGCCTTGTTGGTGCAGCAAAGCAACACAAGCTTCATACTCCAGTTGCCATCATTGGTGACAGGCACGACACCATCCATGCATCATAACACACGGTGGCAGATCGGTTGAGTTAATTAATAATTAATGGTGCAGTAACTCACTCACAAGTCATACCGCCGCGGCGCGAGCCCAGTCCATGATCGATCGATCTGCGTCGGTACGTGCAAGCACGGCGTCTTTTGGAGACATTGATCCCACCAAAAGCGACAGCCCGTGCTCGGTGGTCCGTCTTGTACAGAGCGAAAAAGTGAACCTTTGTGGCTGTGTGGCGCCCAGCCATTGCATCCGGTCCATTCCACAAGCAGTAAACGTCCTCGCAACACATGCTGGTACGTCTCGTGTCGGCAGAGCTGACGGCAGTTCCCTACGACTTCACAATAAGCACAGAGAGCCTAGCCGGTAGCCACCAACCTCCACGACTAGCAACAACACTCTAGAACACGAACACGCACAGGAAAACGGAACCCCCTGCTACTCTGCTATGTCGTCTGTCCCCCAACAAACACCATGTTTGTCTACTCGAGCATGGCATGAAGTCGGGGACAGAGACGCCGCCGCGTTTGCCGGCATGCTTGTTCACATGACTCTCTCTCTCTCTCTCACTGCCTCATCAACGCATCCACGTTCAGTTCAACCAGCCTCTCAAGTCAAGTTCTGGCACAACACAAGATTCCCGCTACCTGCCTCACCGGCACCACTCACAAGTCACAGGCCACTGGTGCTCCTCTGCTCTACACGATGCCGCGCCGTGCTAAAACAGAGGACAACTTAGCGAGCACGGCCGGCCATGCCATGCCATGCCATCACATGGCCCTAGGGGCATCAACCAGCTCACAAGTCAAAACCCCAACCGCATTCGCCCATGCATGGCGAAGAGCTCAAGAAATTCCGGTTTCACACGCAACGGACAACAAGCACTACCACAGTAGGTACAAAACACCAACGACAGCCAACGCCTCGGTCCAGCTCATGTTCACCAGTGACTAATCATATCGCTAGCCATATAAAAACAACATTGATTAGATTAGATGAGAGAGTTGTGGAGCAGTATCAATCAATTACTAACAAGTAACAACACAGGTGGTTGTGGTATTAGTATACAACAGTACAAGATATAGTACATACAAGATCTGATGGATCCACGGAAAGAGTTCAGGAGAGGACACAGCAGGGTGCGCACACATGCATTTTTTTCCAAGAACAAGAATGAAATTAAATTTATTGTGTTCCATATACTAAAAGAATACCACCCAAAGCCGGGGCCCTAGACCCCTCTCACTCTGTATGGTGACTCCTCTCCCACTCCAGCATGTACAGCACAGACAGGCAGACACTGACACCCCGGCCCCCACCCGTAAGCCCCTCCTACCATTTCTCTCTTACATGTTATAGTACAACAAAGTGATGATCCTTCCTCCTTCCTCTTCTTCGGCGTAATGTAATGTATATATAAGTAGGTACATAATTAATTACCACGGGTACGGTAATTAAAAAAACTAAATCAAATCAACACATCTTTCAATTTCTGGACAAAACTAAAAGAAAAAAGAATAAAGAGAAGGTGGGGGGCAAAAAGAAGAAAGAAGAAAAATCAAATTTTTGGCGGGGACGTCGCTGGGTCGATCAAATGTGTGTGTGGGCTTGCTGTGTAGTCTTCACTCTTCGTCAACCAATCACCAGGTAGTACTAAGGATGGATGGATGAACGGGAACGTACTCTTCTGCTTCGCGGCTCACCGGCGGCCATATCATCATCATCAGAGCGGCAGGTATGTGCATGCATGACGATGCTGGTCGGCGGCGGCAGCGGTGGCTGGCTGCTCGCGGTGCTTCACGGCCAGCCGTAGAGCTCCACAAACTTCTTCCCGTGGTGGGCGGCGCCGTGCTTCCCGATCGCGTGCTTGCCGCCGGGGCCGTGGATGTGGGGGATGTTGATGTAGAGCACGGCGGTGATGACGAAGGTGAAGGCCCACCAGACGAGCACCACCACGGGGGTCTTGCCGTGCCTCCCGAGGAGGCCCTTGGCGAACGGGTAGAGGTGGAAGAGCACCCAGAAGTTGAAGAAGACGCCGCCGGCCACCTTGAGCCAGTGCGTCCACTCGCCGTCCAGCACCTTGGCGAAGGCCACGGCGGATCCGATGATGTTGACGAGGATGATGATGATGGGGGTGACCATGAGCCAGGTCCAGCGCACCACGTAGAGGTCGGCGTAGGGGTCCTTCTTCTCGTCGCCCGCGGGCTGCTTGGAGGTGAGCTTGAATGAGATGTCCCGCCGGAACACCACCTTGACCAGCACCTGGCACACGGCGGCCAGGTACGCGGAGCAGCTGGCCGTCATCCAGAACTGCCCGTTCCGGAACCACTCGAAGACGGTGACGCCCGCCCACTTGACCTCCAGGACGGCCAATATCAGAAGAGTCCCCAGCACGATGAGCAGGTACACGTAGAACATGGTGGTCGGCCGCTGCACGATGAAGTGGCCCGTCACGAACGACAGCGCCGGCACGGTGGTGTAGAAGATGAGGAAGATGGCCGTGAACGGGTAGGTGGTGATGTTGATGTAGGCCACGCGCTGCAGCGGGTGCAGGAACGTGGATCCGAAGAGCGGGTTGTTCTTGGAGAAGAAGATCTCCAGGGAGCCCGTGGACCAGCGGAGCACCTGGTACAGCCGCTCCGTGAGGTTGATCGGGGCGGTGCCGATGAAGGCGTGCGGGTAGATGGAGCAGTAGCGGGAGCGCCACCCCTTGATGTGCATCCGGTACCCCGTCACCACGTCCTCCGTCACCGTGCCGTACACCCACCCGATGTTGCTGCCCCAGCCGGTCTTCTTCTCGTACGCCGCCGTGCACACCGCCACGGCCTCGGTGATCATGGACTCGTCGGCCACGATGGCGGCGGCCTCGTCGGCGTCCAGGAACGGCGACGGGTGCGACGCCCGCGGGATGGTGTCCACGAACGCGTCCGACTTGCCGTACGACTTCTTGGGCAGCGGCAGGAAGCCGTGCTTGCCCTTGGCGACGGCGGCCTTGGTGGTGAGCTCCAGCCCGGGCTTCTCGTACTTGGTCTTGGCGAACATGCCGCCCAGCGACGGGAAGCAGGGGCCGCCGACGTTGATCCTCGGCGGGTCGAAGCCGTAGAGCGTGATGCGGCGGAACATGCACCCGGTGCCGACGTAGATGGGTCCCTGCATGCCGTCCAGCGCCCGGAGCGTGCCGTCGAAGAAGATGCGGTTGTGGTTGGCGTACAGGTCCGTGGGGTCCACGCCCTCGAACCGCTGCGGGAACTGCACGAACGCCACCGTGTCGCTGTCGCGCCCCAGCATGAAGCAGATGCCCGCCCGCAGCGCCTGCGAGTTGTTGATGTAGTGGTCGCAGTCCAGGTTGAGGATGAAGGGCGAGTTGGAGATGACGGCGGAGCAGCGGGTGAGCGCATTCATGGCGCCGGCCTTCTTCTCGTGGTTGAACCCGGGGCGCTTCTCGCGGGAGACGTACACCAGCATGGGCAGGCGCACGTCCACCATGCTGAAGTCCAGCGGGTTGTCGGCGCTCGCCGGCGGGCCGAGCTGACGGCTGTGGCTCGGGTGGTTCAGAAGCACCTGCATCCATGGTTGAGCACCACCGTTAGTTACTGTCAGAGTTTTTTTTTTTTTTTTTTTTTTACATTTACAGTTTACAGTGCTCCGAGCGGGTTGGATAATTTTGGAGTGGTAAATGTGAATGTGTAGTTACTACAGTAGTAATTAATTACTGCTCTCCTAGAGTAGTTGGGTGAAAGTGAAACTGGCGGTCAATTAAAAAACTGTCAGCTCCTTAAGTTAATTACTCCAGGTGGGTAAGACCAGCAGAATAATTTATCCGGGGAATCAATGATTGAGGGCGACCGCAAGAAAGGCAGCACACAGCACAGCACAGCTCTAATCAGGAATCCACCAGTGGCTAATTGAATTTGGATTTAAGAGCGATGCCGTGGTGGTGTCGGGGGACCGAAAGGCCAACCCCAACCACCTCGTCACGCTAGGTCATTCATCAATGGGACAATGGGTGGGCTAGCTGGATGCCTCTGTCCGTGTCCCATGGTGGACGCATCATCCGCCGTGGCGTCCGTCGTCCGTTTATTTCAATGGTGCTGGTGGTGGTGGACGCTACTGGGTATTAGTACATGTACAGCTCCGGAATTAGTGTACGCGGCGCCGGTGGTTGCGCTCTCGACCATCAGCCGCGTCCATTCCGTCAAATCCCTCGGAAAAACGCCCCTCATCTGCTAACCGATTTCGGCCACATGTGCAATGTCTTTGGAAGCTATCATATCATGCGATTCCTCCGGCCATCTTGTGACGGTGGCCAGCTACCCATGCACATTCCTATTTTTTTTTTTCATGCAAAAAATCAATCCAATAATACGAAGAATGAGCAAGAAGACTCACAATGACGATGCCGGCGTGGTCTCCCTTGCGGTGGTTCTCCGAGGGCTCAACCCAGGTGCCCTCCCACTGGTTCCCATCTGCCATCCACGTAGCTCTGGCCTCGCCGTCCTTAAGCCCTCTAGCAGCATTATACGCATCAGACCTCTGCTTGATATCATGCTCAAGACCATTAATCCTGGCCTTGAACTCATCATACTCCTTGCGAACACGCCGGCGATCATTCACAAAGTCCTCTTGCGAGCGGCCCATATACGGGTGCGACTTGAGCTCGAAGTAGCTCTCAGGCCCGCGCGGCTCGATCCCGTGCTTCCGGCAGAAGGGCACCCACACGGTGGCGAACTTGGCGGCCTCGGCCATGGCCTCGTAGGTGAGCAGCATGCCGGAGTCGTCGGAGAGGTAGCACGTGTTGCGCTCGACGGGGTAGTCGGCGGCCAGGATGGACAGGATGGAGTTGGCCGTGCTCAGGATAGGCTCCTTGAACGGGTCGGCGGTGGTGACGAAGATGTCCAGGCCGGGGAGGCGGGAGGTCCCGTCGGCGCGGTCGAAGCGCTGGCGGAGCACGGCGAGGTCCGGGACGCGGTTGATCGGGTTCAGCTTGGGAAGCTGGTCCAGCAGCCAGGAGAAGCCGAACCAGAACTCGCCGGCGATCGAGGTCACCCACAGCCAGAGCGCGTCCGGGTTGCGGTGCGAGATACGCCAGATCACGAAGAGGGTGAAGGCGATCAGGCGCACGAAGATGAGCACCCTGCGCAGCAGCAGTCACAGAACACGCATCGTCAGTTAGTAGAAATTACCAAATTTTGTTTTCACCTACCATATTTTTACTTAAAGATCATGACGATGATTAACACTAATAATAGGAGTACTAAAAGAGCAAAGGGTGAGTGGTGATTGAGTGCCTGCACGATGTTTGGGTCGTGCAATAACTGAGGGTCCGGTGCGACGAGGGAACATGCATCATGTTAGCCTCCAGGCGTCCGTACGTCCGTCCAGTCCAGCCGCGGCGCGGCACACGGCACACGGCCATGGGCCGCGGCAAAAAGCGGGAGGAATCCACCCCACCCAATCATGTGAGAGCTCGGAACGGAACGGCTGGCTGGCAGTCAATGCGCGTGAGCTGGCACGACGCCACGCCACCGACATGCGGTCCGTTCCGTCCGGCGTCCGCGTCCCGTCGGGCCCGCGCGGCGTGAAAGCGACCAGCGCCTGCCAGCCAGGCATGCGAGGCCCACGAGAATGCAGAGCGGCATAGATTTGCGAGGAATAACGGTCTTCTTTTCCCCGTTCTATTTTTTCGCGCCGCCCTTTCCATTTTTTTTCCTTCTGATGAAAAAAAAAGCAGATTTCTTTTGTTGCCATTCCACTTGGGGTCCTTCACCTAGTACAAGCCTGCTGCTACAATAATGCTTTCGTGCTGGGGCCCGCCTGTGTGGTATGTATGCTCCACCGGTAGTAGCCCAATCCCATGTGAGGGACGCGCGCGCAGTGCTGCTGCACAGCGTGGACATGGTATACTGCCAAGTATACGTACTGCATAATCAACAGCCACGTACTGGTACGGTCTGAGCTGTAAATGGGCCGAAATCTAATCCCCCTCCTCCATTCTCCAGCTGTCACCATGCCGATCGAGGCTAATGTGGAGCTACCACTACCTCCTCTCCGTTGCCCCCATCTTTTTTCTCCCCCTATCTAAAGCTTTGTGCTTTTTTTTTTTCCCCTGGATGGATGGATGCTCATGAAAGCTAGGATTAGATGCAAACCCAAAAAGACAGTTGAGCCCTCTAGAAGAATCCAATGCCCCTATTCAGTGGCTACAACTGGAACACCCCCAACACCACCACTTTCTATTTTCTCCTCTCTCTTTACCGGAATTTGGAGGCTTTCAATGATAGCTCACTTGGACTCGCATGGAAGCCACGCCTAGTGTCGCCACCTCCCCTCACTCCTAGGCAAAAGCATGGATTCATTTCACTTTCACAGGCACGGCAGCTCACACCGCCCACCTCGGATTCCCACTACGGGTAATTTGCAGCACCAATCACAGAGACCCACACACCCATGAGCCATCAACACCGCCGATGGCTCCTGTAGCGTCGTCACCTGCATCAGTCCTTCACCCACTCCGGACTCGAGAGAGAGGGTAAAGATTTACTCCGTATGAGCCGCCAGTGGGGGGGAGGGGGTGGAGGCCCCACCTGGCAGTGGCAGGGCGTCGGAAACCAACGAATTAAACTCCCCGCCCCCAACGTTCCCGTCCAGCTGGCCCCCCACCGACCAGCGGCGGTGACGACAGTGCCGACAGCCCAACGGGAGACGCGGTATCCCAGGTCGGGTCGGGGTCCCCTTTGCCTTGCCTAACTGTAACGTGCACTTGTCGTGTGACTGATGAGATTGGTTTAGTTAGTTTAGTGATTAATTCACTGATGCAATCTACTATTACAGTGCTGCTTGGAGGTGAATGAATTCAGAGAGAAGAGAAACGACCGGAGAAATGAAGAGGAGCGCAGAGAGTATACTATACCTGTAGGGGTGGAGGAGGATTCCCTTGATCTTCTCGGTGCGGAAGACGGGGCGGTCCTCGAGCGCGACGCCGGGGTCGGCGCCGCCGTCGCCGGAGAGGTCGTCGCTGAGGTCGACGGCGATCCAGCTCTCGTCGTTGACGGCGCCGATCTGGCCCTCGGTGGCGGCGGCGGCGGCGGCGGCCACGGCCGCGCGGTCCATGTCGGCGGAGGACGCCGCGGACGCCACCGCGGCCGCGCCGGCGCACGCGCACACGGGGAACCCGCACACGCACCCGCCGTGCTTGTTGGCCTTAGCGTTGCTGCCGCCCTTCGCTGTCGCCGCCTCGCCGTTGCGCCGGCCGTCTCCGCCGCCGGGCGCCATAATGCCGGGCGCGCCCTCGCTGTTCCCTTGTTGGACCACGGTGGTGGTGGCTCTTCTCTCTCGAGGCAAGAGAGAAGAGGCCGAGCGGGGGATCGGAGGACGGAGACCAGGAATGAGAAGAGGTCGTATGAGAAGGATGGAGGAGAGGGAGAAGAGAAGGTGGTGGCGCGGGGTGGGAGGGAGATGAGGAGGGAGGGGGGATGCCGAGTAAAGTACGTGGGGGGAGGGACGGGATATATATAGGAAATTATTATGGGCCGGAATTCACTAGCCGAGTGTCGGTCGGGTGGTTTTTTTTTTTTTTTGGCAAGGCACCAAGGCTAGCTAAGTTTCCTCTGTATTTTTGTACGCGTCTGTACACGTCCCTCTCTCTCTCTCTTTCTTCTCTGTAGATGCTCTAGGTATCTACTCACTCAGCTGCTCTGTCAATGTGCGCGTCTGTCCCTGAGTGAGAGAGCGAGCTGGATATGCGTGAGTGGTGGTGAGCTTTGGCAGGCAAGCACCCCCTGCCTCAGGATTTATATGGGTAATCAGCAGGCCGCCGACTCTGAAGGAAGAAGGGGAGCTGTGCGCGTAGATGCAGGTGGCAGGCAGGCATTGCAAGGATCGCAACGAACAGGCGCCATACGGGGGGCACCTACCTACCAGGCTGCTTCCGCTAATATTCCCGTGTTAACACCCATGTGATCCCCCTGCACTAGCTACGACTGTACCCTCCGCAGGATTATTATTTTAATTTGCGGCGCTCTAATTGAATAAAAAGTATATTTATTTATTTAAGAATTCGTTCATCGCCTCGGCGGGGCACGGCCAGATATGGTGCGGATTTCCTCCTCCTCTCGCTCCCATTAGCGTTGGGTTGGGTTGGGTTGGCCACATGATAAACCTAGGCGCACTCACTAATCGGCGGGGAATAGAATAAAGCGACGGTAATGATTAGTTTGTTTTCGCTATGCCCCTCGTGTTATAAAATACACGCTCCTTTTTTTTTTTTCTTACGCGCTCAACTGAGGCCTGATGAGGGTGGATTGATCGATCAATCGCGCTGTCAAGGAGAAGCAGGATAGCTAGCTAAGGTCCTCGCGCGTCCTGATTGGAAGATTCCTTGCGTTTGCCTTTCCCGGTTCTCCCCGCTGGGCCCTGGGCTATGGGGGCTCTGGTTGGGCCGACCCGTGACGACGCCGACGACGTACGCCTCCTCTCCCCTTCATCATCATCATCAATGGAACATGAGGGACGACGCTGGGACGCGAGCAGCGCACGTATGTACGTCCGGGTCCGTCCGTCCCTGCTGGACCCGCAGTACTAGTACGTGCTGTACTGTACATCAATGGCGTCTGCAGCAGCTTGGCAGGCTCCCATCATGATTGCAAGGCAAACGGCTTTCATCCCATCGGGTGGCTGCAGCGGGTTAATTCCACGGAAAGTTCCGTGGCGTCTTCATTCATCGTTCATCGACCCGACCTCCCATCCTGCCCTGCGTCCGCAAGCCGGCTCTGTACACTCCTAGTGGGCCGGGACCCGGAGTGAGTTTACTCCGGTCACAGCGCAGAGCAGTGCGCAGGCACGCAACAGATCAAGGCCGGGTGGCTTTGGTCGCTTGCAACCAATTGGGTTCACGGGGAAAGCCACCGCGTCCTCCCCCCCAGCCCGCGATCGACATACATGGTCCCCCGCCGGGAGCGTGTAGGCGACTTCCAGTTCCGCGCCCGCGCGCGCGCCTATGTGTGGTACACTAGCTAGTAACGTATTTGTATGTACGTACTACATCGGTACATACATATGCATACAGGGTTGTCAATGGAATTCGTGTGAGCTGTGTACGTACACACACCCCCTGGAATTCCGGCCTCCCGTCGTTGTCACCTTCACGCGCGACGAGGATCAAGAGCATACGACCGTCATCGGCGACGACGATCAGGCTCTACTAGGTAGCAACAGAAGACGAACAAGGTGGCATGCGGTATACGATGCGTACTAGTACAACTGTAACTCGAGTACACTAGGAATATTGCTCCTATATGTATACGGAGTTCATAACACACGTTTTGCGTGAAAAAAAATAAAATAAAAAAATCTTCATGCGGTGACGTGGCCTAGTGCATTACGCCGTGGTGGTGGTTGATGGCGCTCCCTGAACTAATGCCGGGCGCGCGAACGAAGCGTATCGAGCCAGGCCGGCCAGTGGGGGCATTTGGTACGACCGGGGACGCGAGCGCGCGTCGACGCCGACACCAAGACCCCGATCGATTCACTGGCACTGAAGTACGCGTATGTACCTAGTACTGCTCCGGTGATTAAATCCTCCCCGATATCCATCGATGGCTCCAACGGTTTCCAGTGGAGTACACACATGCATCCGCACGCACGGAGATCTAACTGCAAACGCCGGCACGTTAACCCGCCCCCCACCTCCGGCAACGCCATTAATGCCACCACCAGTGTCCTCCGATCGTGTACGCGCGAGCTTGTTCTAGTACTAGCATTAACAGCGCTAGCTCGCCGGCCGTACGTGTCCGTGGCGGCGACGGCGCGCGGCGACGACGTGACGTCGTCATCCATCCATCGGTGGCGCCGGCACTCAACTCAGGATGCGTTGATGCCCGAAGCGTCCCCGTCCATGCTGGGCCGACCAGGGCTACTATTGCTAGCTTGGTAGCAACAGATGGAAGGCCACCCACAGTTACTGCGCCCTGCTTCCATTGGCTAACGAGTGATGACCACTCCAATCAGATTGACTCCCAGCATAGGTGCCACAGTTACATGCCCTTGCCGTCGGCTTCCATTGGCTAACGAGTGATGACCACTCCAATCAGATTGACTCCCAGCATAGGTGCCACGGTTACATGCCCTTGCCGTCGGTGGCCACTTCCTCGCCGGGGCGACACGCACCGAAGCGTGGAAGGAATGATTGCTGCCGCGGGGAATAAACAAGAAACGGGTGCTTGCGTACGTGCGTTTTTGCGGCGGGCGAGGTCCTGTCCGGTCCAGCTGGTGCTGTACTACTGCAGGTGCCGGGCGAGCGCGTCCGGCGTCCGTCTTGCCTTTGCGCCTTTGTCTGGGGTCCTGGCCGTCCGTCCGTGCGTCCGCGGCCAGCGAGCCACGCCTGCCGCAGTGACGCCGCACCAAACCAATGGCACGCACCACGGAGGACGCGGCTACTTCCATTTCCAGTGCTGTGCCCCGCTGGCTGCTTCTGTTCCAGGTTCGGACTCCGCGGCAGGCGCGCCAGCAGTATACGTGCGTGGTCCATCGATTCGTCTGAACGCGCGTAATCACGCAGGACGCAGCAAAGTAAAAGCGGGTCCGGGCCACCGCCACCACCGTACCAGACTACACAGCTGCTGCGCTGCTGGCCGCGTGCGTCGTCGTCGTCGTCGTGGTAGATGACTTGCGGCGCACAGCAATGCCAGGTCGGACCGGGCCGCGTAACGTGCCTGGCGTATCAGTAGTAATCATATTTAGCGTCTCATCACTGTCTCAGCCAAGTAAAGTAGTAGGTAGAGTCGAAAACTAATATATATAAAAACTAGGGCTAGTATGTATATACAGTAGATCCTACTAGGTTCTCTGAAGCAGAGCCGGCCGGCCGGGGCGCGGAGAAGACACAAGAGTCGGCGCAGCACAGGCGTCTGCGACTAAATAAAATAAAACCCGATGCGGACGGGACAAGGACAGCGCCGCGCTAGCTAGGGTTCATGGTGATGCTCGCTACAGTAAGTAGCTAATTAGTACGTCGTGGTTTCATCTCGAACGCGTACGCGTGTTACACTGCTTTCATTCGATCCGCTCCAACGTTACATCGTCGTCCTTAATCCTCCCTGATTCTCACTGCTAGCGCGATGCTAGGGTTGTGCTTGCGCATATGCCATATCGCACGGCCCTTGTTGCAATGCCAAAAATTGGCATAACATGGCCATATACAGTATGAATGAATGCATATAGATACTCTGATGATGATGCTGGACTCTGGAGGTGGCAGACGCGGATGGAATTGGAATGAATGAATGAATGAATGTCTACCGCCACATCCCATGATCCGCCAACCTGACGCGTCGTCGTCAACGAATTTGAACGAATCGAACGCGCAGCACAGGCCCTGCGACGGATCCAACGACCGCGCGCGCATGCATCATGTGCCGCTGCTGGGTGGACTGGGCTTCCTCGGTTAACCAACATGAGTACAGATCCTACCTAGTTAACATTAACCAGCCTGTTCGTTTAAACTTATCAGCCAGCCATTTAACAGTATTTTTCTCTCATAAAAAATCAGCAGCAGCCAGAACCAGTCAGCCAGAAACAACCAAGCGAACAGGCCAAACAGCTGTACCTACCCCTACCGTGCATCGCGTACGGATGAGACTCATTTTAACTCTTAAGACAGAATTGAGTGCGTCGGCAACTGCGAAAACTGAAGGCCCTAATTTGGCTCCATCTCTGATCTCTGTTGATTTTCGTTGAGGATTATTTATACTAAGTGGCCCGCCGGTGATCATTTTTTTTCTTATTATTACTACCGACGACAGTCTACATAGAGGTTTGTCATTTGGCGTGGCTGCATTTATTCTGCCAAACAGTAAATTAATATTCCGTCTGATGATAGATGGGACTAAAAAAGAATATTACAGGGAGATAACAGTATTTCTTGACGTGCAATCCATCTGCGCGCTTATTCCTCTCCTCGCCCCGCCCACAGGAAAACTCTGCCATGTGATTTAAGTATACCAGACACAAAATGAAATATACGATACTATTAGTAATCCTTACTAATCCTTATGAAAGTGATTACAGTATCTGTATAGAATGAAAAAGAGCACTGACAGACACAGGGCCCGGGAATCTTTATCTAGCTTGCCGTGATGACAAACCGTGCCGAGCCACCACATCACGCAGAGCAAGGGTTGCAGGAGAGATGGAGCCTTGGAGGGAGGCAGGACCCTCTCCTGCTCGCAAATCCCCGTGTGGCCGTCGGCGTCTCCGTCGCCGCACAGCGCAGCTCACACACGTACAAACCGCCGACGAATTGCCGTTCTCTCGCTCCCCGGTGCCGCCGCGCCACCGCTATCAGCCATGTGTGTACGTACAACGTGCCGCGCGCACGCCTTCGCTTCACCGACGGCGGCCCCTGCGTGTACGTCCAGGAGTGTCCGATTTTTCAGCGGCGAAACGAGAGCGTGTCGCGTTTTGGTCACGCACGCGTCAAAACCGGGGGGAAACTAAGAGCCCCGGCCGACAGCTACATGCGCATATATACAAATTGTTACAGTTTAGCTCCACATCATGCAAATGCAACCGTCGTTTGCTCGAGACGGAGGGCGACGCGCGCGCGCGGTAGGTGACTTATCAGCCATCAGATGCCTGCCGACATTGATGGGTACGTAGTACAGTATGTACATATACACGCATTTTTTTAACAAAAACATATTATATGTGTATGTGTATGTGTATGTGTATGTGTATGTGTATGTGTATGTGTATGTGTATGTGTATGTGTATACTTAATTCAATTTCTCCTCATGATTTTGTCATGTTACATTATTATTAATCACACATCTTATTACGCGCTCCGGAAGGCAGCATCAGCCATCAGGGCATTTAATCCAGCATTGTTTCTACATTACACACTTGACCAGAGTACGTTGTGCATGGTGTCACGAAATGTAGAAAACAAACCATATGTAGTAGTAGGTACCTTCCAGAGTAGTTCCAGATCTGCAAGTACTGACTGTATGTATGCATTGCCGTCATCGCGGTACGTACTTACAAATGATTAATTAGGCGTGGACTCAAAAGCTTACTTATTCGTGGTTAATAAAGGGTCAAACCGTGGGTGATTGCATAAGCATCGTCACCACCACCATCATTAGCAACAGGATAAAAGAAGTCAAGAAAAAAAAAACTAAATGGGGGAAAGAAGAGTTCAGTCATTCAGCTAAGGTAGCCGGAGATCGATGGGAATATATGTGAGAGATGCCCCCTGCCTTGCTGCCATGCCACCACCGACAGTTTGGGTGGACCGTATTGGAGGAGGCCAAAAGAATAAATAAAATACACACAAAAAAGAGGGCCCCGGCCGGGAAATCAAAACAAAATTTGGCATTGTGAGAAGGAAACAAAGGTATGTGATGCTTTTGAGTCTATCTTTGACAGGGACGTGCTTTGGATGCGAGGAGATCACAAACAAATCAATTAAAACAAAATAAACCAATACGTAATGAACTAACAAGGGTGCACCATGCATGCATGTAAATGCCATGCTGTAATAATCCATTTGATATTTTCTTATTGATGGCTAGCATAGGTGCTAACCTACAAATAACAAATGGACTAATGTTCTCTTTTTTGCAACTAGTATAGTTAAGTCGCCGCATATATATATAAATCCTGCCTTGAAACTTATATTTAGTCGAAATGTAAGACAAAAAAAACTAGTACAAGTGCAAGCTTGAAATAGAATTGCATTTCACATACAGTCAACTGCTCGGCGCCCCAGCTGCGTAGGTGTGTTTAGCCTAACGTCGTGGTGTGCAAATGGTGCCTCGTTCATCATGCCGCGTGTGGAAAAACTAACTAACCCGGCCTGCTTATTCCGAAAGTAGCACATATACGCTCCTTATTTAGGGTCGATCGATGAGCAGGCGTGTACTCAGAATGCAGCAAAGTGATGTGTGTTTTTATTGCAAGCAACGGTACGGTGCACAAATTTCATTGTGTCGTCCCGGAAATAACAATGTGATATCCATTCGAGTCCATTCCGTCACGCTGAGTGAGTAGATGGGAGTACTCCTGTTGGTTGTTGTACTGGCCGTCCAATCATGAGATGGAACTAGCCAGAAATGCCAATGCGTATGACTATTGGGGGGTGGTGCAGTGTAATAAGTTCGTACCAAAATAAATATCATTTTCGGTTTTCGAGAAGTCAATATTTTTAAATTATCGATAATTATATATTAAAATATATAAATATTTATGTTAAGTAATTAGTATCATCGGAAAGATCTTTAAGTCTAGTTTTTAATAAATTTATTTAAAAATATAAATATTACATGTATTTTATATAAATTTAGTCAAAGTTAAAAAAGTTTGAGCGACAAGCTTTCCATAACATCATGCTTTTTAGGACGGACCCGAGTAGTGCAGTGTAGGGTATGCCTGATCACTTTGAGTGAAAGGAACCAAAGTCCCCTGGCTAGCTAGGCTGCCGAACACGTACTAGCTTAGCTAGCTAGCGTTCTCTTTTGCACGCTTTTGGGACCGGACGGATCGGGCAAGTGCGTTGATGACACGAAATATGGATTAGAGGGCGACATTCCTCTGCTGATCTCTACTCGACGATGGACCAGAGTGAGTGTCAGTGAGTACGTACACTCGTCCTTCTCGTTGCATGCCTTTAATGGCTGGCTCTCCCGGCTTTTCGATGATATTATGCTTGCTTGTATCGGAAGCCTTGCAGTGTGTGTGTGTGTGTGTGTGTGTGTGTGTGTATATATATATATATAATAAATAAATAAATAAAATAAAGAGAGGTGGAATGTTCCCTCTGCTAGATATACATACATTTGTACGTACCCAATGGCCTTGCGTGCTTCTCCTCCTCTAGCACTAGCAGCGGTACTTATCCAGTGTGGATCGTACGTACCACCGGCCGCCTATATATAAACCAGAGGCCACAAATTAAACGCCGGCCAACATATCAGGAAATGTGGCTTTGGATAAGAATGTACGTGCAACGTCACTGCATGTCGCCCACTGACACCAAGTCACCAACCGGCACGTAGTTTATTATTAGAGTATATAAACGTACGTTTGGATCCCATAAACCACCTTTAAAACGCGTTATAGGCATCTTTAAACGACGACCGAACGAATGAACCGATTGTCATCATCGGCTGCCGGCGGAGCCCTGAGGCGCGTACGTGTATGCTTGCTGCTTGCATGATTAATTGTACGCACGCATGTCTTCGTGGCAGTGGCAGGGTTGGTCCGACGAGACGAGAGGAACAATTCACGCCTGCATGGTCCAGCAGCGACACGGACTGGCAGTTAATGTCCTCTGGCAGCTGGGGTTCAACTGTTACAGTCTAGGCTTGGCTTTGGCTCCCTGCTGCTACTACGTATACGTACGATCGATCAAGCACGTATTTAACCGACGACAGGAGGCGAGCTGAGGAAGATGCATGGTCAAACTAAGAGCGACGGGTGGTGGACGACATGGGCGGTGCCACGGAGGACGACCACGTACACGTCTTGAGATGTTATGTTTAATCTGTATAGATGTATGTATTGTAGTAGAGGCTAAAACCACAATACGTACGCCTGTCTGCCGACGTACGACACGTCACCGGCGCGCGGGAAAGGACGAACGCGGCCATCGATCGGTTTCACTGCTCGCAGTCTCGCGCCACGTCATTATTGAACGATTCGACATTCGTTAGCACGGCAGCAGGATAGTTACTGCTGTCGCTGTAGCAGAGTCGTGGTAGAGGACTAGAGAGGTACCTGGAAGGCAGGTTTCGCCGTAGTAGGAGATACCAGTAATGGCAATATGCATACGTGTTCACCACATCCACACGTGTCCAGGACGCTGACGTGTACATGGTGTGGCCCTGTGGGGCGATGGCGCGACGCAGAGGCAGAGCAGTCGTGCTCTGCGCCTGCAGTACCCGTCGGCCGGTAGTGGTGGACCGGCAGAGAAGGCACTGGAGGGAGATGTGCGTGTCTGGACTCTGGAGTTTGGGGTAGGTTCAGCCGTTGAGGTCACGCTTTGGGCTGCGTGGACGCACGAGCAATGGACGGCGTACAATACACCACGGTCCTGCTCCTACCATGCCAGGGCGTCTTACACCATGAAAGGCCTCTCTGCCTCGTCGCGTATGCCACCACTGCACACGTTGTGATCTGTCCGCGGCGACGATGACGTTTCCTAGCGTGCATGGCAGCCGATCGACGGCCTGCCCCCACACCATCCATCCATCCATCCATCCATCCATCTCGGGTCTCGGGTTCTCCTTGCGGCCGGTTACGCGGTCGGTGGGCCGCCACACGTTCACAGACGAATTGATGAATCCCCCAGAGGGCCAGCGCAGGTGGCATGCCGCCCTCGACCGCGGTGCGCTGCCCGTGCCCCCGGCGTGTGCCTCTGCTGCCCGGCCGCCAGGCTGCGTGCGCGCCGTCATCCCGGTCTGTCGCCCGCGGCGTTCTGGGCATGTCGCCACAATGTCCCGCCGCGCGCACGGCCGGCGACGTCGCGGTCACGGTCACGGTCACGCACTGGCGGCCCTAGCTGCTTGCTTGCTGCCTCGGTCTGCCTTGGCCCTTGTCCCGTCCCGCGCGCGCTAGACTGTGCACCCCCAACGGTCGGTCGCGGTAGACCGGACGGACGGGCCGGGCGGCCGGAATGTCGCCGGATAGGATCGATGTGACGGCGCACCGCCACCGTTGCTCCGTGCACGTCGATCGATCCCCCAATATGTCTGACTCCATTCGATAGCGGACTCGGATCGAACAGATGGACGAATGCCGATAGGCCGGCCGCCGCGAGGCGACGCGTGCTCGAGGCTCTGGCGAGGTAGCCGAGCCCCATCATATCGCCCGCGTCATATATAGCGCGCGGCAACAGTGTCCCGACTGCATCCCTGCAGCTAGCCGGCCACGACCACGAACCCACAGCCTGGACCAGAGAAGCCAGCTAGCTACCCACTCCTACATAACACATGGAGTATACTCCAGTGTACATACAGCTCGATCGACGGACGGTCCAGAAGGAACGAAGCTGAGCGGTCGGCGGTCTCGGTCTGAAAACCAGGTAACGAACTAACCGTGTATCATCGAGTCAGGTCGAGCATGACCCACCACAACCAAATTGAGCGGCAATTATATTGGCAATCCAGCAATGCAGCTACTGCTGCCCGGTCGGCTTCGTTCCGGTCGTCCAAGAGCGTCTTGGTAAAGGCAACAGGGGAAGCTCAGCTCACTGCTCACCTCCGCGCGCCGCGGATGGAGCCCCACTTCGTGTTGCGCCGTCCCGGCCGCCGCCGCCGTCGCCACTTGTCCAGGTCACTGCGTTCGTCACCTCAAGCAATCTACCTGTCCAATCACACGTGGCCTCTCAAAGGGGTACACAAGCTAGCTACTAGGCCTCCCAGAGACGATCGGCTCCACCTCTCCAAACGAACTGGCTATAAGCAAACCAACATGTCACCTCCATCTAGATCCGGCATCCACACCCTACGGTTGCCAAGTACATGTTGCCCGTTAGCTTAGCCTACCCACGACCACGATGCCGATGCGATGGTCTCATCTGCCCCTTCCTGTTCATGGATGGACCATGGATTATTTGGTTGCCAATGCCAGCATTATTGTGCGCAGGGAGCAGGCAGTAGTAGCTTTAGCTTGGACGAGGAAGAACACGGAAAACCAGTCAACCTCTTGCTCCCCCCCTGCCTCTCGCGCCAACAAAAATTCGAAAGGTGGCAGGCCTTCCATTGACAACACGTTTGCAACCACTGACGGAAAGCGCCCGCGCCTGCGCACGCACACATACACACACACATTTAAAATGCCAGTGTCGTGCCCGTGGCGTGGTACGCAGTATCACATTTCACTCTCGTAGCCAGTTCCACCGTCTCTTTTGGCCCCCATTCGACTTGCCCTCTAAATCGTCCTTGTAGTTAAGCGCAGCACAGAGGACCGAAAACGACGACCAGAGGGGATGAATGAGAGCCGTAAAATTTCTCGCGAAATATTTAGGCCACCGTCCCAACTTCACCATCAAACAAGCAAATTAAATACCATGACGTCCTCGACCCAAAAGAGAGGGTGGATGTTTCCTATAAACACAGCGGGACATCACAAAGCCAATGCAAATCGGAGTTCAAGACAAAGGACGTACTAGTGCCGTAGCCTCCCGCACTGCGGGGTCTGGGAAAGGGAAAATAGCCAACAGCCATCCCTGCACAAATATGCAGAGGCTGAAGCTTGAACCCTGGACCTCTTAGTCACATGCGGTAAAGCTCTACCGCTTGTACCAGGGCCGCCCTTCAGTTCAAGACAAAGCTGCGACAAAATAGCAAGCTCAAGAATTATACCAATTATAGACTAAAAGCTGCTCGCTGCAATGATCTGCCTTCACACACAAACACTATATATGCCCTACTGAAAATGAACTCAACCTGGAAGGCCCTGCTGGCCAGCTAGAACACAATCACCGAGCTCTGAACCTTCAGTAAAGAAGCACGGCACAGCAGGCGACAGCTCCTCCCAAAATCCACCTGCACCTTCACACTGACACCAACAAACAGAGAGAATCGAAACAGGAAAGCTTCACCATCCAAAACCACCGTGTGGAGTTAATGAGCCAAAACAAAAATCTAGTGATTAGCTAATCAAGCTTTAGAATTTCACGGAAGAAGCAAGATTTCTGGCCATAAAGCAGCCTGTACTGAACTTCCTCACGATGAGCTCAACCTGCGGAAACTTCACTAGATCATCGATGCTTGTCCTGTAGTGAACGGGAATGAACGGCTAGGCAAAACTTGCAAACCGTGAATACTAGTCCAAACAAAAGAAATTAAATATTTCTCCAATTATTAGTAGATGATTGCTTGTAGTATTTCACGGATGCTAAACAAAGCTCATGATAGAATTCAGACTCAAGGCAAAGCACGAACTACAACACTTGCCGGCTGTCCACCAACTAGAGCTCGTTCAGAAAAACAAAGAAGCACCAGGATTGCTGCTACCTGATGAACCAAGCTGCACATACAAATTGATGTTGTCACGATAAAATAGCTGTTGTTCCTCTGCTCCTCCTTACCTGATTGCTGAATTGCAGCTCCTATCTCCGGCCTGCTGCTCTGCTTACTTGAGATAGAGATGGGCAAACAGCTTGGCAAGCAGCCAGCGGCGACAGCTGCCTGGGAACCACGGAGAGCAGTAGCTGCTCAGCGAGATGCTCCTGCAAAGCCTGTAAATGAACGAGCAAGGCTGTGCTGCTCGGCTTCCTGAGAACAAGCGCACACGAACTCTGTCTGGCTAACCAGAGATCGAGCCGCGCGGCACCGGGTCTGCTCGGCACCGTAACCAGAGAACAGGGATAGGTGAACCGCAGCGCTGGGACGAACTGGCCTGGGCTCACGACAATCGCCGCTCAGGTGAGCTCGCACGGCACTGGAGTGCCGGCGCTGGTAGCGCAGCCTGGCCACGACCCGCACCGAAGAACAGAGCGACGAACAGGGAGACACGAGCTCCAAAAATCCGAAGAAAAGTGGACCAAATCAAAACAGCTCGATCCCAAAATTTGTACAGATGATCTCCATGGACGTTAAGAGCTGTACCTAAAAAATCGTCGTCCAATTTGAACTTTAACTTCAGCAAATCACAGATCGAGCCCAAGAACACAGTTTTTCTCAAATCACAGATTACTTGATTTCTCGATGCACGAGTGGAATTGGTTTAAATCACTCGGTGATCTAATTCATCACTTGACAAAGCATCAATCGGAGCAAAAAAGAATGAACCAAAACGCTCCAGAACCGACGAACGAAAATTCTCTAAAAATAACTCCGAAAATCATAAAAAATAGAAAACTTAGATTTTAGGAAGGGAACAAGTGTACCATAAAATTGATCCTTGGATTAACTCAAGAGGTCAGGTTACAAGTCATTTTTAGCACGAACCATCAAACCAACCACGAACCAAAGTGTTGGCACGTTGACAATCACTCATCGCACTCAACACAAAGACGCTACATAATGGTATGAAAAAACCATACGTTAGCACAGCAGCAGCATCAACCACAGTTGTATTAAGTAGCAAGCGCACCATACATACGTTATATTGAATATGCTATATTCTGATAGTTCCTGTTCGATTCGAGCTTGTGCGCAAAGTCATGGTTGGGTTTGCCGGTTAGATGCAGGGCAATTATTCAGTGTAGACATGTATTCATAGGTTTTCAATAATTTTGAAGTAATATACAAATTATAGTGTAAACATACATTGTATCAAAAGTTGATGATGCGATGCGCAGATTCAATCTAGAAAAAGAATACCATATATGAACAATAAAAGTTAAATAGGTGTAGACAGGCTGTTGATGCCTGCAGCGTGCTAGAGTGTGTCATTCTAGATATGTCTTAGATCAAACTCTTAAATGTGGACGAACTTTTAAAGAATAAGTAGCATATATCATTATCTGTAATGACTTGGTACTTATTTGGCCGGTATTTAACATTTGGTCAAACTTTAGATAGTAGAATGATGATGTTCCTTGGATCTCGGTCGTTTCCGGTGGCGAGGTGAGAGAACCTACATTGGCTTGCACAAGCTTACCCTTTTTATTTTTTTGGTGGGTGAGTGAGTACATGAGCGTGACTGTGTGTGTGTGTTTGGAAACCGGAATAGAGGGCACTGGAGTAGCACTGTACGTGCGTACATAATGCAGGATTGTAGGCGGACAGATCGGATGGCATGGATGGCTTCGATCGTTCGCTCCATTATTTGATTGGATCGGATTAGATTGGATACGGATCGGATATACTAGTACTAGTAGCAGTAGCATCCGATCGATGGATGCACCATGCGTGCATCTGTATGCTTCAAAAGGCAGGAACGAACGTGACGAGCACACAGTTCGTTCTGTGCGCACTGCTGCTATTGCACTGTTGACTTGCCGGCACGGCCTGGATCTGCGGCGGTCAGAAGCAAGAAAACTCTGCGTAGTGCTCTGCTCGTGCTGTACTCCTCCATATTTGCCCGGGCAGGCAGCCGGCAGCAGGGCATGGTGCGTGGTGCAGTGGTGGCCACGCGCTTCCGGGGCCGCTGCCGGCCGCCGTCCCGCGCCCGGCCCGCGGGTTTTCCGTTCTCGGAGTCCGCGGCTGGCTGGCGCGACGGCCTCCTCCGTCACTGCATGCCATGGCAAGCCTCTCCATGATTCCGTTCCTTTGGCTCTCACTCTCACGCACCCGCTGTTTTTGTTTAACATAGTAAATATCCTCTTGTGTGTTGTGCCTCCATGATTGGCCCTCGTGCTGACCGTAGCCCCATGCCATGCCATATGCGTTTCAATCAACTCAAGTACTCAAACCCGCCGGTGCCATAGAATAGCTGTTGACCGTCTTTATTTTGATGAATGAATGAATGAATGCTGACAGCAGCAAAAGCAGAGGAGAGGATCCCGCGTAACAGCGACGCGCCAGCCAACCAACCCCGCCTCCCCTGCCATGGCCTGTGTCGGTCGGTCCGGGAATTCGATTCAATTCAATTCCGCTCGGTTTTTACCACAACGTGCCTCAAATGCCGCTCATGCGCTCAACTATTTGGAGTAAAAATAAAATAAAATAAAATCGAACGCCGTTTGTGTTATGCGCTGCATATGTAAAGTCTTGTGCAAATAAAGTAAAAGCGCCATGATGTATACACATGTCAACAGTCTCTCTCTCTCCCTTTGCTCTTTATTCGATGATGACACCCACCCACCCCACGCATATATATACCTATACTTCTATAGGGAAAATCATGTTTACCGTAGATTGTATTTTTGGCAACCACATAATTAATGAGTTAAAAAAAAAACAAGGAAAGAAACAGTAAACGACGGAAATTCCAGTGCTATGAGTTGGTTTGGTCCTTCCAGTGTCGTACTCGATTTCGTTTCGATGCAAAACGAGATTTGAAACCAATTTCAACAGATGAGTTGAGCACAAATCTTTCCGGTCCCTAATGCAATACCAATCATTGCACGCACTAAAAGTGTCAACCGTCATAATCATCCAATGCTTCTTTTGTTGGGGGGTGCCATGTTTTCTTGTGATGAAATGGTAAGGTATGAAGGACAACGTTCCAATGATACAACGGCATGTGCCGGTTTCGTATGAGAATGAACACGGCCAAGTGGGACATGCATCTCACCGGAAGGAGGAAATGAAGGGAACACCGTCAGGATCTAGTATATTTATATTATGTTAGACTTTAAACAATGAGAAAGGGCAGATCAATCACAAAGAGCTCAGCTCCAATGCTTCTGTACCTCTGAAAACAAAATAGCATGGACACGTGTCCACTGTCATGTGGGCCGCTATCGAATCTGGTCCACATGTCAGCGAAGGTCACTGGCCCACAGCACTATCTTATGCATGGTAGTACGCGGTAATGAGTTGCTTTGAAACAGACTTTCACCATGTTGATTACTTGTATTTGGCAGTGCTAACCAAATACTCCATCTGCATACCGTATGGTGCAGAGTGGCACAGCGTCCAGAATAATCAGCTATGAACAATTTGCACCTGTACTCGTGTCACATAGGAGTACTGTTGTAATCTAAGGTGTTCAGAGTTCTGTCCTTGTATCTGCAAAATAAATGCATGTCAATCTCGAGTGCTGCCCTGTAGTATGGCTGCATCTCCTGCACCACTGAAAAATTAGCAAATGAGGGCATCTGTCAGAATGTTCAAAAATCACAACATATCAGGGGCCTTGTTTAGATTAGAGCAAAATTCTAAGTTTTTTTTACTCTCTCTCTCTGTCGTATCAATATTATCAATCTTCTTACACTTTCGGCTTCCACTGACACGAATCACAACGGCATTTCCTCAAAAAACAAATCACAACAGCACACATGTAGGAGTATCCTGCTTTGCATATCTGCTCATTGTAAATGACCTTATTTTTTACTCAAAAAGGTTTCGACCATGTTGAACCTAGAACTAGCAGTAATATAAACCAGAGATCAGAACGTGCAACACACAGACCATACATATATCATCATCATGATTAGATTATAGTTACTACTCCAAACATATGTATCATGCTTGCAGAATGCTTCTTTGACCAGTGTTGCACTTCATTCTAGTCTAGCTACTAATTAAATACCTGCAAAACAAAGATCCATCGTCAGACTGTGCAACACAAACCATTAACTGATTAGATTATGGTTAGGGCAGTAGTATTTGCATATGCACATTCACTGGCTGTCAGCTGTGTCTAGAATTCGAGATCCCCAAATGTCACCCGGCCCAGGAAATGCCCTGACAGGACCTTGGTTGGAGAAACATTCATCGTCATTCCTGACAGGATCTTAGCTAGGCACAAGCAAGAGCAGCTAGCTAGCTAAGCGAGACATTCCGTCAGTGCTCAATCATGAGCTAAGTGAAGTACCGCATCAGCAGATACTCTACTCGCCTGCATCATTATGAGCGAAACCTCTCATCAAGCTGTGAATGAATGATTAAACAAGCCCAATAATACACACAAAGCATGCATGTACCTCCAGGGAAGAAAGAAAAACAAAGATCATTTGGTGGTTGTTTGTTGCTTGCCAGTACCACAGTATCACTACCAGTGATGCTATGCTGCTGCTACTAGTACATGACAGCCACTGCACATCACTCCCTCAGACAACTCCACGGCCGTGGGCCCCGCGCTTGCAAGAAGGACTCCCCAGCTACCAACTCTATGCAGTGCACAATGCACCGGAGACCGGACAGATGCCCTAGCTTAGCTAGAAGATCCGCCTCTCCCCAATAATTCATGCAGTTGAGAGACACAAGCAACTGAAGCAAGCATACACGAACACATGGCAGTTGGCAGCAGGAGAAAATACAAATCAGGCAAGCAGTTGGTGGCTGCAGCATTGGCACAGTGATGTAGAATACTACTAGTTGAATAGTGAAACAAACCATTTAAAATATTAAAATGGTGTGTGGAATTTCAAAAGATTTTGAACAAAACTCATACTGTTCTTGCACAAATCATACCAAAAAGAGAAAAAAAGCCTGCCTTTACATGCTTCCAGTCCTGTCGATTCTTATCAAACTCTCGCAAGCCTATCAAGATTTGTTAAACAACTGGATGTGGCTACTAATCTAGTGGAGAGGCGACAACGACGAACCCCACCAATAATAGACGCGCAATTACCTGCACCAACCGGGGTCTGATTAATTAATCCACTACATGCATTAGGGCCCGGCGCAACAGAACAAGATCCGCCAGGTCGCAAGATATGGAGGAAGAAGCTAGGCTCCATGCATGTGTTGCATCAAAACGCACCACGGTAGCAGCAAAGCCATGGCTACTTGCTACTACTTGATGGAGCCATGCCCAACAGAAGCCATTAATAAATAAATCGACTCATTTCATTTCCTATGAATATACATCTCGTTTTTTTTTTATGTATGACAAAAGAAAAACAGCACCATTTAAATCAGTGTCCCCCCTGTGTGTGATATTATTCTTCCGGAGTCAGATCAGATGCTTGGGCTAGCTAGCAAGAGGAAAGAAAAAAGATATCTTGAGGAAAGGAAATATAGAAATCAAAAGGAGGAGAGATATTGCCAATCAATTTGGGGTGATCGGAGGAAGGAAACAAACCGGGGATGCCCATCAACACTGCTGGCCTGGTGGGCCCACCCACACACATCCACACCCCACCACATCACATTGGCCAATGGACCAGTCAGTGTACTGGGACACTTGAGCTACTACTGCTTGCCGCGACTACACTGTAGTGTAAATGCTACTGCGACACATCACTTCGCTTGGACTTGGACGGTCACCGAGTGAGCCCATGGCTTCGTGCTTGTCCAGTTGTCCTCCTTCCTTTCTGGGACGCACACATAGCCATCACAGTTTACAGCAGCAATTGCCACCGGTTGCCTAATTGCTCCATCAGTGCCCCGTCACCACACCAGAATGGCCGAATCCACCGTTGTCTACAGGCTACAGCTCCGGAGAAATTGAATTGTAGTAGCTCGTACACTCGAGTTTTGTGTGCTTGTGTTGTGTGTGAGGAGAATCAGTAGAGGTGTTTTGTGTGTGTGCACAATCATGTGCGCTAGCTCCAGCTAAGGCGGCCTATATTAGCGTGGCGAAAGGTACGTGTCGAGGTAGCCTTTTGGCCGCATACAGAGACAGCCATGCAGCAGCACACTAGATACTCCCAAGTCCCAACACAGCGTACAGACATCGCCCACAAGACCCATGCCACGTCGTCACGTATACTGGTACGAACTACGCAACGGTGTACCTGCAGCTACAGCTTACACAATGGTGTACCTGCAGCTACAGCTACAGCTGCACCCATGCATGTATCCATCGTCGTACTCCGTTGTCGCCTCCGATCCTCGGTGAAACGCCCAAGAGCTACACTTGAACCACCGGACCCCGGTTGGGCAGGACGCAGGAAGGTGTTCGGCAGTTCAGGGAAGCTCAGAGATACTGACCCTGGAAATCTGGAGTGCAGGCAGCTGAATGCTTGCCTAATTTCGTGACCTCCAATAATTCTTCGATCCGCCGACTGACTGTTGCGTTGGTTTAGTCGCGCATTTTCTAAGGAAAATCCAATTCAATGCCCTCACATGGGCATGTACTTGTACAGAATCAGAATCATCAGTATGATGGTAGCTGGCTCCCTCCTGTATGGTGGTATGTAGTATGCAACTCAACTGTATGAGTGAATGGGCGCCAGTTTCTGAATCTGCACGCATGAGCATGAATGGGCCATGATTGATTGATTTCAGGTTGGTACTGCACTGCACTGCACTGGTCCATCTCTTCCACCGACCGTATCGCCCATTTTTGACAAATTAGGAACCAGCAAACAGTGGTGGAAAGAGCTAGTATGATTTGTTCTGAGTGTCTGCCTGGTAGATGCTAGTATCATGTATCTCAAAAACATTCCATTGCCTCATTGTCTGTCAGCCTAACAAACAGCCGTCTGCACATGCAAGGAGTATCTTTTCACTTTTCATCAAAAAAAAAAAAACTAAGCATGTTGGTGAACCAGGAAGGAAGGGTGGCCTGGTACAGCGGTAGTGTCTTACCGTCTGTTACCGGAAGGTCCAAGGTTCGAGCCCCGGCCTCCGCACATTATGTGCGGGTATAGCTTGGCGCAGAAATTCCTTCCCCAGACCCCGCACAGCGCGGGAGCCTACGGCACTGGGTACGCCTTTTATGTTGGTGAACCAGACTCAAGTTCAACGGACATCAGCAATTCAGAATGGACCGACCACTGCATCACGGGAGCTTGAGCTCACTGGAACAACCAGAAAAAGATGCTAGCCGAAAAAGAAGGATCGATTCAAGAATCAGCATTATTCTAGACTCCAAACAGCAAACGGCTTATACATGTCAATAATTAGACGAACGAATCTGACAAGCAACTACAATGGAGGGACAGGTAGCACCGGAGACAAACGAAGCACTGGTCACAGGTGCGGGGAGTCTCTATCTGTTAACACAACGTTCAGCTAACACAAATCTAGGTTTCAGTCTACGGCATTGAAAGGGTTAGCAGATATCCCAGTACCATTTTCCTCTTTACTATACATGCGCAGAGATCGGCGGCATTCATTAACGCCCGTCTCCACAGCAGCAGCACTTGAAGCAGTTCCTGCATGAGCAACAGCTGCCACCGCCACTGCCACTGCAGCAGCTGGTGAAGCAGGTAGTAGGGCGGCAGCACCTGGAAAAACGGAACGCGAAGCAGTTC
Source organism: Bothriochloa decipiens (assembly GCA_023333625.1). NCBI lineage: Eukaryota > Viridiplantae > Streptophyta > Magnoliopsida > Poales > Poaceae > Bothriochloa > Bothriochloa decipiens. Next base: position 32,254,570 of record CM041635.1, on the reverse strand, counting down.
CTCAGCCCGCAGCAGCCGCAGCTAAAGTTGCAGCTGGGGCAGGTCGGTTTGCGGACTCGGATGCGGCAGCAGCAGTTAGCGGTGAAGGTGGTTGTTGTAGCGGTGTTCACCCGGTGGGCCTTCCTTCTGGGCTGGAGGGCCGGCCTGATCTTCTTGAGCCGGATCTTCGTTGTGATGTTCTCCATCTCGCGGATGAACCTGGATAGGTGGCGGATGAAGTCCGGGTACAGCTCCAGGTTGCAGTGACCGCCCCCTTTGATCCAGAGTGGGTCATAAGGATCCCTTGCTAGCTTCCACAGCTCCTTTCCATGTGACCAGTTCACAACATCATCATCCGTCCCCTGTAAACATTAACTTGTGTAACTTAGACAAGAATATCTTCTAATATAATTGGAACGTAAGCAACCCTATGACAAAACATACAGCATATAGATGAATTCAGATGTATGTTCACCAGTTTTTCATGAGCAGTGGCGGAGCGTGACGCATTTTATAGGGGGGTCAATTGCTTGATGCTAATAACTATGCCCATTACTACAAAGTGCAAATTGCCTAGATATAAGCTGCGTGACTTTTTTAATCATTTTTAAGCGATACAATGATGTAGACCTACGCACAAAACTACAGCTGCTAACGGACTACAAAGTGCAGACTATGACCAACATTCTAGTAAAAACATATATGATATATACTATTGAGATGAGAGAATGAGGATCGATGGCCATTGCTGTGTCTAATTATTGCTAGCTTAGCTAATTGAGCGATGGCCAACATGTGTTACTATATTATATTTGATGAACATATCCAGACCAGGGGGGGGGGGGGGGGCGACGACCCCGTTTCGCCTCCATGTAGCTCCGCCCGTGTTCATGAGTGTTCATTTGTTCTAACAGGGTCTAGCAAAACTAAATAATACAAATCAGCACCCAAAACATGTATCCATTGATTGCACAAGTGATCTAGGTAAAACTGAGAATGCCTATGATCTGTGTAACTAACTAATGTTGACAGCCTGATACCAACCAATAACATGAAAATTGTAGATAAGTAAAGCAAATCAAATGAAATATGTCAGACAAGGCGGGAAATAGTTTTACTGCAAAAGCCTGGTAACAGAACTGTTTCATGTAAATTGGTGGCTTTCAGGCCCTACGGTTTGGACTTTTAATGTTTTGAGATCATTTACTAAGAATATGCACTTTCAGGGCAGCAACAAACAAATAGACTCATATGTAGCCTGTAGATTTAGTTAGGCCTGTGCAAAAATTTGGGCCAGAACAATCCTGATCTTTTGGGCCTACTAGCTTGACATGGCTATAAATTTAGTTGGGCTCAACCAAGACAACATAAGCTGTTCGCTATGACAGGATGAACAGTGAAAGGCCAACAACCACCACGCCAGGACAGCCAATGCCCAATTATTCTTTGGGTTACAGGCTGAATCAAGTCAGTGAGGTCCCGCAAGGGGCATATAGTGAGGCTACCACATGTGCACAACTTGACACTAGGGAACTACAAGTGCTACTCTGCTAGTGACATCCCAGCCCATAAAAGGGCATGAATTCAGTTGGCATAACTGCTGGCTTAGTTGAGGCTTTGGGCCTGTTTGGAATAGTCGGCTGGGGCTGCTGCAACAGCAGCACAAAGAACAGTGCTGCACAGGTGTTCGTTTGCAGTGGCAAGTAGTAGAAGCGAACAGGTTGAATGAAGACTTTGTTTCTGGCCTTTGAAGTTCTGTTTTCCCCTTCCACCTATGTATTTTTCCATCTATCTATGGCTGTATACATCCCTGGTTAGTGTAGAGCCTGGAGTTTAGCCCATTATCTAAACCTATGTACTGGGCCACACATTGGCTAAAGCACTTGGTTTAAAGAAATTTTTCATAAGCCAAGAATTAGCACCAAGGATGATGAATTGTCCTGCTATAGGAGTAGCAAGACTTCAGAGGAGAGAACCTGACCAAAGGGATTCCAGATATTAAATGGATTTTTCTTCTACACAGATTTCAAATGTTCATCTCTTTGATTCCTATATCTGAAATTGCATAAAAAAGTTATACATGAAATTGCTTGTCTTCTAAAAGGAGGTTTTGATGCCGTGATGAACTAGCGGGTAATGAGTAATGAATTGGTTCAATATCACTACTACCAGTAATAGCATTACTGCTCCAATACATACACTGCTAGTGTAGAAGGAACAACAACAGCACACTGCCATCAGAAGGGATGCTAAAGTGGTAAAATGTACAAAAAGAATGGCACATAAGAGACCAGTGCATGTTAGTTGAAATTCACTGCTACTTGTCCAATCAGACAAGTAATGAAGTAAATAGACAAAGGCTAGATATCCTATTAGAGAACACTTACATGAATAACGAGCACTGGGCTTTTGACCTTTTTTATTTTCTTCACATTCTGCAGAAATAGGTTTGGCTAGACATTAGTAAAGGGTAACACTAGGCATAGAGGGTGCAGACTACAAAAGAGAATCAGTTTGAGTTATTTACTTTGTAAATGTCAAAGCAGAAAGTAAAGTTGACATGGCAAACAACACGGAGGCCTGACAGTATAGCGCTGTGGAGAACCACCCCGCGCAGTCTAGGCAAACGAGAGGCTAAATGTAATGTTGGTCCACTGCCCACAGATTGTCCATACAAGATAATTTCTTCCTGGCTGATCCCATACTCAGTTTCTAAGCATTGGTAAACTGCTTCAATGTCTGCATATGTATTCTCTTCACTTGGCTGCATACAAATAACAACCATAAGATCCAGTCCTCCAAAATGTAATCCTCTAGAAAGAGTACAAGTGTATGATAAGTACAAATACCAGGAACCTGGCAGCAATACAAACTGAACAGCATTTGACTTAGCTCAAATAAGCATATAGAAATATATCTGCCAATCTAGTATACAAAACAGAATTTGAAATTTAAGATTAATAAAGTTTCATAAGTCAGGAATTATCACTACACTGACTACATGGAGTTTTAAAATACAAAACAGGAAAATCAAAATAAAACAGTTCCAGTTTGCTTATCTAATTATGAAATTTCAGGAATGGTGTAACATTAGGTCATAACTTTAAAATCTCGATTCAACTTTATGACATATGTAAACAATACACGGATTTTTTTCTACAGATGATTTTTTTGCATTGAATTGGGAATGACATGTTGGGTCCACATGCTATTGATACAGAAACAAATCATGCCACAACAGTGAGATGGACAGTTTGGACATCGATAAAGTCTGAGGTGGACCTCAATGGAATAAACTGCTCATGCATGTAATTTTGCAAAAGCTGATTCTTAAAACTGTAGTATGACACTTTAAATGGCATGCATGGCTGAAAAGAAAAGGGCTTGAATCTAAATATGCTGATCATTGCTATCTCTGAGCAGCCTTTGAAGATGCATTGGCCATGCTGTGGCAGTAATGCCAGTCAGGCATGGGCCAAAAAGCCTCCTCACATGTAGGTATACGAATTGCATTCTTGTAATGTGAAACTAAAGCCACATTTCGCCACATTTCTCGAGCATGACACGCTGAATCTTAAGACTGAGTGCAAACTGCAAGCTCTGTAGTTAGGCACATTTGATAACCCCCCCCCCCCCCCCCCTCGTGCAGAAGTATCTGTGTTAGTTCTGAAAGGCTACTAAGATTTAAGACAGGTATGTGACAGCCAATCAGAAATTCACCATCACTTCTAATTTTCAACTTGCCAGCAATATGTCACACTTGAGAAGTAAGTTTTTCCTTACCTTGCCAGTAGATGCACCATAGCCAGAATAGTCATATCTGAGATCACAGAAGAAAACAGTAAATCACATGAGCATATTCTATACAACTTAATAGCTTACCTTAATGGCACAGTTACAATCAGAGAATGAAGACGCAGTTAACTTCAGGCAAATCATATATAGGCAATATTTCAACAACTTAGTTAACGTATTTCCTTGATAACTGTTCACAATACTAACGCATACGCAGCCATATAAACTGAATCTTCTATTGATATCACATTCTGCATTTGAAACAAGAAACGGAAAGACCGAAGTACACGTCATAGCCACTTCCAAATCCCACATTCCAGTAACGGTGTGCTTCCGCTGCCCTCGACATGCAAAATGAAACTGATCTATGCAATGCAGCATGAGTAATTTGCACAAAACGACACTAACGGTTAGAGTATCTTCTCTAGTAGCACCGCCCAGCCCCTCCAAAATCCAGAAACAGTTAGAACTAACGTCTTTCCAACGTCTTTCCTTGATAACGGTAACACATACGCAGCCATATGAACTGAATCTTCTATTGATATCGCATTCCACATTTGAAAAAAGAAACGGAAAGACTGAAGCGCACGTCATAACCACTTCCAAATCCCACATTCCAGTAACGGTGTAGCACACGTCATAGCCACTTCCAAATCCCACATTCCAGTAACGGTGTGCTTCCACCGCCCTCGACATGCAAAATGAAACTAACCTATGCAATGCAGCATCAGCAATTTGCACAAAACGTCACTAACGGTTAGAGTATCTTCTCCAGTAGCACCGCCCAGTCCCCTCTAAAATCCAGAAACGGTTAAAACTAACGTCTTTCTTTGATAACCGTTCACAACAGTAACGCATAAGCAGCCATATGAACTGAATCTTCTATTGATATCACAGGGACATTTGGAACAAGAAATGGCAGGACTGAAGCACACATCATAATTCATTCTCGAATGTTTTAAATGCTCTGCATAATAACCACTTCCAAATCCCACATTCCAGTAACGGCATGCTTCCGCCGCCCTCGACATGCACAATGAAACTGATCTATGCAATGTGGCGTCAGTAATTCGCACACACGGTTGCTAAAGGTAAAAAGTATCTTATCCAGTAGCGCCGCCCATCCCTTCTAAATAAAATCCAGAAAATAGAAAGGAAAGGCATGTCTAAGCAGAGCATCCTATTATAATAAGAAGAAAGGTATTAGCGCTTGAAGTACACTTCCCTAAACAGATCAAGCAGGATTTAGCATTTGGTAGATACTAGAAACTAAGAAACAGTACAATAATGCACCTAACAAACACTGAAAGGGAAAAAACTGCAAGATCACAGAGATGGCCAGGAAAGGAAGCATAGTGCAGCACTAACCCCATCAGATTGATCTTGAGATTGACCTTGAGCTGCACAAAGAGGTCGTACAGCTGTCCAAGGTCGGCGGCGTTGCCGTGCGAGTAGAGCAGGGTGAGCCTCGCGCAGGGGTTCCGGAAGTAGAAGGCGACGACCTTGTTCCCCCTGGCGGTGTCGACGAGCAGGACGTCCATGGCGTTGTCCCGCGGCACCCCGGACGCGACGAGGCGGCCCGTGGCCTCGTCCTTCCGGATGGCGTACGTCGCCGGCTCCGGCGGGAAGAAGGCGAACCGCGCCGCGAGACTGGACACCGAGCACCCCGACAGCATCGGAGGCAGCGCTCACTCATCGACAGGCGGCAATGCGGGATGCTCGGAAGAGGGACGCCCTCTCCTCCTCTCTCCTCTCCTCTCCTCCCTGCAGCTGCTGCTCAGATGGATCGAGCTAGGTTGCCAGCGATCGAATAGGCGGCCGGCCGAGGCGTTTTGGGAGTTTTTTTTCTGGAATCAAGAACGGATTTGCGGCACCTCTGGTTGGTTTCAGGGATCGAAAAAAAAAATCAGCTTCAAAGGATCAAACTCTGGGGGTGAAAAATCTCTTGTGGGGGAGTAAAGCAGAAAAAGGCGAGTTCTTGAATCCTGGCTGGATAGCTGGATCTCTGCAGCAACTGCAACGGGCTCCCGCAAGAAACGGATAGCCCTTTCCCCCCTCCTCCTGCTCGCGAGGAAGAAATCCGCCGCCCTGATCAAAACAAGAAAACCAAAGAAACCAGCTCACTCCATCGGGCGATTGATTGATCAGCACATCTCCGGAATCTCAGCAGGGAGACGACGATTGAGAAACATCAAAGAAGTGCAATCTTGGTGTGCCAATCGTACAGGGGAGGGGGTTTGGGAGGGTTTAGTGCGGCGGTTACCAGTGCGAGAAAAACGAGCAAGCGACGAGGAGAGGAGCCACCGAGCAGCAAGGCAGGGACCAGGAGGAGCAACCGCAGCACAGCACAGCACACACCACAGCTCTGCTAGCGGCGAGGGCCGCCCTGCTCTTCAGTAGCAGCCTCACACGCACGCTGCTCACTGCCATTTATTACTCACTGCCAACACATACTACACACACTCAGAGACAGAGAGAGAGGAGGGAGGAGAGAGAATTTGGGGAGGGAGGAAAGAGATGCTGTGTGGGCGTGCAGCAGCCAGCAGGGGTGCGCGCGTGTGGGGAGAGCAGCTGATGCAGATGAAGCTAGAACAGGGCAGCGGAAAGTGCAGGGGATCCCCACGCCACGGCCACGCCTGCCTCGCATCGCATTTGGCTTGCTCGCCGGGTTTTAGGCCGCCGCACCGCGCGGGCGGGAGGAGCGGACACGCCGCTGCGCGGCGGCGTGAGGCCGCCGCAAGAGTGCCGCGTGTGCCCGCCGCCGATCGAGTAACAGGAGGACCGTCTGATCGTGGCATCTGACGGCCCGGATGAGGCCGAATGGAGTGGGGATTCATGTGTTAGTTCCATTGATGAACATTTGTCGTGGTGCTTCTCGTGTTTTTCATTCACGAAAACACTAGCTGTCAGTTCTGTGGACACCTATGATAATAATTATTTGTCCATAAAAATTCTGACGGGATTGTTGTAATTACTGTCGTGTTAGTTTTAGCAAGCGTGAGTGGTTACGTAGGCGACATTTAATTACCGTGCCAAGATTTGGTCGTGTCTCTTGTTGGGAAGTGCTAGCGTATTCGTTCTCTGAGTTGATGGTTGCCAGCTAACAATGACGATTGTACATTTGTACTGTTATAAGGTTTCTGATGATGTCTGTTGTGAGAAATTTGTTGGTTTTTTTTTTCTATGGTCATCTGTCCTTACAGCTAACACTGATGACACATGCATGAAAACGACCATGGTTTCTAGTCGAGCGAGTTCACGTTTCTCATGGTAATCTGTTACATGACGACGAGGACAGGACAACTCAGGGCATGCAAAACCGCATATTTCTAGATGACTCTAAATGATTTGTTATGCAAATTCAAAAGAAACTTCTGCACTTTTTTTTTTCTAAAATAAAGCTAAGTGCATTACAATTTCAAGATGTGCTTTAGAGTCAATGTATTTTTCGGGGTCTATAGGAGGTGTTACAATTTGTGTCTCTTTCCATAGTGCTCCGGTTCCTTAAGGGAAACCATGTCTGTTATGTGTTCACAATTACAATGATTTTCTTGAAATTCAAGATGTGCTTTAATCATAGACGCCATGAGAGTAGGATTATCAACAAGAGTTAGTGTACACGCGTGTTTGTATATGGAATATTTAGAAAGATCAAAACTACATATTACTTCATAGTGATTAATTCTACCAAAAGTATACAGTGCGTATGATCGATCGATTTGTTATTCTATCAAGCGACTAAATGAAAACATCAACACGAGAAAAAATGTAAGGGGAATGGAGCACGTCTACTAGCAGTACCACGGCACCACATGAGCACAAAAGGCCCAAACTGCATGTGCTGATATAGCATCTACACTAGGGCCATATTTAGATTCATCCAAAAGTTATAATTTTTTTACTCTCTCTTCATCACATCAATATTTAGCTGCTTGCATGGAGCATTAAATATAGGTAAAAAAATAACTAATTACACAGTTTAGTTTAAAATCACGAGATGAATCTTTTGAGCCTAGTTGGTCTACGATCGGACAATATTTATCAAATAAGACGAAAATAATACTATTCATCAGGTTTATTTTTTACCACCATCTAAACAAGGCCTAGTTAAAGATTAGTTAATAATATAGGGTGCCATACGTCGTTGTACATGCTTTGGCAAAAGACAAGGAGCTCTGTTTAAACAAAGGTTTTAAGGTCACATCAGTTTTCAGTCCGGCTGAGTTCAGTAGACCAGGAGTAGAGTGTAGGCTGTCCACTCCACCCCATTCCCAGAGCAAGTGCTCCTACTCCTACTAGGAGCAAAGTTGCGAGATAGCGACTCTCCTCCCTCTCCTTCCTGCCGGACTAATTTCATTTTTCCTCCTTTCATGATTCCCAACAGGGTTTCGATCGATCTTCTTGTTTCAACGTTTGGCAGAGGGATTCCTGGCTTTGTTCCACGATTCTAGGTGCGTGCCCGTGACCATGTTGAGCATGCACTTGATGGTTTGGTGGTTTAGCACTTCGCTTCATGTTCATTTGTGGTGTACCTATATACAGTAATACAAAACAAAAATCTTTTGCAGTAGTAGCTCTGCTGTTTGAGCCTGAAGCAGCAGGATTAGGAAGGCAAGGCCTTATTTAGTTGTCCAATTCTGAGCTTACCAAATCGCTGTGCCAGCACTTGTAGCGTACTGTACCATTTTATTTTTATTTAATAATTGTCCAAACATCGATTAATTGGACTCAAAACGTCCGTCTCGTAACGTACAACCAAACTGTGCAATTAGTTTTTTATTTCATCTGCATCTAGTACTTCATACATATATCGTATTTTGTATTTTGATGTGATGAGAATCTTCTTTTTACATAGTATTAAATTCTGGATTTTGAAAGAAACTAAACAGTAAAGTGTAATGACTCACCAAATACATGTCCTTCAAAGATGTGATCCCTTGAAATCTTGTAGTACTCACTCCACTAGATAAGTGGGGTACAGCACCTCCAGGAAGAACGAAGGCGTCTACTATTAATTTCAACGCGTGGAGCTGATTGTGGTGACCCCCTATCTATCAATCGTGGATTCTGTGCCAAACAGCGCGCACGGGGGCACATCAATTGAATCCTCTGTACTTTCCTACAAAACAAATAATACAGGGCAGGGAAATGGGCCCGTGTCCTCGTGTCCGGATTTAGTGAGGGTAGCCTTTCCGGTTTCCTTCCCTTGATGCAGGCTCTCCCTCTCGGTCTCTCTCGTCTCTCCTCTTCTGAAATGAAACAAGCAGCAACATGCAACGGAGGGGGTAAAATGTGGAGATTTGCTGGTGCCAAAACCTCACTTGTTACCGCAAACTTTTCAATTTGGCTTTCACGAACACAAAAGTTTCCACCACCTTTGACGTTGATGTGAAGCTTTGAACACTGTACTGCTTACTAACGAGAGTAGTAGACTCGCACACATCAGCTTCTGTCGTCGTTCAATCTTTACAGGTCGCCAAAGTGTCACGAATTCAGTCAAAGTGTCTCCCTTTACCACTTCATGTATGTGCTCGTACAATGATTTCAGTGTGTGGTGGTAAACTAGACCGATGACCGATCTGATGCATGGCGTGACATTATTCACCGTTGTAAAAAGGCAGGGAGGAAGCTGGACGAACTGGTGCCCCGGCTAGGCCTCAACGTGAACAATCTCCTACTTTTTTCCTTCACTGTTGAAGGGATTCCAAAAGGCTTTATTAAATGACAAAAATCGTGGCAGCTTTTGTTCGGACCACAGTGCTCCTGCTCGCATCGGCTACATGGATGGATCATGGATGGCACTATTTGACCCAGTACGTCCAGTTCATTTTGCACAGAAACTATGCCATGTGGAGTGACTTGTGAACACACGGGGACCGGCACACAGCGAGCCAGCAATGGAAAGGTCACGGCTTTCAATTTCTAGCACAAGAAATTTACTGACCAGCGTGTGTAAAAATTTCAATAAATTTTGTTTAAAACAGTGTCCGTTCCCCCTTGGCGTTTACGATGGAATGGAAGAGACGGATGGATCGGCTGCCAAGTCCAACTGAGGACCACTCTAGATCTTGCGCAGGGAAAGGTGACAAATGTTCTACCTAGAGATTACGGCCTTGTCTCCATTAGACACGAACAAATTCTTTAGGGTCTCCAAAGGCCAAAAACAAAGGCTTTTCTTTTGCCGGCCTTTTTTCGTTTCACTCTGCTGCTCGCTTGTTTGTCACCTTGTCCCTAGGTGGCTAGATGTATGGTCATCTCTGGGATCAGGATCACGATCAGGATCAGGACCATGCCCCTAGCTTATAGTATATCTGTCAAATCCCTTGGGTAATCTGTGTTAAATAATCAAATGAGCAGCGGCAAACAGCATACTACTAATCTACTACCTCCTTCTTAAAAAGAATAATATAATTGTAGTCATGTCCTTACTCAAAATATCTGAAATTTAATCAAAACTAAAGAAAATATTTATCCATGACACCAAACATGGATAATACAAAAATAGATTCTTCTTTAACCTATCGTCTTTCATAACCAATACTCAGTCCGGTGCAGTGGCGGATGTAGATCTCTCTCCCTCTCTCGCTTGGGGTGAGGGGTCTTCTGCCCCTAGCCCCCCTATGGATCCGCCCCTGGCCCGGTGGACCACATTGCCATGACAAGTTTGTGTCCCAATAAGATCATTGCAGGACGATGGGGAGCCGACACTCGTGCTTGGATTCAGAAAAGAAGTAGCCAGGATTTAGAAAAGAAGAAGGCAGCGTCATCGTACATGATGAATTGGATGTCGCGAACGACTGTAGGCAGCTCCACCGTATCTCCCGTGGGCACCCGGAAGGGCCTCTCGCGGATGACAGCGACAGTTTGGTTGAAGAGGCTAACAATGATCTGTAGGCCGGTGAAGAGGACGACTCTGCCTTACGGGTTCGCTTATTGCTCCTGAAACAAGATAAAAACCCGCATACCCCCCCCCCCCGTCCCCAGCGTGTGATGGGTCCCCAAAATATTTGTGTGGTATAACATCGAACCTCATAAACATTAGACTCTGACTAAGAGATACACTCGTCATAGATCGGGGAAGTGTTTGTTTGGTTCATCGTACCTATTGACGCGAAAATATGGATCCTCGCATAGCACACGTAGAGGTCTGCAAGATCGTGTGAGACAAGAGACTTCGAGATTCCCTAAATGTGATGCGTCGTTGTGTGCTTCGAGGATGAGGGGCACCTCAAAGACAGACGTTACGTGACCAGTGCGGCTGGCTGAAGTAGGAACCATACAACAACGTATCTAGGCTAATGTCGCGGACGGGAGGGTACAATGTGTGGGATCCCAGGGCGACGACGATGAGGATGGCCAACCTCCTAAACTAACCTTGTTACTATAATAGTCAACTAAGCTAGCCTCTCGGTGATGTCCGGTCTTGAGAATTTATATGCTCGGTCATCACCATCATCAGAACAGAAAATTGGTATGTGATATGCAATTGAATGCCAACACTGTTGTTTGACATGAAGAAGACGAAGTGGATGTTTGACTCAAACTCACTATTTTTGTAATTTGTTAGGATGCATGTGCCCTCATACACACAAGGTAGCTTCGCCCATGAGGTGCATTAAGTATTGTTTGTGTGGGACCAATGAGACTACTGATCATATAGCAAAAATCTTTTTTTTACAACTATATAGCAAAAGCCTTATTGTTTTGCTTCAAGCAGGGCTTAGGGTACGTGGAAAGCAAAGGGTGCCTCAATTTGCAAGATAACTTTTATTATTTAATTCTCTTGGCATGCAAGGATTACCACATTAAGCTTATAATGTTTCCTATTATTTTGTGGGGTATATTTGGAATGTTAGGAATAAGACAAGGATAGAGAAAAAGTTCCTAAGCTTGTTTGATGAAGTTTTCTCCAAACTTTTTTACATTCTTACATAAATGGCGATTTTTCTGAAGGAGGAAGATGCTAATTTTTTTGGACGACAAGGTAAGAAGAATGAAGACGTGATTGAAGGCATTTTGGAGGAGAACTGAAGATCTCCAAATAGAAGGCATTGTGTGAAGTTATGGAGTTATATCAGCTGTAGAAGTAGCTTTGTGCTGGTCTTTCTTCTTTTGTGGTCTGCTACTATTTTGTGGCAGAACCTCCGAAATCATATGGCCCACACGCATGATTATTGTCTAAACCAACTCCAAATAACCATGACTGTGTTCCATACGACTTAAAAAGTCTGTCGGGTAAATCCTGAATCATCCACGATTCTCCAAGCAGAATCAATCGTTGTAGAGAGACATTGCAGTATTACACAGTTTGATATAAATAATATACAACGGAGTAAAACAGCGGAAGACTTACAATAACATAAGTTTACAAATCTCTGAGTTTCAAATATTTACAATAATAGGTTTAGGTTATACAAACCATAATAGTAGTGGAGTAACAGTAGATTACAATACTAAACAAAAGCTCTGCCCAAGAGCTAAACACCTTACTCGTCGTCGCTTTCCTCGACGACTGTCATGCAGCAGGATGCAAAACACTCCTGCCCATGAGGCTCACCTGCAACAAGGGTTTAACAAACCCTGAGTACAAAAGTACTCAACAAGACTGACCCGACGAAAAAGAAGGGTGGAGACTCAAGAAATGCAGGTTAGAGGGACAAGGTAAGGTCTGTAGGAGATAAGATTTTTTTTGCAGAAAAGCTTAGCAAAGAAAAGTTGCTTGGGCTAGCTCCCATTATCAACCAACTTCATTATTGATCCTTAATTTTTGTTCAAGTTGTTACTACGATGATGAACAGTGATCGAGTCTTCTTCTCCAAGAAGCAACGGCGATTCGAATCCATTTTCATACCCAGCTGGGACCTAGGTCACTGGAATACCGGAGACTTTAACTCCGATGCACCCCAGGTAACCGATATACCGGGATAACAACCGCAGCCGTATATCACCACATGGCACCCGTGAGCTCTGCGGCCCAGCGTACCGAGATACATGGGAATTTAAACCCCACAGTAAAACACACTATGACACAGATGGTATCTCTGGCCCCACGCTAGGTCACTCTATGATATACACGGCTCCAACCATCCGTATACCACTTTATGCATGTGGATTTCTAATTTCTCGATTATCGACAGATCACCATCGGACGGGACCTAGGGCATCAACAGACGAGAACACTACAGAGGGACTCCATTCCCAGTGCAAGTTTGCCATCCGGACTCGATTTATTACTATCATCAAGATCTCAACAAGAAAACAAATCTCATCTTTTTCATTCTTTTGCCTTTGAACAAATAAATAAATAAGCAGGGCTAAGCATTACTACTAATCTTTCTAAGCAGGTAACAAGGAATAAGGAAATAAGACAGGTAATGCAATTTGGTGGGTTTTCACTCAACTCCTATTACTTAATGCAACATGCCATAGCTGAAGCGGTAAAACTTTTATAAATAGAATAGGGTTTGAATGCATCCGGGGCTTGCCTTGGTATTCGGGGTAGACGTTCTCAAACTCTAGTTCAACTCCCGATTCTTGAATCTGCTCGTCCTTCGGATCTGGGCGATAACGTTAACTCTCCGTTAACGAAAACTATTCGATAATTAATATGCTTTAACATGATGGAATAGTAAACATGATGCTCGATGAATGCATGATCAAATTAAGGGATCGAGTACAACTTTTCTTCACGATAAAGTTGCAAGCTAACAAAACTTCGTTTATCGAGCTCATTAGGGTTAACTACGCCATTTAAGAAGTTAATTAAACACATAAAATAACGTTAATTAAGCCCTAATGACATGATTAAGATAAGCATAAACAATTAATTAAAGTACCAAAGGTCATTAGGGTTAATGACCTAAGGTCATCAATCGATCCCAAAGTCAAACAAATCCTATAATGATTAAGCTCAACTAAAGGGATTAATTAATTATTTAAAAGCATTAAAGAAAGGCATAAAATTAAAGTTATCAAATTAAGCCCAAAATTTTATTTTAGAAAGCTCTTAGCCTAATTAGATGGCAAAACAAACTTCAGAATTAAAAAGCCAATTATTTTATTTATTAAAAATCATTGAAGGTCCATTTTCTAATTAAAAGGCTAATTTTAACATATGCAAAAGTACTCAAATTTGGTATTTCATATTTTTCCTAGGTAGATAACATCATAAGGAACACTCACAAAAATTTTCAGAATTTTTGGAGCTATGTATGAATTACTATGATTTTTCAAAGAAAATAGCATTTAAATCATTTTCTGAAAATAGAAAAAGAAAATCGGCAATATACCAACTTTGTAGCTCTTGTCAAGATCTACAAACTGTCTTTTTAGAGTATCTCCAAATTCCCTATAGATTTTGAATTACAGAAAAGGGGATAAAACTAGGTTTTGAAATAAAGGGTTTTTGAAATAGAATTTAAACTTAATTTGGTTTCTAACTTAATTTGTTGGTTATTAGTGATCACAAACATCATCCAAGGATATTTTTAGGTCATTGACCCAATGACACCCTTGGTTGAACAAGTTGACTTTTGGAAAACCTTTTATAGCATTTCCAATTTGCATTTAAATTTGAATAGCCAGACTCAGAAATAAGCTTTTGAATCCAAATTTAATTTTAAATATGGAAATCATTTTTAGGGTTGGACTTAGACTTATATACTATGCTTGACACTAGTGTAAACATAGTTTACACCTCAAGTACATAGAGTATAAACTAAGTATTTGCAATGACATTCGAAAATAGGGTTTTATTATTTCATGTGACAAACATTACAGAAGCTCAATCAACCTATGAAATGTAAACTTGTTTTAGTTGATGCACATTAGGGTTGACTTAAACATAAATGCTTTGCAGTGCATATGATGACATGGCATGTTTTAGTTAATATAACACCAGAGGTGTTACAGCCTTTCCCCCTTAAAGAAATCTCGTCCCGAGATTTAAAGCCTTGAGTGAAGTAATGGAAAAGGAAATGTGTCAGGAAAACACACTTCAACTTGGTTTATAAAGGAAAGGAATTGTACCACTCAAATAGAGAAGTTACAACTCGTAGAGGAGATTATCACTTAGATAGAAGCATAAAACTCCGGGAAGTTTTCTAATAGGTAATCCTCTGATTCCCAAGTAGCTTCTTCTTCTGAATGTTGATCCCATTGTATCTTATACCACTTGATTGTTCTGCTTCGTGTAACACGGTCTTTCTGATCCAAAACTCAAATTGGATATTCGGAGTAAGTCAAGTCAGGTTCAAGTTCAATACCTTCAACATCAATGACTTTATCTGGTACACGGAGGCACTTTTTGAATTGGGACACATGGAACACATTGTGTACAACCGACAATTGTTCAGGTAATTGCAGACAATATGCTGACTGTCCACATCTTTCTATAATTGGAAATGGTCCAATGTAACGAGGTGCTAACTTACCCTTGACTCCAAATCGGGTAACTCCTTTCATGGGTGACACCTTTAGATACACGTGATCTCCCTTATCGAAACACAATGGTCGACGCCTTTGGTCCGCATAACTCTTCTGACGAGATTGTGCTATCTTTATATTCTGTTGTATCTGTTTAACTTTTGCTTCAGTTTCTTTTACCAAATCAACTCCGAAGAATCTTCTTTCTCTGGGTTCAGACCAACTTAACGGAGTTCTACATCTGCGACCATATAATGCTTCAAATGGTGCCATTTTTATACTTTCTTGATAACTATTGTTATAAGAGAACTCGGCTAAGGGTAAACACTCATCCCATTTCTTTGGAAAATTAAGAACACATGCTCTCAACATATCTTCAAGTATTTGATTTACTCTTTCAGTCTGACCTCCTGTTTGGGGATGGTAGGCTGTACTGTGATCAGTACCTAAAGACTTGTGTAATTGCTTCCAAAACTGGGAGACAAACTGTGTGCCTCTATCAGAAACAATTGTCTTTGGTATTCCATGAAGACTTATGATACGCTCAAAATACAGTTTGGCATATTGCGAGGCTGTAGTTGCAGTTTGAACTGGAAGAAAATGTGCGGACTTTGTGAGTCGATCCACTATAACCCAAATTGAATCAAAACCCTTTGCTGTCCTGGGTAGACCTACTATAAAGTTTATACTTATATCTTCCCATTTCCAAGCTGGAATAGGTAATGGCTGAAGTTCTCCTGCTGACTTCAAATGTATAGCTTTGACTCTCTGACAAGTACACTGAGCCACATACTTAGCAATTTCTATTTTCATCTTGGTCCACCAAAACTTCTATTTCAGATCATGATACATTTTATTGCTTCCTGGATGAATAGAAAGCTTTGAAAGATGTGCTTCATCAAGGATCTTTTGTCTCAACTCAGGATCTTTTGGTATAACCAGACGATTTTTATACCATAAGACATCTGTTTCATCAATTGTGAAACAAGAAACCTTTTTTCGTCTAACTTTCTTTTTAATATGTTCAATGCCTTCATTACTTCTCTGTGCAGCAATAATTTAATCTCTGAGGGTTGTCTCAACAGCAATGTTAGACAAACTTCCTTGTCACACCATTTCTATACCCAGCTTTTCTATGTCATGACATATAGAGACATTCCAAGGCTTCACTGTTAAACAATGACAGTGACTTTTTCGACTAAGTGCATCAGCCACTACATTGGCTTTACCAGGATGGTAATAGATTTCCAAGTCATAATCATAGATTAACTCTAACCATCTTCTTTGCCTCATATTCAACTCATCTTGAGTGAATATGTATTTCAAACTCTTGTGATCACTATAAATATTACATTTATTATCCCATAGATAATGTCGCTATATTTTTAAGGCATGGACAACAGCTGCCAATTCCAAATCATGTGTTGGATAATGCTCCTCATGCTTTTTCAACTGCCGGGAAGCATAAGCAATAACTTTTCCCTCTTGCATCAACACACATCCAATACCTATACCCGAAGCATCACAATACATATCAAACGGCTTCTCAATGTTTGGCTGTGCTAGGATAGGTGCAGTAGTCATTAGTTTCTTCAATTTCTGAAATGCTTCTTCACAGGCAGGTGACCAAACAAACTTGACATCATTTTTTAACAATTCAGTTATTGGCTTTGATATCTTTGAGAAATCTGGTATAAAACGATGGTAATATCCCATCATTCCCAGAAAACTTCGAACTTGATGCACTGTCTTTGGTGGTTTCCAATCAAGTATATCCTTTACTTTACTAGGATCAACAGCAACACCCTTGCTTGATAACACATGTCCAAGAAATTTTACTTCCCTTAACCAAAACTCACACTTACTAAACTTGGCATATAGTTGATGTTCTCTTAAACGCTGCAGAACAATTCTGAGATGTTCAGCATGTTCTTCTTCATTTTTGGAATATATCAATATGTCATCAATAAAGACAACCACAAACTTATCAAGTTCTAGCATGAACACTGAGTTCATCAAATACATAAAATAGGCCGGTGCATTGGTAAGTCCAAAAGACATAACCAAATATTCATACAGACCGTACCGAGTGGTAAAAGCGGTCTTTGGAACATCTTCTGGGTGAATCTTGATTTGATGATACCCAGATCGAAGATCAATCTTAGAGAACACTTTTGCTTCTGCCAATTGATCAAAAAGCAGATCAATGCGGGGTAGAGGATACTTATTTTTGATTGTTACCTCATTCAAGGGACGATAATCCACACATAACCTCAAACTTTAATCTTTCTTTTTCACAAAGAGAGCAGGGCATCCCCAGGGGGATGAGCTAGGTTGAATAAAACCTTTATCTCGTAGCTCTTGCAATTGGGTCTTAAGCTCTGCTAACTCAGGTGGTGCCATCCGATAAGCTCTTCTGGATATAGGAGCAGTACCAGGTTTCAAATCAATTCTAAACTCCACATTTCTATCGGGAGGTAAACCCGGTAACTCATCGGGAAATACATCAGGAAACTCATAAACCACTGGTATATCCTCAATTTCTTTTATAGAAGTTGCACATACCTTTTGAACATTCCTCTTAAGTGTCGGAAGTTGGATAAGAAGTGTAGTTTTACAATTGGGTATGTTCAATCTCACAGTTCTATTCAGGATGTCTATCACAGCGCCATGCCGTTTCATCCAATTCATACCTAGGATCACATCTATATCTTGATCCTTTAATATTATCATATCAGTGGGAAAAATATACCCACCCAAACTTACTGGCACATCATGTACCATTTCTTTAGTACACATACGCCCTCCAGGCGATTGTATAAAGAACTGTTCTTTTGTCCCCATTATTAGAATTTCATGTGTCTTAACAAATGTACCATTAATGAATGTATGAGATGCACCAGAATCAAATAACAGAATTGCAGTATGATCAGCAACAGGAAACGTACCCATCATGACGGGCTCTCCTTCTGGGATTTCCCCAACTTGAGTGTAGAACACTCTACCAGACTTCTTTTCATCTTTATTATTTGACACCTTCCGATTTCCTGCCTTATGCTGACTCTGTGGTTGTTGTTGTGGTACAAACGCTCTAGGGACATAAGAATTATACTGTCTCGGATGCGGGCAGTTTTGTGAAAAATGCCCAGGCTTTTCGCAGTTATAACAGGGGAAGATTGGTGGCTGGAAATTGGGTTACGAACACCAGGGGCATTCGGCTGTCGTGGGTATGAAAGATTAGCAACAGGACGAGCGAATGCCTGTTGCGGTGCTTGGTATTATTGTGGACGATAGGACGGACGGAAATGATTCTGAGGGTGATAGATTATTTTCTTGCGTTTTGGGTTGCCACCAGAAAATCCAGAGGGTACACTTTTCTTCCTTTTAGTTTCCAGATGCTGACGATTCTTATCTTCATAGGATATAGCAATGTTTACTGCCTCATGAAAAGTGGCATTAGGACTTGCAGTCATCATTCTCTGGATTTTACTATTCAGACCTCTCAGGAAACACTCTTTCTTTTTACGGTCAGTACTAACATAGTCTGACGCGTATTGAGATAAGTGATTGAATTTGCCAAAATATTGCATTATTGACATATCACCTTGCCTCAAGGAAAGAAATTCTTCAAGTTTTATAGTCATTATTCCCTCGGGAATAAAATGTGCTCAAAAGGCTTCTCGAAACTCAGTCCAAGTAATGCGATGGCCTTCGGGCTGAGCAGCAACAAAATTTACCCACCAGGCTCCTGCAGTTCCTCTTAACTGCTGTGCTGCAAACATGGGCTTTTGATACTTTGTGCACTCAATTAGCCCAAACTTTTGTTCCATAGTGCGGAGCCAATCATCGGCCTCCTTGGGTTCATCTACTCTGGTGAAAACCGGAGGACGGGTGTCTGTGAAATCCACATATGTGGTTTCATCTCTATGGTTCCGCCCATGATTTCCCTGTCGGGCATCCTGATTTTGATTTTGAGCCATCATTGTGGTTGCAGTGACTAATGCTGCAACTGCATCAGCTAGAGTGGGTGGAACTGGTGGAGGATTAGGGATATCACCTCCATCCTGAGATGAGCCAGCAGCATCATGAGAACGGGTGTGAGCAGGCATCTGTTGATAAACAAACTATACTTTATTCACAAAACCTTATTGGATTTCATAAGGATATATTACAATAGTGCAACACACTTATGATACACTATTTTTATTACATCAGTCTGCACTCCGGCAAGACTCCCCACACCTACTAGGCTTTAGAAAGCAGAGAAAGGATAGATTAAACATCTTACTTTCCAATCTCCTTATTCATCCTCCTCAGGATCCTCTTCCTCTTCAGGATCTTCCGCCTCTTCAGGCTCTTCCTCTACTATTTCTGGATCTTCTTCTTCCATAACATCTTCATCTTCGTTCTCTATATCCATTTGATTTTCTTCTTCTTCATCAATGACATCCTCATCGACAGATTCCATTTCTTCAGGATCTTCTTCTTCCTCATCCTGACCCATTACAAGACCAAGGTCATCCTAGATTGCCTGTCTTTGATATTCAGGATCCAATAAGTTATTCAACCTCACACATTCATCATCAGCTTCCTCCGCATACTCCTCCAAATCTTCCACATAATCCTTAAGTTCTTGGATACGAATATTTGCTGCATCTTCTCGTGCCCAAGCATAATTTCTTTAGTGCTTCATATGCTTCCGGGATCGCCTCAACTGAGTGATTTTGGCGGCCTCTTCAATCCTGTCAGCTTCAACCCTCTCCAACTCGGACCTAAGCCTCACTATTTCCGCTTGGGGATCCAGATGCGGATTGCTACTGCTTTCACCGATCTCATATCTGGGGGCTAACTAATGTCGAGGTACCCCTTTTGGTGCAGTGCTCTTACGAGGAGTTTGCTTGGTAATGGCCATCCTGAAGCAAGATAGGATTGATACTACTTAACCCAAACTATTTTAAAAGGGAAAGTAATTAAACAGATTAATTAAGCATGATGCATGAACGAACTTACGATCTAAACGTAAAAGGGTTGTAAAGCAACACTTACATATAATTAACCTTTATAACATAGGGCAATATAATATGCTATTCCACCACCACACTTTGTAAAATCAGAATAAGGGTCGATAGAAAGAATCATAGACAAGGAATAAGCAATTTGGACCCAAAATAGTCAAGTTAAAATTATTTGACTCAAAACTTTTAAAATTTTCACAAGAGAATACTACAACAACTCTTTTTAACAATGATCCAGCTCCGATACCAGCTGTGGCAGAACCTCCTAAATCATATGGCCCACACGCATGATTATTGTCTAAACCAACTCCAAATAACCATGACTGTATTCCATACGACTTAAAAAGTCTGTCGGGTAAATCCCGAATCATCCACGATTCTCCGAGCAGAATCAATCGTTGTAGAGAGACATTGCAGTATTACACAGTTTGATAAAAATAATATACAACGGAGTAAAACAGCGGAAGACTTACAATAACATAAGTTTACAAACCTCTGAGTTTCAAATATTTACAACAATAGGTTTAGGTTATACAAACCATAATAGTAGTGGAGTAACAGTAGATTACAATACTAAACAAAAGCTCTGCCCAAGAGCTAAACACCTTACTCGTCATCGCTTTCCTTGACGACTGTCATGCAGCAGGATGCAAAACACTCCTGCCCATGAGGCTCACATGCAACAAGGGTTTAACAAACCCTGAGTACAAAAGTACTCAACAAGACTGACCCGACGAAAAAGAAGGGTGGAGACTCAAGAAATGCAGGTTAGAGGGACAAGGTAAGGTCTGTAGGAGATAAGATTTTTTTTTCAGAAAAGCTTAGCAAAGAAAAGTTGCTTGGGCTAGCTCCCATTATCAACCAACTTCATTATTGATCCTTAATTTTTGTTCAAGTTGTTACTACGATGATGAACAGTGATCGAGTCTTCTTCTTTGAGAAGCAACGGCGATTCGAATCCATTTTCATACCCAGCTGGGACCTAGGTCACTAGAATACCGGAGACTTTAACTCCGATGCACCCCAGGTAACCGATATACCGGGATAACAACCGCAGCCGTATATCACCACATGGCACCCGTGAGCTCTGCGGCCCAGCGTACCAAGATACATGGGAACTTAAACCCCACAGTAAAACACACTATGACACAGATGGTATCTCTGGCCCCACGCTAGGTCACTCCATGATATACACGGCTCCAACCATCCGTATACCACTTTATGCATGTGGATTTCTAATTTCTCGATTATCGACAGATCACCATCGGACGGGACCTAGGGCATCAACAGACGAGAACACTACAGAGGGACTCCATTCCCAGTGCAAGTTTTCCATCCGGACTCGATTTATTACTATCATCAAGATCTCAACAAGAAAACAAATCTCATCTTTTTCATTCTTTTGCCTTTGAACAAATAAATAAATAAGCAGGGCTAAGCATTACTACTAATCTTTCTAAGTAGGTAACAAGGAATAAGGAAATAAGACAGGTAATGCAATTTGGTGGGTTTTCACTCAACTCCTATTACTTAATGCAACATGTCATAGCTGAAGCGGTAAAACTTTTATAAATAGAATAGGGTTTGAATGCATCCGGGGCTTCCCTTGGTATTCGGGGTAGACGTTCTCAAACTCTGGTTCAACTCCCGATTCTTGAATCTGCTCATCCTTCGGATCTGGGCGATAACGTTAACTCTCCGTTAACGGAAACTATTCGATAATTAATATGCTTTAACATGATGGAATAGTAAACATGATGCTCGATGAATGCATGATCAAATTAAGGGATCGAGTACAACTTTTCTTCATGATAAAGTTGCAAGCTAACAAAACTTCGTTTATTGAGCTCATTAGGGTTAACTACGCCATTTAAGAAGTTAATTAAACACATAAAATAACGTTAATTAAGCCCTAATGACATGATTAAGATAAGCGTAAACAATTAATTAAAGTATCAAAGGTCATTAGGGTTAATGACCTAAGGTCATCAATCGATCCCAAAGTCAAACAAATCCTATAATGATTAAGCTCAACTAAAGGGATTAATTAATTATTTAAAAGCATTAAATAAAGGCATAAAATTAAAGTTATCAAATTAAGTCCGAAATTTTATTTTAGAAAGCTCTTAGCCTAATTAGATGGCAAAACAAACTTTAGAATTAAAAGCCAATTATTTTATTTATTAAAAATCATTAAAGGTCCATTTTCTAATTAAAAGGCTAATTTTAACATATGCAAAAAGTACTCAAATTTGGTATTTCATATTTTTCCTAGGTAGATGACATCATAAGGAACACTCACAAAAATTTTCAGAATTTTTTGAGCTATGTATGAATTACTATGATTTTTCAAAGAAAATAGCATTTAAATCATTTTCTGAAAATAGAAAAAGAAAATCTGCAGAGTACCCCCGCGCTGACCGACGGAGCGCCGGCGGTTGACCGTCGATTCCTCGCCGTCGGCGAGGTTTTCGGCGACCGGACTTGTCCCTACAGGCTTATCTCGACACGGCGCGTCGATTGAGGTAACTAACGGCGCGGCTGAGCGGCGGCGCCACCCACGCCGACGGCCATGGCGGCGCGGCGGAGCGGCGGCCCGGCGGCGTCGCTCATCGGAGTGATTTCTAGCGACGATGACCACACGAACTCACGCAGGGCACTCAAACGGACGAGTTTGGCAACTAAATGAGGTCACTCCCGGTCCCTGGCCAAAACGACAACGCGTGCGGCGGAGCGGCATGGCCGTGCCGGCGGCGATTCACGGTGGCCGGCGGCTACAACAAGGGATTGATAAAATTGATGATGCAAACAGCTGCAGGAGCTCACCCCGGTGCTGATGCGCACGTTAATGGAGGCTCGGAGCGTCTGGGCTGAACTGCGGTCGGCGGCGCTGATGGCGGCGGCGGCGCTCCGATGACAAGACAGCGTCACGGCGGTCTCCGGCGATGCGCTGCTCAAACTAAGGTGCGCATCAGGAGCAGTGGGACACGGAGAACACGGTAGCGGGGTTAAGGGTAAAATATATTCACCTCCGGCGGCGGCAAACGGCGGCGATGGCACGGCGGCTCGACTGGCCGGCCGTGGAGAAGAAGACGGTGTGCGGGTGGTTCAAGCGAGGAGAGCAAGCACTAACTGGCCCAAGATGACCATGAGGACGTGGCGGAGCTGTGGGCAAGAGCAATTGGACAGAGGTGGAACGTCGACGGTGAATTTCAGCGTCGGAGCGAGGTCGTCGGCGACGGCGGCGGGAGGAAGAAAGAAGAAGAACTCGGCCACGGCGACGGTATTTATAGGGCGGAGTCGAAGGATGGACTGGCGACACGAAGGTGATGAAGCCGGCCATGGCGATCGCCGATAGGGTTAGGTACTGTTCGAGTTAATTATAGAAATGCCATTCGTTTCAAAATACAAATTGCTTCAAAATTTATATAAGAATTTGAAAATCTCCAAAAATATCATTTGCATAAATTTTAAAGAGCTACACTTTTCCTTTAACTGGCATCCTCAAATTCTATATAGATTTTGAAATTTGAATTCAGATTTAGAAAGGGGATAAAACCCTAGAAACAAACATTTGAAATTACTTTTGATTTTTCAATAAAACTTGAAAATCTTAAAAACTATGAAATGTTGAGCTTGTCAAACCAAACATTTTTCATATACAAAATTTTCCAAATTTATGTATATTTTTTGAATTATGGTTTTAAAATCAAAAGGGGATAAATGCTAGAAACTGTATTTTCAAATTAATTTGAATTTCCTTTTGGAAACTTGAAAAGTTTATATATCAACTTTGTAGCTCTTGTCATGATCTACAAACTGTCTTTTTATAGTATCTCCAAATTCCCTATAGATTTTGAATTACAGAAAGGGGATAAAACTAGGTTTTGAAATAAAGGGTTTTTGAAATAGAATTTAAACTCAATTTGGTTTCTAACTTAATTTGTTGGTTATTAGTGATCACAAACATCATCCAAGGACATTTTTAGGTCATTGACCCAATGACACCCTTGGTTGACCAAGTTGACTTTTGAAAAACCTTTTATAGCATTTTCAATTTACATTTAAATTTGAATAGCCAGACTCAGAAATAAGCTTTTGAATCCAAATTTAATTTCAAATATGGAAATCATTTTTAGGGTTGGACTTAGACTTATACACTATGCTTAACACTAGTGTAAACACAGTTTACACCTCAAGTACATAGAGTATAAACTAAGTATTTGCAATGACATTCGAAAATAGGGTTTTATTATTTCATGTGACAAACATTACAGAAGCTCAATCAACCTATGAAATGTAAACTTGTTTTAGTTGATGCACATTAGGGTTGACTTAAACATAAATGCTTTACAGTGCATATGATGACATGGCATGTTTTAGTTAATATAACACCAGAGGTGTTACATGTTTGCATTGGGGAGTTACATTGATGATGTCTCGGAACCTAGAGTTGTAAACTGGTTCTCCAAATTAATTTTCTTTTCTTCTTTTGGTTGAGTCTATTACTTTAACTTTTTCTCGAACGCGCAAAAAATTTGTGCATTTTTGCATTTAAATAGAAAAGTTTCTTATAACCCGTGCTTTCGCGCGTTTTTGGAGAGAAGATATTACATTAAGCGCTACTCCCGCACTTTACATCGTAAGCGGATTACTCACTAAATCGACAACTGTAACACCTCTGGTGTTATATTAACTAAAACCTGCCATGTCATCATATGCACTGCAAAGCATTTATGTTTAAGTCAACCCTAATGTGCATTAACTAAAACAAGTTTACATTTCATAGGTTGATTGTGTTTCTGAAATGTGTTGTCACATGAAATAATAAAACCCTACTTTCGAATGTCATCTCAAATACTTAGTTTATATTCTATGTACTTGAAGTGTAAACCGTGTTTACACTAGTGTAAGCATAGTGTATAAATCTAAGTCCAACCCTAAAAATGATTTCCATATTTGAAGTTGAATTTGGATTTCAAAGCTTATTCCCGAGCCTTGCAATTCAAATTTAAATTCAAATTGGAAAGCTATAAAAGGTTTTTCGAAAGTCAACTTGGTCAACCAGGGGTGTCATTGGGTCGTTAACCTAAAAATGTCCTTGGATGATGTATGTGATCACTAATAACCAACCAATTAAATTAGAAACCCAATCGAGTTTGAATTCGGTTTCAAAAACCCTTTATTTCAAAACCTAGTTTTATCCCCTTTTCTATAATTCCAAATCTAAAAAGAATTTGAGGATACTCTAAAAATATAGTTTGTAGGTCTTGATAGGAGCTACAAAGTTGGTATTCAAAGTTTTTTAGGTTTTCAAAAATAATTTAAATAAATTTGAAAATACAGTTTTCTAGCATTTGTCCCCTTTTGATTTTAAAACCATAATTTAAAAATTATGCATAATTTTGGAAAACTTTGTATATGAAAAATGTTTGTCTTGATTAGTTGAGCATTTCATAGTTTTGAAGATTTTCAAGTTTTATTGAAGAATCAAAAGTAATTTAATTGTTTGTTTCTAGGGTTTTATTCTCTTTTTGAATTTGAATTCATATTTCAAAATCCAGACAGAAGTTGAGAATGCCAGTTAAATGAAAAGTGTAGCTCTTGAAAAGTTATGCAAATTCTATTTTTGGATATTTTCAAGTTCTTATATAAATTTTGGAGTAATTTGTAATTTTAAACGAGTGGTAATTCTGTAATTTCTTGAACAGCACCGAGACCTATCGTCGGCCGCCATCGCCGGCTTCTCAAGCCGCGCCACCGTCCACCGCTGCACATGCCACGGCCGCCAGCATGCTCCTGGACGCGCGAAGCTTCGCCATCGCCATGTCGCTCGTCCATGCCTCGCCCCTGCCCTATAAATAGGTCGGCCGCCGCCATTTCCCTTCTTGTTTATCCCTGCTGCCGTCGCCGACGACCTTGCTCCGCCGCCCAAATTCGCCACCGTCGCTTCATCTCTGCCCGGTTCATCTTTCCTGAAGCTCCACCTTGATCTTGCACTTCGATTGAGCTAGCTCGTGCTCGCTCTCTCCGCCCGAGTCGCCCGCACGACGTCGTCTTCCTCGCGACCGGTCGCCGAGCCACCACGAGCTTCCTCGCCGTTCACCGCCGCAAGGTGGAAAATATTTTACCTTTAACCCTCTCATCATGTTCTCCATGCTTCGCTGCCCCTTATGCGCATCTTGGTCGGCCTGATGGTGCACAGGAAGCGTCGGAACGCCGTCCTTGCCACCGGAGCGCCGCCGCCGCCATTAGCGCCGCCGTCCACAGCTCGACTCAGTCACTCCGGGCTTTCATTAGCGTGCGCATTAGACCCGTGGTGAGCTCCTGCACCTGTCCATGCCCTCAATTTTACCTCCCTTGCACCGTAGACGTAGGTCGACGTGGCTCGCCGTCGGTGCGACCTTGCCGCTCCGCCGCGCGCGTAGCCGTCCGAGCTAGAAGCCAGGGATAACCCCATCTTCTGGCCCAACGCGTTCGAGTCGATGTCCTGCATCTGCCTGTGTCCTCGCTGTCGCCGGAAGTCGCTCCGGTGAGCGTTACCGCCGCACCCGAGCTCCGCTGCGCCGCCATGGCCGGCGTGGGTGCCGCCGTCACTCCGCCGCCACGTTAACTAGCCCAGATTGCTCGTCGTGCCGAGATAAGCCTGTAGGACCAAACCTCGTCGCCGGAGACCTCGCCGTCGGCGAGAAATCGCCGGTCAACCGTCACGCCGCCGTCGGTCAGCGCAGGGACACTGTGCTGATTTTCCTTTTTCTTTTTCCAAGAAATGTTTAAAATGCTATTTTCTTTAGAAAATCATAGTAATTCATATACAGCTCTAAAATTTTTTAAAATTTTTGTGTGTGTTCTTTATGATGTCATCTATCTAGAAAAAATATGAAATGCTAAATTTGAGTACTTTTGCATATGTTAAAATTAGCTCTTTTAATGGAAAAATAAACCTTCAATGATTTTTAATAAATAAAATAATTGGCTTTTAATTCTAAAATTTGTTTTGCCATCTAATTAGACCAAGAGCTTTTCAAAATAAAATTTTAAGCTTAATTAGACAACTTTAATTTTGATGCCTTTATTTTATGTTTTTAAATAATTAATTAACCCTTTAATTAAGTTAATCATTATAGGAATTGTTTGACTTTGGGATTAATTAATGACCTTAGGTCATTAACCCTAATGACCTTTGGCATTTTAATTAATTATTTACGCTTACCTTTATTATATCATTAGGGCTTAATTAACGTTATTTCATGTGTTTAATAACTTTTGTAAATAATGTAGTTAACCCTAATAAACTTAGTAAGTATGTTTTGGTTGGCTTGTAACTTTACCGTGAAGGAAAGTTGTACTCGAGCCATTAATCTGATCATGCATCCATCGAACATCATGTTTACTATTCTATCATATTGAAGCATATGCTTGTATCGTATAGTTTCTGATAACGGAGAGTTTAACGTTGTCGCCCCAGATCCGAAGGAAGAGCAGACTCAGGAGATTGGAGTTGATCCAAAACTTGAGATCGTCTACCCCGAATACCAAGGCAAGCCCCGGATGCATTCAAACCCTATTCTATTTTATAAAATTTTACCGCTTCAGTTATGATATGCTGCATTAAGTAATAGAAGTTGAGTGAAAACCCACCAACTGCATTACTTTTCTTACTTCCATAACCCCTTATTACCTGTTCTAAAAGATGCTAGTAATGCTTAGCCCTGCTTAGTTAATTAAATGTTCAAAGTTAAAAGAATGAAAAAGATGAGTTTGGTTTTTCTATTGAAATCATGATGGTAGTTAATAAATCGAGTCCGGACGGCTAACTTGCATTGGGAACAGAGTCCCTCTGTAGTGTTTTCGTCTGTTGATGCCCTAGGTCCCGTGTCGATGGTGAACTGGTGATATTGAGAAACTAGAAAATCCACATGCATGAAGTGATATACTGATGGTTGGAGCCGGGTATATCATGGAGTGACTTATAGTGGACCAAAGTCCCCACATATGTCATAGTGTGTTATACTGTGGGTTTAAGTTCCTATGTATATCGGTACACTGGGTCGAAGTGCTCATGTGTATCATGTGGTAATATATGGCTGCGGTTGCTATCCCGGTATATCGGTTCATCTGCTACGCTTATGAGTTAGAGTCTCCTGCATAGTAACCTAGGTCCCAGCTGGGTATGAAAATGGATTCGAATCGCCGTTGCTTCTCGGAGAAGAAGACTTGATCGGTGTTCATCATCATAGTAACAACTTGAATAATGAGTAAGGTTTAAGAAAGAAGTTGGATGATAATTTTGGATCTTAAGCAAGACAACTTTTCTTTCTTTCAAACTTTTCTGTAAAATTTTTTATCTCCTGCAAGCCTTACCTTGTCCCTCTAGCATGCATTTCCTGAGTCTTCACTCCTCTTTTTCATCGGGTCAGTCTTGTTGAGTACTTTTGTACTCAGGGTTTGATGAACCCTTGTTGCAGGTGAGCCTCATGGGCAGGAATGCTTCGCATCTTGCTGCATGACAGTCGTCGAGGAAAGTGACGACGAATAGGATATCTCGCTCTTGGGCAGAGCATATAATCAAGATTGATATAATAAGTTATATGGTTATTCCACTGCTATATAGTTTGTAATAATTCAACTTATGGTTTGTAAACGATTTGTAAACTTATGTTATTGTAATCCTTCCGCTGTTTTACTCTGATGTATATTATTTATATAAAATTGTTGTAATACTGCAATGTCTCTTTGTAATGATTGATCCTGCTCGGACAATCATGGATGATTCAGGATTTACCCGACAAACCTTTTAAATTTTATGGAACACATTCATGGTTATTTGGAGTCTGTTTAGACAATAATCATGCGTGTGGGCCATAGAATTTAGGAGGTTCTGCCACAACAACTTAGTCTGCGCACACCGGCTTCAATCCATATATCGGTGGTGGCGTCAATCGCGTCGTCCGTGTCGTCCGCGCGGTCGCCGTGGCCGCGCAGCGTCGGGGAAGAGCTCCCCCATCGCGCCGGCGTCACCGGGCTTGCCGCCAAACATGGCCTCAAGCTCCTGCGTGGCTTCCTCCGTAGTCCTCTCTTGTAGCAGCCCCATCCTCTGCATGATGAGGTACTCGCCTCGCTTGGCTATTACTTTAACTTGAACTAAGTTGTTTTCTATGAAAACAAGATTTCCTCTTTTTTTTTAAAAAAAAAATACTAAATATGACACACTTGTGTGCTCTACCAATGACCGACTGAGCATTTCATCAACCCAAACCCCCGTCTTCTTCCCATACCATGCTATGAATTCAGCTAACCTCAGCAGTTTCAGCACCCCAAGACCTAGATAGATTCAACCAACCTAGCTAGCTGACGGCATCGCGCATTGTGCAGGCAGGCAGTCGTCCACCTAGCTAATAACCTAATGGCACCATCCGGATTCGATTTCGAATAGAACACACTCACATCACAAAACAAAGGTCCTATCCCCCTGCTCTGCCACCACCAGCAAGTGCAAGACATGGGGATTATTCCAAAGCCACCAACACCCCAAGCATGTGGCCGGCCACTTAAACAAGTGCTTAGTAGGTGCATACACTGACGCACGCATGATAATGCAAAAGAAAACTGGGCACTTGCATCTGTTGTTGCCCCTCCTTGAGCCACCCAACATCGGATCCTCTGGGGCAAAGCGACCGTGATCTTCCTTCCAACGGTTGTTTATCATATCAACTCATCACGGTATCGGAGTCCCGAGAGCGATTAGTATTGTAATGATGCGATTACACTATACTTGTTCGCGATGCATTGCACACGATTTGAGTCATCATCACCATCATTAATCGGGAAATGCTTAGCGTATGATTACTGGCTGACAAGTGGGCTCGTTGAATTTCGGTCCACTTGTCGTGGACTCGCCCGCACGTGCGCGGCGAGACCAAGCAACTTGAGGGCCGGTGGGAGACAAAGCACAAGTCCAATAAGACCAAATTGACCGGACAAAATGGCGAGGCGTGATCTGATCACGAGAGAGATTGAAATGTTTGGGACTTGCTGCCGGAGTGTGTCGGGTCTCAAGTTGGTGCCTTGATCTTGATGCGTCCAACATGCAACAAGAACGGAGCTAGCAGCTGCAATGCAAGAGACCGAGACCAGCTCGTGGCCATTAGGAGAGTTGCAGAATCAGAGGACGCATTTTTAACTCAAGTTGCCAAGGTTGCAATTTCAAAACTTCTTGGGCTGAATGCTTTTGCACTTAGGTTACAAATGCAAACTTCGTCTGTCTCGACAATGTAGCAAGTATCCAAGAGAACCTCTTTGTTTTTATGGGAAATAGAAACAGTGTCATAAAATTTCCGTACTAACGAATCCCGTAGCGAATGGCAGCTTCTTGTAAATAATCTCTGCAGGCTACAGTTCCTAAACATGTTTTATTTTCAGAACATTTTATAGGGCTCAAGTATTGCCAAGTTTAGGAGTCCGTACACAATTCCCTTCAGTATGTGATTTGCTGGGCCTACCTTTTTTCTCATGACATATTAGTAGCCCAGCAAGAGAAACCCATACTAAAACTGGGCCAAAACAGGCCGGGCTTGACCCAGTAGGTACATCCTCAGAAAAAAAAAGGCCCTCCTCTTTCTCTTCATCCTAGTTTTCTTTCCCGAATTCCCCAGGCTCACCTCGCTCGCAACCTTTCCTCCCCCAGCCATGGCGACCGCGACGCGGAGGCTGCTCCCCGCGCTCCTCAAGACCCTAGCTGCACCAGCCGGCGCGCGCAGCCTCTCCACCGAGAAGGCTGTCGGCGCCGCCGCCGTCGTAGGCAGCCACACCGCTAAGTGGATGCAGGTATATGTAGACACGATATCCCTCTCCCCACAATCTCTAGATTCCGATCCGCCGTGGCCTCGCGAACCCGGACCATTTCCGTGCGATTCTTGCTCGATTCGGCGGGGAAGACCTCGCCTTTAGGGTTCCGCGTGTGGTTATGCTCGGTGTGTAGCCGCGGGCCTTTTGATTGTCTCACTGCCCGTTTCTAGTTCAGGTCGTCGTCGGTGTCGTCGAGACATTTTGATGCGTCTGAGGAGTCCTGGTCATCGGTTACTTCTTACAGGCTGCTGGATGCATGTTTTATTTTGACGTTTCTGTCTGTTCCTTGTTAGATCTGCAGGCCTTGTCTTTTAGATTTACCAGGCATCGTTATATTGCTAGCATGTGTGAGTCTCTCTGAGAGATCATAGTTATCACATATTCTTGATCATTGGTAAACTAAGTATGCTTTGATGCCCATGCAATGGTTTAATGTTGTAGTTGGCTAGTAACATTGTGAACAGTTCTAGGATCATGTTAGTGACTTGCCGTTCTGGTACACACAGCTTCTATATGACATTTTTTTATCGTGCCTTATTCACATAGCTATCGCATTTTCTTGATCATCATTGGTAAACTAAGTATGCTTTGATGCCCATGCAATGGTTTAATGTAGTGGTTGGCTAGTAGCATTGTGAACAGCTATAGGGTCATGTTATTAACTTCCTGTTCTGGCATGTTTTCTGATCGTCCGATTAATCGCGATTAATCGTCCTGATCGGTAGTCAGCACTCGATTAGGCACTT
>CM041635.1:32136443-32222363 GCA_023333625.1 Bothriochloa decipiens | reverse complement strand
TTGTTGCATCAAGATACACCTCAGCTGGTCCAAGATTCAGACTCCACAAGAGCAATTTTCAAAGCGATTCGTGGCCAAGTCCCCGACAATGTTGAAGAAATCCTTTTTCATGCTGTCCACCTTGAGAGCCGACAACTCCAGTACCAAAAGGCTGCTCGACGAATTGCCGATAGAGCTGCTCAAGCAAAACTTAAAGAAAAAATATTACAATTCAAGCAGGCTGCCGAAGAAAAGCACAGAAGCATGAGCAACTTAGAGGCTTCGGGCGCCGATCTTGAAAAGAAAATTACTGATCTATCGGCAAAGAGAACAGCTTTACTGGCCGAGCTGAAAGAAGTGGAAACAGCCCTAAACCAAGCCGCACAGGAGAAAGACAACTTGTCCAACACTTTAAAAATTCTTCAAAAAGACAGGGACAATCAAGCTTGTATGGCGCTGACGCTGAGGAGAAAACTTAAACCGATTGAGGACACTGCCGATGCGGGCGTCAGGGAAGTGGAAGAAGCCGATCAGATCCGCCTGCGCGCGATAACCGCTATTCAATCTTTCCTTAGTTTGTAAACTCCGTTCACCGGCTTTGTCAAGTTATCGGCAATCTGAACTTTGCCAATTGACCGTGAATGTAATATAATGCTGATACCTTTATTTCTGTATTTTATGCATCCATCCAAATACTGGGGTAATATTTCTTTAAATATTTCCCATTTAATGCTCTGGGAAACATAACTCCTTCGAGGGTTTCCAAGATGTATGCGTTACCAGGAGCCAACTGATTTATCCGATAAGGACCTTCCCAATTAGGGGACCACTTGCCGAATTTCGAACTCTTAGTCCCAATCGGCAAAACCAGTTTTCAGACTAAATCTCCATTTGCAAATTCTTTTACTTTCACCTTTTTATCATACCACCTAGCAACCCTCTTTTTATTTTCTTCGACGCTAATTAAGGCCTTTAGCTGATGACCTGCTAAATCTTCTAATTCATCTCTCATAAGCGTATCATACTCATCGGCTGTCAAATGATCCTGTGAAAATACACGCCTAGAACCAGTCTTAATTTCCCAAGGTAAAACTGCATCATGCCCATATACCAATTGATATGGTGAGACCTTAGTTGCACCATGACACGCCATCCGATATGACCATAAAGCCTCATTTAAAAGAGTATGTCATCTCCTAGGATTTTTCTCAATTTTCCGTTTAATAAGCTTGATTATTCCTTTATTAGATGCTTCAGCCTGACCGTTAGCTTGAGCATAATAAGGAGAGGAATTTAGAACTTTAATCCCCATACCGATGGCAAAGCTATCAAATTCTCCTGATGTGAACATAGTTCCTTGATCGGTAGTAATAGTCTGAGGAATACCGAATCGGTAAACAATATGTTCTTTCACAAAATCAATCATATTTGCCGATGACACTTTTTTTAAAGGAATTGCTTCAACCCACTTTGTGAAATAATCGGTAGCAACGAGTATGAATTTATGTCCTTTACTCGACGGCGGGTAGATCTGACCGATGATATCAATAGCCCATCCTCTAAACGGCCAAGGTTTGATTATAGGATTCATTGCCGATGCAGGTGCTCTTTGAACATTACCGAATTTCTGACATGACTGGCATCCTTTGAAATATTTAAAACAATCTTCAAGAATTATCGGCCAATAATACCCATTCCTCCTAATCATCCATTTCATTTTAAATGCCGATTGATGTGCCCCACACACTCCTTCATGAATCTCACCCATTAGACTTTTTGATTCCTCTTCACCAAGGCATTTGAGTAAAACCCCATCTAAAGTGCGATAATATAATTCAGTATCAAGGAGCACATACTTAGTAGCCTGAAACCTTATACGTCTCGCCACCTTCTTAGACGGATCTTTTAAATAATCGGCAATATCCCTCCTCCAGTCATCGGCATCAATTACCGATGTCAGCACTTCTCGGATCAGTTGATATCCCGAAGCATGCTGTGCTAGCCGATTAGCTTCTTCATTGTGCAACCTGGGAATGTGTTCAAGGCGAAAGTCTTTAAACTCCTTTAATATTTGCAGGCACCTCTCATGATAAGTAATCAAAACTTCACTTCGGCATTCATATGTTCCGATCAATTGATTAATGATTAGCATGGAATCCCCAAAGACTTCAACTATATCGGCACGAATTTCTCTGAGCAATTCTAACCCTTTCAGTAAAGCTTGATATTCAGCCTGATTGTTTGTTGAAGTGCCAGCAATTGGCAATGAAAATTCATATTTTTTTCCTCGAGGTGAGATTAATATAATACCGATTCCTGCTCCTTCGCCACAAGTAGATCGATCAAAGAAAAGTGTCCATGGAGCAATTTCAGCATAATCTACCACACTGCAATGTTGAGTAACAAAATCGGCCATTACCTGTCCTTTAACCGCTTTAACCGATTCATGACGCAAATCAAATTCTGATAATGCTAAGATCCACTTGCCGATCCTTCCTTTTAAAATCGGCATCGACAACATATGCTTAACCACATCGTCTTTGCATATAACAGTGCATTCAGCCGATAACAAATAATGTCTTAACTTCGTGCAAGAGAAATATAAACACAAACATAATTTCTCAATGGCCGAATACCTGGTCTCAGCGTCTATCAGCCTTCTGCTCAAATAATATATCACACGTTCTTCCCCTTCAAACTCTTGAATTAATGCTGATCCGATAACACTATCATCGGCAGACAAGTACAACTTGAAAGGTTCCCCGTGTTGAGGCGGAACCAATACTGGAGGGTTTATCAAATATTTTTTAATTTCTTCTAAGGCTAATTGTTGCTCTGTTCCCCATACAAATTCCTGATCGGCTTTTAATTTTAATAACGGACTGAAGGCTTTGATTTTCCCCGACAGATTAGATATGAATCTCCGAATAAAATTAATCTTGCCGATCAAGGATTGCAGCTCAGTCTTATCGACAGGAGCAACAACCTTATTAATTGCGTCAATAGATTTCCTGCTGATTTCAACACCTCTTTGATGTATCATGAAGCCCAAGAACTGACCTGCCGATACACCAAATGCACACTTAGTAGGATTCATCTTTAAACCATGCCTTCTGGTGCACTCCAAGATTTTTCGCAGATCAGCAAGATGATTCTCAAAACCTTCAGATTTGACTACCACATCATCTATGTAGATTTCAACCAATGTGCCGATGTATTTATGGAAGATAAAATTCATAGCCCTCTGATAGGTAGCACCGGCATTTTTCAAGCCGAAGGTCATGACAATCCACTCGAATAAACCCACATGACCTGGACACCTAAAAGCCGTGTTGGAAATATCTTCTTCAGCCATGAAAATTTGGTTATAACCGGCATTACCATCCATGAAGCTGATAATCTGATGTCCAGCTGCAGCATCAATCAATAAATCGGCAACAGGCATTGGATAGCCGTCCATTGGTGTAGCTTTATTAAGATTCCTGAAATCAATACACACACGAAGTTTTCCATTTTTCTTGTAAACAGGAACCACATTAGAAATCCATTCGGCATATCGACATTGCCGAATAAAGCCAGCTTCAATTAACCTTGTGACTTCGGCCTTAATATCAGGTAACACTTTAGGATTACATCGGCGTGCGGGCTGTTGATGAGGCCGAAACCTTGGCTTAATAGGCAACCGATGCTCAACTATTGATCGATCCAGCCCAGGCATCTCTGTATAATCCCAAGCAAAACAGTCTTTATATTCCCTCAAGATATTAATCATTTGCTGTTTACATTGAGAATTTAACTTAGCACTAATAAAAGTTGGCCTCGGCCTATCACCGTTACCAATATCTATTTCCACTAAATCATCAGCCGATGTAAACCCATGACCAAGTTTTCCACCATCGGCAAACTGATCCATTAAAATTCATCTTTAGAACCGACTGCTTGGATCGGGGTGAACTCATAATCGGCAACTCTGAGAAATTTCGTATCCCATGCTTCTCCCGATATGCACTTTGTCCGTTCATAGGTCTCAGAATCAGCCGATGCGATTATATAAGAAGAATCACCAGGGATAACCTCAACTCTGTCTCCAACCCATTGTACAAGGCACTGATGCATCATAGAAGGAACACAGCAGTTGGCATGGATCCAATCCCTTCCTAGGAGTAAATTATAGTTACCTTTGCCGTTAACAATGAAGAAGGTGGTTGGCAAAGTCTTGCTGCCGATAGTCAATTCAACACATAATGCCCCTTTAGCCGGAGACACATTACCTTCAAAATCTTTAAGCATCATATCCGTCTTGGTTAAATCTTGGTCTCCTTTTCCAAGTCTTCGGAACATAACATACGGCATAATATTAATTGCTGCTCCTCCATCTGAGTATTTTTGACACTGGCTGTCCATCAACCCTGCCTTTAACAAACAAAGCTTTGAGGTGGTGCCTTTCATCATCAGCAGGCTTTTCAAACACAGCCATCATTGGATCCAGAGTTAGTTGAGCTGCTTCATCGGCAAACACTGCTTGTTCCTTGTCATCTGGCGCCAAGAACTCCATCGGCAACATGAAGACCATGTTAACATCTGCCGATGGACCTCCACCCTTGCGTTTTGGTTGCCATATTTGAGTTGTTACCTTTGAGATGGTTTCTTTCGGGCACTGTAAATCCTCTTGACGCATACGCTGTTCCCTTCTTTTTTGAGTTTTCGTCAATCCTTCAGGGCACCATTGGGGAAGCTTTGTTTTCCAAACAGGCTGATAATGCTTCGTGTTCTGCTCATGGAGGCCTATGTTTGGATCCCTGCAGAATATCCCTTCATCAGGAACCCTTTCGTTAGCCATCTCTTCAAGCTTTGCAAGACCCTTTGGAAAACAATCAATATACCCGCCAAGCCTGTCATGCACACTAACTCTGCCCCCCAGCCGATCAAATGCTGATACCTTTTCTCTGATCGGCTTACTGATACGTACCCCTCGATTACTAGAGTGATGTTGTCTCTCTACCCGATCATTTAAATAGTAACCATTACATTCAGGGCAGGTATCGGCAGTGGGCAATTTAATGCCTTCTTCCCAGCAATGAATGAAAAACGGGCAATTCCAGTGATCTTCATGTCGACGTAACTCTTCCTGTCGCTGCCGATACCGATCCTCACATTGTTGCCGATGCCGACCCTCACATTGTTGCCGATACCGAACACCATATGGAGCAGGCCTCAGAGGTCTTCTGGAACTACTGCCTTCATTAACAATTCTTTTCCCTTTAGCGCCATTGGCAGGTTCCTTTCCCTTTACGTCTTCAACAGTTATTTGATTCTTAAGGTCTACCGATGCATTTCTTCTAGCAGCCTCCGATGTTAACACTTTGGTTTTGCCTTTAGCCTCCACCATATTTGCAGGGAACGGATGTTGATCAATTTTCATCGGCTTCTGAGCTTTTGAATTATCAAATTTGATTTTCCCGGATTCGATAGCCGACTGCAACTGTTGCCTAAACACCTTGCAATCATTGGTACTGTGCGAGGTAGCATTGTGCCATTTGCAGTACCTAATCTTTTTCAATTCTTCTGCCGATGGAATCACATGATGAGGAGACAGCTTAATTTGACCCTCTTGGAGCAAAAGATCAAATATCCTATCGGCTTTAGTGATATCAAATAGAAACTTTTCTGGCTCTTTCTGACCGAAAGGACATGATATCGGCTTCTTATTCTTTACCCACTCAGCCAAACCGATAATTGGTTCGTCATCAGAGTCTGAATCTTCTGCTTCTTCTACAAAGGACACCTTTTTATTCCAATTCTTCCTGGGTTCAAAAACCCTAGTGTCCTGATCAGAAATCCTTTGCACAATATGACTCAAACTCTCAAACTCTTGTGACCCATATTTTTCTCTGATGTGTGGCAGTAACCCTTGAAGAGCTAAATCGGCTAACTGCCGATCATCAAGTACTAAGTTGTAGCATTTATTCTTTACATCTCTTAGTCTGTGTACGAAACTTTCTACTGACTCATCACTGCGTTGTCTCAATTTTGTCAAATCAGTCAGCTTCTTCTCATGTACCCCAGCAAAGAAGTACTTGTGAAATTGCTTCTCTAGATCGGCCCATGTAATAACAGAATTAGGTGGTAACGAAATAAACCACGCAAAAGCCGATCCAGACAATGATGAGGAAAATAACCGAACCCTCAATTCATCCCTGTTAGCTGCTTCCCCGCACTGGATGATGAATCGGTTGATGTGCTCCATTGTTGACGTATCATCTTGCCCAGAGAACTTAGTGAAATCTGGGACCTTGTACCGATTCGGGAAAGGAATCGAGTCATAAGATGAAGGGTATGGAGTCCGATAAGAATAAGTATTGACCTTGGGCTGAATCCCAAATTGCTCTTTCATCACTTCTGCAATCCTATCGGTCAAGAGTGCATCCTGATCTTGCCGATGCACTGGCTGGATCTCTACCGGTGGTGTTGGCTGATATGCTTCTACATACCCCTGTGGCACTTGGCTTGGATAAATCGGCATATTCACGGCACCAACCTGCGGAGTAAAGTTCATTGTCTGTTTTGCCGATACTTGCTCCTGGAAAGTTGTCTGTGGACTATACCGTTGAGTCCCTATTGCTTGGTGGCTTGGTTGAATAGCAGGTTGCTGAGTTGGCGCTTGCCCCGACCAATTGAGACTGTAACTCATCGGCACCTGGCTTGCCGATGGCTGACAGCTTGTAGACAATTGATGCTCTTGTATAGACGGATGATAGCCAGCATAATTGCCCTGAATTGCAGGTAACCCAGACTGAGATATGAATGGTACTACGGGCTGCTCTGCAGTGGAAGCTCTCTGTTGAACTGGTGGAGGATTAGTCAATGGATTCGCATAAAATATCTGTTGCGGAGGTGCGTAGAATCCCATTGACAATGGCTGTATAGCAGGAGGTACAGTAGAATAATGCGGCGCTTGAGCCACCGGCCGAATTGGAGTAACCGATGTCATTGGACCCTTCCCTGCTACATCATGCACTTGAGGCAGTCCAGAGTTGGCAGTAGATGGACCTGGAGGCATACCGTATCCCCACCAATTGGCAGCAGTTTGACTATGTTGACCTGAAGGACCTGACATTGCCGATGCCGATAGATCTGTGCTCAACTGAGTACTAGGCTTCTCCTGAGACGTTAGATCTGATCCTATCGGCGTGGCGCCAGTGATGGATAGTCCTGATATAGCTGAAAGAGTAGGCGCTTCCATACTCTCAACGTCTGGAGTTGCCGATGGAGTACTGGTAGATGCCGATCCTGGCTGATGATATGCCGGCCCGACATACCCTGGTGCCTGTCCGTCCTTTAACGTTTGTACAACAGCATTGTAGACAGTATTGGACAGCACGGTGGAGTGGTTGATCAAAGCTTGATTTAATGCAGAATTAACCATCTCCTGTAATTTACCAGGGTTGGAGTCAAAGGTTACCTGCCGAGGCAGCGGCAGATCTTGCTTCTGGATAACTTCTCCTCCCCTATTCATGCTGAAAGACTTCAAGCAGAGCTGCCTGTAATCCTCCATGGCTTTTTCCATGGCTTGCCTCTGATCCTCCTTGAGATCTGATTCTGATATCTCTATGATGTTTTCTGGAGTGATATCAGTAGGATTCTTCATGATAAATCTGTTGATTTGGTCCCACCGGGCGTGCCAAAAGATGTGTTGATGCAAAAAGGCGTTAGATCTGCAAACACACCGGGCTAATACCCTAGTCCGATATCAAGGCGTGCCAGTCGATTTGACCTGTTAATCGACAAGGATGATAGATTTGAATAAAACCCGAACGAGACGACAGCGATACGCCCGGACGTCAAAGCTCAGATGATACTCGATAACTGTTGAACAGATCAGACGAGACGACAGCGATACGCCCGGACGTCAAAGCCTGGATCTTGCTCGGTAAAAGCGGAACCTGCAAGGTCGCCGGAGATCAAGTTGATGCAGCCCGCCGATTCTTGAAAGAACTCGTTGAAAAGGAAAAGATACTGGTGACGAAGTCGTCGAAAAGTAGATTGCTTGAAAAGTAGATAAAAGTAATAAGTTTGTTGTATTTGATTGATTCCCCTTTTACATTGTCTTTCGGTACATATTTATACCCTGGTACTATGAGTCCTAAACCGACACGACAAAGTATTACCTAAACAAGTCTTATCTCTAAGGAATAAAAAATAACGACTCGTACCAAGATCGGACTCAAAAATAGACTATTAAAATAATGGCATAAATATTGCCAGTTTCCTTATCCATTGCTCTACGATGAAACCTCTATCGGCACGCTCCTCATTGCTGTAGATTCCATCGGCAACCCATCTATAATGACTCAGACCTGCTTCCCACGTCCTTCAGCTCTGCTTTCCATCGGCAACCATGCCTCTCTCTCCATCGGCAACAGCCCTCTGACCTCATCGGCAACAGCCCTCTGGCTTCATCAGTAATGTACGAGATTAACATGTCCTTTATCGGCAATCACCCATCGGTAATTCAGAAGCAATGCCGGAGAAGGATCACTCCCTTGCCGATCGGCACAGTTTTCGGCCCATATTGACACGTGTCAAAAAACGGTGTCAACAGTAAGTAACCAACGCACTAGAAATATAGAATACGGAGTCTTGATGCAAATTGTCTACTATATAAATATATATTATATGGTATATATACCTTATATATAATATATATAGTCCTACTATATGCTGGACGATTATATGGACGATCAGACCGATCAGAGGTCGATTAATCGTCCTGATCGTCCGATTAATCGTCCTGATTGGTCCTAGAGCGATTAGAAACGAAGGTCCGATCAGAAAACATGGTCTGGCAGACACTGCTTCTATAGACATTTTGTTTATCGTGCCTTGTTCGTGTAGCTATGTGCCTTCAAGGACCCGGGAATGGAATCAAGTTTTTTTTTTCCTGCAGTACCTATAAGCTTAACATAGTGGGTGCACTTTTAGGCAATAATCACTGTTTTCTAAAGTTAGGGAATTTGTAAGGGTGCACCTTTAGGTAGTGTACAAACTGTTTTCTGAAGTAAGTAATTTATTATTTTATATAGGTTTGCAGACTTCAGTTATGCTTGGTTTAGTTTTAAGTTTTATTTAGCTAATTTGTAAGGGTGCACCTTTAGGTAGTATACAAACTGTTTTCTGAAGTAAGTAATTTATTATTTTATATAGGTTTGCAGACTTCAGTTATGCCTGGATGAGATTTAGGTTTTATTTAGATGATTCCTAAGGAAGCTATCATATGCAATGTGTATAGGTTTCAATTGATGAATTGGAGCTCAACATTGAATGTTTGAACCGCACAGTTTCGTGACACATGTTTAACATGTCCTGTAGGTTATTATGTATTTATGTGTTGAGATGAGTTTCCATTGTTGATCACATGAAACAAGATTTTCACTTAGGAAAGGTAGGTGGTTGTTCCAGAGCAAGCAGAAAGCATGTTCTCAACATAGTTCTTATATTTTATTTTTCATCTAGTATTATGATGACTTCCCAAGAAGCACTATCCTGAATGCTGAATATTCCTGAAATGATTTATTGAGTGGAGTAAAGATCAAAGTTCCTTGGTAGTAAAAGCAAAATGACTCTCAGAAATGATTTATTACTTATGTAGTTTCCAATAAATATCCTTGAAACTTGGAACTACTTCAGGATTTGTATCTATTTCTAGTGGATAGCATAAGTTAGTCCTTGTATGGTTTAGAAAGTAAAACCAGTATTTGGACCCGGGGCCAGGCACGCATGAGAAGAGTCTTGCCACCTGAGTCCTCATTCAGTTTATCATTGTGAGACCATGATAAAGTTTTAGCTTTTTGGTTGCTATGTTGTTTTCTGAAGTTATAGATCTTTTCCCTTTTCCCCGTTCTCATATGGATCACTTTTCATCCCAATTTATTTTCCTTCATTAATTTTATTTGTTT
Source organism: Bothriochloa decipiens (assembly GCA_023333625.1). NCBI lineage: Eukaryota > Viridiplantae > Streptophyta > Magnoliopsida > Poales > Poaceae > Bothriochloa > Bothriochloa decipiens. Next base: position 32,212,428 of record CM041635.1, on the reverse strand, counting down.
TAGGACACGAGCAAGAAGTCGCCCATGGAACTGATCAACGAGGTACCACCGATCAAGGTTGATGGTCGCATTGCCGTCTGTGAAGGGGGTAGGCACCAAATCTGACTATGAAAACTCTATTTATCTTGCACATTCTCAAACTGATGATCATACATTACATTTTATGTAAAACTGACTTACCCTTGTGCTTGCTGCATTGTTTCAGCTTCTGAAGGTGTTGGACTTGGCCACCCGATTGAGTATATCTGCCTTGATCTGGAGGCACCTAATGTATGCAAATACTGCGGTCTCCGATATGTTCAAGTTCACCATCACTAATATGAACGATTCTGCTGTTTACCACTGCAGAAGTTTGGAGTTGAGGAGTTTGTGCATGCACATTTGTTTCACAATGTCCTGTTGGTGTACTTTGTACTATGCTTGAGGGCAAAATATTACCTTTGACGGCCATCCTCTTTTCGGATGACTTTTTAATAATCCTGTGTTAGCTGTGGGTTGATTTCTCTATAGATGAATGTGCTCCCCTTTCAGAATCTATACAAGCTGTGTGTATTGAAATCCGACTCTGAATATGAAAAAGTATGGAATTAATTCTGAGGGCAATTTAATCTCAGAAGTTTTAATTTTCTGGAGATCCATGATCCAGACGTTTTCCTTGCTGTGAGTCTTCTGGGATCCCTGTGATTCAGTTCTGTGCATGCTTTGATTCAGAACTTTTAAGTCTACCTAGGATTTCATTGAGCATTTTATCTGCTTCTTGGTTGTGTATCCGTCTCCATCTTCATGTTCTTCCAAGATCAGTGTGTTTTTAATGACTTCAGAAGTTCAAATATAGATTGTTCTCCCTCAGTCCATAAGAGATCAATGTGTTTGGGGTTGATCAAACTTTTTTTAAGTTTGATTAAGTCTTTGGAAAATAGTATCAGTGTTTCTATCTCTAAATATGTTTATCATGAAAGTATGCTTTATTATTTGGGAGCGTATGCTATGCAAACCAATAAGTTGTGCAAACTATGCAAACTTTAATCAAGACCACATCTTTCTAATCTGATGGCTAGAGGTAAAGGTAGGTCAATTTAACACTTAAGCCTCCTACTCATCCCATCTAATCCATTATTTGCAAAACACCCTAGGACCCTGATACGCCGTCTCGCTTCCGTAGTCTCCCGGCCATCGCGATCGCGCGAGGCCCGACGCCGCCCCGTTGTTAACCCGACGGCCCTCCTCGCGAACTGGGACGTCGGGCGCAGGATCTCGTCGCTGGCCCGACCACAGCACACAGTCGGGCGCAGGATCTTGTCGCTGGTCCGACCACAGCACACAGCACAACACAACACTTCGATCGATCGACGTAGCTAGCTAGCTAATAGTTAGCGCCTGCATCTGCATGTTACTGCCAACCGGCCGGCAGCTTGCCGTTGATGTCGTCGCTGCCGGCGCGAAGGAAGTGCAGCAACACGGGGCTCTTACACCGCGGGCACTTGCTGCTGCTCCTCCCCGGACAGCAATCTCAATCTCCCCGGCACTCATGCTCTCCCAGGAAGGTTGGCTGGTCCATGGTGTCCATGGTGATATGCAATACATCAAGGATGAGCTTGAGAGCATGAGTGCCTTCCTAGGCACTCTCACCGTGTCAGAGGGCCTTGATGATCAAGTAAGATTCTGCACGAAGCAAGCGAGGGAGATTGCCTATGATGCTGAGGACTGCATTGATGAGTTCATTTATCATCTCAGCACGTCATCAGGTACGGGTTTCCTTCGCCGGTTGATTTCTATGTTTGGCACACTAGGCTGTCGCTGCCGCATTGCCATCCAACTATAAGAACTAAAAGCCCGTTCCCAAGAGATGTAGGTGAGAGGCGCTCACGTTATGGGGTGGTGACGGCGCCGACGAAGCCGATGGTGGTGGTGGGGTGCCCGCAGTGCCTCATGTACGTGATGTTGTCCGAGGAGGAGCAGCAGCCCAAGTGCCCGCGGTGCAAGAGCCCTGTGCTGCTGCACTTCCTCCGCGCTGGCGGCGACGACATCAACGGCAAGCTGCCGGCCGGTTGATCGATCGAAGTGTTGTGCTGTGGTCGGGCCAGCGACGAGATCCTGCGCCCGGCGTCCCAGTTTGCGAGGAGGGCCGTCGGGTCAACGACGGGGCGGCAGCGGGCCTTGCGTGATCCTGAGATCGCGATGGCCGGGAGACGACGGAAGCGAAACGGCATACCGGGGTCCGGGGGTGTTTTGAAAAAAAAAGATTAGATGGGATGAGTGGGGGATTTAAGTATTAAATTAACCTATCTTTGCCTCTAGCCATCAGATTAGAAAGTTATGGTCTTGATTGAAGTTTGCATAGTTTACACAACTTATTGGTTTGCATAGCATACGCTTCCTTATTATTTATCTAAATAATACTTATTACATATTGTAATATTAGTATTTTTTAATATATTTCTTAAAGCATGAGATCGATTGACTTATCAAAAAGTTGCTGTGTCATTCTTTTTGAGATGGAATTCAATTCATAGCCCAACGTGATTGTGGGTAAGAACACTGATGCGTTGTACCGAAGCGAACAAAAAAAATGTAAGCATTTCTGTCCTATCCATGACGTGAATTTCCTAAATACCCTTTCCTTGCGCTTGAAAAAGCACAAGTCATTATAAAAAAAAAGCACAAGCATGTCAGTATAGGGGCTAATCGGCGTAACCTGGACGCTGACAAGGACCGAAGTGCAAAAACGGTCATTAACTGAAAATAACTTCTTTCCACTGGCCACAGAAAAACGATTTGGCTACTCAGATTCGGGGTCATCCCAGAGGCCAAAGGACGCAAGGATTTATTCACGCCAAGTGGTTGGTCTTCTCCATGCCTCGTAACAACAATCCCTTCGACGAAGAAAATGTCAATCCTACCGCGGTATGCATCGTCACTCAAATTCATATTCTTCTCGATGATCATTTCATTTGTAAACATCGATTTTCTATTTTCTTGGAAGAAGTCATGTGTTGTATGATCTTGCATCGATACCTCTAGATTATGTAAGCAATTTGTTCTAACTGCATCAATGTTCCAAGTTAAAAAAAAATTGCCCTCGTTGGGAAAGTTTGGGAGTTCTGGTAAATTCTTTTACATTCTGATCTGGCTGCAAGGAGCTATTGATACATGAATTGAAATTTACCAGAAGCATCTAATGTTAGATCTTGCATTCCTCATGGGTTCTATCTTATCCATGCAATACTCATCATATATATTCATGAATTTAGGCAGGGTGTCAATGCAGCAAAATAACATTATTTGTCGATCATTTGCAATGCCTTTCAGAAAGCAGCAGCAACAACAACGATAGCATCTGTGCCGTCCAGGAAATCATGGCTCCCGGCAGAATTCGGAGGAAGCGGCAAGCTTGGCGCAACCATCGAGATTCCCCTCGGGGTACATTATTGAGTTGTTCAATGTTCTTGTACTGACCATGGTGTTCTTACAAGATTAGCATAACGTTTTATCCTTGTCTTGTAGTGTTCTGTTGCTTGTAGGACCCTAAGAAGAAGGAGAGAGAGCTGCTGTCATGGGAGCAGGACCTGAAACGGCTGGAACAGGTTCAGTTGAACACCTTTTCATTCCTATTTGATCCTATCAGATCATTTCCACTTGAACTAGAATCTTTTCGGTGCCATGTGTTCGTTTTAATTGGTATAGACCTCGTTCTCCGTGTTGATTTTGTTAACCAAGTCTTAAAAAGTGTGGGATTTTCTGCAGGATATTAAACGGAGGGAGGATGCAATGAACAGAGGTAGATCTACTATACCATTTGCATTAAGCTTCAGTGTGTTCACTTTCGTCAGAGTACTGAAGATTCATTTGTTTGCGTAGCTGGTGTCACTGTGGAAGTGAGAAATTGGCCGCAGTTCTATCCCATCATACATCATGATATAGCCGGTGAAATACCAATCCATGCTCAAAAGTTGCAATACACGGCGTTTGCTACCTGGCTAGGTACTTGACTTTGAACCCGCATATCTTTCCCTATTTTTTGAAATCATAGCTGGTATTTTTTCACCCTGAATTGCCATTCATAGAGTTCATCATTTGTGTGGGTTCTTTTTTCCCAGGACTGATTGCATGTCTTCTTTGGAATCTGTTTTCTGTGTTAGTGGAATCAATTCATACTGATGGTGACCAATGTTTCAACGTCCAGTCAATCCTCTTCAGTATATATGTACATTTTTTCTGATAGTTTTCTGATTTGCAGACATTGTTATTTTCCTCCTCGCTGTAATCTATGCAATATCCGGGTGTCCTCTTTCATACATACTTTGGTACAGACCTCTGTACCGTGCGATGAGGTTTGCTCAAACTATTTCAAGATCCGGTCATTATTAAACAGCACTATAATATGCAAATTTTGAACTTGGTTCTCTGCCATCTGTTGCCCAGAACTGACAGCGTGGTAACCTTTGGCCAGTTCTTCGTCTTCTACTTGGTATTTTTCTGGGTTTAGTCAAGTTTCATGAATCTCAAATTTAAAATCATGCAAAATTCTAAAGCAGTAAAATTTGTACTGATATATTTTCATACCTTGAATTTTCTCACATTTTCAATTAGAAAAGTATTCTCAGTCTTCATGTTTTGATCATATATAACGGAGTTCTATGTACTGAGCATCACCTTGGTTTGATATGTGCCAGGTGCCTGTTGCATTTTGTGTCATTGCTGCAATTGCTCCTCCAATAATATTTAGGGGGAAAACTCTCACGTGAGTATAATTAGTAAAGTTCTATTTTTTTTTTCTGAATTTCCTCTGCGACCACTCACCACCATTTTGCTACTAAATCAGGGGTGTTCTTGTTGCAATAGAAGTTTTAGATGGAGATATATTCGCTGGCGTAAGCTGTCCTGCATTATTTTATTTCTTAAATAACAATTTTATCTCAGTTCATGATCTTTTAAGCTAAGTGAAACCCTTCGTTCCATGAAAAGATAAGTGAAATCCCTTCTGAGAGAACTAATAGTGAGATTTTTGGAGTACTGCAGGTGCTTTGTCTTATCGGTTTTGCACTGTTTACCGTGGAATCTCTTATAAGCATCTGGGTGCTTGAGGCCATTGCCTACTTCTTCATTTATTTCATCCTTTTCTTGTTTAGCTGCTTATTGCAAGTTTAATTTATGAACTCATCTGATTTGACAAAGATGAAAGTCCTAGCATCTATTGCATGAATTTTATAAATTCCTCACTCAAGTACTGCATCTGATAAGTTTTTGCTGTATCATTATCATATTTACTGCAACTGTATACTTCTGGTGGTATCATGATCCTGATCCCTCTCTCTTTTTTGTAACTCTTTTTGCAGAGAGTGTACATGTATTTCAGAGGGCATAGGTGAAGACTGGCAATGAGATAATGAAGTCATTCAGAAAAGTAGTTTATCTGAGAGCAATATCAGGGTGATAGGGTGTAAAGCAGAAAGTTCAAGATTAGAAAATAATGAATTCGCTGTGCCTAGTTATTTTTTTAGAAGATAATTTTTTGAGAAGGATGTGCGTAGTTATTGTTGTGTTCAGATCTAGAGCTATGTTTGTATGGTAGTTTTAGTCCCCCTCAAAAAACAGTTACAGAGTTTTAGAAAGGAAATGCTATGATCAGATGTTAATCCTTTGGTCAGGATAGCATGTGTGTTCCACCATTAGAGATCCCCAAGTTAGTTGTATCTGTGTTTATGTTTCCCACTATGAGGACAAGTTTAACCCTTAAGACAAAGATGCATCCTTCTAATATTTAAGTTACAAACCTTTTCAGTTGACTCTAAATCCTGTTTTGGTTCATGGAATGGCTTATCTGAAAATTTCAAAATATGCTCTAACATATCAACATATGAGTGAATTTTGCGGTATCTACTTGTAGCTATGACAATAAAAAATGGAGTCTCAGCAATAGCAGGCACGCATAAATTTATCATTATGTCCCAATGAACTAAACAGGAAGAGGTTTCCTCAAAAAAAAAAAAAAAGAAGATATACATGAGCAATATTCAGTTCATTTGATGGTATAGCACATATGTCGGCACATACTCAGAAGAAAGGGTCAGATTCTTCGCATCTTTAGTTCTATGGAAATAATAACAACACCTAGCAGGTGCTAGATGAGGGATGCTCAATCAAGGAACAACAACTGATAGCATACAGAAATACGATTGTTCTTAACATTACATAATCTCCTGGTACAACTAAACAATGATTCCTGATGTCCTACAAGAACATGCTAATCAATCTCATACTATTACACAAACTGTGGGAATATGATCTCCAGTTCTGTTTTTGTCTAGTTTGATTTGGATATTACAGAACATTACGAGTCAGAGGTTTCCTCAAAAAACCATTACGAGTCAGAGTCCTCTCCAGAAAGGTTTGACTCTGACCTGCCTTGCCTCTTCAATCCCTCCTGAATTCGATCTTTAATGGCGGTTTCCTGTCGAAGGAACGAAAAATAAACCAAATGCAGTTTGTGGCCACAAATTACTTCTAGAAATGACAGGTTACTAGAATCTTCCTTATAACTTGCTTACCATCATGTGGCAACCTTCCTCAAACTTCTCAAGGAACCCAACAATCCAACGGTCTGCATTCTCCATCCACTCCACAGGGTTGGTTCCAGCTATCTTTGCCGCACTGTGAAACTGCGTGTGCAGCGCATTTGATATCAGAGTTTTACGAATCATGTGAAGGTCTGTCTCAAAATAGTTGCAAAGCAACTTGATCACCTTCTCTTGATGCTCCTTCACCTTCTCCCTTAGCTTGCTAATCCCCATGTTCACTCTTAGTTGCTTCTCCTGATCAAATCACAACAAAATGATACGATTGAGAAGCTATTTTCATTCCCAAATCTTTGGGGGCAGTTATTGTGGACAAACAAACAAAATGACACGAGTGAGAAGCTAGTTTTGTTCCCCTGTCTTTGGGAGCAGTTATTGTGGACGAACAAATCACCTTAACATAGCTGACGCCAAGGTCTTTACGGCTATACCCACGGGTCAGATTCCGCATAATGTACTGGTTGTAGTCCTTCAAGATCCTCATGATGATGTCCGATGTCGAGATGCCCTCGGTGCGCTTTGTCTCCTTGAACTTCCCAATTGCCTTCACCTGCATAGACACGAATATCAGGCATTCCCTCACCTGATCATCAGAATTCATAGATGTCTAAATGACACAGCGGGGAGATCCCGAGGTCCTAACAAATTCGTAGACGTCATTAGCAGCTCCACTTGTATCAGCATATCTGAAACAGTCAGATTGTGTTAGTCAGCACTCCTTTGATCATTTGGCCAAACTTGTTGCATGAAAATACACTTACGGGAGCGCGTCGTGAGCGACATAGTCGATGTTGTGCTTGTCAATGAACTCCTGGTTGATCACCCATGGAGCATCTGGTATAACATCGCCAACCCACCTTTGGAATTCAGCCCAGGTAAAAAAAATAGTCAGAAAGAATCTCCATCAGTTCTGGTGGCACGACTGAAACCCTGACAAATGGGGATGTGGAACCTTTACTTGCAATGCCGAAGTGATTCATATCGCTCGTCCTCAGTCATGACGGTCTTTCCTTTGTACATGTGGGTGATCTCATCACTGCAGCAACCTACCAGCAAGTAGGTGTTTGGAAATCTGCAGAGAGAAGTTTAGCAGAATTCAAGTTTAAAAACAGATACCAGAATATATGAATTCCCGGACTTCTCGTCAATTATTATTATATGTAAACGACTTTTTCATCATTTCTTATAACTAATCACCTACACGATTTATATGGCCTAAATAATCAACAAGCAGTCCGCCAATCTTTTCAGGACAATTATTGGCAGTTGGCAGGTGCATGTTCGATCATTTCCACACGGATTTTCTTTTTCATGTCCAACTTAATGAGTAAACGAAAAAGAAAACAATCTGAGCGACTTTACAGGATCTCTGGATAATCCAATTGACAGGTAAGCACAAGATCTGGAACGAGGCAAAATAAGACGGGAAAAGTAAAGATCGAATGCACGACGAGGCGCTCACGATTTCTTAGCCTGTTCGAGCGCGCGCGCATGGCCGAAGTGGAAGAGATCGTAGATGCCGTCGGCGTACACCCTGAGAGGCCGCGCGTCGGAGCTCACCGACGGCGAGGTCTCCGCCACAGCCTCTATCGTCGGCGGCTGGTGCGGCGCCGGCGCCTACGGCGAAGACATGGGATCGTACCAGACCGTCTGCGCCGCCGTTGCCGTTGCCGTTGCCGTTACCGGCGGCGTCGCCGTCGCCTCCGGGACGGCCGCATCCTCCGCTGGCTTCATCGGCACTGCTGGATCCTGACGAAAAAAACGGCGGCAACTGTTTTGGTGGACGCGGGAAAATAACGACCGGAACACTGGAACGGCATAAGGGGAAAGAAGTGATGGTTTGGGCAGATTGCGGGGACGCTGTGGGTCCCACAATTCGCTCAATTCGTGGAAAGCCGTTGCTATTTACTTCATTTGTGAAATTTCTTATTTGCAAAGCGTCGTATGTATGATAGAATTTGCTAGAAAAATCTTAGCATTTACGAGAAGCTTGATAGTTTTTTTTTGGTTTGGAAACTAATTATTCTCATTCCTGTGATGCTCTAAATAAACTTGGGTATGGTGGTTAGGCATCAGCGCACCAGTGCTGTTTGCTCCTTTTTAGCAACAAAATTGGAATGCTGCCCGGTCAGGACTGCCTTATGATGAACTGAATGGGTTAAGAGTCTGGACACGGTGATTTAACTCACTCGTATTATTGTTGTTGTGAAATGTATAATCCCACAGCAAATGAAAAGGGGATTTGGAAAATGTTTCAGGGTCCTGCCCTGTTTCTTGAATGAATCCTCAAAAGCATTTGGCATTTTTACTAATAATAGAGCACCTGGGGTTTGGGACTGCAAAGCATGTTAACCTTCAGAAAATTCAGTGTTTTTCACATAATAATAACACCATGATTGTAACCTTCATAGTTGTGCAACTCTGATATCAGGATGTTTTTGCTTACATCAATCAATAAATAGAACTCACAGGAAAAGGATATGGACAGCCCTAACACTGAAATATGTAAGTGGAGACACAAAGACAACATTCTTGTATTACAATTTACACCTGTGGTCGTCAACATCACTATTTTTCCAATAAGGGAGAAGATCAGAAAATACCACAAAGGAAAAATAACTAAACATACAAGCCACCTGGAGAAAGAGAAGAACATCTGAATTAGTCTGCAATTCTGCATTGCATGGGTAAGTCATCTTGTTCCGAAAGTCTGTGCTCAATGCTGCTGAGGTTGACCTCCAAGAACCTTCCTAATGCTGTGCCGCTGCTCTGACGACAACCTCTTAGGAAAATGGACATCGAACTTGATCCTCAGGTTGCCTCTTCTCCCGTTCTCCTTGACGATAGGCATCCCCTCCTTTGCAATCACAAGCTCATAACCAGGTGTCACCACATCTGTGAGCTTAATCACCAGGTCACGCCCGTCGAGTGTCTTCAGATTGACCGTAGTTCCTGCCAATGCATCCACCAAATCAATCTTCCGGTGGACCAGGAGATCGTTGCTTTCTCTTGTATACAGATCATGGGGCTTCTCATCGATAACAAAGACGAGATCGGCAGGGAGCTGGTTTGGCTGCTCGTTGCCCTTGTCAGGGAATGTGATCTTCGTTCCCTTCTTCCAGCCGGGCTTTATATCGATTGTTAAAATCTCCGATTCGGTCCCCAGTTGCCTGTTTGAAACCCAGCAACCCAGCAGTAAGAGAACTGAGATAAGACTGTGTTAATCTGTTCAAATTAGCATTTCTAGTTTGTTTATATGACCTGAAAATTGATATGCATTATCCTTGTAACTACAAACAAGGGTGTGCTTTTGTAGGTGAAACCATCTAGCTTCTAATTGTAAGCTGGGTAGTCTCAAATGTGAAAGATGATACAAACCAAGAACCCAGCTTAAAAAATGCTTACCCGTTCGGCTTCACAACGTTCCTGGATATCTTCATCTTGCGTGTTGAACCTGCGTATAATTCTTCAAGTGAGCAGGGCAGTTTGGTTTCCACAGGCGGCGGCTTCCGAGCCTGACTCGAACTGGTGCCAGCCGAATCATTGTATGATCTGAACTTGTTGTCGTTCCCACCGAACCCACCGAAAGTGCCAGCACCTTCTGTCTGGAACCTCATTGACTTCGCTCGCCCCATGTTCTCGAAAGGCTTGCTGCTGCCAAAGAACTCAGCAAACACGTCTTCAGCATTGCGAGGATTGAAACGTTGCTTGGCAGCCCCGTTCATGGATGTGGAACCACCACCATCTGCAGAGGCCTTCAGACCTTCCTCGCCATACTGATCATATATCGCCCTCTTCTGGGGATCACTCAAAACCTGAAAGAAGCGAGCATTGTCTGTCAATTTTGAAAAACTTTCCTGTGACAACAGAAGGAGCAGAATGACCAGTCATAGAAATGACACAAACCGAGCTACATAATGAAAACCGACAAAACACAAAGTCGACATGAATCTCCGTGATATTTCCAGTTCACAAACAAAACAACTATACTAGTCAAAATGGATTTTCTCTGTAACAAGCACATGAAAACATATCCAAACTGTGCTTGCAAATTGCAATTCAGAGTTAAAGCCAGTAGCAGCTTCTATCAAATACTCAAAGTGTAATCATGGCTGCACCGCAAAAGCGAAGCTAGGAAGCGCTGCATCCAATGTAACTGCAAAATAAAAAAATGTTCCGCTGCAATTTCCATACCTCGTATGCCTCGGAGATCTTCTTGAATTTGGCCTCGGCTTCCTTCTTGACGTCGCCAGGGTTCTTGTCGGGGTGCCACTTCATGGCGAGCCGGCGGTACGACTTCTTGAGGTCCTCCTCCGTGGCGTTCCGGTTCACCTTGAGCACATTGTAGTAGTCCGTCCCCATCTCCAACGCTCATGCCAAGAACAGCAAGCAGAGCAGCAACAGAGCACAAGAACAGCAACGGAGCAGCCGCCACCACCTCCCAAATCCCAACGCAATCAAATCCTTCCTGGATCCACGAGAACCTCTGCCCCCTCTGACGATTCCCAATCCGAATTGCCCAAGAACAGAGTCAGATCAACAATGCGATAGGGACAAGAGGAAAAACCGCCTCCTTTGACCCTGCCTGCCGACAGCTCTCCACACAAGGCAAGGCCGGATGAGTCTCAAACCGCGGTACCAGCGGAGGGGGAGGCAAGCAATTCAGCGCGGCCGCGTGCGCGGCACCAGGATGCCGCCCTTTCGCCGTGCTCCGGGGCAAACCGGGGCGAATCAAGCCGAGACACCGACCGCGGCGCGCGCCAATCCGCGGAGGCGGCAACCTGGCATAAAGCGGTATTGGAATGGGTCTTCGAGGAACGGGCCAGCGAAAGGCGGCGACGAAATCCGGTGCCGGAGGACGGCCGGGGGAAGGAGACAAGACAACGGGGAGGAGATCTTGGGAGGCGGAGGACGCGGCCGGAAGGGACGTAGACGACAGGGAGAAGGAACAGGGGAGGGGAGACGCGCTATTATTGGCCCAAATCAGGCTTCCGTTTGCGAAAAATAGCTACGCGCCATCGGGGAAACGTCTCCCGGGGCGTCCCCGCTGGGACCGACATGTGGACCCCATGTGGCCCGCCCGGCTCATGGGTTTGTTTTGTGTGCGTATCTGAATTTTTTTTTTATGAGATGAGATGCTTTGTTTGCTCACACAAAGAAGGACGTGGGCATGCGAGAAGCGTGTTTGAAGGGATTCTCTGGGGTTGTTTTTGGTTAGAAATGGTTTCCTCATGTTTCGTTTTTAGAATATGTTGATAGGAATTTCTTTATATTTAGTGTCCTCTATTAGTTAGTAAAAATAAGGCTTTTAGTGTGCCTTGAAGGTAACATTCTAATTATTGTTTGGCCGAATGTCTTGTTTTTTTATTACTTCTCTTCTGTATTCATTACAATCGTGTCTATATTGTCCTGAATAAAAAATCAAACTTAAACAATCATTTAACAAGTGGACTCTACAATAAGATAGGTAAAGATAATAGTGCGACGATGTCTTTAGTGCTTTCATGGAGAAAACTTAAGCAACAATAACATGCTTACTTCGACTCATTAACAAGATGTCAAGAGTCAAATCTTCTCTTTCCTGCTCATGCATCGAATACTCTAGTAGTTTTGATTTGATATGGTTTGATTCCATGTCGGCTTAATGTTCGTTTTTCATTGCCACGAGGAAACCCTAACACCATAAACGAAAAAGAGAGAAGGTTTTATTAGAAGAATAGGTCACTGTCTTGAGAGGAAGGCTTAGCATAGACATGAATACTTATAAAATCATGGCTGGACTGGTGATTTAGAAAATAGATGCTTGCTACGAATAATAGAATTCAAATTGTGGTATACACTATATTATAATAAATATATCGAGTTGACATTGCAAGTAGTGGCCGGGTAGACAAAGCGAGTGGAGGTATAACAAGAGGGATCCAAGCAAGAAAAAAAAAGCCTAGCTAGTAGAGGGAGGCACGATTAGGATCTCTGCACGTTCCCGCCCGTACAGAAAACGAGCAAGCAGACATGCTCCATCTTTGGCTGCTTTGTCTCTCGTTTTCTCGGTCCCAAAATAGATTTCATTTTCGTTTTCTAAAAAGTTAATATTTTTAAACTGTCAGTAATTATATATTAAAATATATAAATATTTATACAAAATAATTAGTATCATCGAAAAGATTTTAAGTCTAGTTTTTTAATAAATTTATTTAAAGATATAAATGTTGCACGTATTTTGTACAAACCTAGTCAAAGTTGAAAAAATTTGACTGACACACTTTCCATAACGTTATCATTTTTAGAACGGAGGGAGTACTCTTTTGCAAGCTGGAACGTTGGGGGATTTGGGATCAAGAGCCCTCTCTTCTTTCTTCTCTCCTCTTCTTCTTTTTAATCACATCTCCTCTCTCTTCTTATTATATATACACTACGTCTCAAAAAAAAATACAACCATGGATTGCTAGTTAAAATGCTTCACGTTTGACCAAATTTGAGTAGTTACAAATAAGGCAAACCGAGCATCAATGTTTATAAAATCAAATAAATACTATTAATACTATTAAATTAATTACAAAAATTATAATAACTTGATTTGGAGCCATAAATATAAATACTATCGGACACCATGAGTCTTTTATGGATCTTCTTATCCTCATCACTCGTCTGAGAGGCTTTGTTTGTTTCAGAGAGAAAATAATGCTCATATACTAGAGGATAAGCACATGAGCAGTGACAGCCGAACAGGACTAGAAAAAGCACACGCTACAAGGTAGTTCTACATAAATTGTTTGATATGTACACTAGCCACTAAGTGGAACCAATTGTTTTGCAAAAGCACACTTCCATTCACAGCCCTCATAATACCAGAGTCAGATAGTGAGTGTAGCCCACGGAAGAAGAAAATGTCAACAACGAGATGTAATGAAAACAAATTTAAGTATGTAGTTTGTTAATGCAATATAATATATGCATAGAGTGTCAAAGCAGTCAAGTAATTAACTATTGCTAGGTACATCGTGTAAAATGATAGGTGGTCTTGTAATTGTCTTTTCATTTCATTCAACTCTTATCTTTGTCATCGTGACCTAGTTAACCTTTTCATATTATACTCTGATTTTGACATAACATGTCATTCATGACATCTTGCTCAGCGCTCTCAAAATCTAAACTTTTTGAGTCCTAATAATAATATAATTGACCACTGAGGTTGATGCTAAACTCAAGCTTGCCACCGCACTGGTTAGATTCATAGTACTCATGTCTATCACACATTAGTTGAAAATTCAATTTAACTCATATCATCACACATGTACACATGAAAATGGAGGTAACAGCAAACAAATACCACTTTAGATGTCCTGTGGTCGATTCTACCTCTAAATAATTATTATTGGGTCTTTTGTTCATTGTGAGGTTTGGCGTTATATGAGATCTTGCAACATAGTGGCTAGCTAATAGCCTTGTGTGCTATGGCTCTAATGTGTTTATGGACCAGGTCCCTGTATTTGTAACCAATTTGTTCTCTTGCCACATGCCTAAAGCCAAATTGATAGTGGAAACCCCTGTGTTCCATTTTTTATTTCAATAGAAATAAAAAACAGTTCGGCGTTGTGCACAGTAATAGGCGACAGGCCAAATGAGTGCTGAACGCAACCAAGCCGCGGAATTAGAAATTGCGAGTTGCCTGCATTCTTGTAACCAAGTCAAAAGGAGAGACACGTCCGGCTCCATTGTCTTCTTCTTCATCTCCTTCCATAGATCCAAGAGATTTTTCCATTCCCAACCTGCTTGACCAGACGAGCCATAAAAAAAGGTTGAACTTTGCAATCCATCTCCTCCGGCTCCTCCTCCCAAAACCTCCACGAGCTGTCCTGCGTGACCAGCAGATCCCCGGCCGTTGCCTCCCCAAAGCCCCGGACCACACCCAAATCTGCCGCCCCAGTCGACGGGTTCACACCAAATCAGCCGCCGCCCCCGCAGCGGCGCGAGAGCGGCGCCGTTGGGACGCTTTCCCGCTGAATTCTCCCGACGGGGTCTCGTCATTTTGACTCCTGAGCTTCATCCGGGTGGATCTTGGTAAGGATCTTGGGGGTCGGGGCTGGTGGGGTCGAGTCTGCATGTCCTCTTTTACCTTTGGCTCGCAAGGATCTTGGGGTGGGGGGTGGGGTCGAGTGCGTGCCGTTCTCTGGTGCGGGATCTCTCTCTGAGTTCAGTTATGTCGGTGCTCTTCAACAGGTGCTCGCGGAGATGGCGAGGGCGGCTGCTCTTCTTGCTGTGGTGGTTTTGGCTTGTGCACTGCTGGGAGCCAGAGCTGATGGCTCTGATCATAAGTACAAGGAAGGGGATCATGTTCCGCTCTACGCCAACAAGGTCGGACCTTTCCACAATCCAAGGTACAGCATACTCTTGCTATGCACAAACTTTGGATATGGAATCGGCATTATCTTGCACTATGGTGTCAGTTCTCCTTGCAATGCGAGTTTTAATGAGCTTGCTGTTTATGGTCGAGTTAGAATCAGATTACTAATAGTTTCCATGCAGCAGCTTAAATATTACTAAGTGTTTCGTAGGTCATGTGTTACTCATTTATAGCGCTTAGTAATAGTTAGAATCGGCATTCGGAGACTATTATAGTGGTATTCTTCAATTATAGGAATGGGGTCATGTATTACTAACTGTTTGCAGAGCTACTCATTTAGCTTTGATTCTTGAATGCTTGATAATAATCTTGATGATTTCACTCTTCTACCACGCTGAATTTCATGGCATGGCACAAAGAATGTTCCCTCAATCTTTCATAACTGAAAAAATGACTGCATACTGCATACGGCTTACTGCATAGTTCCACAATCCATCTGAAAAAAAGATGAGTACAGACTGCATACTTTAACAATCAGGATCAGCATGACTTATGTTTCCAGAACCTTCAACAATCAGGTTGGCTGAATAGAAAATCACTAATTCACAAGTTTGTATGAAAACGGCATAAGAACATATTTGACATAGAAGCACAGATCACAAGTGTACACATTCTCTGCTGACACATAAGAACAGATTCTGTACACATTTGACACATAAGCACAGATCACAAATGTGTATAACAACATATCACTATTTATATTTACATTACAAAGCACTAATTCTGTGTAAGAGTAGATCACAAGCACAAATGCTATTCCATAAGAGAACAATATGAAGCAATTGTATAAGCAAATCAGTACATATGTATTACACTGTCTTAGAAATTATGGAATAATGTCAAGCACAATTGTAGGCAGATGAGCTCTAGGCTCTAGCCATTGAGGTGTCGAGCAAGACCATCCTAGAGGCTTTTTGTAGTATTCCGGGCGATGGACATTGTACTAATGTTGATTCATAATTCTCTCTTCATTCCTCTTGTACTCAAATTCAGATTTCTCAAGTTTAATCATTTCTTCCTTGTGCTGGTATTCGCTCCTCAGATTGGCTAATCTGAGCACTCAAACCAACAGCATCAGTACCATCTGTCCATCTCTAATCAAGGTTGTGAAATATCACCCTCCATGTATATGTCCTAAAAAGACATTACAGTGTCAATTCATACATTGCAGAGCCTCTCTACAAACGGAAAAGAACATAAAGAAAAAGGGCAGCTAAACTAGTAGTATCGCTTGTGCTCTAACAAAGTGAATAGAGACAGCGAGTGAACATAAAATCAGCTAAATTACAAATGCAAGTACTAGCTAGTAGTACTGCTCATGGTCTGTCAAAGCGAAGACTCTACCAACTGAGCTACTATCACTTATTTATTTTTTATAGTTTCCCCACTATTTCTGTGAGCACAAGAGTTTTCATTTCCCAGGCAATTTTCAGTCCTTGACTTCTAGAGAAAACAATTTACTTTTCAAACTAAACAGTTTAAAACCTGAGATGTAACCCTGGGGGAAAATCTATCTTAGATCCACATGAGGGGCTGGCTGCTGGCCTAAATGGGAGAATTATATGTGCTGATCTTAAAGCAAGTCCTTCAGATTCTGTTCTCCCGAAAGATGATCCTGTCCATAACTCAGACACAAGACAGAGCTTCACCCTAGCGGTTCCAGAATCAAACAAAAGAAAACCTACACAGATCATCATCTTTCAGCCAATGCATGGGCTGGCAATTATGCCATATGAGCTATGGCATTTTCATATTTTTGTTAATGCCTGAAAAACAGAATGTACAAGGGAATAACTATGTGATGTCTTTATCAATCCTCTTGTTAGCATTGTTTGCTTTGGTTTGATCATGAGTTTCCGTGTATCACAGTGAGACGTATCGCTACTATGATCTACCCTTTTGTGCACCAGGTATACAAATTCCAACCTTTTCTGCTGTTGTTTTCTTTAACGATCTCTGACTGGTTCTGACATTGCTTCTTTCTGTTAAATGCTGGCTTGTAATAGAACATCCAAAGGACAAAAAGGAAGCTCTCGGCGAGGTTCTAAATGGTGACCGGTTGGTTGATGCCCCATATGAGTTGGACTTCAAGGAAGACAGGAACTCCAAGGTTCTCTGCAAGAAAGTATTGTCAAAGGAGCAAGTGGCCAAGCTCCGCGATGCAGTTGCCAAGGATTACTACTTCCAGATGTACTATGATGATTTGCCATTATGGGGATTCCTTGGTAAACTGGACAAGGACAAGGAGCAAGGGGATACGAAGTATCTACTGTTTAAGCACATCCACTTTGACATCATGTACAATGATAACCGTGTCATAGAAATCAATGTACAAACTGATCCAAATGTGGCTGTGGATATCACAGAGGACAAGGAAGTGCCAATAGAGTTCTCTTATTCGGTGACATGGAAAAAGACAGATATTCCTTTTGAAAAAAGAATGGACAAGTACTCCAAGTCTTCCTCTATGCCACAACATCTAGAGATCCATTGGTTTTCCATAATTAACTCATGTGTTACAGTACTCCTCTTGACTGGTTTCCTGGCTACAATCTTGATGCGTGTTCTCAAGAATGATTTCATCAAGTAAGATATTAGCTATTGGGTTCCATTCTACTCACCCAGCTTGCAGTTTACTAGATGCATTATTAATTCATTACTCTCAATTGAAGGTATTCTCATGAAGATGAGTCCCTTGAAGACCAAGAGGAGACTGGATGGAAGTATATTCACGGTGATATCTTCCGCTTCCCCAAACAGAAGTCGGTTTTTGCAGCAATTATTGGATCTGGAACTCAGCTTCTTGCTCTGTAAGACCTCCGTCAGTTTAGATTATCTTATTAGTCAAGCTTTGAAAGGATCCTAACCGTTATAAATGATTCTTGTTTCACAGTGCGATTTTCATCTTCCTCCTTGCTCTTGTTGGTGTCTTTTACCCATACAACCGGGGAGCTCTTTTCACTGCCCTTGTTGTCATCTATGCTCTTACATCCGGTATTGCTGGATACACAGCCACTTCTTTCTATCTGCAGCTGGAGGGAACAAACTGGGTAAGCCATGCTTTAATGATCATATTTCTTCAATTCTTGACTGCTTTGTGTTTACACATCGTGTCTATGTGTTTCAGGTTAGGAATCTGATATTGACTGGCTGCTTATTCTGTGGACCTCTCTTCTTGACATTCTGTTTCCTAAATACAGTTGCAATAGCATACAGTGCTACAGCAGCTTTGCCTTTTGGCACTATCATTGTCATTATCCTCATCTGGGCACTTGTAACCTCTCCTCTCCTTGTGTTGGGTGGTATAGCTGGGAAAAATAGTAATACAGAATTCCAAGCCCCCTGCCGCACAACCAAGTACCCGAGGGAAATCCCTCAGCTTCCATGGTACCGAAGCACCATTCCTCAGATGGCAATGGCGGGGTTCCTCCCTTTCAGCGCAATTTACATCGAGCTATACTACATATTTGCCAGTATCTGGGGGCATAAGATATACACCATCTACAGCATCCTCTTTATTGTGTTCATTATCCTCATCATTGTCACAGCCTTTGTCACAGTGGCACTTACGTACTTCCAGCTTGCTGTTGAGGATCATGAGTGGTGGTGGAGGTCAGTGTTTGGAGTATCAACTCATCTTTATGCTGTATTCCTCATCTTTGTTCTTGTTTGTGGTTACTTTTTTATTGTCTTTGAAAATGCCGTCTATCAAAACTAGAAATGAGAAGCACAAGGTGACTATTTTAGTACATGGATTACTAGATCAGAGGTTCCTTGGGAAATGTTTTTAGAAAATGCATTTACATTGTTACTGAAAGTATTTGAACTTTAATAAACACTTGGGCACCCAATGAGAAATTTGAATAAACTTACTTCTATAACTCTGCACCTTTAAGAAGTTATATTTCAGCAACCACTTTGAGTTGAGCTATATCATCTGCTGTTGTTTTGGATCAACTGTTGCTTTTCATAGAATTTGGTGCTAAAATAAGGCTGATGGATATAGGACACTGAAGATGTGGATGTATAATGAATGATATCCATGAACATATAAAATTTTGGAATTGTGGTTTGTTGCAGGAAAGTCAGAAAATTATTTGTGCAATAAGGAACAACATTTAGATAAACTTGCTAGATGTCTGTTTGCTAATTATATAGGCTTATGTTTCCATTCTGTCTTGCAGTTTTTATCGTCCACATCCAAAACAAAATTATAAACCTACGAAAATGTCTGCTTGCAGATCTGTCCTGTGTGGAGGCTCCACGGGCATATTCATCTTCTTCTACTGCATCTACTACTACCACGCGCGATCCGACATGTCAGGCTTCATGCAGACATCCTTCTTCTTCGGCTACATGACCTGCGTCTGCTACGGCTTCTTCCTCATGCTGGGCACCGTCGGCTTCCGTGCATCGCTCTTCTTCGTGCGGCACATCTACCACTCCATCAAGTGCGAGTAAACATTGGCTGCTGCTAGATGTGCTGACATGTCCATGGCTATTGTTTGGGTGGCGTCAGATCCAAATGGAGAAACCGTGACTAGTTGGGTTGTGCTTGAATTATGCCCAAGCGCCAGCAATCACCTTTAGCTTATATGTTGGAGCTCCCGGAAAGGAGGATGTATGTAGTGTAGGACTGTTACCAGAGGCAGTGTCTGTACTATTATCTATACTTGTAGTCCAGTCAGTGTCACCCTATAATTTTTGTTGCTGAAAGCTGTGTTTTGGTCAGTAGAACATAGTATGTTTGTATGTGAAACAGAGGGAGAAATGAATTAGTATGGACGGAAGTCCGGTGTGATTTGCACATGGACAGTTTATATGCAAAGACATGCACAGTTTCTTTTGTTTAGCTGGACATGCATGAGATGGGGGTAATGGGCTGACATTTGGCTTGGGAAAGTGAAGTGGGCCTCAAACAGGCCTACATTACACGGTTGTTCCTAAGCATATAGAACAATAGTTTGGGTTCCCTCGTAAAAGAAAAGGTTTGGGATAGGTGGACAAGTCCAGAATGATTGCACAAGAACAGAGGTGCAAAGGCATGAGCAGTTTGCTTTGTTTAGGTTATCATGGACAAGGTTGAGCTAATACCAACCACAGCTACTTGCATGAGGTTTGGGGGAGTGAGATGGGCCTAGAAAAAGGCCTCAGAGGCAAGAGCAGCTCCAAGCATATCTTTATGCCCTTTTTCTGTTCCCTTTCAATAAAGATACTGTATTTGTTATTAAAAGATGAGACTGATTATATGGTACTTCCTTTTTATATTTAAAATTCCTATGTGTATTTTTTCCTAATAACAAGTTAATATGCACAATGCTCTTTATCACTTTTTATGAAAATGGACAAGTTATGTTCATAAAAAACGTGTTACATTAATTACTTTAAAAATAAATCAGACCTACACCATTAGAAATGTTACATACATATAAATTTATAATAAAAATCATTTATTACGCCCCCAAAATAAATAGGTCTACTGTGTTAAGAAAACATTGTGTGTTAAATATGAAAGAATAATAAATACAAGGATTTTTGTATTAGTTCTAAATACAACTATCACGTCATATAAACATGTCTCTACATGTTTGTAGTGTCCAACTATTGCATGGCATTGTCCAATTTATATAAAAAAATTTAGATATCGTCATGTTGCATCATATGGGAAAGTTAGATTATGCATGCGTATTCTAATAGGAAGATGTTTTCTACTCCCTCCGTTTCAAATTATAGTTCACTTGATTTAGACTTTTTGATGCATGCATTTTGCTATGTATATAAATAAATAATATATCTTGATATATAGAAAAATACATGCATCAAAATAATTAAAGTAAACTATAATTTAAAACAGAAAGAATATATTTATATTTCTCATATTACTAGGGTAATATGTAATAATTGACATCCAGATAACGGTCCACATTTATTTGAGAGTTATAGCAAAGTTCACACGAACGGTCCGTAATTATTTGAGAACTAGGTATATCAAAGCTATGATTTTTTAGAATGTCCTCTTCATTGGGGCAGAGAAACCATGGTTTTCTTAAGTTGTACTCCCTCACTCGTTTGACTTTTTTTATGCAAAGTTTGATCACTCGTCTTATTCAAACAGTTATGCAAAATATTATTTTTTTGTCGTGACTTGCTTTATTATTAAAAGTTTTTTTAGAATAACTTAAATTTGACTATATTTGTACAAATTTTTTAAATAAGACGAGTGGTCAAACTTGGGATGAATAAAGTTAAATGACTTATAATTTGAAATGGAGAAAGTAGTAAATAGTATTATCATTTATGTTTATAAAAAATATTTTATA
The DNA here is from genome assembly GCA_023333625.1 of Bothriochloa decipiens. NCBI lineage: Eukaryota > Viridiplantae > Streptophyta > Magnoliopsida > Poales > Poaceae > Bothriochloa > Bothriochloa decipiens. The sequence goes on along the minus strand of CM041635.1, from coordinate 32,191,129 downwards.
ACTAATCTAATTAAATATCAGGAATGCTAATATTTTTTTTTGTATTACCCTAGTCAAAATTCAAATTGTTTGACTCACAGAAAATGCGAGTTGCATTCTTTTGGTACCTTACCTAGTAACAGTATTTTTTTAACATCGGTCCACTGACTCGCACGTCTCTCAAAAGAAATTACTCGACAGCTGGCACCTTTATTGCTACTACGACCACTAGCCATTCCGTTGACACGGCACGGTGGCGTAAGAGTAGGGGGGAACAGAGTAGCGAGGAGACTGCATCGTCGACCTGGTGGCGGAGCAGGAACATGGCGGCCATACCAGTACCAGCGGCAAGCCCCGGTGGCGGCGGCGATATCTCCATCCAAATGCCTCCTCCTGCTGCTGCGGCGGCGGGTGGCGAGGTGCCGCCGCCAAGGCCAAGGGATGGGGAAGGCGGTGCTGCCGCTAACAACGCTAGCCCAGAGAAGCATCTGAGCCGCTTCGTGCGCTGTGTTGCGTTCGGGGAGTGGGCGGGCAACGCTTTCGGTGCTCTGGCCTTCGTTTGGGCGACCGGGGTCCTCCTCGGCGGCTTCTGCTCGTCTCTGGACCGCCAAGATTTCTGGTTCGCCACGGTCATGATCTTCATCCAAGCCTTCAGGTACGCCCGCCGCTGCAATGTTCCATGCATGCTTTTGGTTGCATTATGTGCTCGAACAAGCTACAATTTCTTACACAAATGCTAAGTTAGTATAGTATCTTTGGTCCAACCGTTACAACTTTACAAATGCAAACAATTTTTTGTTTAAAAAAAATAACAGGATTTTCAGCCGCGGCTACAAATTGGACAGCCAGTCTTTATTCGGGACGGCGAGAGCACTATGGATAAACTCCTCTTTGATTCGCATGTTGGGGCGGCCACAGGAAGGCAACCGAGTGGTGCTCATCGTGGTTTTGTGGCTCAACCTCCTTCGCGAGACGGCTTACTTCACCGTGATACCCCACTTCGTTCTTGCGATGGCATTGCTTGTTCCATGGAGCCGGCGGCCGCGACGGCCCCAGCAGTGGCAGATGTGGGCTGTCGCAATTGCCTACCTACTCTTTGCTGCCTACACATTTGCAAGACTTGTATTATCGGCCTTCTCTATCACACATCATCATTCACGAGATCGCTACTACTCATCATCACAACCCATGCCATTTTTCCTTTTATCCGTGTTACCAGTCTTGATAGAGGCTGGGGCAGTGTTGCTGCTGCTCAATTTGAGACCCTCCAGGGGATTTGCCAACCAAATGACTACTACGACTCCTCACGGACGCAGATTAATCTCCTTGGCTAAAGTTACTTCGGCTCTATGGTTGGCTGCTGAACACCTTCTGCTCATTTGTCCCCTCAACAGATCCATCAAAATCACCCTGTTCGTCTATTCTAGTGCTTTCAGTGCGTCATTCGCTATACTGGTACTATTACTTGGCAGCCTGCAGAACCATGGAGATACCAGCGTGTTGGCTCGCTGCGCTGACGCTATCCTGCACATCTCCTGCCTTTCGCATTTCCTGCTTGCGTTACCAATGGCCGTTAGTATCGATCTTTTTGTGGCCGGTTTGTACCCACTTCCTGCCATTGGCCTGACATTCGTTCTACTGCTGGTGTTGTTTCTGATCGGCAACCTGCAGATACCCGCAGCCGTCGCGCAGACCGTGCTCTCATCTCTGCGCTTGAGCAATCTGCTTCGTGAACCTCGCGTCGATTATAACCCTCTGCCGGCAGGCACTAGTCCCAATTTGGTTGCAGCAATAGCAGTCTTCTACCTGCTAGGGCTGTGTCAAGGATCACTCTACATTATGGCAAGCTTCCTAGCGCTCTTCTTATCGTTCCCTCGCCGATGGCTCATGCGAAGGTGGTCCAAATTCGTCGATGGTGGGAAGCAGCTACTGGGAGCAAAAGCGATTGATCTGTACTACCAACGAGCCTACGCGACGGTGATGGAGATGGGCGTGTTCGGTGCAGGGAGCACGATGAGCTTCGCCGACTTCGCCATCGAGTCCCTCAGCTCCAGCAGCTCATCGCTTGACCTGCGGGTGGCTGGACTCTATGTTCTTCACAACATCCTGCTGGAACGGAGGACAGACTGCAGCAGCACCCAAGAACTCATTCTTAGAGTCACCAGCGGCGGCTCCGGCATGGCAGTGTCGTCCACCTTGATCGGCATGCTTGCCTGGGCTGCAGACATGGAAGAAGACGGCTATGCCATCAGGCTGCTCGCTGCTAGGGTCACAGCCGAGCTTGCTAGCAGCCTCAGAATTAGCAGCATCCCAGGCATGTTGAACCTGGTGTCCTCGCTCCTTAATCTTGCCGAGAATACTAATACTGCCGTGGTGCTGCTGCCTAATCAGCAACAACTACCAGGACCTCAGCAAACACCTCTTGCTATTGCTAATGGGATCGGTAGTAATGGAGGCCGGTGGCGCTCTTGGGTCGTCGTCTGCCTGTTTTGGCAGCGGATGAAACAAGAGTACTGGTCCATACCGGAGGAGCCATCAGCAACCTTGTTGACTCATCAACATTCTTCTTCGCTTCCCATGCTGGGCATGGTAATTCTCGAGAAACTTGCTCGTGATCTTGAAAACTGCGCAGAAATCTTCAGAGACGACACGTCAAACCTCATATCCAAGACCATAGGGCTCATAGGCTTGGCCACCAGCAGCGACAACGAGCAGAATGATGAACTGGTTTGTTCATCGCTGGAGTTCTTGAGGAGGCTTGCAAACACCGGTGAGAGAATCGGCGTAGCACTTCGGCACGAGCTGTGGAATCACCCTTTCCTGCTGACCTGCCTGGCACGTGTCTTGGAGGACGACCGCATCCGCAGCAGCCCTCATCAAGCATGGGAGCCGGCCATGGATATCATAGCCAAGCTGGCCTTGGAAAAGGAAGCAGGGCTCCAGATTGGGAAGATCAAAGTGATCACTGCAAGGTTACTGCATGCGTTTCTTGGGCGACAAAGATCAACCAACATGTACTATGATCAGTCGCTGAGAAAGGTCTCAGGGGAGGCGTTGGCAAATCTTGCGCTGTGGGGCACTGCAAATTGCTCGGCTGTCTTGGATGAACCGGGATATCAGGTTATTGATGATCTCACGAACATGCTGGTCTCTGACGACGATCAAAACAGGTATGTCGCAGCAGGTCTACTGCTGAATATTTGTGAGCACTGCAGTGTCAACCTGCTGGTGAGTCATCCACACGCAAGCGAGCGCTTGTCGTCGGCCTTGACCACTGTAAGCCGTCTCGCAGTTTGTATTTACTTACATTATTAAAGGAATCACTAGCATTTTCACTTCCTCAAATTTTCAATTAGTTTATTCAATTTGTAGTGCATTTCAAAATTTCAGAGTATGCTATGCATTTCCTGCAGGTGGTGAAACATATGGTTGCTGCAGAGGGCAAACAACTGGAATCCCTCATCAACCTTGCTTCTGAGATTGGTGATGTCACCCGTGAAGCATTTGTTCGTGAGCTGGAGTCACAAACCAAGAGTGGGACAGAACTTGTTCAAAAGCTAGTTTGTACACTCAACTCCAAGAAGATTCCAAATCCTGAATACCCAAGGATGAGAAGGGTCATAGTTAAGATCACGGTATCAATTCTGGAATCGTGTCGTCGCACGGTGGAGAAGCTGACGGAAGAAGGGATGGTGGAACGGCTGATGGAATCGCTAACCAAGATAGAAAGGGCTCCATCCAGAGTGGAAGAGTACAGAGTGTTCTACGGCAATATAGGTGTGGTGCCAGAGGACGGAGAACCTATGGCAACACTCGTGGCCAGAGCAAAAACGCTACTAGTTCGGCGTAGTACAACTCAAACTGCAGGAGCTCCGACAGGTGACCATTTATGATACCCAATCGTTGGTCGATCAGGCTATGACAATAATGTAATGGTTTATTTATGTGTTGTGTTTTGAGCGAGCCTTGTTGCTTGATAAAAGCCCTATATATTATTGATTTGTTATTGCTTGGTTACTATATCACAATATACTACCAAAAAAAATCAGAAGATAGGGTATCTTATTATTTTTTTTCGAAAGGACGGCAAAAGCTTTGCCGTAATTTCTATTAGACGAATAAAGAAAAAGAAGGCAAGCGCCCCGTCTAGTATTTGAAGTAGAAACTGGACAAAAATCACATAACTGGGGAGAGCAACGCTCATCCCACACCACTCAACTCGCGCTACAAAAACGGCCACTCAACTCATTGCTTGATCGGATTGGGACATCGACACAAGCCTCTAACCCCGGTCGGATTAGGTCATCGACACGGGCTACCGCTTCACACCACTAATACTCGTCGGTCGGATTGGGTCATCGACACAAGCCTCTACTATACAACTCTTGCATAAAACGACCTTACTAGACAACTCGAAACAGCACAACAGCTAACAAACTAACAACTCAACCAAACAAACCTCCTCCACCACCGACAGCACCCACACAAACACGACCGCAGAAACGACGAAACAAGTGGCCCTGCCATGAGACATCTCGACCGAGTCGTAAATACCCAATGACGCCTTCAAGAAGATTACGACGATCGAGCGCCGTCGTCGCTTGTCCAAGAAGGACTAGGTTTTCACTCGAGGAGAGTGCTAGGAACGCGATACCCTCAACAGGGGGAACGACACCCGCAGATGCCGCCATCGCCAGGCCTTCGCCCAAAGAACCCGCAACATAGACAACAGTCAAGAAGCTGGGTCCCTGCCAGACGCCAATGTCGTCGCTGTAAAACCACCAACCGAAGCCTCACTGGGGGGTCGACGCATCGGCCACACAAGCAGCCGCAGCTGCGCCAGCACCCCGCCAACCAGACTGCAAACCAAAGGCCGGCCTCCCGCCGCCATGCACGTCCACCAGCACGCCGTTGATGCCAAAGCCTCCGCCCTTACGACAAGCCTCCGCCCTTACGACCATCGCCCCACGACAGCAGCCAAGCACATGGGGAAAGGACAGCATAGATGAAGGCCTCCCCCCAACGCCAACATGAGCCCCAGCCACCGCCACAAAGTGGCCACTATCAAGAAGGAGGGGACAAGCAGATAGGGAGGGAACCCCGCTGCTATCCCCTACGCCCGCGCTGGCACCATCTCCATCCCACTCCGTCGGTGAACCCCAACAGAGCCATCGACGAGCCCCAACGGAGAAGAGCAGCCCCAACCGGGCTCAGCAACGCCAGCTGCACCACCATGGTACCGCTGCCCTGCCATCGCCACGGCCGGCCCCGCCACCACGGCTAGGCCGACGAAGCCGCTCCACCACCGCAGCAGGGGCTCAACAGCAGCCTCCCCTCAGCATTCTCAGCTGTTAGCCGCCAGCCGTCCCCCACCAATCAGTTGTCATCCATACCATGCACCGAACAGCCGCACACGGGCACGACATCTCCACCGCCGCACCACACCGTCACCAAACCAGCCGACGCACCGCTGAAACCGTCGGCTGCCGCCCCCAGCACAAGCACCAAACCCACCACCACCAGCCGCCGGAGGAGACCACAGGAACCACCGCTGCCACCACCTCCACAGCCACCCCTCGGCCCCACCGGCCACAGATCCGACCGAGGAGGCCAAGGATCTGGGCACAGTAGGCCAGGAATTTAACAGAACCGCCCAATTAATATAAACCCAAGGTACTAAGTAAATCGCCGAGGCAATTCAGTTAGCATATTATGCTCATATTAACCCGGTAGTCCATGAAATCATGAAGGATTTTAAACTTTTTCAATGACACACCCAGATCGCACAGTTCAGTAGTTACTATTCATATGTTCTTATTCACACATAGCATAATTACATCATCGGTTATTATATAAATTCCTTTTTAAATCAGAGTTGCAAATAAATAGCGAAAGTAGATATATTTTTGACATATATTCACACTTATGATTTGAAATACCTAGCCAGATCAGGGTCAACATCCAACAAAAGCAATTAGACGAGATATAAGAGATGACCTTGCCCAAGGTCTAATCCTCCCGTAGTGGGATACAAGTCCATCTTGTCGCCACAGCAAAAGTCTTATGATCTGCAACAAGTGAGAATAAAACCCTAAGTACGAGAATGTACTCAGCTAGACTTGCCCGTCAGGAGTAAAATAAAAAGACTGTTAAGGATATGCAAGGCTTATTTGGTGGAGTTCAGTGGATAGCATAACTTTTGCGAAAAGAGCGTTACTATTGTAAATCCTTACTTTCTGTCTTTTAGTCAATATTTTAGCATCCAGTTTAGTGAAGCTTATCATTGCTAGGTTAGCACCTAGTCTATAGCCATCACATGATTAAGATTAAACAATCAATAGTAACCATATCAGGTTTGGCATTGTCATCATTATTCTTAATAACCATAATACATCACTGAGACCATCCTTGTGTTACTTAATTATTATCACGCGGTCGAAGCTCGAGTCAAGTGCTCACTGTCTAGGAGCGATGGTGATTCGAATCGATTCCTACTCAGCTGAGGGGGTATTCCCCACACAAACCAGGCATGCTTCACAAGGACAGCCTTAGTGACCGTTGGTACTGTTCGGGTAAAGTCACGGGACCGCTATGGACCATTCTACACCTAGAGGTTATCCAGTGCCAGGTAGCTCAAGACATGTCTGCCCACGGTACAACGCTAGGTAGCTCAGAACATTCTTGCCCATGGTCCACCCGGGCCTCTGACCACTCCCCCTTCCTTAGGTGTTATGGTTACATTTCGGCCCAAACAGAGCTACTAGGCTTCGCGGTCGGAACGACTTATCCTTCCAGCTAAATATGGGGCATGCGTTCAACATGACTTGAGGGCCGACAACGATATCGTCCTTAAGCAATACCACGGGGATAGATACGCACCTAAGACCTCCATGCCTTGTTGCGTCTCTATCACAATCCGTCGGGTCTCTAATTATCCATTATCACATGGTTATTTTCCATGATAGCAAATATGGCCAACCGTGACCAAGATATCCACCTATATCTTGCAGGTGACAAGGATCACCTGACTTCTATCGGTCTAAGCATGGCTAAGCATAGATCGTTATACCAAACTAGTAAGAGTTCAGGTATTTATCCATAGTGGACAAGGTAGGAAGTATGCATCAATGATTTCACCAAACTCCTAGCAACCTAATGCACAATACAAGATTATATTCAAAGTGTATTTTATAAAAGAGAGGGTAGGAGGCTTATAATGCTTCGGGGCTTGCCTTTCTCCAAAGCACTAGGGCGGTGGTTAGTACACTCAGGAAGATCCCCTTCTGACTCCTCTCCTAGAAGCTCCAGCACAAGCACCTCTTGTTGCTCCTCTTCTAGATCCACAAACACCACGACTCATGATTGCTCCCGCGATCCTGTATGATGCATATGCACGTATGAATATGGCGAATGCACATGTAGTACCAGGGATGGGTGGATGATGATAATGATGATGGATGCTCATATGTAAATGAATCATGTTAACATCAGCAACCCATCACAACTATCACTACTAACAATCATGCATAACAACATCAACAACCCTACACATGTATAAAACAATTATATAACTTGCACAATTATATAACTTGCACACTTTTATCGGAATTACAGAGGATGAGTCTAATCTAACCATCAAACTGAACCTGATCAAAAGAACAAAGTTGTCATACCTACGCCAAGCACACGTAGACACATTATAGCTGACCAAGAATAAACTTACTAGGTTATATTATCCATGTATTACTAAATAGGTAAAACAGGAACTGCTATTTCAACGGGCCATAAAAATCTGAGAAAATTACAGAAGCTTAAGCATGCCTCAAGTAGTCTACCATAAAAATTTCGTTTCATTTTGAGGAATAAAACTGCAGTTATGAAAAAGACAAGATATAACTAGTATTAGAAACCTAACTGCATAAACCTATTTTTACAGCAACATTAGTGAACTAAAACATGTCATATTATAGATCCAATGCATATACAATTTCATAAGGATTCCAAAAAGTCCTCATTTGCTATTTTAAGATTTTTCTACAATTTACTACGAATTTCTAAACATTCAGCCATTTACATGTAGTAAACAGGAAATAGGAAAACACTTTCCCTTCGAACCCGCTGAACTTTCACGAAATTATTCAAGCCGAGGTCTGTAACTTGATGTGCCTGGAACTTTTGTAGTAAGGGCCTTCACCTTAGTCGAATTAAAGGACGAGGTCCTCGGCGGAGATTGAAAACAGAGGAGCGACGGAAAGCGGCGATGCCGGCCGTTGAGGGCATGCCGGCGTCTACGGAGCGACGGCAGAGCTTCGAGGGAACCGCGCGCACCCACCGGTGGCCACGGGGCGGCGTGCAATGGCGTGTGGCCCTTTGGCCACGTGCGCGGGTCGGACGGCAGCGGCTTTGCCAAGGTGGCGGCGCTGCTGCCCACCCGCTGGCCAAGGGAGGGGGGCGGCGCAGGCGGCGGACAACGGCGATTGCGAAGCGCGCTCAAACGAAAGGAGAGGGAGGCGGGTCAGGGCCGGCCACGGCGAGCCGAGAGCTCGTCGGAGCTGCTCGCACGGCGGCGCTAGAAAATGGCCCGGAAGCGCCTCGCCCCTGCGTTGATGGACCACCATACAGTGCGCGAGGATGGAGAGGGAAGAGGCGAGGCTTCGTGCGTGGATGGAGGAGGAAATGGCGCGGTGGCGGAGGTGATTTTTGCGGCGACACGAGCTTTGCTTCTCCGCGGCGAAAATAAAAAGAGAGGAGGGAAATGAGACCGTGAGTGGAGAGGGAGAGAAAATGAGGGATGATAAGGCGTCGGCGTCCTCCACGCGGCCAAGAAGGGCAGGCCAGGGTGGCCACGCGGCGCGTGCGGTGATGATGATGCAGAGCAGCAGCAATGGCGCAGCGGGGAAGCGAGGCGGAGCAGGTAGGCGTGCGTGGGTGCTCAAGTGCTTGGCCGCGTGCGCTGGCGCAGTCGGGTCAGCGGGCGGCGCAGGCGAAGCGTGCACGCGCGCTGCTGCGGCCTGCCACGGCGCTGCTGCCGTGCTCTAGCGCTCGGCAGAAAGGAAGCAGAGGGAGAAGGGAAAAGAGAGAGAGGGAGGGGATGACAGGTGGGCCAGGTAGGTCCCACCACTTTGAAAATGAACTGAAATGTTTGACCAGCTATATTTTCCAAACAAAGCCAAATTTTAAAAAATTTTGAATATTAAAGTTGTTCTATTTGAAGATTATAACATTTCATATATAGAAGTTTTTGCTAATTCAGCCTAGATTTAAAAATGTGAATTTGGATCAAATTTAAATTATAAAAATATTAATTTCCAATATTCTCCTTACCGTTTTTGACTTTTTTAAGGCCTAAAAAGCATTTTAATGATTTGGTGAAAATAGAAAGTTTATTATAAATATTTTTCTCTACAAACCATATTAAAGGTCCAACTTGAGATAAGCATTGTAGCTGCCTTTTCTAGTTAAGGTCGAGCAATCCCAATTAGGGTAATTAAATTCTAATTTTGTAATACTTGGTTTTGAAACCACATGAGCAAACACTGTCCCTAATACTGTTCTAAACATGTTTAGATCCTAACCACAATCATTTGCACACATTCATCACAACTCAGCACCCAGGTCAAACAATTTAAATTAAACGCAAGCAAACATCCAGGCAAAGCATGTCAGGAATGCGATTTGGTGTAAATGATATGATTATGCTCATGTTATGCAGTACAAAGATGTAGTTAACACCAGGGGTGTTACAAGGAAACCACCTACGGAGTGACCCGGTGCCGCCGCGGCGCACAAGTACTAAGCCGGGATGGCCCGAACACCAGGAGCACCAGGACGGCGGCCACGAGCCCCACCAGCGAAGATCTGGTGAGGAGGCTCCCGGATCCACCCTTTGCAGCACCGGATCTACCACCTCCGTGCAGCCAGGGCCGCTGTCTACACCGCCGTCGCTGCCTCCGCCAAATCTTGCTGGCCAGTGCCTACATGTGGAGATGTACATCTAACGTCTTCAGAATTACATTACTTGTGATACTTTGAGTTTAGTTGCAAAAATCTAAAACCGATGATAAAGACATGCACAGTTAGCTGAAGCTGTGCGTATGGACTTGCTGATATGAAGTGGAAGGAATTGCTTTGCTGTGACGTGGTAGATACCACCAGTTACTGTAAACAATCTTCTGGTTCTGTATTGCCCGATGTTACTCTGGTAGTTCTTGCTTTATCTCGCTTAGTTTCTTGCTGCCCAGGTGTTGGATTCAGCAGACTTAGATGGTAATCGGTAGTTGTCTTTTGCTAGTTTCTTTTTTCTGCTCTTGTCGCAGGCTTTTCGTACGTGCTACAAAACTCTGAATTTCCGTTGTCTAATGGAAATGGGTGCATCCCTTGTTTTTATTAAGACATGCACAGTTTCGGCTAATGGGCTGTCATTGTGCTTGGGAAAGTAAAGTGGGCCTTAAAAAGGCCTACATACAAGGTTGTTCCGAAGCATTGTACTACTATACAAATACAATAGTAGTCAGGGTTCCCTCAAAAAAAAAGTTTGTGGTGGGTTCCAGAATGACTGCACAAGAACAGAGGTGCAGTTACTTCTCAAAAAAAAAAAAAGAACAGAGGTGCAATTTCCTCTCATAAAAAAAGAGCAGGTGCAGTACAATTGAGCAGTTTGCTTTGTTTAGGTGGACATGCACAGGGTTGAGCTAGTGCCAACCACAGCTACTTGCATGGGGGTTGGGGAAGTGAGATGGGCCTAGAAAAGGCCTCAGAGGCCAGAGCAGGTCCAAGCGCATCATTGTGCCTTTTTTCTGTTCCCTTTCAATAAAGATACTGTATATTTTGTTATTAAAAGATGAGATGGAGTGAGACGGTGACGTGAGATCAGATGTCTCTGGACGAATTTGAATATATATAGATAGAAAAAGAGGAGGCGTAGCGGGGAGATTCTTGTCTTGGGCTTAAAGGGAAGGAAAAGGCTCACTTCCGGACCAAAAATTGAGATGCCAAACGAGCCAACCAACACAGGGTGACAGCAACTCTCACTCTCGCAAAGGACACAGCTGAAAGAAATGCAGTGGCTTTTCTAATCCAGTGGTCTAAAATATAGACACATAATATTGTTTTGATTTGTTTGCATCGATCCATGGTGTGTTTTTGTATTGATTTTTCAACTATGAAGATGATGAGAGCTCCATCAACAGCTGTTCTTTTGTATTGATTTTTTTCCAGACCAAGGCCTTGTTTAGTTGTCTTAAAAAGATTAGAAATTTTACTCCCTCTCCGTCACATCAAATATTATATCGTATACATAGAATATTAAATATTAATAAAATAAATAACTAATTACATAAATTAGTTATAAATTATGAGACGAATCTTTTAATTTAGATCATAATTGGATAATATTTATTAAATATAAATAAAATACTATAATACTTTTTAAGCTTGGAAACTAAACGAGACCCAAGGAGGAGGGGGTCGCCATCACCCATCATCCATGGTTGTCAGTTATCCTCCCCAGCTGAAAGGAAGCCTGAGCGCACACGTTGCAGACTTGGATTGCGTAGTATGCCTTATGCTGTCGTCTTGTCTGCAAGTCCCAAAGCCTGAATTGAACATGCTAGTTTGCGCAGTCCGGTTGTATGTAGTTGCAGGTTCCTTGTTCCTTTTCTCCTCTTCTTCCTCATCCATTATGGTCATGGACGCATGGATCTATACCATCAAATCAGACCGGCGACATAACAAAGTGGGTCATAAAACACCTGCTAATATAAACCACTCTAAAACTATTGGATGGAAGAAACGCAATGACTCCTCATCAGACACGTGAATCGTGATTGCGATAGAGCTCTCTATCCACTGCACGTCGCAAGTCTCAAACGAACAAAGTTGACAATGCAACGTCTAATCTTGCAACCGAACCGATCAACCGAAGCGCGTCGTGTCGTGCTCGTACACGGACTTTGAAACGTAAACCTAACGCTGGGCTGTGTGTTGTCTTTCGCGGAAAGTCAGTTTCGTAAACTTTCTCATACCATCAAATGTTAAATAATAGTCTCTCGCCTAAGCAAACAAAAAAAGTTCCAGTATAGTACCAAATCCGACAGTTCCTTTAAGTTTATATCGAGTACATGTGGGTCACGGAGTATGTGACACATAGATAACTTCAAGTCTTCGCGATGAGTTTCACTACTACATTCGTTGTAAAATATATTTATATGTGTAGGTATACTGATTAATTATGGGATTTGTAAGTCACAGACGTCTGATTTTTGCTTTCCTTTCGAGCGACAAATATTACCTATCCAATCTAAATCCAAGTATCCAACCATCGATGCTTATCCTCAACCATGGGATCCTATACCTTTTCCCTGGTTGCCAGTTTACATTCAATTTCAGGCACACGTAGGATAGGAAATGTGAATAAATATTGGTACCCTTTTCAAGAGATCCGGTCGAACGATGTTAGATGGGTTGACTAAGGATACAACTATAACTATATTATTTGTGGTACTCCCTCCGTATTAAAATAGATATTATTTTTATTTTTTGAGAAGTCAATATTTTTAAACTATCAGTAATTATATATTAAAGTATTAATATTTATGTTAAGTAATTAGTATTATCGAAAAGATCTTTAAATCTAATTTTTTAATAAATTTATTTAGAGATAAAATATTATCAAGTTAAAGTTGAGAAAATTTAACTGTCACATTTGTCATAATATTAATCTTCTTTTTTTTAGTATGAAGGAAGTATTTATGTAGAAAAAACAATTAAAAAGAATTGAATACGAATCTATAATATAAAAGAAAAGGCATTGAATGGTGCGGAGGTAGGAAGAGTGGTGGTGGTGGAAGATGCCCACGACCACGAGAGACTGAGAGAGACGGATGGATGCGGTGGTCCACCGCCTGACAGTGACCCCACTCCCCGACTCCGACACATTAGTCCTTCTTTATAATTTTTTACTCTCTCTCTATCACATCAATGCTTTAGCTGCTTATATGGAGTATTAAATATAGGTAAAAAAATAACTAATTATACGGTTTAGTTCAAAATCACGAGATGAAATCTTTTGAGCCTACTTGATCCATGATCGGACAATATTTACTAAATAAGATAAAAATGATACTATTTATCGGGTTTATTTTTTTTGCAATCTAACGAGGCCCAAGAGTAAAATTTATCGGCCTCCGTGCAAGGTGCAGCGCAGTTACGCAACGCGAGCGCGAGAAGCCGAGGAGATGATATCACGACAGCGATGGAGCGAGCTGCGATCAGTCGAGCTGAGCGATTTCTCGGCCCCGTGTCTCTCCTGCGGGCTGCGGCTCGCGACATCGCGGCGGGTTTGCCCGCGCGACGTGACACGAGAAGAAATGGAGCCGCACGAGCCTTGCCGGTGCCGCGCCAGTGAGAGGCCGCCGAGCTGCTGGGTTGGTTGGGAGGAGGAGCATGGGGGGTTGATTTTTGATTCGATGGCCTCGTTTCTTTAGGGAGTTTGGATGGACTGATTGCGACGTGATGACTCCACTAATCCTCCCTCTTCGGTCTCATTTGGATTCTTATTACGCTTGTGCTAGCTCCGATGGCGACGTCCTCCCACCCACCCACCATGCATCACCGATTCTCCCGTTCACAACATATTTTTTCAGATCTCTGTCTCTCTCTCTCTGCCCTACTGTTATGGTCTGCCTAGTAGACAGAGACACACACTGTGTGAAAAGAACCACTTCTCCCTACGTGCTACCCGTGCTATGCTAGGGTGCTTAGGGCTACTGGTACTGTCTGATTACTCTGACTAAACTTCAATCATCTTTTACTAGTACTCACTCGGTCCTGGGCCTTGTTTAGATTCATGTAAAGTTTTAACTTTTTTTACTCTTTCTCCATCACATCAATTTCTAGACGTATATATGGAGCACTAAATACAGGTAAAAAATAACTAATTATACAGATTAGTTGTACTTTACGAGACGAAACTTTTAAGCCTAGTTAAACCACGATTGGACAATATTTGTCAAATACAAATGAAAGTGCTACATTAGTCTAGGTTGAAAAAAATTGCAATCTAAACTTGGTACTAAAATAAAAGGAACGTAATTCCGAAATGGTGGAGTATGTAGTACTATCAAGTCTGATCAAATTTATTGTATATAAATTATTAATATTTATCAAACGAAATAGATATCACTAGATTCGTTATGAAACATATCTTTATATATTTATTTTCTAAATATTAATATTTTCATCTATGTATTTAATTAAACATTAAACATTTTAATTGAGAATACACCTAAATTGTATTCTTTTTTGAGATTGAGGTAGTAAAATTTCGTTCTAGTTCATTCACGCAGTTGTACTTAAATATTCTGTAACTTTTAGCAATTAGCACACAGGATTAGTAATTTTTTTTAGTTGGAACAGCTGACGACTAGTCTAGGTGGCGATCTAACCGGATCCTAGTAGTACTCTCCCTACGTGAGAGGGAGATGGCACTGTACTGAGTGCAGGTACAGTGGTACCACTGCGTGCATGTGTGACTGTGTGAGTAAGATCGGGGACCATGCATCACATGCTACCTCTGCTACGCGTACCACCGATGCTGGCCTTGAAAGCTCAAAGTTTGGTGTCATGTGCGGCAAATGAACTATGATTATTTGGTTATACACCACTCTAATTGTCACGTTTTAGAGACGTATCATTATAATTTTTCTAATTATAAATAGGTCATTGCAACTTATCGTTTTACCGAAAAATCCCATTATCTCCGTATGCGCTTGAGCCCAGCTGCAGGTGTCCATCCGTGAAGGGTCCTGGCTTCCTGGCAAACTCCCGTTCGTGGCTTCCTCCCGATCGCTCTCGAACGGAGGATTCGGGCATCTGGCCGTGCGTCATCGCGTGCGTGCCATAGATTGGACTAGAACACAACCAAAGCGAGCTAGCCCAGGCAAGGGAGGAAGCAAGCAAGCCAAGGCACTCAGGCTTCTTGCATTGTTTGCTGCGCTAGTTAACACAACCAAAGGGACCACGTTCAGTAAACACAACCAAAGCGAGCTAGCCATCCTCCGGGCTCAGGCAAGGGAGGAAGCAGCTAGCAAGCCAAGGCACAGCTAGCTAGCCTAGATGCGACGGCCAGTGGGCGGATTGGTTTTGGGCACAAGTCGATCTTGATAGAACAAGACTTGGCGCCGATCCATTTCTTCCCATTCTGACTTGGACGTTCTCCACCGGCTCCGCCAAGGCGCCAAAGCCCAGCTAGCTAGCGCAGATGCTCACGGAGTCAGGGGAGGTGGGCACGCGGGATCACCGCTGTTGAGACCGTCGGCGCCGGCGAGACCGTCCACGAGGAGCAGCGCGACGCTTCAGGCTTGACGTTGTCGACCCCGCCGGCGCCCACGGCTGGCCGGATCCGCGAGCGAGCCGAGCTCGCCACCCTCGTCCTGGGCCTGCCACTGGCCGGCCAGCCTCGCATGGTGACCAATGCTAATTTAGCTGGAGGTTGAAAGGGAAGCTGACGTGTGGGTCCCATACGTCAGCGAGTGGAGGGAGGGACAAACAGCAGGGGTATCCTAGGATATACGAAAATACACTGGCCTTTAGTCACCTGCACATGGGCTGTGGTCGGAACGTAGAAAATGGTACAATTCGAGCTAGAGATGAATTGCGATGGTAGATTTTTAATTTGAAGAATTGTAATGGTATATCTCTAAAACACGAGAATTACAATGGTATAAAATCAAATAACCCAATGAACTACCCATTTCTTATGTTGCCCTACATAATATAGTTAAGCAAATGAGCATTTAATTTGTTGTTTGCTCAATGGTCATGAACACCGGCTACCTGTTCAGTTTAAAAAGGGGCAACGAACTAACATTCATTAAGTGCGCTAGTAGCAAAGTAGCAGCATGGTGAAAATGTGCATATTCATATATAAATGAGTTGTTGATTGTTTTCTTAGTGACAGTTTACAATACTATCTGATTCTAGCTAAATGTTAGCTATCTGATTCTAGCTAAATTATTAGTTTCTAGTGCATCCAAATAGAAGTGCTAATAAAGTAGGGGTTTTTTTGCCGAATCTCCAACTAGCTAGTTGTAAGCTAATTAATTATCTAGCGATGGAACAAATTTGGAATCAGGTCGCCTTATATTATTCTCATGGACCACCCCTTGGATTGAAGACCGAGGCAACACTTTGACTCTTGGCGGCCTGAAGAATTTTGTTCTTACATTATTTCGATGAATTTTCTTGGTGCGATTTTCATGCGATATGAACCGTGTTGACTTTTAGTTATTATATGAACAAAATTTTGACCTTTCAGTAACTAGCACTAGAACTAACATCCTTGTAATCTAATCCAAAATTTTGACCTTTCTAACAAAAAGTCAATTGGGATGGTGATAACACAACCAATGCACCAAATTAACATCGACACGTGCCTCTCCAATTTATTTATCACACGTAGGTATTACGGGGCCATGGTTCGTGTGAGGTTGTGGACACAACACAATGTAAAGCGGACTCATCGATGTCCAATCTTGGATCAGAGCATGTCAATGACCATCAGAGGAATTTAGTTTGTGACATGCACGTGAAGGGGGTGTCAATGTTGTTTGTTAAGAAGAAGTGGATGTTATAGCTGAGGCACGTGATTTGATTGACGTGGATAGACTTATGCCATGAAAGCTACATATATGGTAAAAAATTTGGTCATTATAACTGATTATTGAAACTTTGGTGGGGGAGGGGGCATGTACTTTGCAGCCCCTTGTCATACTATGACGGCCATCGCCCTGATAGTCTTCGTTGTAGGATTCATCGTTGTCAAGCAAATCACCCGCATGCGCTGCAACATCCACATCTTCTTCTTTGTGTCAAAACATTAGTATTGTCCCATTCATATGCAAGTCGTTTCCCAAATTCTTTTCTGGTGATTTGATGACCCAAGTTATAGAATGACAAGGGGGGCATGTGCACCCCTGTCATACTATAGCTTCCCCCATGGGCACCTTCGGATCCATCCAAGCGATGCCCACGGGGAGGCGTTGGCAAACCTTGCACTGTGGGGCACTGCTAATTGCTCGGCTATCTTGGATGAACCGGGATATCAGGTTATCAGTGACCTCACAAACATGCTCTCTAACGATGACCACAACAGATATGTTGCAGCACGTCTGCTGCTGAATATATTTACGAACACTGCAGTGCCAACCTGCTGCTGATGAGTCATCCACACGCATGCCTGTCGTCTGTCTTGACCACTGTAAGTCTCTCAGTATCAACTTACCAATATCATTAAAGGAACCACTAGTACTTCCGCTTCCTCATTTTTCAATTAGTTTATTTAATTTGCAGCGCATTTCAAAATTTCAGAGTATGCTTCGCATGCATGAGAATGGAGGTTGGATTTAAACAAGTACTCATGTAGTATATACACTAGTAGATACTTACTAGATATAGTTGGTTTCATTGTCACAGATGAGTATATATTAAGATGAACGAAATGGTCTCTGTACTCCTGTGCTACTGATGTATGATCGATCACATCACCCATGCATTGCTCGCAGGTGATGAAACATATGATTGCTGTAGATGGCAAATAACTGAATGTGTAAAGACTGAAAGACATGTGCAGTGGTTTTTTTTATGAAGGACATGCACAAGGTTGAGCTAATGCCGACTACTTGCATGGGGTTTGGGGAAGTGAAATGGGCCTAGAAAAGGCCTCAGAGAAGGTCCAAACGCATCTTTGTGCTTTTTTTTCTGTTCCCTTTCAATAAAGAAGATACTGGTGTATTTGTGTTATTAAAAGATGAGATCGAGTGAGACGGTGACGTGAGATCAATGTCCCTGGACGAATTTGAATATAGCTAGAAAAAAGAGGAGGCCTGTAGCGGGGAGATTCCTGTCTTGGGCTTAAAGGGTAGGGAAGGGAAGTAAAAGGCAGGCTCCCGGGGACCAAAAATTGAGATGCCAAACGAGCCAGCCAACATGGGGTGTGACAGCAACTCTCACTCTCGCACAAAGGAGCAAAGAAATGCACTGGCTTTTGTTAATCCATTAGTCTAAAATATACTAGACACATAACTTTGTTTTGATTTGTTTCAACCCTGAACATGATCGATGAGAGCTCCATCAACAGCTGTGTTTTTGTACTTTTTTTTTTTTCAGACGAGGGGACGAGGGGTCGCCATCATCCATCACCCATATGGATATCAGTAATGATCCTCTCAAGCTGAAAGAAACCCTGAACACGCACGTTGCATACCTGCATTGCGTCATATGCCATATGCTGTCGTCTTGTCTGCAAGTTCCAAAGCCTGAATGGAACGTGCTAGTTTGCGCAGTCCAGTTGTAGTTGCAGGTTCCTTGTTGCCTTTCTCCACTTCCTCCTGCACATTAGGTCATGGATGCATGGATATATGCTATGCTTTTCCCTTGTTTTGTCTGCTCACATCAAATCAAATAAACCGGCGACACAACAAAGTGGGTCATAAAACACCTAAACCACTCAAACTTTTGGATGGAAGAAACACAATGACTCTTCATCAGACATCTGAATCGTGATTCTGATAGAGCTTTCTATCCACGTCACAAGTCTCAACGAACAAAGTTGGCAATGCAACGTCAAATCTTGTTGGGACCGAACAGAACCCGCGTCGTGTCGTGCAAGGACTTAACGTACACCTACCGCCGAAGGCTATTTCCATAAACTTTTCTCTACCATCAACTGTTAAATATACTAGTGATTTTGGAAGAAAAAATAAGACACTTCATCCAACTCAAAGTAAACAAAAATCTCATTTACAATAGTCCATTTTTTTTAAAAAAATGACTAAAATAAAGAAAATAGTATCAATATTTGTATTTTTAAATAAGTTAATTATGAAAGTGTATTAATACTCAATCTAATAATATAACTATTACAGATCACAAATATTAGTTGCATATATTTGAAGAAGGGAGATATGATTTATTTTGGGACGGAGTGACAGTGAAATGATGCATTTTTAAGCTAAGGTTGACCAAACTCCTATTAAAATTATCAATATCTAGGTGTGCGTGCATGTAGGAGCAGTTTTTCAATGGTGCTCGTGTAGAAGCGTGACACATTTAGATATTAGGGTTTAGGGTACATGATTATAGAGGTGAGTATGGGCGCACGTGTAAGTCTCTACATCTATACCTCGATTTGCTAAAAGAAAATGTTTTGACATTTATATCCCATTTGAAGTACCATTAAATTTGTCATAAAAATATCTTTTGTGATATAGTATATATGTTTGATGAATGTATCTACCCTAATAGATTCGAACAAACCTTTGATGGTTTAACTATGGATGTGTATGTTTTTGTGAAACTTATTAGAAGAAATGAATAGAATAGAATAATAAAAGAAAAGGCATTGAATGGTGGCGTGGGCGGAAGAAGATGTCCACGACCACGAGAGACTCAGAGAGACGGATGATGGATGCGGTGGTCCACCGCCTGAGCCCGACCCCACACAT
Organism: Bothriochloa decipiens; assembly: GCA_023333625.1. Classification (NCBI taxonomy): domain Eukaryota; kingdom Viridiplantae; phylum Streptophyta; class Magnoliopsida; order Poales; family Poaceae; genus Bothriochloa; species Bothriochloa decipiens. The sequence goes on along the minus strand of CM041635.1, from coordinate 32,171,648 downwards.
CAGTCCTTTTCACCCAGCAAGCAAACAACGGACTCCCATCCTCCAACAGTAAAATTTATCGGCCTCCGTGCAAGTTGCCGCTCAATTACGCAACGCGAGCGCGAGCGCGAGCACGAGAAGGAGAAGGAGATTTCACGAGAGCGACATAGCGAGCTGCGACTTCGCGGGGGTCTTTTGCCTTTTTGCGACGCCACGAGATCTCCCCGTCTCCCCGGCCGCGCGCGCACGACACGACACGACACGGGAGGAAACGGCCGGCGCACGAGCCGTGCCGGTGCCGCCCGTGAGATACCGCCGAGCTGCTTGGTTGGTTAGGAGGAGGAGCATGGGGATTGATTGATTTTTGATTTGATTGCCTCGATTCTTTAGGGACGATGGATGGACTGATTGCGACGTGATTACTCCACTAATCCTCCTCCCTCCCCCATCCGTTTCAGAGATGTTCTCATTTGGATTCTTACACTTGTGCTAGCTCCGATGGCGACGTCCTCCCACGCACCCACCATGCATCACCCCCTTCACCATACATTTTTCCCCCTTCACATCTCTCTCTCTCCTACTGGTATGGTACTGCCTAGATAGAGACACACACAGTGTGAAAGGGACCCCCTTCCCCCTCCGTGCTATGCTAAGGTGCTTAGGGTCTACCAGTACTATATGATCACTCTGACTAAACATTAATCATCTGCTAGTACTCGCTCCATTCTAAAAAGAATGTAATTACTCTTAAAAAGAAAAGAATATAATTCTAAAACAGTGCTACGTGTTTACGTAAAGTCTGACCAAACTTATTATATGTAAAAAGTACTATTTATCAAACGAAATAGCTATCACTAGATTCGCTGTGAAATGTACTTTATATATTTAATGTTCTACACATCAATACTGAGGATACACCTAGAATTGTACAGTACTATTCTCTTTCGAGACTGAGGCAGTAAAATCTAGTTCTAGTTTGTTCAAACATTGGTACCCAAAGGTTCTATAACTTTTACTACCAATTAGCACACATGATTAGTACTGAAAAATTTAGTTGGACCAGCTGACGGCTAGTCTAGGTGGCGATCTAACCGGGATCCCTAGTAGTACTCTCCCTACGTGATCGGGGAGGTGGTATTGTACTGAGTGCTGGTACACAGTGGTACCACTGCATGCCTGTGTGTAGTAGGATCGGGGACCATCATATGCTACCTCTGCTACGCGTACCACTGATGTTAGCATTGCAAGCTCGAAGGTTGGTGCCATGTGCTGCAAATGAACTAGAACCACTTTCCATGTTGCCCGACATAATAGTTAAGTTAGGCAAATGAGCAGTTAACTTGTCTGCTCATGGTCATGGACATGAGACACGTGTTCAGTTTTAAAAGGGGGTAACCAACATTCATTTAGTGCTAGTGGAAAAGTAGCACCAGCATCGCGAAACTCTGCACATTCATAAATGATCTGTTGATTGTAGCTACCCTGATTTTAACTCAAATTAGTTCATGCATCCAAAGTGGAGGACAAATAGGTAGTCTAATTTTTTTTTTTACCAAGTCTTCAACTGGTTGTTAGCTAACTATCCATCCAATCACACAAACTAATCTGAAATCGGATCGTTGTACATTAGTCTCAAGCTGACCAAAGATCGGGGCATCAACACTTTGACTCTTGCTGGCATGAATTTGGTGTGGTAATTTGCACGAATTTTCTTGTTACGATTTTCATGTGACCTGAACCGTGTTGACTTTTATAATTATTTTATGAACAAAGGTTGGCCTTCCACTAGTAACTAGCATTAGAACTAACACCCTTAATCTGAAAAGATTAAACACACAAGAAGTCAAGATGGTGACAGCGCAACCAATGGACCGAATCAACATCAACACGTACGTGCCTATCTCCAGTTTTTTTTTGAGTAACAGAGCTTTCATTAATCCATGGCAAGATTACAATCAATGGCCTCTAGATCATCTAGCCATCCCGGGATACTATCAACCCAAAAGAAGCAACAATCGGTGGCTGAAACAGTAGTTGCACAGAAGTGCGCCACCGAATTCGCTTATCTACGAATCCAACTAATACAAAACTCCTGAAAATTCTTTCCAAGCTCTATTATATCAAAAGAGAAACCTCCTATTGAGGACGTAGACGAGTCAGAGCACTTCAACACAATGGAGAGCCCCTGACAATCAACCTATAGCGTTACACGCTCCAGTCCCAGCTCCGCAGCCAATTCAAGTCCCTCCCTTGCCGCAATGGCCTCCGCCGTTAGAACGTCTGGAACGTCATCAAACCACCTTGCTGCCGCCCCCACTACCAGGCCTTCATGGTCTCGAATCATCACCCCAGCACTGCTGGTAAAGGCCTCTGATCAAAGCTCGCATCGGTGTTAACTTTGTACCAGCCCATGCGAGGTTTCTCCTAGATCACCATAGTCCGCTACTGCGGGGGCTTGCTCGGTTGTTTCAGCGACGCCAAGTCCTCCATCAGTCTCGAGATGAATCGGGTAGAGGCACCTGGATCCCATGCTTTGCGCCCCGTGCCGGCATGCATTGCGGCCGGTCCAAAGCGCCCAAGCTCCTCCAATGACAACAAGCTGCGACTCTTGTGGGCAGATCTCCAGTTGCATGATGTCTTGCGACCAAGTGCATGGGTGCATCTCTGGAATAGCCACCCCCATAACCTTCTTGACCTCTTACTAGAAACGCCTTGTGATTGGATAGGTAAAGAATACATGAAATAAGGTCTCATCATCTTCCCCGCACATCTCGCAGTGACTCTCCTTTGCAATATGTCTCCTTTTCAGTTCGGCTTTGGATGGTAGGGCATTATGGAGAACTCTCCACCAGAAAACACGAACCTTCGGCGGTACCTCAGGCTTCCATAGTGACGCCCAAAAGGTTGCATTCCTTGAACATGAAGTCTCTCCACTCGTAGCCATTGCCTTCTCCATCTGCTCTTGTTTCAGCATTCTGTAGGCTGACCGAACCGAGTAGACACTGTGGTTCTCAAAAGCCCATGCTAGCACATTCTCATCTAACCTTGTGTTGACTTTGATCTTCAAGACCTCTGCGGCCTCAATGGACATAAAGGACATATGGACAGCATCCTCGTCCCACACTTGAGTTCCAGGCACAAACAAATCATGCACCCGTTCAGCCGTTAGCCCCTCCATTCTGACCAACGGTTTCAGAGAGCGGAGACCAAGTATCCAGTTCTCCTCCCATATGCTTACATCCCCTGGGCCAATTCGTCTGACCATCCCCCGGGTCAGTACATCTTTATCATGCATAATAGCTTTCCATGTGGCCAAGCTCCGCCGCTTTTTGGTGGCCGAAAGGAAGTTACAATTTGGATAATACTTCCCCTTGAGCACCTGTGCACATAGCGACTCGGGCCTTGATATCAATCGCCATCCTTGTTTACCAAGCATTGCTTTATTAAAGAGAGCAAAGTCTCTGAAACCCATATCACCATCTCTCTTTGATCTTGTCATTTTCTCCCACCTTAGCCAATGCAGTTTGTGGTTGTCCAGCAAGCTGCCCCACCAGTAATTGGATACCGTCATGTGAGTTTTTGACAGATAGTCGGCGACAACTTGAAGCATGACATAGGGTATGTGGGTATAGATTGCGCATTTGCTTTCAGGAGCACCTCCCATGCTGCACAGCTGAGACCCTTCTCCGCCCAACCTCCCACCATACCGCGGACTCTGTATGGCACGTAGTTGAACACATCTGCCGCTCCTCTCTTTGCCGTAGTAGGTAAACCCAAATACCTTTCACCTAGAGCTTCAGTAACAATTTATAAACTATTTCGCACCTCCTCTTTACTTGCCTGATCACAATTGGGGCTAAAGAAGATGGCCGACTTCTGTTTATTGACCAGCTGGCCTGACCCCCTATTGTAGTTATCTAGGATTTTTGCCACCCTCTCGGCACCTTTCTTAGATGCCTGGGTGAAAATCATGCAATCATCCGCAAAAAAGATGTGAGATCCACGGCGATCGTCTGCTGACTCTCACACCCCTCGACACATAAAGCGGTCCAATATTTTTTAGCATACTGGAAAGTCCCTCCGAGTAGAGGAGAAAGAGATACGATGAGATTAGGTCTCCTTGCCGTAATCCTCTCAAGGGTTTGAACTCCTCTGAAAAAATCCCATTGACACGAATAGAGAAGGAGATAGAAGTAATACACTTCATCACCAGTGAAATCCATCTTTCAGGAAAGCCTAGTGCTTGCATGACCTCTTCCAAGTATCTCCATTCAAGTCTGTCATAAGCTTTCATCATATCTAACTTGATCGCGCATCCTCCTTGCTTCCCCTTCTTGTTTCTTAAATAATGGATGCACTCATATGCAATTAGGACATTATCGATTATCAACCGACCGAGCATGAATGCACTTTGCTCCAAAGAGATCACCTCATCCAGAATATGGTGAAGATGATTCGCCATTGTCTTTGAACATATTTTGTATAGCACGTTGCACAACGAGATAGGGCGATACTGTGATAAATCCTGGGGGTTGCTTACTTTCGAAATGAGGACTAGCAATGTCTTGTTCACTTCTTCTGGTAGTTCTCCACCATTCAGAAAACCCAACACCGCTGCTAGCACACAGTCCTTCACCAAGGTCCAGTGTGTCTGGAAAAACCCCGCGTTGAAACCATCAACTCCCGGGGATTTACTAGGCGCCATCTGGAAAAGGGCAGCCTCCACTTCTCCTGCATCGAAAGGCTTAGAGGGTGTATCACTCATCTCTTGTGTCACCCTTCTCGGCACGTGGTTGCAAATTAGCTCTAGTTGCAGCTCATCCTGAGCGGTAAACAGCCAGTTGTAAAATTGCACGCCAAAAGTTCCAACTCCTCTTGTTCCGTGACAATCCGACCATCATCGGCAGTAAGTTGTTTGATGCAGTTTGTCCGAGCTCTAGCACGTGCCTTGTCCTGGAAGAATTCTGTGTTCCTGTCTCCTTCCCTGAGCCATGCAATTCGAGAGCGTTGTTTTTCCATTGTTTCCTCTCTAGCTAGAGCATCAGCAAGTTGTGCCATAATATCCCTTTCCCTGTCCGTCAGGCCATGGTACAGGGTGCTACTCCTATTCTCTTCCAATTTCATTCGTAGCTCCATCACCTCCTTTTTCACCGAACCCTAGACCTCTCGGTCCCATGTCTTGAGAGAACATTGCAGGGACGCAAGAGTTCTAGCTGCAACTGACAGATCGGCTACCCCAGGTCCAGGATCCCAGGAACGATTCACAAATTCCATATATTCACCATGTGCCTTCCACATATTCTTATATTTGAAAGGTTTGGGTCATTTGCACCCTTGTCGTCCTGCCCCTAACCTTTGCCTCACCTCCACAAGAAGGCCAGCATGGTCCGATTCTGTCAGTGGAATGTGGAACACTTCTGTATCTCCCAGCGTTGCCATAAACATGTGGTCGCCTAGCGCTCGATCTAGCCGGATCTTTACATTGTGGTCTGCATCTTGGCGATTATCCCACGTATATGGCAAACCATGATAGCCAAGATCAGTGAAGCCACAATCGCTGGAAACATCTTGAAACGCTGCGACCTGCCACTGGTCCCGCTCATTGCCTCCAATCTGTTCTTCCACCGCCAGAACTTCATTGAAGTCACCCATGCACAACCAAGGTTTCGCCGACTATGCGCGTAAGAACCTCATCAAGTACCAGCTCTCTTTCTGGCGCTCTCTCCTCGTTTCTCCATAAAAACCGGTGAGCCTCCATTGCATAATCTTCAGACGATCGCACAACAGAATCACATCAATGTGTGAACGTGACTTGCTCATCTCTTCCACCATGACATCTTGACGCCACAGCAGTACAAGGCCACCACTCAAAGCCTTCGACTTCACAACTATGACATTTGGGAAGCCAAGGTCACACTTCAAGCTGAGAGCATGCTCCTCCCCCATCCTTGTCTCCATTAAGAAGACCACAGCGGGCTTTCACTCCTCCACAATGTGGCGAAGCTCTTGAACTACCTCAGGCCGCTCGCAGCCCTGGCAGTTCACACTCAGTAGATTCATTACTTCTGGCGGGGCTGCCGCTAGCAGCCGCCGCCGATCCATCATGTTGATTGTTGCCACATCTCTATATCTTGAGAATCTTTATCATGCTACTACTCCCACACTACCCGCGGCACCATCTAGCTGATTCACCAACGATGTCACCACGCCCGCAGGGACAATGGCAGTAGATCCCCTCCCAACGGGATGTTTATTTATCACGCTTGCGTACGGATAGTGGGGGTGGGGGAGTAGCAGCACGATGCCTATCTCCAGTTTATTTATCATGCGTGCGTTCGGTTGTTTACAGGGCCATGGTGCTTGTGAGTTTGTGGACACGACACAATGTAAAAGCCAGCGGACTGGCTAACAGTGTAGTAGACTTTGTCCAATGGCAGATGGACAACAGGTACGCAGGAGCGAACCGAGGCAGCTCGCTGCAGCGGTGTACCGCCGGCCGCCTGGGCGCAAGTTTTGTCTAATCGGACGAAAGTAGAGCGAGATAAAACATGCAGGAACATTATGCAAGTACTGTTCGTGTATACGCGCCCACTTGGCGGCAGGCAGGTCACTGTGACGAAGGCAAATGATAAGGCTACTGGTCACTTGTACCTAGGGCTGTTGTTCCCAGAAAATTAAATATAAGGGAAATGGTTGTTGGGGATCGACCACCGGAGTCGCAGAGTTATTGCCAAGATCGACTCATAAAAAGACTAACTCGACTCGAGTGGATTGTGATTTCTTGCAGGAACAAGGGTTGTACCTGCCATGTCGACGTGGCTGAGGTCACCTTGACCTCCGTCGTCCGTCTATGGCAGTGGTCGCCCTAGCACTGAGGCCGAGCTCGGCCGCGACCAGAGGAGCGGTCTGAGCTCCGCTGCCGCAACCTCTACGAGCTCCGCCGTGACGCGAACCACCGCTGCAAGGCCTACCTGCGGTGCCAAGGGGGGAGCACGACCTCCGCTAGGCAACGAGCACTCAAGCGTCGATGACCGAGCTCCGCCCGAACCACGAGCCGGCCCAACCTCCACCTCTACAACGGGGCGACATGAAGCTCGATCCAACCTTCACCTCCACAATAGGGCGATGTGAAGCTCGACCTGACCTTCACCTCCACAACGAGGCGACGTGAAGCTCGACACGAGCTTCACCTCCACAACGGGACGGCGTGAAGCTCGACCTGACCTTCACCTCACAACGGGGTGACGTGAAGCTCGACCCGACCTTCACTTCCACAACGGGGCGATGTGAAGCTCGACCCGACCTTCACCTCCACAACGAGGCGGCGTGAAGCTCGACCCGACCTTCACCTCCACAACGGGGTGACATGAAGCTCGACCCGACCTTCACCTCCACAACGGGGCGATGTGAAGCTCGACCCGACCTCCACCTCTATGACGGGGTGATGTGAAGCTCGACCCGACCTCCACCTCTACAACGGGGTGATGTGAAGCTCAACCCAACCTTCACCTCCACAACGGGGCGATGTGATGCTCGACCCGACCTTCACCTCCACATGCCGGCACCAAGGGCCTGATGGGCCTTAAGGAGGAAGCTCGGGCGGGCCAAGGCCCATCGGGCGAAGTCAGCACGAAACGAGGGAAGACGAAAGTGCCCCGAGGAAGATAGCCTGGGGATAGCATATTCGTGGATTATTCTCTTGAATGTCGAGGGTAAAATTGTAATCGTGATTCCTGCTGTACAAGCCAGTATAAAAGGGAGACCCCTTTGCATTGCAAAGAGGAGGATTCCCGAGGCTAGTGAAACCCTAATCGCCTCTGGACCCACCATTGTAATCTACAAAGCAATACAGTTGTGTTATTCGAGCCTCATTCATTATCTCATTGACTCATCGGACCTTCACCTTTTCGCCGTAGTGTGGTGAAGGTCCGTGCGATTCATACAAGTTACCCACTTAGTTCATCGTCCGGACCTCCTCCGTTCATTCATCGCGTTGACAAGGTTCTCCGGAACCGTGTTACAACAACGGTGTTTGCCCCGGCCATCAAACGCCACAAAAATCTTGGGTGTTGTTTCTTATGTAAAAAGAGATGTCTGTGGCCTCAAGAAATACCACCCTGCCGCTTTTGAAGCAAACTAAGGGAAGCCATAGAGACCTACTACCTGGGGCAGCGACGACAGCTGGCTGTTGTGGTCTCCGACGCCTGAGTTCCACCAAATGAAGTCGCAACTGCTAGTTTGCCATGTGCAGTTTGCTAGCTTATGGTCGCAACATTTGTTCAAAATGTAATAAAACTTTGGGTATCCAGTAGATAGGGTTGCGCTCTGCTTCGATGACGGCCACTAGTCATCATCTTGTAACGCCTATGTTGTAGGTCTTATGACCATTCCTGTTCTCTTAATGAAATACGTGCATATATGCCTGCTCGCGAAAAAAAAGTTTTTACATTGACAAGACTGTCACATCAACTTTTGTATTGGTGAAAATATGTTTAATCTTGATGAATCTCTCTCTCTTTATATAATTAACCTACAAATACAAGTTTGTTGATAGAATACAACATTAAATGAGAATGAAACTCCGTTGAGACACACCAACTAAACAAAATAATGATATAGTATTTAAACTACGGAAGAGATGGGGAAAATATTTTTTAGATAAGAAACTATATATGTCCACACGGAACTAGGATATGAAGATGGTACATGATAGGTCGACGATATAAGTGAGAACACATGTGACTGAACTATAAATTACTTTAAAGGAACTATCTTTTGGGAATATGTTTGGCGAAATAGTCATCTTCGTCCTCAAACTATTGGGTCAGACTCATTTTGGTCTCTCAACTATCAAAACGTCCATATTAGTCCCTAAACTATCTATTTTGGGTCAATTTCGTCCATCTGTATTAGTCAACCGTCACGTGTCCCTGACTGCATGTGAAATGTGGAGGGGCATCAAAGATATTTCACATGCACTTAGGGACATGTGGCGATTAACTAATGCGGATGGACGAAATTGACCCAAAATAGATAGTTTAGGGACTAATATGAGCGTTTTGATAGTTGAGGGACCAAAATAAGCCTGGCCTAATAGTTTGAGGACGAAGATGACTATTTTGCCAATATGTTTCTAGGAGTAAGATCTACGTGACTTCGTATTAATTTAAACTTAGGTTGAAACTACTCTAGTACTCATGGTCACAACAAAGTAGTTGAGATTAGAGGAGGTATCTATTAATTGCAGAAAAAGCCTTGTGACGAGAAAAAAAGAACATCTCATAAGTCATAAAGCAATTAAAGTAACACAAACACAAACACATGGCAGGCAGGAGGAGTACGAAGGGTAGTTTCAAGTTTTGCATGAAGCATGATGCGTGGCAGGCAGGCGCATGTGCACGGTGCGTACTAGCAGCCAAACCTGCTGTAATACTGTGGCCTTATCACCTCACACAGTCAGCTTTCCCTCTCACACACTCTGCTGTGTGCTGTTGTTGTACTATTGCTGCGGGAAGACGGCAGATGCCCTAATGGATCGCATCCAGCTGTTGGTAGGTGGTGATCCACCAGTTCGCCGTACGGAGTACATGACAAGTAAAAAGTGAAAGGAGAGGCGTCGCACTGCCACTCGCACTTGCTTTGCACCCAATTTCAGTGCTGCTGGCAATGACATGGGCACCCAAATTCCCCCTCTCGTAAATAAATAAATGAATCAAATCAATTGGTCTTAAATTTTAACCAAATAAACAAAGAGATTTACGAATATTTATGATACCAAATACTTCCGCACCAAATGAAGTGCTCGAACTCACGACCAGTATGGTCGCGACATACGGCTCGTCGTTCCCACACAGACAGGTTTCAAGCCGGCAAGAACGACGATCAGACCACATTTTTTTCATGTTGCAAAAAAAAAACTCGGAAAGGCACAGAGAAAAACAGCACGCCCAAACGGCTTGCCACTGCCAGCACGAGAAAGCATTCGGTGCAGGCTTCTTTGGACACGTACATTCCAGTATCATCCGGTCTACCAGCTCCGACATGCTGTACAAGACTACACTCCAACAGTGTGCATGTCGTGCGGTGCACCAAAATTTGGGCAAATGTGTGTGTGCATAGTGATGGTCTTTTCTCCTGTTTGACATTTATGGCGTGCACACTGGGCGCACGGGTATGTAGGTCCTTCAGTTTGGTCTAGTACCTGCACAGGGATTCAGGCACCTGTTAGTTGCTACTGCTAACTTGTTACCCTTTTTCAAGTCCAAGATTGCGACCCTTGTCTAAAGCTGGGGCGTTGAGGAATTTTTGCTTAGAATTTTCTCCCTCCTCGACCACGGCCACATCTTCGCTGGCCAATATGCCCGACCTGTATATGGTCCAAAAGGCAAGATGATGGGTGGCTTTGCTAGTGCATGGGTATATTGGTAATTGCGCAGAAACGAGTGAGTTTTGCTGTTAATAAAACTAGAACCTCAGCCGCACAAAGATTGTTGCGAGGCTCTGACCAGCCCTCCCAACCACCCAACTCAAGATGGATAGGGGTACGTAGTTTCTATAGCTACGCTTCTGGAGTACCCTGTCTATAACATTCAGGTCAGTATATATTGATATGTATCGTAAGATTCAGAAATCATCCCTTACTCCTAGCACTGAGGATGTATTTGGTACTCCTTTTTTTTTTAAAAAAAAATGCCCCAGCTCCTCTTACAACTCGTGCTATAGCAGCATTTTTTCTTTTGTTTTGCAGGAGCCGTTTTTCTCTCTTCAAGCAAAAATAACACGGAATCAGTCATGGCTTTATCTGGCTCCAGCCTCCGGCTCCTTCGATACTTTAGCCCTAAAAGAGCCCAACCAAACGGGGATTAAATTAAATCTAAATTTCTAATTGTCAATGCGAACACGCGTTCTAAATCGGTGACCAGCAGCTGGACTTACTTTAATTAAACGGGTATAGTAGGTTCGTTCACGTTTATTCTTTACAGTATATTGCATAATAGGGCCGGGAAAGTGACCGGTTGGGTAAATAATAATGCCTTGTAAGTAGTACTACGTGAAGCTGGAGCTAGTGGCTTTCCCTGTCGGCGTGATAGCTTTTGTCAAAGCTATCGAGGACGTGTGATTTGCCATCCAACCAGACAAGATTACCGCGAGATTTTGGTTCTGCCGAAAATATCCCTGGGTTCATGAGGACCTGTCACGGATTCCCCCTGCGTCCTCGGCCACGATCGCTGCCGTCCTTTGCTGACAGCGACCAGCGCATGTGATTCCAAAACGGCTGCCTTAATACGCATGCATCAAGGTAGCCATCACCATCACGTACCGATAAATGATGATTTATATACAGAAATTATACTCGTCTTCAAACAAAATTTATGTGTCGCTCTCGGCATCGCATAATATGCGATGTTAGCTTTTACTGGCGATGTATGTGTCTACTGCTATTATGAATGACAGGGACATGCTCATGTGATTTTCTTGTTACATCAGTAATTTAAGTGTGGATTATATAATTTATCACTTTCTTACCCCTTTCCTACTTAACATCCAAACTGATCCGAAGAACAGATTTTTTATTAAAAAATCAAATAAACGGATCAGTACCATATATGGTACAAGTTCTTACTACCCAAATCATTTATGAGAGATAGCAAATATACAGAATCATCGTGATCCTGCTCGCTGCCAGAGAGCCATGTTGCCACCGACCTGGTAACCAGCCGCCTCTTGCCTGCCGTCCTCTCCCAAGGGCGACTCCGCCTCCGTCGCCGCCGACTGGCCCCCGTTCCTTTCGTCTCCGGCCTCCTGCCGGTGAAGAGGAGGAACGGGGGTCCATCGTTTTAGTAGATTTACTGTTTTATTAGGTTTTTTTCTCCGGTTGTTTTCCTTTTCATCGTAATAATTAGGGTTAGATTTCGATTGGCCTCTTCAATGTCTTCGATTCGGCTTCCTGCTTCGTACCAGATCGTTGGTGGATGCGTCGTCATCTCCAATAATGGCATATTACTGAGATCGAGGTATGTTGGAATAATTCTTCTCGAGGAGGGATTGGATCTATTTTTCTCTTCTGCGAGATCGTTTTTTCGGCCGCCGGTGCTACTGGCGGCAGCGGATCTTTCCTTCCGATTACTGGTGGTGATGCTAGCAACGTCGGATCTGATGTTCAGTTCAACCTTTAGAAGATACAGCCGATGTGCTCTCGGCGCTCTTTACTCCCTATAGTGGTCGAGCATATTGCGTCTCTTATGCGGTCTCTATGTTCATGGGGTCTTCTGTTGGTAGGGACTGTGGTTCTCGGGTCCAGATTTGGTGTACTTCCATGGAGTTTCCTGAAGAGTACGCCGCCGGACGCGAGAAAGATGAAGATTCAAGATCTAGTGGTATGCTTTAATGTAATTTTATTTTATATTGAGATCTCAATTGTAAAGGGATTTTAATTTAATGAAAGTCAGTCCTTTAAAAAAAAGTCATTTATGAGATATGTACGTTACGTAGGCCTTGAAAACCGATGCCTGCAACTCACAAAGTCACAAGAGACAATTTTTGTAAGAGGCAAATTATGGATTGGACCATACCGTTCAGCCAAAATTAATTATAAATTCAGACATGTTGTGTGTTTTTAAGAAAAATAAAGCTTCCATATCAGATGACGTTCGTACGAGACACAGGATCACAGGAATTTGTACCGTACGTACCAGTTCTTATTCAATATATTTGGTTAGGTTCTCGGTTTTTTTCTTTTAAGAAATAAACAAGTATCTTTCAGCTGTGTTTTCAGCGGACTAGATTGAAAATGACGTCCGATGCATGAACCATGCATATGCATAGGGTGGTTGCTGCTCTAACAGCGATGCTAGTAATAATAATATCTTTGTGCTGACCTTGATTTATTCAGGTTATGCTTTTCTCGATTGGAAAGTCTTTAGGGCATAAGAAAAGACGACATAACACCATCAGTGCGTTTTGACTTTATTACTAAATACATAGCTTTGCTATGCATCTAGATAAATGATATTTCTATATACATAAAAAGCTATTATATTATATACATAGAAAATTCAAACCACGGCATATAAAGGAATGGATGAAGTATAAAAGCAAAATTAGTAAGTAGTGTTTGCCTGTGCGATCATCCACACTGCAAAGTTAGCCTATACGGAGGTTAGGTTTGAGTTGTGCTATTTACAGCATGAGTACTTTTTTTAATCCAGAGTGCTTGTAATCTCTTGAAGTAACTCGCTATCATACAATATAATTCTTCTTTCGTCTAAAAAAAAAATCAGTCTAACCAATTTCAAAAGAGGTTATAATAATTCAGAAGGTTACGCTAGCGTGGAAGTAACAAACTGTATATGGTCGCGGGTATTCCTAGCATCCGCCTTTAAAAATTTTGAAATCAAGAAAAAAAATGTTGTGGATCGCCACTAAATAAAAGCATTTTTTAGGGACACTTACAACTACCATTAGCTTGGCCCCCCTCCTCTCTACAAATATTTTCAGGGACATTTACAACAACTACCTCAAAAAAAATGCGACAACGCTCTGAAGAAACGTTCTTTTTCCGTGGTTATTTGATAGAGATACACACCTGAAACAAGTGGAGAAGTGAGCTGACACGTATGTGGGGGGGGGTTGTCATACATCTCTCGGCCGATTTCATAAATATATACGAATGACAAAAGCAAGGAGAAAGGTCAATTTCCGATGTCTATCACAGATGGAGAGGAGCATCGACCTTGATCGTGTTGATGCCATTCATTTCGATTTGTGATGGTCCTCATGGGCCGAAAGCGACATACAGTATATGTTTGTCTGCTCCTGACGGCGACTCCTCGCCAATCAGCACTCAGCTTCATATCCACCACACATGATGGTAAGCAAACTATATAATGCTGCATCTGGGTGGGCCCCGACAACACATCAGGAAGAACAATGATGCTGCGTATCCGTGCGTGTTTTAATTTCCACTTGTCTTTTGAAGAAAAGGCAACCATTTGATGGGATTATTCTCTCCATGTTGTTGGCACTTTAGTGCCGTGAAACTCTCTCTCTCCGTAATTCTAGTACAATACAAAGTCAAATCGTCGTAGTACGAAATTTCTGAGTTCCAAATAATATAAATCTTGAAAACCGGAGAGAAGGAAGACCTCAAAGGTGCGATGGGATGGGAGTCCTGGCGGAGCTCACGTTAGCACTGACACCTTTGGCAATGACAGGGTGGTGACCTGGGAACAACCCAGCGGCAACGGCGTCGGTCCGTTTCCGAGAGAGGGACGGGTCGGGACGCAACGTTGTAGCCAAAGCCAATAGGAAGGAGAAGGAACCAATAGACCGCCGCGATGATCTCGCGATAGCCGCTCGTGTCTCTCGGTGTCACTTGCACTCGGGAGAAAGAAGAGAGAAAGCGAAAGCTCTGCGTCTCCCTCCGTGTGCTGCTGAATGAATGAATGAATAAAGAAAAGAAAACGAAAGCGGTTGGCAGGACCGGCCTGTATTATTTTGGCCGCTGCGGGCTTGTCCTCTTGCGAGGAGAGGATCCTATGCGTCTAGCCATCAGTGTGCACGATCTCGTGGCCGGAATCCGGAAACTTGTGTGGACGCCGCCTCGCTCCCAGGCAACTTTTCTCCTAGAGCAACTTATGTTTGCGTTGGATTCTAGAATTCAGATTCTGGACTAACATACAAGTAGACGAAACAAGCTTGGATTATCGTGGATTTTAGGCTCACAAGTCACAAAGTAGATAAAAACTAATCCTCAATATCTTTTGGAGTATGTGCATGTGTGCTAAAATCCTACTACTAAATGCTAGCAGAAAAAAAAAAAGTCTCTCACTTGTTGTTTAGCTATTGTCTCTCACACCAAACAATCGTCATTTAGATGGGATAAACAGTCGATTAAACATAAATGTCATTTCACCATGTAACATATTAAAAGTGTAAGAACTGGGTAAATGGTTGCTTAGACGAGCAATGGTCTAGATGAGCGGAGTCCAAACTGGCTAGTAGCTTGTTGTTCTGGATATGAGGTCTAGTATGAAATAAACTACTAATTTCATAAAAAACTTTAAATCACCATAGCTACGAGATGAGGACCCCCTTTCGTGCCTTATTCATTAAGCGGTGGGCTCTCTGGTGGCAGCCACCCCCCGGCCCCGGTTCACCGTAGGTGGACACCTCCTCTCGAGTGAGGTCAGCGACGACACCACCTCGACAAAACGGCATAAACGATAGCGGACGACATGGCGAAGCCTTGGACGAGCTCTTCTTGGTTGTTCGGCCACGACGCCACCTCCCAGCCCCAGGTCACGTCGTTACGTTAGTATTGGTTGTTCCTCCGTGTGATATCGACATAGAGATCTTGTACTAGGACGCTGTAGCTACAATTATGTTACATTAGCATCCTTCAACGCTCGTATAATATGTTTGTCTAAAATCTTCTACTTAATACGTAAAATGATACGTGGTAGAGAGAAAAACTTTAGGTTTGATCTAAAGTAATCCGTAATATAGAATCTCGTTGAGCCAAGCGGATGGTGCGAGCAATCAACCACAAGGCCACAACGGCTACCAAAGAAAGCGTCTAGATGATGCGAACGCGGAGGCAGAAACTTTTGACCCGTTATAGCTGGCCTGCAAAGATGCACACAAGCCCAGCCCGGCCACAGCCTTTAAAAAGACTCCGCCCCGGGGCCCCGTCTTCCCCCTCCACCACACCCCCACACGTACTCCGTACGTACGCGAAGCCGCGTCATCTCGCGGCACGCAGGCGGCACCCACATCTCCTCCTCTCACGCTCTCAGCTCGCGAGGAGAGATCCGTAGAGGCAAGCAAGGCAAGGCAAGTGGGCCCGGAGGGAGGACGCCCGGCCTGGACGGCTGGCTGGACCAGAGAGAGAAAGAGGAGGAGAGGACGGTCCTGCCTGGTCCCCCACGGGACGCAAAGGACGTCGGCCCACGTGACGGACGACGGTTCTGCCCCTACCCCCCGGGGCACAAGCGTCATTGCACGTGCTGTACGTACGATCCCTGCCGCTGCCGTGCCAACTGCAGAGAGAGAGAGAGAGAGGAGGATGTCCAGTGTCACAACTTCTCAAGCGATTCGATTCACTGCTCACGTACCGGGGCCCGCACGCGCCCGTACAGCCACCTTCACCCGGTTTTTTTTTTCTTTTGGTACGTGTACAGTACTGTGCTACCCTACGAAGTGGTACGCGTACAGTAGCAGCAGTACTGGTGCATGGCGTTTGCCATCTTCAACTCTGTGCGCGTATCAAACTTGCAAATGCCGTTCGGAAATTTATTCCTGCGATACTAGTTGCTACATTAATAAAACAAATTAAAAACACTAGTATAGTTTCGCATGACCTTGCTATTTGCTTTAGGCTTTCGCTTTTTTTTTTTTCAGATGACTAAGAATCGAGAGTTGTTTCAACGTGCTTTCAGCGTGGCGGTAGGACGGTTGTTTCAACTAAACAACTTTTATTTTTAGTGTTATTCATTTGCTGCACATAGCTCACAAACAAATTTTCCACGTCTCACGACCGTTCCACGAGAAGACGATTTCTCGAAACAAGGCAGCACTCGGTGCTTCTTTTATGAAACTGGAAATGTAGGATCGTGTTGTGTTGGTCGACCTCGCTTTTGGTGGGCGGGTTAGAGACCATAGACGCTTCATCGGTTCCATGTCTGTGCATGCATGGTTCCTATCGTCTGGTTGTGGTAGGGTTTTCTTCATCTTCGGCAACAAAAAAAAAAAAGAAAAGAACAACCAGCAGGAAACAGCGGCGTATTATGTTAGCACCTCGTACCAGTAAAAGGAGACAGCAATAGCCAATAACTAGAAAATAGGAGCAAGCCAAGCACACATGGTGTGGTACACCACCAGTGTGCACTTTCCATTTGCATCGTCTACGGTCAGGTAAGGACCCTGCCATTATGGAGTACAGTACTACTCTACTGTGGTACTAGTAGCAGCTAGCGCCATCTTCCAACAAGAAGCCACGTCGCTTTCACTGACGCCTGACCCAGCGGCGTCTCTTTCCCTCTCCGTAGTCCGTATACTCCGTACTACCCTAGTAGTAGACGAAACGTTTCTCCCTAAACCTATTTTCTTCAAAAAAAAATAGCGTTTCCTCTTTTCAAGACAAAAAAAAAGATAATTGACGCATGGGCATCCCACATGCATGCATCAGCGCCACTCGTGTCACCTCCGCCATCCTTTTCTCCTCTTCCTCTTCTCGGAAACAGCAAAATGGAGGAGAGAGAAAGGCAGGGAGGGAGGACTACTAGCCTACTCCTAGCCAGTGGTACTACTGGTGTCACACTCGTACACACGTCAGTCACACACACACCGACGGAATTGACGGCCATGTGATGTGCTTTCGGCTCTCCGCTTCTCTTTGGCGTACCGCCTGCAATGCAAGGACACGAATAGGCCTAATACCGTATTTGGTACTCGTGAGACACTGGTACACCAGGGATTAATCATTCCATATCGAGATTGCGCCCACACGCAAAGCTACATGCTAAGAATCTCGGATCCACCTAACCAAAATTTGGCTAGCTAAAGGGAAAATTTAGCCGGCTAAAAGTTCTTGTACCTAAAATGCAGCACAGGGCTTTGATCCGCCATCTAATAGACTCAGCTATGCTTTACCTAGGGCTTAGCTAGGGTGAAGTAGCTAAACTTAACTAAACTTTATGATCCCTAGAAGTTATATTTAGGCACCTAATCCAAATAGATACTGATCTTCTTTTAAATGCAGAATTTTTTTTTTAATGGCTCTTACTTTGGACAGGAGTATATTATTTATTGGGTTGTTACAGTACCTCTTTGGTTTTTCTTTCTCTCTTTAACTATTGTACTAAAACATTTCAATCTACTTGGAGCATTTTGTTCATGATTAGGATGGGACCTGTCTGTACGGCCAATAATCGACCAACATCCATTTCTCGACACTATCGCGCTTCCAATAATTGGTGAACAATTGGGGGATTTATTCATCAACTATTAAATGAAATCATTAGTACGTAGTAGTACTGCTAGTAGAGGGCCCGGTCGGCTGAGCAGCGCTGTCAGTCCTGTGTCACAGTTGCCGCTTCATCTCCTTGTGGCTTGTGAGAGCAAACATTGTATACAATGTTTCTGCACAGCACTGCTCTGATCAGCAACCGAGTTAACATAGAAACCTTTTTGTTAAGCAACTGATTGGCTTTCTGATTTTTATTTTTTCCATCGTATGTTATTAGTTGTACGTCAATTGCTTATCCCAGATAAGATCCGCCTCCAAAGAAAAAAAAAATTATACCAAATACTCTCTCTGTGGGAAACGGGCTACGCCAAACCATTGTGTAGCAGCACTGTTAACCACTAGAGCCAAGAGTTCATTTTCTCTCCCCTTATCCAAATTATTGAGTCGGGGAAAGCTGAGAGAAGCCGATGAAGTTGCTATTCGTGGCTCCACTTGCTCTGGCTAGCTCTTGCATGGTGGCTCTTGCACACCAAACGAACATGCCATTTTGAGAAAACAGAAAAGAAAAACTTCTTTTGGTATATAGTGCACGGAGGAGAGCCGAAGCCAGTGGGAGCTCAACCAAACGGTGCTCAAATCATTCTATTGTTGGTGGCACTATTTCACTTGGCAACGGTACCTAGAATAAATCCCCTTCTCCGTACATGTTTTGCAAACAAAAAAAAAAAAAAACACCCATCCGGCATCGACCGCTTTATACGTACGAAAGCGACAGATAAAAACGTTTCTTAATTATATCCTGGCGTCACTAATGCGGCCGTAAGAAGGAGCGCGTTAACATCAGCTATCCCTTTCGGATTCCATTTCACGATGGTCCGACGCTGGCTGGCTCTGGCTGAGGCGTCCCCATCGTGTGACCATCTGATCGATCTACAGTACCATGAGTCCTCCTGGCCGTGCCCATCCCATCATCCAACCAAGTGTGGTGGCCCGCTGTTGGGTACACGTGGACGGACGCCTGCAGTCTGCGGACCCTTTATTTGACACACAGACGCGCGCAGCTGAGTTTCATTGCTTCGAGCTCGTCCAATCTTTATGCTTTCCTTATTAAGATCGTTGTGTGCCTGTGTGTTTCTTTTCTCGTGAAGGGTAACGTGTCGGCTACATATTCTATGTTCGGTGTATATATACTCTGAACGAGAGTGGGATGAGGAGAGAAAGGTCTTTATGCACTGCTGATGGTACTCCACTAGCTCGTGTACGGTGTGCATCATCATGGGAAAGGTAGGGCCTCCTCTGCCGGCTGCAGCTCTCCGCAGCTCCATGGCATCAGTATATCTGTTACAAGGCCTTCTAGTTACTTCCTAATTTCAGCATTTGGTACTGTATAAAAAAAAAATTCTCCATCACATTAAAATACCGACACATGCATGTAGTACTAAATATAGATGAAATCAAAATCTAGCTGCATAGTTTGGTTGTACTTTGCGAGACGAATATTTTAAACCTAATTAGTCAAAGTTTGAATAATTTTTACTAAATACAGACAAAATGTTACCAATTCAGACAATTAAACAAGACCCAGAACAATCAGAAGGCCGGTCTCGTGCCATCATGTCATATATATGGTTCACTGTACAGTTCATTGGTTTCTATGGAGTTGTCCATGCGTAGCTAACTTCACCTTTGAATAAAGATGCTGATTGACGTTATGCATACGCCGGAGATCCCACCGTTACATATCGTCTTGTAATTTGTAACAAAAGGAGTAAGTACGATCCTCGCTTTGTGGTAATTAAGAAATTAAGATACATAATGGT
Organism: Bothriochloa decipiens; assembly: GCA_023333625.1. Classification (NCBI taxonomy): domain Eukaryota; kingdom Viridiplantae; phylum Streptophyta; class Magnoliopsida; order Poales; family Poaceae; genus Bothriochloa; species Bothriochloa decipiens. The sequence goes on along the minus strand of CM041635.1, from coordinate 32,151,881 downwards.
GATACATAGAAAAAGTTACGTATCTAGTAAGATCATCTTGTAGTTTGAAATGAAAGGAGTAACTTTTTCTAAATTACAAGATGACAAGTAATAATAAAGACAATGTATCCAGAAAAACACCATTAGATACTCGCTTGTATCCCTACTTTTCTCTCTCTATACCCAAAAGCAAAAGGCTAGCTAGTCACTATATCTATCGACATGTTTGGTGAAGCTTTTCCTGTTGCAGATTCCCTAAAGAAGCTGATTTTCCAAATAGAAGTAATTCTCTCGTTGGGAAAGTTTTTATTCAATTTTGTACAGTTGGGCCGGGTGTACGTACCTAGTTCATTTCAGAGAAATATTTACAGAATTAACATTGAATCGCTTTTTAATAAAAAAAAATGTTTGGTGGAGCTCCTCCAAGATTCACCATAGAAACTGCTCTAGGAGCTCTGCCAAATACTCGACCTTATGTGAAGCTCTGGATCGGAGATCCTAGTGTAACACCAAAACTGAATCTCACACACTTTGTCTCCCCTCAAAAGAAAGCAAGGTGACTCAGGCTCTCTCCTAACCTCTCTTTTTTGTTATCACATCCAATGCCTACTTTTCAGCTAGCAGCCAGAAGGTGGTCAAATTTCATAACGTGTGTGACCATATCTTAACTCGATCTTGCCCTACAGATCAGATTCCATCAAAATCTGCACTAATGACCTGAACCCCAAACTCAAGCAATCGTTTATATATACTTACATGTTTTTGTTGGGAATTATAGGAGTACATGTTTTTAAATCTTAATACTAGCGCATATATAGCATGCTAGGTTATTCTATTTTTTATACTTTCAAAATTTTATGAGCTAACCATGTTGACTTTATTGTTGATGGTGTCTCTCTATCTAGACACGAAGACAGCAGAAGCAGAAAAATGCTTCCGTGCGTGTGAGAGACCTTGACGTCTCCGTTTGGATGTGGGCGCAGCAGTTCAATTCCAATCCAATCTCTCTCTTGCTGGCCCCCCTGCTGCGGTACGCACAGAAACGAGGGTAGTACTAGCACGCACATGATGACGGTGCCCCCACCATTGCGGCTGCCTATATAGACGTACCGCCAATTATGGTGTGCTCCCGGTCCCAAAAACGTGTGATGTTCTGCTTTCCAGAGAGAAAAATGAGAAGTTACATCTTTAACTTCGAGGAAGTACGAACATAATTAGTATTATTAGCGAGATCATCGTTATATTTTTATAATAGAATTTATTTGAAGACAAAAGTATTGCTAATATTTTTTATGAACCTAATCAAACTTAATATAGTTTGATCGGAACATACTAGTATATTCTAGTGACACTTATCACAACACTCTTAACAGTTACTCCACCGCCTCCCATCCCTAGACTGCCTCGTTTCCTCTTTCTCTCTCCTCTTGTACGAGTACCCATGCTCCTTTCTCTGACTTGGCCAGTCTGCGTGAGCGAGACCACTCATGCTCTCCAACTCTTGCAGTCTTCCCCGCCCTCATCATCATCATCCCTAATTTCTCAGCTCGTGTGTCAGTGTCATCTTCCATTTCAATTTTTGCTCCTTTTGTGTAACACCGTGAGGTGGAGTATGTCCCATCATATTTGAAGAGAATTATGCATGTACTACCAGTGTACTACGTGCCCTTTACCTGTTAAATCGTGTTTGGCAATGTTCTTGCAAAACCAAGGACGACATTTTCTTTTTCTTTTTTGATTGAAAATCATCCAAGGACAAATTTCACTTACACGTTTTTTTTTTCTGATGATGGTTGCCTTCCCATAGGCACGCAAGCCACACCGTTTTTGTTTGCAAATAAAGCGAGAGAAAACAAAAAACTTAAAAGCAGAGGCCAACAGCGCACGGGCACAGCCCCTTCCCGCAAGGCTGCAGGCGCAGAAGATCCCGTGGTCCCGCCCCATGTGACGACCACTGCAGTCTTGAGCCGCGATACGGACGGCCGCGATTTCGCGTAGCCCGAAGCACTGGGGCCCGACCCGGACCGGACCCGCGCCGTCTCGACCCGCGCACGCGCATCCAGTGGCATGCCTCCGTAATTATCACCGAACCCCGTGCCGCTTCTCCAACCGGGCACCGGACCTTCCTGCCTCCGCCTGCCAGCCGCGTCGTCAAAGCAGGGGAGGCACGTGAACCAGGGCGGTCAACAAGGACGCCACGTGTCGGACAGCCAGTGGCACGTGCGACGTGGAGACGGAGGATCTCGGTGCGTGTGGGCATTTTGCCGCTTTCATTTCTTTTTTCCCACCTGCCGCCCGAAAAATAATAAATTCGGACCCAGTTGCACTGCCAGTTGGATGATAAGACGACCCGCTTATATAGGCAGATGGGGATAGGTCAAGGGGCTTATCATCGCGTTAAAGGCTGGACAGCAACTCGCGCACTAGGCAGCGGGCAGGGCGCAGCGAGAAAGCGACAGGTCTGGGGAACCGAGAAAAATCCAGCCAAGCTACGCGTACACGGGACATCTCAGCACGTCTTTATCACGTCTCTTTGCGGGTGGAGTAGCTTTTTCATGACTGCACCTAACCTAGCTTTTATGCCCCCCCCCCCCCCAGCTTTTATTTCTTTGGTGAAGGATCACTAGCAAGGATACCTCTTGTCATCTTGTTGCGTCTAAAGCACATTCATTTTGTAAAATTATTTGTTTAAATTGCATACGCTGTGTATTTTCCTTTTCTAATTTATCATTTTTTTAAAAACATATTTGCTAGAAAACACATGTAATAAGGTTGGGAGGAAGAACACAAAAGAAAAAACACAATACAAACATAGACGATCATGTACGCACAATTTTAAAAGGACGTATCCACACACGCCCATTCCATATAGAGCATGTCTTAGAGAGTAAGCTAGCACATTCTGCACTAACAAAAGTCACCGCATGCGTCTTTATTAACGACCACGTCGCTTAGTACTAACAAATGGGGTTTGTAAGGATCTATAGAACATAAAAAGGATTACACTTTGCACATGTTTATATCCGTTTCGTGCTTATGTGCATGTCAAAGTTTGAAAAAAAAACAAAATGCTTATGGCTCCGTTGGATACACTATAAAGGAGTCTTATAAAAAATGTGGTCTGGTAGAAAAATATATGCAACCAACTGCTCGTTGTGGTTTTGTCCATGTGGACATATGCTGGTTGGTCATTGTTGTTTTCTCACCTTTAGGCACCTAAATTAGCTAGCAATGGCATTAATTAACCGTTGAACATCCACATGGTCAACTATTGACAAATTGTCAAGTTATTATGAGCATCGATCTAAATGGCCACTAAGTTATTTGCAACACAGATCTAGTTTATGAAGTAGCACCAATGCTTTCTACTTTGAATGCTTGAGTGTATAGTATCAAGTTTCCTTACTTATATCCACGTATAATACAAGAATGCATTTATGCAATTACTTTTTTTACTACTTATGATCATGTGCAAGTTAAAATTTCTATATATACCTAAAAACATGCTGGGCTAACAAATACACATTTTTTATGACTCATTTATGTGCTTCCTATAGCACCCCATGAGAAAACGCTAGCTGACAAAAACATCTCACGAACAAACAGGCTGATGTGGTCCTGTCTCACTTGTGGGTGCAAACTAGTTGGCGTTTGCTGGATTACTTGTGCGTGGCGGCGTTGGCATCGAAATGAGCTAGCTGTCAGTTGTAGCTTGTGGATGAGCTAATATCTCGTTTATATCCAAACACTGACCATATACACGGTCAACAACCAATTTATTGTTACGGCTGCTATGAGCATCGATTTAGATGGCAAATGCCTTTTCTAATAAAAAAAGATCTGATTTAGAAAGTAGCAAATACATCTTATATTATGCATGCCCTATTTTAGCTCATTCCCAATTCACATACGTGGTTTTTATGATTACAATCCATTTTGAAGCATAAATTGACTACTCGTATTTCAACCTACAGTAACTTGAAAAATAAAATACTTTTGTAGCCAAAAAGATAGTATTATTTTACTACAGTGTCAAAGACTGTATGGCCTGTGGATGCATAATATCTTTCAACCTAGTATATCTTCTCCATATTCTTTTTTTTTTGCTGCAACAACAAGCTATTTATCTACAAAAGAGAACATATTCTATCGTGAGTCATGATCAAACTAGTACACGCCTGGAAAGCTGGGTAGGTGTACTGGGTGCGCCTACCATGAACCCACCCGCGTTCAAAATTCGAAACCGGCGATGCGCCAGAAAGCGAAAGCGATGGAGAGAGGGAGAGAGAAAAAACCGGCAAGAAAAAGGAGTTAATGGGTACGAGGAAGGATGACGTGGCAGGAAGGAAAACTTACAGTATCCGGCTCCACGAAATGACCGTTCCACCCCTCACCGTCCCCACGATTGGGCCCCGCCGCCACCCCCAGATGCTCCCCTAATCCCTCCGCGCCGAAAGACGGAAACACCCCTCTCTGGCTCGCAAGCGACCGCGCGACCGCCGCGTTTCCACTTCTGTCCTCACCAACCTAAATTACGAGGCTACCCCTGGTGACCTGACGCGACAGTGGTATCCGCGTAAATACAGTGGCTGCGCCGAGGGTGTTGCCGTCATTGATCGGGCTGTCTGGGTTGCTATATATGGGGGGACTGCTCGAGGTGGCTATAAAACGCGGTCCCAAAAAACCAAAAGGGCAGAAGAAAAAAATAGAGTGAGAAGTTTTCGGAGAGAGAAAAGTAAGCTGGAGAAGAAGGGAAACGCGGCGGCTGGAGCTGAGGTGTGGAGACGGAGGCAGCGGCGGCGGCGCGGCCAAACCCTAGCCGACGGCGACGCGTTCGAGGCGGGGCCGTCGGTAGGTGCCGCCTGGCGGCCGGATTCGAGCCGCCGGCGTCGGCAGCTGCAGATCGGCGGTCGCGCCGACGGAATCGGCGGGGATCCCGGCGGGATGGGCGCGGCGAGCCCCGTGCTCCGGTTGTGAGTTTGCTTGGTTCGTAGGTTCCGGCTCTGTGCTCGCGAGCAAGGCTCTGAGCTCGGCGTGGGCCGCTTGCTTGCTTGGGAGTGGCTATTTCGGTGGTTTCCAGCGGGTTTTGCGGGGGATTTGGGAGGGATCTGCCGGGAAGGCCCGAGGTTTAGGCGGGCTTTTGAGAGCTGGAGGCTCCGGCTGGGATCGGGGGAGCCATGTCGTCTCTTAGCAGGGAGCTGGTTTTCCTCATCCTGCAGTTCCTCGATGAGGAGAAGTTCAAGGAGACGGTGCACAAGTGAGTGCTCGCCGTGATCATGAATGGGCTTTTTTTGGAGCCTTGCCTTGCTGGGCGAGCATTTCTGATGCGTTTTGTGGTTGCTTGCCCCTGCAGGTTGGAGCAGGAGTCGGGCTTCTACTTCAACATGAAGCACTTCGAGGACCTCGTGCAGGGCGGCGAGTGGGACGAGGTCGAGAGGTACCTCAGCGGCTTCACCAAGGTGGAGGACAACCGCTACTCCATGAAGATCTTCTTTGAGATCCGCAAGCAGAAGTACCTCGAGGCCCTTGATAGGTGACCGACTCATCACTAAGCTACTCTTGGTCCCTTGTCGTTGTCAAGTTTTTTTTTTTTTGGCTGAATTTGCTGTCGATGTCACAGGCATGATAGGGCCAAGGCTGTCGAGATTCTCGTGAAGGATCTCAAGGTGTTCGCCTCCTTCAATGAGGAGCTGTTCAAGGAGATAACACAGCTGCTGACCTTGGAGAATTTTAGGTACGGTAGCTTTCCTTTCAGAAGCAAAATGTTTAGTGCATTGGGCCGGTGCATCCAGATGTGACTGTGTATTGATGATTAACAGGCAAAATGAGCAGCTGTCCAAGTATGGGGACACAAAGTCAGCCCGGAATATCATGCTTTTGGAGCTCAAAAAGCTTATTGAAGCGAACCCCCTGTTCCGGGACAAGCTCAATTTCCCACCATTCAAAGCTTCCAGGCTTCGCACATTGATCAATCAAAGGTGTTGATTGTTTAATTTTGATATGTTTAGTCACACATATTGTGACTTCCTTAAAATACCATGAATGCAATTTGTTAATAGAAATTCTATGGCATTCTTTGGTATCAATTTAATTAGATTTGTATGGTAGCATTTATTTTTTATGTGCGCAATTGATATAAATCAAATAGTTCAATCACGTAACTGCTACTTGTGTAGGTTTACTATTTTTGTCCGTTATCTTCTTTCTGGTTATTCTGAAGCCAAATAATACGTTTCTTTGACTTCCCATAGTATTTATGGATGGATAAGGTGACAGTTAAATGCAGTCAATGCTTTTGTTCTTTTGACTTGTTGGAATTTTATTGCTCCTGGTGTCCAGCACTACAGAATCTTCTTGATATGGTTCTTGCTTTTGGCATTATTTTCATGTGATTTGGACATCTCTACCTGTTTATCCCAAGTGACCAGCTTTTATCGACAATGTGCAACGAAAATTGTCTCTTTTTTGTGGCTCTAGTCTAGCTTTAGATGCTTACATTATGTTATAGCAGATACCATCCTTTTTTCTTATTGCAAGGCCATATCCATACATGCCGCAATTGGGATTTCTCTACTTGCTATGCCTACTAATCAATGCTTTCAGAAGCACATTTTGTACATGTAAAGGCTGATGCTAACTCGGCTTTATTTCTTTCGTTCTAATGCCTTTCAGTTTGAACTGGCAACATCAGCTCTGCAAGAACCCCAGACCAAACCCTGACATCAAGACACTCTTTACTGATCACTCTTGTGCTGCTCCTACCAATGGTGCAAGAGCACCTCCTCCTGCCAATGGTCCGCTTGTTGGTTCCATCCCTAAGTCAGCTGGATTTCCACCAATGGGTGCTCATGCTGTAAGTATTATCACATCTAGGCCATTTAACTTATCCTGACTATCGATTGCTTATACTGCATCAATGTTGCAGCCATTTCAACCTGTGGTGTCGCCATCTCCAAACGCAATTGCAGGTTGGATGACAAATGCCAACCCCTCTTTGCCCCATGCTGCTGTTGCACAAGGACCACCTGGTCTCGTTCAGGCTCCAAACACAGGTATGTTGAAAGTAATTGTGCTGTCGCTGGTGGCAGCGTTTGGCCCTTTCTGAACTTCCCTTTTGCTTCCAGCGGCATTTCTAAAGCATCCTAGAACCCCTACAAGTGCACCTGGCATTGATTACCAGTCTGCAGATTCAGAACATCTCATGAAAAGAATGCGTGTTGGACAACCAGATGAGGTATTAGATGAACTCAAGACTGATTTGTGTTTGACCTCATTTTCTTTCTGTACTTTGCATAATCAAACAAGCTATGATTCATTGAAACTATGACAGGTATCTTTCTCTGGTGCAAGCCATCCTGCCAATATGTACACGCAAGAAGACCTTCCCAAACAAGTTTCTCGTACCCTTAATCAGGGTTCTAATGTTATGAGCCTGGATTTCCACCCCGTTCAACAAACCATTCTTTTAGGTACTTGCTGGAAACATGTCCCTTGATTATTGAGCTGTTACTTTGGTAACTGTCCATTATATTTACAGTTTCCTGACCTAAACAGTTGGAACAAATGTTGGTGACATTGCGGTGTGGGAAGTTGGTTCACGGGAAAGGATAGCTCACAAGACTTTCAAAGTTTGGGATATTAACTCCTGCACATTGCCTTTGCAGGTGACTACTTTAGTTATTGTGTATGAGTTTGTTGCAGCTGGAAGCAGCTTGGTGCCTTGAATGGTAGGTTTTCATCAACAATCTGTCACTGTATGTGCAGGCTTCACTGATGAAAGATGCTGCAATATCTGTCAATAGATGTCTGTGGAGCCCAGATGGAACTATTCTAGGTATGGGAGTGTTTATTTCAGTGTTAGTATTCACTTTTGGTTGTGCTCTTGTTGAAATAAGATGCTGGCCAGTATGGTATACTTGGGAGTGTTCTATTTTTGTTTCAATCTCAACATTGATGTTGTTGCCTCGATGTTCTATTTTGTTTGGATCCTAATGGAGATATTGAATTCCACCTGTTGCTTTTTCCAGGTGTTGCTTTCTCAAAGCATATTGTTCAGACATATACTTTCGTACCTAATGGAGATTTACGGCAGCAAGCAGAGGTGTGTGCACGTATTCTATACTGATTGAGGTATAAATGCTAACTGCATTTAAGGTCCCTAACTCTTTCGGAATTACAGATTGATGCACACATTGGTGGGGTTAATGATATAGCCTTCTCTCACCCTACCAAAACTCTATCTATCATTACATGTGGTGATGATAAACTCATTAAGGTGAGGATATTATGTGTTCTCTTGTTTTTTTTCTCAAAACAAACAAGAACTTCTTGAGTATATTTGGACACTGGATTTGGCAGGTGTGGGATGCTCAAACAGGACAAAAGCAGTACACATTTGAAGGCCATGAAGCTCCTGTGTATTCTGTATGCCCTCACTACAAGGAATCCATTCAGGTACCCTTGGAATGACATTAATGCTGATATTCTTGAAACTTATTTATTTTCACTGGCTTTATGTTGCAGATCTTATGTATTAGTGTTCTGGATTTGTTCCGACTACTGCTATTTTTTGAGAAAGACATTTGTGTTCCCATTTAGCATCAACTCTGTCATGTCTACTTCTGTAATTTTCCCATTTAGTATCAACTACTCCATATCCATTGTTGTAATGTTTGATGTCTAAAGGTTCTGATATGCTTTATTTTATTGTTACTAGTTGCCATCTGTCATGTATTTCTTAATTTTGGCTCTTTCTTGCTCTGTAGTTTATCTTCTCTACTGCCATTGATGGAAAAATCAAGGCATGGTTGTATGATTGCTTGGGCTCTAGAGTTGACTATGATGCTCCTGGACATTGGTGTACTACCATGGCTTACAGTGCTGATGGGACAAGGTGAGACATAGCAAGTGTTAATATAAGTTTAATATCTGCAGATGAGTAACAAATTATATACCTTCTTGATTCATTTTCATTTCCACTCATTTCATCTATTCACTTACGATTTTTTTTCTTGCAGACTATTCTCTTGTGGTACTAGCAAAGAAGGTGATTCACACTTAGTTGAATGGAATGAAACTGAAGGGGCCATTAAGAGGACATACAATGGCTTCAGGAAACGTTCGCTCGGTGTTGTTCAGTTTGACACAACTAGGAATCGCTTCTTGGCTGCTGGAGATGAATTTCTTGTTAAATTCTGGGATATGGATAACAATAACATCCTAACAACAACAGACTGTGACGGTGGTCTGCCAGTAAGTATCTTTCCATTTTTCTCTGTTATCATGCTGACCAGCTCCTCGCGAGTTAAACAAGGGGACGTCTCCCCCCCTGTGGCCGAGTTCTTTTTTCTGTTACAATGCTTTGCTTAACATTATTTTTCTGATATTTTGCAGGCAAGCCCTCGTTTGAGATTCAACAGAGAAGGTTCATTACTTGCAGTTACAACAAGTGATAATGGAATAAAAATACTTGCCAACACTGATGGACAGCGCTTGCTTAGGATGCTCGAGAGTAGAGCATTTGAGGGCTCTAGAGGACCCCCTCAACAAATAAATACCAAGGTAGTGATACATAAAATTTTCGTTTCACATAATTTGGTCCTATTTACTTTTATTCTTCTGTCACACTGAATTTTGTTAGACCCTATGAGCCTATTTGTTCAGTTCTGCAATTTGCCATGGTAGATGATACATAAACTTTCTTTCCATATAATTTGGTTCTATTTACTTCTATTTTTCTGTCACACTGAAAATTGTTAGACCCGATGAACCTATTTGTTAAGTGCTGCAATTTGCCACAAAACTCAGGCAAGCATGCCTATCCTGGGCAAGTACTCACTGCGGTCAACAATAAGTGTGCTCTCTGTAAATTTTGATTACTTTTTTTTATTATAACACCTGTACATGCCTATCCTGGGCAAGTACTGACTGGAGGGTGTATCTTATTTTCTGCATCTGGAATTCTTGTAAGCTACTGTCATAGGCATAATTACTTGACAATTGTTGCACATTTGTGATGGACGAAAGCTAATTGTTTCTTTCTCCTTCTGGTGCATTGGGAAGATACACCAGAAGGGTGTTAAGTAGTCAAGTAATTCATCTGACTGTACTTCTTCAATTACCTGCCTTCGTTTGCTTTCAATCCGTTCTGGAAATTTAGTGAATATTGACAAGGTTTGTTGCTAGCTTATTCTCACGTTTGTTTTTATTGCAGCCTCCAATTGTTGCCCTTGGTCCTGTTTCAAATGTCAGCAGTCCTATAGCAGTAAATGCTGAGCGACCTGATCGGATCTTGCCTGCAGTGTCGACAAGTGGCTTGGTGAGTTCCTTCTGCCTTTACCATCCTCTCGTGCTTTTCATTATGTAGGTTTGCTGAAGGTAAAGAATTCGCAGGCACCTATGGATGCAAGCAGAACTCCAGATGTTAAACCAAGAATAACAGATGAATTCGAAAAGGTCAAAACCTGGAAGTTAGCTGACATTGTCGATAATGGACATCTTCGAGCCCTGCCTTTGACAGATACAGACGCGAACCCAAGCAAAGTACGATATATTGTGATTGAGTTATACAGTTTAATCATGCATAGGCAATCTGACATGAGTTAGTCTTTATATTAGTCTTTATATTGATATTCTAGGTTATGAAAACTTCTGATGGAGTGGTTATGTTTATTTCTTTGTTTCACAGGTTGTCCGTTTGTTATATACAAATAATGGGATCGCACTCTTGGCTCTTGGCTCCAATGCTGTTCATAAGTTGTGGAAATGGCAACGGAACGACAGAAATCCTAGTGGCAAGGTTAGATCAGAGAATTTTGCTTTCTTCAATTTCGATTGCAATCTTGTGTTCTTGCTTTCTGAATTTTTTATTTGTGTATCCTGTTAGTCTACTGCATCTATTGCACCTCACCTGTGGCAACCAGCAAATGGGATTCTGATGACAAATGACACGAACGATGGCAACCCAGAAGAAGCAACCGCCTGCATTGCATTGTCCAAAAATGATTCTTATGTTATGTCTGCATCTGGTGGCAAAGTCTCATTGTTCAATATGATGACATTCAAGGTAGATGTCCTTTTCAGTGCCTTATCTTTTTTTGTTGGCTTCATAGATGTCCATGAGTCCATGGTAGTTGTAGTTTGCTGCTGATAGTTTCAATGTTATTCCATGATCGCATCATTGCCAATCTGAAACTAAAGCTTGGATCTGGGATTTCTGACAGGTCATGACTACTTTCATGGCACCTCCGCCTGCTGCAACTTTCCTTGCATTCCACCCACAAGATAATAATATCATTGCTATTGGAATGGAGGACTCTACAATCCAAATCTATAATGTCCGCATTGATGATGTATGCTATTGTCTCTTTTCCCTTAATACGAAACACTGCGTCCATTATGCAAATTATGATGTTTCAATTTAGCTACTGAATTTTATGTTTGACTTATAAGTCTTATATTTCATCATTTGAATTGTGAAATGGCACTGTAACATTTGTTATGAACTATAAGCATTTATAATTCAGCTAACATAGGGAATTGGTAGTCAAAATAATTTAATTAACATGGAGAATTTGTATTCAAAATAATTTAACTAACATAGGGAATTTCTTGTCAACTATCTATTGTAGACTATTTGGTGAGTCAAATATTTTTATATTTAACTAATGGAAGTTTTTTTTTTGTATTTTTGAATAGGGCTTGGTAGACCTTGTAATGCTATTTTTCATATTTACATTGCAATCAAATATTAGCACTCTAACAGTACCCAGCTAGCTAACCTTCAAGAGTTATAGATTTGGCCATTTGGGGGTTTATTGTATCATTAACAGCTGTAATTCTACACTTCAATATATTTGTTTTTCTTTGCATATATTGTTGTAGTCTTTTTGTTAATGTGTCTTTAATCTTACATCAGGTCAAAAGTAAGCTCAAGGGACATCAGAAGAAGATTACTGGGCTGGCCTTTTCTCAATCAATGAATGTGCTAGTATCATCAGGCGCTGATGCTCAGGTATGATAATGTGAATTTGCTCTATCATTCTTTTTTGTGAATACCACGTTAAATACTAGAAAACTACTTGCTTATCTTAGTTCCATTAATATACAAAATTTTGATAGTCACTCTGACAAGAATGTATCGGTCTGTCTCTGGGTAAATGTTTTTTTTTTCTGTAAATTTTGCAGCTATGTGTGTGGAGTATTGATGGTTGGGAAAAAAAGAAGTCAAGATATATCCAACCCCCAGCAAACCGACCTGGCACTTTGGTTGGTGATACAAGGGTGCAGTTCCACAATGACCAGAGACATCTTTTGGTAGTCCATGAGAGCCAGTTGGCAATCTATGATGGAAATCTTGAATGTTCGCGTTCGGTTAGTTCTGACTTCTGTTGATCTACTAATGTTTTGGCTTTGCCAATTCTCCTATGGTGAATATGATTTGATTCATCGATTTCTCTTCATTTCTAATCCAGGCATTTCTTTTCTCATACCACTGGATATTCACATTGTCCATGAATGTGAATTGATATTAATAACTTGATTTCAAAACTGACCTTTATTACCAGATTCGTGATGCTTTTGCATGTATCCTATATATAATCATATATGAGTAGTGATAAATTGTAGGTTGCACAGTTTGTGCCTTATGATACCACTTGTCATAGATTTGTTTTTTAATCGAACGATGGTATCAGTACCTTCAATGTTCCTTGAATTGCTACATTGGGTGTTCTGATCCTGCTATTAATTCTCTTGATATTTGAATATACTACAGTGGTCTCCAAGTGATGCACTCCCAGCTCCGATCTCAAGTGCAATATACTCGTGTGATGGTCTTTTGGTTTACGCTGCATTCTGTGATGGTGCTATTGGAGTCTTTGAAGCGGAATCTCTTAGGTTGCGCTGCCGGATTGCTCCTTCTGCTTACATTCCACCTTCAATGCTAGCCGGGTATGAATGGATCCCCTAAACTATTTGTTTTTGGTCTTTATTGTGTCTACCATCCATTTTGCAAGTGATCAATGTCTACTTGCTGTTTCTGACCTGATCCATATTATCCAACAGTGCTGGACGGGTTTACCCGTTGGTAATTGCTGCTCATCCTATGGAGCCTAACCAGATCGCACTCGGCATGAGCGATGGGAAAGTCCATGTGGTGGAGCCATTAGATGGGGACCCAAAGTGGGGAACAGCGCCACCTCAGGACAATGGAGCACACCCAGCGATATCAGCAGCACCATCAGCCGCTACCAACCAGGCATCTGATCAGCCAACTAGGTGACTGCGCCTCCAGCACTGAGATTTGTTAGGGCAAAGGATGGTAGGACCTGTAGGAGATAGGGAGAAAGGATAAACAGTTAGATTATGAGGGGAGGCTATATTTATCAAGTCCACAGCGTCTCTCTCATGGCGGCAGCACAGGTGGTGAATGGTGATTGACAATGACATTGCTCTAAGTTAGGTTTTGGTTCTTTTGTGGCCCGGATATCCTGACCGCGCCTGGCGCCGCCACATCTGAGGGAGATGGGTCTGCTGGCATCTTCTTCCTCTTTTGTAAAGCTTTTCCTGCTGAGTTTAGTGGTACCTTAGATTGCTGTTCATTTCTGCTCTGTTCTTTGGGCAGCTATTTGTATTGTAAAAATATGGTGGCATGTTGGATGGTGATATTATTTATGCGTGATGAATTCCACCATGTTGGGGGTCTATTTGATGGATTTACTGATCATGGCTCTAGATTGTTGTCGTGCCATTTGCAATTGTAGACTCTGGAGGGCGTGGTGTGAGTTCATGAGATTGCTGGAAAATTTGTTTCTTGATCATGGCTCTAGAATGTTGTCGTGCCATTTGCAATTGTAGACCGTGGAGGACGTGGAGTGAGTTCATGAGATTGCTGGAAAAGTTGTTTCTTGATCGACCGTCTTTGTACTTTATTGTTCGTGCAATGCTATTTGTGGACTATTACGGCCACGTTGTCGAGCTGTACCATTCCGGTATGCTGCGGCACACTGGACTTGCAGTAGGCAACTATTGGGAAGGTGTAGAGCAACATCTCTACAAAACTGTCCCCTAAAAATTGAGTTCTTTTAGTTTGCCACCCTATCAGGTTCCTTGGATTTGGACTTGTCACCAGGCATCTTGAAGCTAGACTTGGTGAAGTCCCTTGTCCCTACCATAGGTCTTCGATCTGACCTTGTTCAACTCCTGAAGCAAAGCCAACGCCGAAGTTGTATCCATGTCTTTAGGACGATGGAAAGCGATCACAACACGGATGTCTTCCTTCAACCCAGCCACAAAGCGGTTGACAAAGTAAACATCAGTTGTTGTATAGCAAGATGCCATGCGCTAACTTGTCAAACTGCGTCTGATAATCTGCAACCGATGAGGTCTGACGCAATGCATCCGATTGCTTCAGCTAGAATTGGTACCGATCCTTGTCAAATCGGGAAAACACTAGCTTAGCGCCAGGACGAACAGAGGAGGAAACAAATTTGCCGAGAAAGTCAGACTCTAGGTCCCGGGTCAAGAACTTGATGGTAAATGGAATCCAACAGAGAATGAGAGAGACAAAATGAGGTTTCGGCTATTCAGTTTCATTCTTTCTCCAGCTCTCTTGCCATATCAACATTTTATACTCTCAATATATGGCCGCAGGTCTCAGCAACCGCAGGCCCAAAACTCATGGCACACAGGCTAAACTAAGCTCACCATCTAATGTCCCAACATTCCTTAGCCACCGCGCTTCTCAGCTTCAGGCCCTGTTGCCTGGCGCGCTACAATCCTTTGCGACTTTGTCCCTGCAACCTGTATTCCTCTTAGCACACGTGACGTGACATTCATTTCCTCGAACAAGCCTACCGCAGTCGAATGCTGCGCTTCGAGGCTGCTAAGGTTGTCGTGTGTGGACTTCATCATCATGGTATGGAATCCCTCGAACTGCGTCGCCATCTTCTCCATCGTCGTAGTATGTGCAACTGTTAGGATCGATAGAGCATACTCCTACATGTTGTGGTACACTCTTTAAGAGAGAATGATGATTGAATTGGGCTCGACAATAGTATATGCAGTGCTGCACTATACTCTGATGGTAGAGATGGTGGAGGCTGATTGTGCACTGCTATGAGCGGCAACTGGCTGGTGTGCTAACCTCTTATTTATAGCTGCCTGGACTAGAGCGCACTGACTTGATTTCAGACTTTGACTCACAGACCTGGACTTGACTAGACTCGCTAATAATAACAAGGATTATACTAACACCTATCTCTATGGCGCTCCCGAATATCTCTGTATCTTTTTTTTCCCTAAGGGGGAAGAATATTGAAGTCAATAGTGCCGTACGAAAGTATGTCCAGGGGCCACTATTAGCAAAGAAATCACTAGAGTATCATCATCATCATCATCTTGTGCAGTACTACCTCAAAGAAATCAGTTTGAAAGCATCTCTAGATTCTCTAGTCCGGG
>CM041635.1:32104893-32136343 GCA_023333625.1 Bothriochloa decipiens | reverse complement strand
ATCACAAGCTGGGATGATAGGCCGAAGTGCTACTTCCACTCGGGGGGGCGGCGGCGGGGCATTAGTAAAAAAACAAAAAACCACCGCATTATCGTCTTTTACTAGCACTACTGAATATGGTTGTATCATCTGGTGGTCAGTTCACGTTAGTGCGCGAGCACGTGGAAGTCGTTTTTCGGCCTATCATCCCAGCTTGTGATTGTGATGGTGCGAGGCGGGGTCCCGGGTGGGGGAGAATCTGAGTCCTCAGGTCAGGTCCATTCAGTTTCTCTCTGCCCAATTCTGCATCTGAAACACGTGCAGGCGGACGGAGCCATGTGAATGTGATGTGCCGACTGCCGAGGATCCAATTCGATCGAGCTGGTTAGCATGTGACCATCCGGCACCAATCGAAGCTGTAACTAATAACACAAGAGGAAGGTGATGCGGACTGCCGCAAACGGAACAGATCAAACCAGGGTCTTGTTGACTCCAACTTTCCACCAGAAACAAGGAAAGGAAAGCGTAAAGAACCGCAGTGGGTGTTGCTGTTTTTCTTTTGTTGTTATAAAGGTCAAACTCGGGGGTCAACCCGTATAAGCTACGGCCAAAGTCATGTCTGACGTCATCGTCAGGAAATGTGATGACGCCGGGGACGTACCTCGTGTCCTCGACGAAGACGATGCGCATCATGAATTCATGAGGCGGCCGGGGACGGATTTGGTTCGTCGCCCATCTCGGGCCAAGAGCTTCGCCTCGCCTCCGACTCCGATGGTGTGCTCTGTTTTTTTAGCCATGGCTGATGAGGAGCCTACTCGCTCTTTATAGGCTCTGACCTGTGACACTGACGAGTGGGGCCTACTGGTACGCGTGGTGGGCTGGCCTGGCAGTGGCAGCCCAAGGAGTCCACTCCACTCCGATGCGACTCCCACTCCTGAGTCCTGAGTCCCCAGTCCCCATCGTGAGGACAACGTGCATGATTTAATTAATCAGTATAGTTAATCTTTGCCTACACGTGAGCTTATCTGCTTCTACGACCGCTTAATCAGTCGACCAACTGGACAAATTAATCAAGTCACATGCCCTGTCATCTTCTTGACCTCTTTCATCTCTTTGTATCCTATCCATCAGATTTGCCATTCCTTTCGTGGTTTTCTGGGCAAGCTGCCATGTCATGTCGCTGCACGTACTCTACACCGTGGGGTCTGCAACATTTAGCACATGCTCACTCCGTCCAAAACAAATATAATTCTAGGTAAGAATTCAGACAAGGTTTTGTTCAGATCTGTATGGGTGGTTGAATAGCTCAAAATAATTTGTAAGCTGGATTACAAGCTACTAGGTTGTTTAGATTAATTAGCTAAAGATTTTTTTAGGCACAGTCGGAGATGGGCGACGAACCAAATCCTTCGCTGGCTGCCTCAAGCCTCATGCACAAGGTACGTCCGTCCCCGACGTCATCATATTTCCTGAGGATTCTTCTTGACTGAATGCTCTTCATGCACTTCCTTTTCCCCACCCACGTATTCCAATTCCACTAGTTGTTGAGCACCAACAAGACGTGAGGTTCTAGCGATTGGTGAGGCAACCAAAGAAGTCCAGTTTTTTCCCTAAAAAAAAGGTGTCTTGTTGACCCCAACTAACCAGGAAATGCAGTGTTTGTCAAAACTCAGGTTCAACCCGTGTAAGCTACACTAGTACAGTACGGCCATAACACGTCAGCGCGCCGAAGTCATATTCGTCGTCATCGTCAGGAAATGAAACTAAAAAAAAAAAAAGAGGCAAAAAGAGCATTCAGTCAAGAAGAATCCTCAGGAAATATGATGACGTCGGGGACGGACGTACCTTGTGCATGAGGCCTGAGGCAGCCAGCGAAGGATTTGGTTCGTCGCCCATCTCCGACTGTGCTCTGTTTTTGGCCTTGATTTCATAGGCTCCGACCCGTTACACTGACGATTGGATCCTGTGGTGGGGCCGGCCGGGCAGTGGCAGCCCAACTTCACCTGCACAGGAGTCCAGTCCACTCCACTCCACTCCACTCCTGACTCCCATCGTGAGGAGAACAAGCAACGTGCATGATTTAATTAATCATCATAATTAGTCTTTTTCTACACGTGAGCTTATCTGCTGCTTTTACGACCAAGTGGGCAAAATTAATCACTTTCACGTGCGTTACCATCTAGTTCTTGACCTATCAGAATTGCCAATCAAATGTGACCTTTCATAGTTTGCCGGGCAAGTGGCCATGCCGGCCGCTGCACTGTCCTGCGTCATTTAGCACGCGTGCTCACTTCGTCCAAAACAAATACTATAATTCTAGGTAAGAATCCGGATGAAGTTTTATACAGGTTTGTATTAGGACACTCACAATGCAGACTCTATCGTAGAGTTTAAGCCTACCTCGAATGTTGTGTACTTAGAGTCTAAATAAAACTTATTTTTTTTCCTCTCTTTCTTTAATAAATATGCTGCCACGTCAGTAAAATACCATAAATAAGAGGTAATAAATTATCTTAGACTCTATAACAGAGTCTTGCATTGTGAGTGTCCTTAGCAGGCTTCACTTAGTTCTTTGAAATTATATTTATTATAATAAATTATAGTTTAGGCATATATTATTTGAGATAGACTATATAATTTATGTAACTTTAATTAAGTTGGAGAGTACAAATATAACATGGTGATTTATAGAATCCACTTCTATCTCCCACACCCTATGAATTTGAGATGGCCTTATATGTGAACTTTAGAAAGTTGTAGAATCTCAAATTTCAAACAAAATAGCCTAATCCAATATGTAGATTTCAATTTATGCAAAATGAAGGATCCAAATAGGCCCTTAATTAAGGTGGTTGAAAAGCTCAAAATAATTTATAGGCCGGATTATTACAAGCTACTAGGTTGTTTAGATTAGCTAAAGATTCTTTTTAGTACCTAGCAACTTATTTTATTGATCTATCAAAATAGAGTCTAACTATGGCTTTGTGTGAGAACATGTAGGTTCCTCAAAAGAAAACATGTTATCAACAGACTAGGACTTGAAAAACGTAATTTTCTATAATCATAGATATATTCATTTGTTGCAATAAAGAATCACAAAAACTACTTTTTGCCATGACTTTTCCTTCTAGAGATGAGCATGCCAATGAACTTTTCAAAATTCACATCTTCTTTTTAGATAAAATCAAAGTTCTTTAAACCCCACCACAGTGCAGTCACCAGCTCCTAACAAAAATTAAAATTACAGTATTTTATTCTAAAATATACTATAGCTATCATACCTTCACTCACCTGAAACCTCAAGGCAGTTGGATAGATGTGCTGTGAACACATAGCTCCACAATGAGACAAAAAGAAAGGAAGGTGAGAGAGCACAATCACATACAGTGGAACAAAAATGCTATTTTGCCGTGGTAGTACTATGTGCAAGTGTCAAGTGTGACGCGCAACGCTACAAGCTACACTGCAAGGTATAAACGAAAACGATTGCATCTTTGTTTTGTTCCGCACGTCGGAACCACCACACACGTTGCTTGCAGCTAAGATAGCAGCCTAGCACGTTGACACACACACAAGCTGTACGTACGTACAATAATGATATCTCCTATCTAGATCATTGCTGGTGGGTGTGAATGAAATATCAAATATGAATTGAGACGTTAGACCCGTCTCAGACTGTCTCGGATGTTACCACACAAAGGTTATGTACACCGAGTAAGACAAAACTAGTCTTGTTTTATTTTATCTCCTGCTCGTTAGGAGACTGCTGATTTAGAGCCTGTTTGGATCTGCTAACACTAAAAATTAGCTAGCTACAATAATAGTCAATGGCTACTAATTTTAGCTAGCTTTTAGTAATATGAGAATTAGGACATATGAATCAGCTAAACGTTGAGACAACCTTAGTTTAGGACATCTCTTTTTCTTCAATGCAATGGTTTTTAGTTAGCTATATTTTCTTAAGGCCACATTAAAAGATAGGGAAATTTACTCAGGGACATCAAAGAAACGTGGTATATTTACTAAAGTGTGTATATTTTCTATGCAGATGGGCACCGTCAACTTTGAATTTTTTTCCAGTACCAACACAAAAGTGTGTATATTTACCTAACACAACACAATGATTATTTTTACTTATTTTTATCATATTTCAAGTGAGAGGTGAGAGAAATGTCCATTTTACCATTCTCTTCAACCTATCTGGTCATTTAGGGTTGGTGTCTCCCCCGTTGCCATGGAAACCAATCCCTTCATCCACTTCCCTTCCCGACCCACCCCAATTCTGCTAGTTGTTGAGCATTGACGATGGCGTGTGGTTCTAGTGGTTGGTGATGTGTCCGACGAAGTTGATAGGGCTTCTAGTGAGCGATGGTAGTTTGTCGAGGGACAACACCTGCAGTTGCCGCACGGAGTCAACGAACATACAGCGGATGCGCCCACCATCCACTGCCATCACGGGAGGCATCAAGGCACGGGTTATTGTCGATGCAAATCTCGAGGAGGTCGGTGAGGCGAAGTCGACTGGGATGGCATTGAAGTTGTTGTTGATGAAGACATGTTGGAGTGTTGCCATGCCCTAGAAGGATGGGAGCCCACTCTAGAGGTAGTGTTTTGGCTCGGAAAGTCAATGGCAAGTGGGTCCCAATTGTCATTCTTCGTTGAGATGAGTTTTGGAGGCTCTATTTTGAGTACCAATAATCAATACCATCAAAAGTGGGGGAGCTCTCAAATGAAACATAGGGGCTTATTTTATTGGCTATTTTTTTTTTGACAACAACATATATTATATATTAAAGCAAACATAATACAAAGAGGTCTTCCGAAGAAGACTTGTTTACATAAAGGTCCTGCGATAGTAGTGTCGACTGAGGCTTGAAAGCAGACGTTTCTACCGGTGAAGGGTATACGCAGGGGCGTCAGAGATGCGTGGCCCAGATGGATTGACCGCACACCGCTATGGTGAAAGGAGGGTCGGTGAAGCCATTGAAGAAGAAACATTCCGACATCCAAAGGATGACGTTATAACATTGCCGGAGGTAGACGAAGCCCAAACTGATAACCCAGATGGAGGCAGTAACGTCGATCCAGCCCCAAAGAAGTAGCTGTCTGAATGGACCAGGGAACATCATGACCGGGGGCAGCTGATGAACCACTACACAACCACTAAAAAGGAGACAGAAATCGGACGTCTCTGTCTGGATAAAGATCTGTAGCCATGACAGCGCAACACCAAACTAAGACATAAAGAGAAATAGAAACACAAAATAAACTAAAAGAACGATGAAGCTTCAAGGATAAGGATGTGGACTGCAGTGGGACCCATCATATGGACGGAGACCGAATCTTGGAGCTCCGCAGCCTGGTGGGTGACGTGGAGAATCCGTTGCCACCCAGCACGGAGTTATGCATGCAGTGCATGTCGCTGCTGTGGGGCCCACTCCGTAGGATACGGGGCCCACTTTCCTCGCCCCGCATAGGATGGGGCGAGGAAAGCCGTCATCATCGGTTTGGAGGAGGACAACGAGGAGGAGAGGATCTAGGGAAGCGCATGGTGGAGTACCTCTACTCCCTCGCCGCCGACACCTTGCTCCATGGCAGCTACCATGGCTTCATCTTCATAGGAAGTAGTAGCTATAGTGGCCATCTAGACCTTTATTTCTAAGGTGGCTATACAAGGAAGAAGGGAAGGGAGGAAGGGGTTCCGACATCCTGCCCTACCACCGGCGAGCTCGCCGGGGAGAAGCAAGGGTCTGGCGGCGGTGGTATTACGAGAAGATCAGAAGAGGTGGATGGAAGGTTGGGGATGGGGAAGGGAGAAGTCAGTCACAACATATCGCCTCCCTCTCACGGCATATCGCCTCTCCTCGGCTCTGGTCTAAATTGATTAACGTTTATTTTATTGGCTATTGTTGGTGTTGCTCTAACATATATCTAGAAGGAGTAGGTCATTTATAAGATGGGTGGTCAAATAGTTCAACGTAATTTATAAGGTAGGTTGTTTAGATTAGCTATAGATTTTTTTTGTGGAGCTAGGCTCATTTTATTGATGGTCATAGACTTTGTGTGAGAACAATTCATGAAAGAAGTCATTTTATTAGTGAATGAAAACTTGAAAGTAATTTTCCATAATCATAGTTTCATTTGATGCAATATCATTTTTCACGAACGTGCAACTTGCCCGTGTTTCATTTGTTGCAATAAAGAATCATAGCAACTATTTTGTACCATGTCTTGTTTCCTTCTAGAGACCATGCAGAGCCAATGAACTTCTTATTTCAAAATTTACATCTCAGTTCATTACATCAAAGTTCTATAAAGCCCCATCGCAAAGTCCCTGACCTAGTGCCTCTAGAAACACCATTGGTTACTCATTTGTTCTGTTGACTCCTACATGGTCGACCACAGTAGCTAGGCCGGCTCATGTCAGCCGCGTGATTTATTCCTTTCTAATAGCTCATCACACTTGGAGGACTCCCGGCGGCGTCTAGCTGAGTCAGAGCGGCCTCAATCATGTGCTTCATTTGAATACGATTCGCTTGATCCAAATCCACCTGAAAAAACAAAACCACCCGATTGTAAATCTTTTTTTATCCAAATCCATATACTAGCAAAACATTTATGCTATATAAAATGTCAATTAGTCACCCACGTATCATTCATGGAAAGAATCTCAGATAACCACACACTAATCATATGCAAGAATTCGAGCACGTGCAGCTTGTGCCCGGCATAGGACAAGAATCAGTTGCGACATGTGGAAAATAATTTACTGTGTTATTATTACTATTACTATTTCATGGATGATTGAGACAGCCACGAGCCACGGCGAGACTTGCGGACTTGCGGTGCCTCAAGCACGTGCCCATCGTTTTCCACCTGCTATCGGCATGTGAGACAGCCACATGGTGTGTCCTCTTGCTGCGTGTTTTCTACTCGATCAGTCGCCAATCAGACTCGCATCTGACCGTTTTAACAGCCGCAAATGGAACTCGTGGCGGCTTTTTTTTTTTTCAGTCCGTTTCAACAGCCGCAAATGGAGCAGTACGAGGAACTTTTATTCACTCCACCTTTTAGTAATAATAAAAAAGTAAATAAATCCACCTTTTAGTAATAATAAAAAAGTAAATAAAAAATCAATATGCGAAAAAAATTCAAATTCTAAGGTCAAACCTACAGAAGCTACGGTGCCTGACGTCATCCTAAGCATTCGAAAACTACACAAGAAAGCAGAGCAATCTGTGCTTGGCAAACAAACGTACCTCGACGAAGATGGTGTGCATGAGGCATCCGGCGACGGAGGTGATGCTGGCGGTGATGACGCGGAGGCGGAGCTCCTCGACGGCGCGGCACACGCGGGCCATGGCGTCGCGGCCCTTGCCGCACGTCACGTTGACCACCAGCACGCGGTCGCCCACCTCGGACACGCGCAGCTCCAGGACCTCCACGGGCGCCGCCGGCACGGAGGAGGAGGGCACGGACTGCGCCCGCTTCATCTTCTTCCTCCCCTGCAGGAGCAGCGCGCCCTCGTCGTACTCGTACTCGTAGTCGACGCGCTCCTCCCCGGCGGCGGCGGACTCGAGCGCGCGCACCTCCTGCAGCACCCGGCGCTCCTCCGCCTGCAGCTGCTGGACGTACTCGATCGCGTCCTTGATGATCGACGCCTTGTCCATCTGCAGATGCAATGTGTTCGCCGCCGTCAGATCAAGACATACGGCTTTCACCCAATTGGATTTGATCGGCAATGCAATGCAGTGGCGACGCATCCGGACGGACTCTCTCTTGCTCACCTTGGTGATGTTGGGCACGACGCTGCGCAGCGCGTAGAGCTTCTCGTTGAGCTTGCGCCGGCGGTCGCGTTCCATGATGATGTTCTTGTTCGCAGCCGCGGCGGCGGCCGCACCTCCCGCGCCGGCGGCGGGGTTCTCCTCCTTTCCGGCCGCCATTGCCGTGGTCACCGTCCCCGCCGCCGGCGCGGCCCAGGACGAGTTGGAGATGGAGCCGTCCGGCGAGCTGGAGTCGTAGCAGGACAGGGCGTCGTCCTGCGTGCCCAGGTAGATGCTGCAGCAGCAACGGCAAGGCAATTCCATTCGAATCAGACTCCCTGCCAAACGCCCAAATCCAATAGCATGCAATGGCGGATCGGATGGCGGCGTACCTGAGCTCCTCGGACTCGAGGTACTGCTGCGTCTCCCAGTAGTACTCGAAGCTGTCGCCCATTTCCATGGCTGCCTGGCTGTCCATCTCTTCCCCTCCCCTGTTCTTATTTGCTCTACTCGGTGCACTCTGCTCCTTTTGTGAGTTCTTGCTCGCTGCGGGAGTGACGAGCTCACTGGTCTGCTTCCAGCTCTTTTATAGGCTCCGAGTCTGCTCTCCGTGTGACGACTGCTAGGGAGGTCCTCCAGTCCAGTCCAGTCCAGGATGGAAACGTGCGGGAATTCAATTGCATCCGACGCGGACGCGCGTGGGTCCCACCGGACACGCACGCCTCTGCATGACTGACGACCTCCGTGTAAGGAATTCGACAGCGCCACGTGGCGGGCCCCGCCTTGGCAGCCAGCCGCGTGGACTTAACCTGCTGATAACGACTTCAACGTGCGCGCACGCACGCCTCGTGATTATTTTATTTATTTATTTAATTTTATAGGACGCCACTAACAACAAACTGTTACTACTGTCAATCATTTTATAGAAAAAAGACCCATAAAAATCAACGGCTATTAGCTGTTCTATATGAATAGGAAAATTTCTAATTTTTAGCCTTTTTTTTTTCCCGCAAGCGCAGAGGAAGACAAGAACTACTGTAGCTCAGAAATCCAGAGGAAGAAGAAGGTCTCCCGTGTCCCGACGAGGATGGCGCGCGGCGGCCGGTCTCGAGCGACCCACGCCGGCAGCCACGACGCCGGCGGCCGCTCCCCGTCCCCGCCGCAGGATTCTTCACCAGCTCGGCAGCTCCTGATGTAACGCCACCGCGCCTCCTCCTCCTCCTCGGGCGGAGGGCCCCCGAGCGGATCCACGGCAGGAGGGCACGCTGGCGCGGCGGGTGGAGCCGCGGGCGGCGTCCGGATGATGGCCGACGGCCGCTCCGTGCACCGCGGCCACGTACTCCACGCCGTCAACCCGCCTCCGACGACACCGCCCTGTAGCTGCAAGAGCCGAGACCTTTCTCTGCGCTTTGGTGGTTGGCGTGAAATATTCCAGGTTTTCTTTGATCTCCCTTCTGTTAGCGCTCTTGTGTTCTGCAGAATTCTGTACTTGGTCCCACTAGTATCAACTACTACATGCCCATTGCTGTAAGGTTCTTATATGCTTTAGTTTATCGTTACTAGTTTCCATCTGTCATATTGTATTCCTTTAATTTTAGCTGTCTTGCTCAGTAGTTTTATCTTCTCTACCTTCATTGATGGAAACATCAAGGCATGATTGTATGATTGCTTGGGCATTGGTGCTCCTGTATATTAACATCAAAGTTATACAATCAGAAAGTTACATAGAAAGTGTTAATATACAGTTTAATATCTGCTGATGAGTAACAATTTATATATAATTTTCTGAATCAGTTTCAGTTTCACTCATTTGATCTGTTCACTTCCAATTCTTTTCATCCTCTTGTGGTGCTAGTAAAGAAGGTGATTTGCACTTGGTTGAATGGAATGAAGCTGAAGGGGGCTATTAAGAGGACATACAATGGATTCAGGAAACGTTCACTCGGAGTTGTTCAGTTTGACACAACTAGGAATCTCCTCTTGCTGCTGGAGATGAATTTCCTCTAAAATTCTGGGATATGGATAACAATAACATACTAACAACAACAGACTGTGACGGTGGACTGCCAGTTAGTATCTTCCTTTTTTCTCTGTTACCGTGCTGAAGCTTTTTTTTGCTTAACATTGATTTACTGATATTTTGCAGGCAAGCCCTAGTTTGGGATCAATAGAGAAGGTTCATTAATTACCTGCAGTTACAACAAATGATAATGGAATAAAAATACTAGCCAACACTGATGGGCAGCGCTTGCTTAGGATGCTCGAGAGTAGCATTTGAGGGCTCTAGAGGACCTCCTCATCAACAAATAAATACCAAGGTAGTGATACATAAATATTCATTTCACATAATTTTACTTTTATTTCTGTCAGACTGAAAATTTAGTTCTGCTTGTTCAGTGCTGCAATTTGCCACAAAACTCAGCAAGCATGTCTATCCTGCACAAGTACTCACTCCAGTCAACAATAAGTGGGCTCTCTGAAGTCAACTATAGTAAATTTTGACTTCTATTTTTTATTATTATAAAACACCTGTAAAATATAGAAAATACAAACTTCTCTGAAACTATTTTCCAGGACAAATGTAGTCATATTACCTGCAATTAGTATTCTGTAGTCAATTTGGAAAGGTTGACTTCATTGAACCTCAAAACGTCACTTATTTTTGACTGGAGGGAGTATCTTATTTCCTGCATCTGGAATTGTGGTTAATTAACTACTGTCATAGGCATAATTACTTAACAATTGTTGTACATTGTGGTGGACAAAAGATAATTGTTTTTCCCTTCTGGTGCATTGGGAAGATACCTGCCTTCTTTTGCTTTCAATTCTTGCTGGAAATTAGTGAATGTTGGCAAGGCTTGTTGTTACCTTATTCTCACATTTGGTTTTATTGCAGCCTGTAAATGTTGCCGGGGTCCTGTTTCAAATGTCAGCAATCCTATAGCAGTAATAAATGCTGAGAGACCTGATCGGATGTTGCCTGCAGTGTCGACAAGTGGCTTGGTGAGTTCCTTCTACCTTTGTGATCCTCTCTTGCTTTTCAATATGTAGGTTTGCTGGTAAACATTTGGAGGCACCTATGGATGCAAGCAGAACTCCAGATGTTAAACCACGAATAACAGATGAGTCCGAAAAGGTCAAAACCTGGAAACTGGCTGACATTGTTAAACCAAGAATAACGTGGCAGAAAGATGATGGTGGGAAGGGGTCTGAGTAAAGGGTAAAGACGCTTGGGAGTAGCTGGGTGCATGTTGCATAAATCTATTCTATTTATCTTACTCATTTTGATCATTTGGGTCAGTTACTCAGTTGTTATGCAACTCAGATTTTGGGCACTAAATTTGGGAAGATGAGTCATCAACGGCAACAGTTGCTTCTCTACTTGGCTTCAGAACCGATTGGCAACAGTATCTTCATGGAATCCCCACTCATGTTTTCTTGACTTTTCTACTTGGCTTCAGAACCGATTGGATTCAGTTGTTATTGTGGTCCTGCTTGGGTGCAGGCATCTCAAGTTGTTGGAGAGAGCTTTTTTTCAATCCTACCAAATAAACAAGATTGGTAGTGGGTTTTGTAAACCCTTGGAGATCCTCCCATCTCATTTAGGTAGGGTAAAGATAATTCCTTTTTATCCAATAGAAATAATTCCAAAGTTGTGCCTCCATCTTGCTTGTCGCTAGGAGCAGGTTCAGAGACGCAGTTTGAGACCTGAATGCAACTCCATTCACTTAACAATGCATCACTTGCAGCAAAATAAATCTGCAATACAGTAAGTTTTGAGCTTACGTTGCCAGACATAAAGTGTTGTGCATTTGCAATTTTGCAGTCTCGCGTCCTACAATTTCACCTTTAGTTTTTTTTTTGTGAATTAATTTCACCTTTAGGTTGTGTGTTGGTAGTGGTCCTTTTTGAACTGATCAACTCTGACCAGAAAGCATGGCGCCATGGCCTTTACAATTCACCAACAAAACTGATAGCAAAACTCTAAATATTGCAGAAAGTTGCCAAGGAAATGAAAGAGGCATGATGGTGCATTGAGGTTCAGCTGGAGCATGCATTCGAGTGGCAGTAAACTTTCAGGTTTGGATTCAGAAAATTGTGCTCAAGAATTTCATTGGTCCGAAATTAAGCTCTGACGTTCTCAGTGAACAAGAACACTGATGGTAACTCGCTAAGTCGCTACTTTCCTTGATCTTTTGCAGGATCAGAACAATCTGAATTGCACCTCTCTTTGTCCTAATATTTACAAGCTGAACTACTACTTAAGTACTTAAACCGCTGCAGCTAACAGCAAGCTTCCACATACGGCGCCACGTGGTTTACAGAGTGGCACGACAATGTCATGGTGCTCAGGAATGCCTTCTCTAGCTCCTCAGAGGCGCCCGTCCTCAGCAAGCACAAGGCGTACTCCATGACCATGGCATCACATGGCAGTGTGATCCTGTTGTCGCCGCCTGTGAAGCCGAACTCCTCCTTGGACATCCGCAGGAGCTCCTCGAAGACTGCTGTCCCCAGGCATGCCAATGGCACCTCAAATCTTGTCCCATCAGTCGTGTACACTGTGCAGTGGTTCTTGCTCGCCACAGAAGTGCAGCACTTGTCGACTTCCTTTGCTGCCGTCCCCCAGGTGAGGTGCTTCCTCCCAAGCGTTGTCATCCTCTGCCACTTCTTGGCCAGCTGAGCTATCCTCTTGGTGCTGATCATATTCATGGTTAGTTCTATCTTTCTTGGCTGGAAACTTGAGAACTTGAGATTGTGATGGTGTTCTCAGGCCACTTGACTGAATATATAGGGAATTGGGTGGGATGGTTGGGCAAGGGAGAAGGCCATGAGGACAGTGAGTGCGATGTTGCAAGATGCGTCTGCGAGTACGATTTGGATGAGACTGATGGAGGCCGAGAGTTTGGTGCGTGCCGGTGCTGACTAAATGCTCGCGGTGCGCTTTCGGTGTGGGAAGTGGCACTGTTGCACGAGGACCCCATGTTTGTCGGGACCAACGTGGAGCATGAGAGCCAGGTTTGTTCAGATACATCAGTAGATCAACTAGGGATTAAAGTTTAAACAAAATAAGCTTGGGCACAAAAGCTTCAATTGCCAAAACTGATACTCCCTACTCATTGCTGTGTTTGCTGTAATTGGACTTGCCTTTTTGTTGCTTTAATATATGCACATCTAGTAGGGGCTCCCTACCCCTCCTGATCCTTTTTTTTAAAAAAAAAAAATTTACATGTGGCCCTCATTGCCCTTGAGGCATAGCAATATGGCATCGCACTACTACAATTCTAGAATTGGCTCCAGCAAGTACCAAAACCCCACATTGCTTGTTTGCTTCTCCTTGCAACATGTTCCGAGCTCATGGCCTTGCCTCTTGCTTGTCTGAGATGGTAACTGCACTTGATCTGCATCCTCTTCTCTTTGCCTTGAGCCCCTGATCTATAAATCCATCGGCACCCAGCCACCAACACTCCATCAGCCCATCGACAAGCTAAGCACAACACCTAGTAGCTGAACACCACCTTATACAAACTGAATATCTGAATATTCAGCTAAAAAGGCAGGAGAAGCAACCATGGCCAGTTCCAAGAGACTTGTTCAGATGGCAAAGAAGTGGCAGAGAATGGCTGCCTTGGCGAGGAAGCGGCTCACGGCGACGCTGGGGAAAGAAGCTGATGGTTCGTGCGGCACATCGACGTCGGTGGCCATCAAGGGCCACTGGGTCGTGTACTCCTCCGACAGGAAGAGGTTCGAGGTCCCGCTGGTGCACCTCGGCACAGCGGTGTTCGGTGAGCTCCTCAGCATGTCGCAGGAGTTTGGGTTTGCCGACGATGATGGCAGGATCACGTTGCCCTGTGACGCTGTGGTGATGGAGTACATGATGTGTTTGCTTAGGCGGGACACCTCCGAAGAGGTTGTGAAGGCGTTCTTGAACTCCATGGTCAGACCTTGCTACCACAGCGTCAGTGGCACCGTGCTATCGATGGGACTCGTGCACCATTCAGCCATCTGTGTATAGCTATATGATTAGCTCATGATGTATACTAGGTTTATTTAGGCGGATGTAATATTCTGGAATCACAGGAAATCTTACAAAAGGTTCTTCGTTTTCTATCCTTTATGAAGCTATAATTCTGAACTTCTCGTGGCATGAATTTGGAAACGCTTCTCTTTCTCATCGCTTGAATGGAGAAAATGGTTATTACAGGACTTCAATCGACGAAGCTTCTTCTAGATAGGACTTCAAATATTTGTTTCTCCCTAATAGGACTTCGAACATTGTTTGTAAGCTCCAATGACATTTAAATACATTTAACCATACTTTAAATCCTAAATGCTTGTATGTGGCCATGACATGACTCTTTTGTCCCTGAGCCTTCAAAACGTGTCCTGCTGCACGATCGATCCCTGGCCTGGGCGCTCCCTGGCCTGCTCTTCCTGGCCAGCCGCTGCCAGCCCTGGGTGAGCGTGACAAAAACAAGTAAATGGGAAGTTTCAAAAAAAAAAGACGACAAGGTGATCCTGCAGTAAATGGGTGTGCGAGTCGCTCTTGATCCTGCAGTACGTCGACGAGGCATGGCCGACGACGACCGGTCCCGCGCTCCTCCCGTCCGACCCCTACGACCGCGCCACGGCACGGTTCTGGGCGGCCTACATCGACGACAAGGTTGGTATTCAGGATTCATGAAAGGGATGAATCCATCGCGATTTCAGACTTACATAGCCGAATTCTTTCCCGCTTCTAGTTTTTTCCGGCGTTCAGCGCGCTGTTCAGATCGAGGACGGAGGAACAGAGGGCGGAGGCGCTCCTGAACGCGCTCCTTGCGGTGGAGACGTTGGAGCGGGCGTTCGCGGAGTGCTCCAAGGGCCAAGGGGAAGGCGTTCTTCGGAGGCGACACCGTCGGGCTCGTGGACATCACGCTCGGGAGCCACCCGATTTGGATGAGAGCGGTGGACGAGACGGCAGGCACCAACCTTCTGGACGGGGCCAGGTTCCCGGGCCTGGCGGCGTGGGCGGAGCGAGTCGCGGAACAAGAAAACGTCGATCTATTCTCATCTAGGTCTCTCGTACAAACGCAAGGGCAATACGACCATTAATTGAAAACACATGTATTTTGAATTACCAAATTTGATTAAAATAGCCAGGAATATCATTAGAGCTTATATAAAATTTTTAAAGTCCTGTTAGGAAGAAACAAATATTTAAAGTACTATTTGGGAGAAGCCACATCGATTAAGGTCCTATAATAATCATTTTCTCGCTTGAATGACATAGCAAAAGCAGAAAGAAGAGGCGCCTAGGCCTGAAAGTTTGCAGACACGCGTGATGCGATTTGAAAGCCGCAACAGTGGCGGTGGAACTCAGCAAATTCACCGCGGGCAACTATAGGGGTTAGACCATGTTCCATTTCTTGGTTAGCAATCATCATAATTCCATTGCAAATCTCCCAAAAGCAACTATTTACATCTTGAAAGAAATGGAAACAGGGAGGACAGAACACCATGACAAGCTCTAGCAGTTCAGTGCTAATCTTCAGAAGCTAAGAATGACAAGCCATTTCCACAGTGGCAAGGCCTCGCCATGGAGCTCAGGAACGCCCTTTCAACTTCTTCAGAGGCCTCTCTCCTAAGCAAACGCATAACATACTCCATCGCCGAAGCATCACAGGGCAGCATGATCTTGCCACCAATACCTTATGCTGAACTCCGCCTGTGACATGTCCAGGAGTTCTCTGAAAACCGTCATGCTGAGGTACACCATAGTGACCTCAAACCGCTAACTGCCTCCCAGTCAGCAGAGTACACGACGCAGTGGCCCTTGCCAGCCGCCGCCGACGTGCTGCATTTTGATTCAGTCTCTTTCGCCGGGGCTGGCGCAAGGGCAGCCAATATTTGTCACCTTCTTGCCATTTGATCGAGTCTCATGGCACTGATCATGGCTGATTCAGTCTCTGCCTTTGTAGTTGGAAAGTTCAGGGGAAGTTTCAGCTATTAGATGTTGTGCTTACCTTACTCGTGGGCCGCCGAAGTGTTGGTGCTAAGCTAATGGATTTATAGGGCAGGGAAAACAGTAGGATGCAATTCAAGTGCAGCTATCAGCTCGTGCTGCAAGGAGACAAGGCCATGCGTCCAGACCATGCGATGCTGTGGAAAAAAGCAGTGTGATTCTTAATATATTTCCGGAGCCATCTTTTTCGCACTTGCTGGAAACAATAGTTTCAGTGTTTGGCCCTGCTAGGGTATTACAATGTGCTTCCATACTGACTTGACTGCAGTCAAGCATGCAACCTCAAGAGGACCACATCATCAACATTGGGTCCAACGTTGTTGTCAAAAAAAAAAAAGGGGGTCAAACGTCACTGGGCCAGCTGAGCCTGTGATTCTCCAATATGATATGATATCAATATCAATTATTATATTTGGTGACTATTATGCCCCTTTTGAAGATCTAAAGTTTTAATTTGGTTCTACCGATTGAGGCATATAGCAAGGCAGTTATTCATGTGATCATGTCCATGTCACATTGTATTTGAACGAGCAGATTAAATGTGCTCGGCAGATCCAAACAACTTGGTCAAGTGGTCGACAACTTCACCCCGGCTGTCTGTTTGGATCACTAGCATCTCATGTGAACTCCACTTGTTTTCTTCTAATGTTTCCACCCGCAAGACTTCACAAACCCAACTAGACGAATGATAAATCATGAGGCGAAATTGGGTACATCCGTACAACATTACTGGGCACTCTGGTTCTTTTTGTTTTTGGCATCTGCTGACAGATGTAACTGTTAAGGCCACAGTTTGTGTGCATGCCCTATGCTCATATCCTTGCAGGCCTGATAATAACTCATTTGCTTTGAATTCAGTCAACTTGTTTAAGCATCCAGGGTACCGATTTCAGTTTTAAACTCCTGCAGATTGTCATCTGGTACTAAATCTGAGCTAGAACAGCTGACAACTCATCATCCAGCTATGAAATAAATCCCAAACTTACCAAATGCTGCATCCATGTTAGCAATATACCACTAGCATTGAACCCATACCTTTGTGATACTGAAATTTAGACTATATATGTATGATGCACCCAACATTTAGTTCAGTGATATGGACTAGACCTTCTGAAGTTATGGGTAAATGCTCAAGGAAGAGAACTCATATTCAAACACATGCGAATTTCCTATGCAAGGATACCACCCTTCTGTATAGGAGAGACTACCAAAACATTAAACATGTGATACTCCAACTGATTCCAATCTCAGTCAGTGGAGTTCCACTGCAAGGCACTATAGCATATTACAAAAATAGGATCCTCAAAATCAAATCATCTTTAGATGATAGCTACCTGACAAACCTTAGTTTTCCAGTCATGGACACTGAACCAAAAAGACTCCCACCAAGAAAGGCATTTGGCTCTGCCAAACTCTGAATTGCACTGCAGCTATCTGAACCAACCTGCCCCCTCAAACTTCACGTTGGCCCCAATTAACATGGGGCCCTCGTTCCTCCTCTCTGCTATACACCGCTCAGCATGGCTGCAACACGTGGTATCCAATCCAAGGACAGAAGGCGCACTAATACTGGTTCCGGCATCCACCAAACATTTGTTCCCATCAGAATCTGATCCAACCTTGTCTCCTGCCAATCATCCTACTAGACTGGATGACCTGCTCTTTTCCTCAGCAGCTCGGCTATATATTCGCAATCAAGCAGCATCCAAACACCATCAATTGCAGCTTCACAAACCAAGTATTGCAAACCCAAACCAGAGCTCCAGAAGAAAGGAAGAGCAAAGGAAGATTAAGTTACTTCAAGTAACCATGGTCTGTGCCAAGAGGACTGCTCAGTTGGCGAAGAAGTGGCAGATGATGGCAGCGCTGGGGAGAAAGCGCGCCTCTGTGGCTGTCAAGGGGCACTGCGTGATGTATACTTCAGATGGGAGGCGGTTTGAGGTGCCACTAGCATACCTTAGCACATTGGTCTTCTCAGAGCTCCTGCGGATGTCCCAGGAGGAGTTTGGCTTCATGGGCAATGAACGGATCACACTTCCTTGTGATGCCATGGTCATGGAGTATGCCATGTGTCTCCTCGGAGGAGGCTCCTCAGCAGAGGTAGAGAGGACATTCCTGAGCACCATGCCATGCCACAGTATTGCAAAATCTGTTGGAGTTAGCCATCAGGTTGTTGTTTGCAGCTCCTAAGTGAAGTAAAGTGGTTCAGTATAGGTTGTACGAAAAGAAAACTTGTGCAAGGAGCCTTTTGATCCTTCAAGAAATCAAGAAGATGCAAACTGCATGTTAGATCCCTTATTCTTGTTCTTTGTAAATATATTTTGATGTACTGATAAATGGTTAATTAAATATTAGGGCTTCAGATTTATTTTGCTAAGCAAGTTGTCCTCTAAATCCATGTGAACACTGAACACCCTGGCAATATAATTACTGGAATCTATATTACTGTAGCTGTAGGGTAGGAGCCAAGCAGCCATGACAGATGCATGGCCAGGATCTGAACTTTCCAGCAAACACTAGCCATGGCATCTTGGCATGTAAGCAAAAAAATGGCTGTAGGCCGACTGGGGCCTGCACACAGATACCACAATATTGGATGTCACATGAAATGGTAGAAATCATGCACACCACTAATGGAATTGAGGTATGGAACTATGCACAAGTTGCATGATTTACAACAATTAGTACTGCTCACCAACACCTATCATGCAAATGCAACAATACATAGAGTACACAACCAATAGCAGTGAGGCGAACCACGCATCTGCTCAGCCCATGGCTCTTGGACCATCCTGCCATGTCCCAAGTGAGACATTGATGCTGGCTTTCAGCTAATCACCATCACGTCAGTGTTTCATTCTCTCAAAATGGAAACAAATAGTAGTGTGATCCCAAACAATTCTTCAGAAACGATTGTTTTGAGCAAGCTCAACCAATCTATTAGTTCTATAACTAATCTGTGCAAATTTACACCTATTCGGTTTGGTGTTCTCACCGGAGCCGACGAGCTGCCTGCTGGCCGAGCGGCGCACTCATGGGTGGCTGCCACGCTGCCATCACCACCAGCTTGTGCACTGCCTGAGCCAGAGCCCCCAGCCTCTGCATCCTGTGCAGCTGTGCTCGAGGAGGCGGTGCAGGTGGAGGGACCTGCAGTGTGCAGTCCGCATCGGAGCTGTCACTAGATGGTTAGGTCCTCGCCGAATAGGCGTGACAAGTCCTCGTGGCGAATAGCCTCGTCCAGCTCCTCTCTCTTCTCAGCTGACAAGCCTCAGCGAACCTTTCTGAGAACACTGCTGCCACGGCGAGCGTCGCCGGTATAAGTAGGTCTGTAAACTCTAAACTGCTGAGAAGATGCCTGAAGGGTGCAAACGCGCCTCAGGTGTTGAATCATTTGCACAACATGTGTGACTAGTGAGCGTAGGGCAGTTGACGTCTCATACAAAAACCGTCAGAGATCGCATCCTCAATCTCACACAATAGAAAGTCTGCCACATCGAAGACGGTGTGAGAGGCAAGAGCACCAAGAGACCCCTGTTGCATGTTGGTCAACGCCTCTTTGAAGCCAAACCTAGTAAATAGAGTACTACTCATCGCCGCATTTAGGACCCGACCCACTGGAGTCAAGTCATCTGGAGTACGACAGGACTCGGGTCAGAACGGTGGGTGGAACAGAGCTGCCACATGAGATGCTGGTGGAGACCGTCGTAAGAGCGTCTCGGGGGTCTGTTGTACCATAGCACAAACTGTGGATCCTAGTCTCTGACTGAACAAAGACAAAAGTCTCTCGGATCTCTCGAGTCAAAAGTCTATAAACCTCCCCTCTGAGCATAAACTGTATGAACTCGTGGTCAGGGCAAATCCAATCTGTAGAGTAGAAAATCTTGACATGGTCCTCCACGTACAGACCTGGTAATGTTACAAGCGCCTCTAAACTAGGCAGGTACTCAATGTGTTGTTGCATCTCCTCTGAACCAGCTGCAGCTCTCAAGAAACCCAACTGCAAGAGCCTGTGACAGCACAATGCTATCCTCTCTGACTCAAAGGTCCTGAAGAAAGAGGCCTGGAGAGTAGTGTAAATTGTAAAATGTATCACCTGCCCTGACATCCCGTTGCTCAGGGAACCAATGGTCAAGTGAGGCAAGACGATATCGCTTGACTCTGCTAGCTGAAGCACCACAGAGGCTGACGTGGCAAGGTGGCAGACTGTCCTCCTCCTCTATAGGTGGGACCTCGGGTCGTCCCACGCTCTACGGCGTGACCTGTTCTCCCCCTCTGCCTCTGCAGATGGGACATCCAAATCATCCTGCGCTTGACTCTGCTCAGGGAACCATTGGTCAAGTGAGGCAAGACGGTATCGCTTGACTCTGCTAGCTGAAGCACCACAGAGGCTGACGTGGCAAGGTGGCAGACTGTCCTCCTCCTCTATAGGTGGGACCTCGGGTCGTCCCACGCTCTACGGCGCGACCTGTTCTCCTCCTCTGCCTCTGCAGATGGGACATCCAAATCATCCTGCGCTTTATGAGGCGACCTGCTGACTAAGCCAGGCTCTGGCTGCTTCTGAGGCTCCGTCGGGAGAAGACCAGCGGAGTGGCTGAGTAGAGTGCAGTCCAGAGCCACCAATCCCAAGAGCACCATTGTTGCCTCGACACTTTGTGGCCTTTGTTGTTGCTTGGGGGTGGTTCTGCTTCTTCTGACGCAGTTGCTCCACTACCTTTGCCCTTGTCCTGTCTAGGAGGACGAGGCGGCCTGTCACCATCATTGCCCCTTGGATGAGGGCCTAAAGTCTTGGTCCCAGCCATCACAAGAGAGAACAACTAGCACAAGAGCAAACTGACATAAACTATGGGGCACTGCAATAACTCCCCCGGTCACTGAGAGTCAACTGCAAAAAACCCATTGCTCTCCCTAACACTGACCACATACAAATTAGTGTCACTTGTGAGGCTTGGCCTCAATCCATACCCATGGGTTGGCCCCGGGTTCTCCTCTGCCCAACTGACCAAACCGTCATCTGACAAGCCTCAGCTCACTGCACGATGAGTAGAGAGAGACATATAAATGAATGCACAATCTAGAGATGAGGAGCATCCTAGAGAGCAAGCACACAATAGAATGAGCAATAGAAATTGTTGGATTTTCTACCTTAGTACGAGCAGAAACCCACCGAGATTATGACGCCAGAACACCACTATACCGGGAACACTTGGTCGAGCCAGACGACGATGCGCTGCAATACATCAAAGGATGCCGAGATGATCAAAACAGGAGCACCTTAATATGAGTCACTCATTCAACATGCACAAAGTAACCAAGATCTAACTATCCAAGACCTAACAAACTTATAAATTTAAAGAACAAATCGGTTAATGTAATAATACAAGATTATATGTGATAATACATATAAGAACAGTACACAACCATGATAGGACATACCACTAATACCAAACTGTAACAATCAGTTAGTAAAACCATAAAATGAACTGCCATTAGCTGTTCTATGGGAATAGCGAAACTTCCAATTTTGACCTTTTCCCAAGCGCCAAAGGCCGAGGAAGACAAGAAGTCGCTGATAAATCCAAATGAGTCGCAATGTTGCCTATGCAAACCCTCAATTTCGACGCGCTGGGTCATCTTAAACAAGCGGCTCCCCGTCCCAAAGGATTCACGGGGGAGAGCAGGGTTGGAGGGGGCATCGAGCTAGGACGAACCTCGTACGTGGCCTTGGTTGCTGCAGTGGATGATGCTGACCGCTGGCGTGGCCGTCTCCAAGTGTCCCGACCCGAAGAGGATGGCGCGCGACGGCCGGTCGGCGCGACCCACGCCGGCAGCCACGACGCGGCGGCGCAGCTTGCGGCGTCTAGGGGCGAGCCGCCGGAGAGCAGCGCCCTGATGCCAGTGCGAGCGGCGTAACGAGCGAGAGAGAGTGAGAGGGCCGGGTGGGTTGATGATGGGCCATATTATTTTGTTGGGTACTTGGGCCGATAATGGGCTCCTCGACCGATCCAAGTTGGGCCACGACTCCGGCGCTCAGCGTTAGGTGATACAGGTGGCCCAGCCTGCCTGCCGTACTGGGGCCTCCGCCTCTGAAGCCGCGATGCTGCTGCTCCGGCTCCGGCGGCCGCCGCCGCTCCCCGTCCCCGCCGCAGGATTCTTCACCAGCTCCGGAAGCAACACCACCGCGCCTCCTTTTTGCCCTCCTGCTGGAGCGGAGGGTGCCCGCGAAGAGCCAGAGAAGGAGGGCTCGCTGGCGCGGCGGGTGGAGCGGGCGGCGTCGGTCGGCGCGGCCATGCGGGGCTGGATGGCCGACGGCCGCGCCGTGCACCGCGGCCACGTGTTCCACGCCATCAACCGCCTCCGACGACACCGCCTACACCGCACCGCCCTGCAGGCAGGTGCCCACCTTTTTCCCCACTTCGCCTTTGCCAGTTCATGAGAGCTTTCCTTTGTGATTGACGCGAGTTGAGCTGGGCAGTGACATGAAATTTCCAGGTTTCTTTACTCTCCCTTCTGTAAGTGCTCTTGCGTTGTGCTGAAATGCTGATCTCTGTACTTGTTCACAAATGTTGTGGAAAGCTAAAAGCTTATTTGAATGGCACCTTCTAGTTAGCTCAACACCATAGAACTAGCCTCTCTTTATTTGTGCTTGAACAATGTGCAGAGTAGTGGTAATTAAAATAGACATAAGATCCCCTAGTCTCTGCCTTCTAGTATTTGCTCAGGATATGATTCTAGTATTTGCTCAGGATATGACAGTTTCTTTTTCCTTTTTGACCCACAGGTCACGGAATGGATCGTGAGAGAGAGGCCCTACAAGCTGAGTGAGCTTGATTACTCGTATCTGCTGGAGTTCACAGCTAAAGTCCATGGCATTTCTGAAGCCGAAAGCCTCTTCCTTCGTGTGCCACAGGAGTACCAGAAAGAGCTCCTCTACAACAACCTTGTAATGGCTGCTTTTGATCTGGATCTCATTAAGCATTCATACGCTTACATGAGGAAGATGAGAGAACTGTCCCTGCAAATCTCGCCATATGTTTACAACCGCCTGATCATCCTCCACTCATCACCCGGTCGAAGGAAAACTATATCCAAGATCCTTTCTCAGATGAAAGCTGATCGTGTGATCCCTCACACGTCAACCTACAACATCCTGTTGAAAATACAAGCCAGTGAGCACAACATTGACGGGCTAGCCAGGGTGTTCAATGATATGAAAAGAGCAAAGATTGAGCCCAATGAGATCACTTACGGTATTCTAGCTATTGCAAATGCTGTTGCAAGGCTATATACTGTTTGCCACACATATGTAGAAGCCATTGAGAGTTCCATGACAGGTACTAACTGGTCCACGCTGGAAATTCTTCTTATCTTGTATGGATACCTTGGGAAGGAAAAGGAGCTAAAGAGGACATGGGAGATCATGCAAGACCTCCCTCATGTTCGATCCAAAAGCTTCACAGTAGCAATAGAAGCGTTTGGAAAGGTTGGCTCCATTGACCAGGCAGAAAAGATATGGATCCAGATAAAATCAACAAAGAAGTTAAGCCTTACAGAACAGTTCAACTCCATTTTATCAGTTTACTGCAGGCACGGTGTTGTGGATAAAGCATCATCTGTATTCAAGGAAATGAGAGCAAACGGATGCCAGCCTAATGCTATTACTTATCGCCACTTAGCATTGGGTTGCTTGAAATTGGGTCTTGTTAAAGAAGCCTTGAACACAATAGATATGGGAAAGAAGGAAGTCGTCACAAGAAAGGTGAGGAGTTCAACACCATGGTTGGAGACCACACATCTGTTGCTTGAGAACTTTGCAGAAATTGGAGACTTGGAAAATGCAAAGAGACTATACAATGAACTGAATGAATCAAAATATTCTCGGAATTCCTTTGTGTATAACACCCTCCTGAAAGCTTACGTGAAGGCAAAAGTTTATGAGCCAGATTTGTTGAGGACAATGATTTTGAGAGGGGCAATGCCTGACGCTGAGACATATAGCCTTCTTAGACTAATTGAACAGTTCAAGATCTAATGTGTGTTGGTGCTTTCAAGGAAAACCACTGCTGGATTTTGTCATGCAAAAAAATCATTAGAGATTGTGGACAATATGTTGCAGCACATGTCTTCTGGTGATCATTTTTTGCACAGTAATCCAATATGTACACAAATCAATTGGAGAGATACAGCTATCTATTTCTATGCTGCACAAGGTATACAAAACTTCGGCATTCCAAACTTTGAAAGTGTTCCTTTTTCTCATGCAGAAGGCATATCAACTGATTCGACTTAATATTGGTATCATATTTGTCAACCAAAGCTGCATTCATTTCAAGTACAAAAGATGGAATACAGTCACTCAAACAAAAAAGGAAGCTATTGTCTTTTATCATGCCACACGACATGCTACACACCCTGAATATGTCATTGTGCTGCTACTGGTAACGTGTTTGCAGACCCTTGCTCCTGCAACACTTCTAAGGTGCTAGGCTGCTAGCTCTACATATAGGCTGCTAGCTATACATATGAGAAATCAGTAGAAGCATCCTCTGCAGTCTGCACATGCTTTGCCAGAATAAAGCTGAATAAACAAGTGCTATTCTCTGGTTGCAGAACTGAACACTGAACTCCATGTGCCTTTTGCCTATACACAAATCAAACATGGTCGCATTCTCCATATGCAAGGGTAGTGAGTGCCTGAGTGGAATCAAAACAAACACGTTTCACTAATGATGTGAACTTGGCCAACCATTCTAAATAATTTGTTGTTGAGCTCATTGCGTCAACAAAGAATGTGAACAGCTAGTATATGCCACAAAGATTGCCGTCAGTGTTATCATGAGGATGTGTGGTACATCTTTCTGAATGTTCAGGTCGGCAAATGACATGTAAATAGGAAATACCCCACTGATTTGATCGTCTCCATTTGCCATGTAAATCAGTTTCGGCTGGTTATAGGTGAATATTGCATGAAAGATTGTGCTGAAACTAGAGTCCCTTCTCTTTTTGAGCCTTTGAAGTAAACATACACCGGTTCAGTGAATTATATATGAGAACTTTTTGTGTGCTATCCAGTTATAGAATACCAAAAGAAAAATACCTAATTGCTGCGACAAAATGCAAAAAGGAGTGCTCGTATTTTGCAGTATCACAGAGAATTTGTTGTGACTGGTATTACCCGGTGGCATAACAAGGCAATTTTTGCAGAATGAGAATTGATACGGCTGACCACAGTACCACTGTCACAACAAATTCTCTGTGCTACTCAGTGGCAATTTTAAGTTACAAATACCCAGTGGCATAACAAGGCAACATGATTCTGGTAACTGGTGTCACTACTGTGGTGTCACTAGCCATTGGAGCAGAAACAGAGAGACTCAATAATAGTTTTTACAATAGAATAGTTGGCTAATGGGACATGCTTGCAATGGTGAATAATAACTAGGGTCAATTGCATTTCTGCCCCCATTTTAACCTCCGACTACACCTTTGCCCCTCTTTTTCAGACTTAGCATATGTTCCCTCGTTTTTTTTCATTTGGAATGTTAGCACTGCTCTCGTTCTGTCAACTGGGACAAACGGTGTGTGTGTATGAGTGTACTACGACATATTTGCCGTTGGTATGAATGACATTAAATATTTTGCAAGCACTAGTGTGTCATCAGCCATCGTCCACCATTGTTGGAGAAGACTGCTGCGACCGTCGTCTGCCTGCTCAGTTTGCCGTCAGCTCGCGCTGGTAGTCGCACAGGCCACCCGCACGCGCAGGACCTCACCGCCGCCGCCCGCCCTGTGCGTCTTACAGTCCGCCGTCGCTCGCCTGCGCCGTCCGCCGCCCGCCCGCCCGCGCAGACCCCCGCCATTGCCCGCCCTGTGCGGCTCATAGTCCGTTGTCGCCCCAACTAAAACATCCTCAAATTTTTCACGAAGGAAAAATCTACAGAACGGATTATAATGTGAAAATATAAGTTATCACATTATTATACAACAGTTTATAATCAAATTCATACATCGAAACTAGATAAATAAGGTACATAAATAGGACTTACATCATTCATTACATCGTCACATGGCGAATCATCAGAGTACAACATCTAGAACAGCTACGAAAGTAAAAGAGCGTTTGCGGAAGGATCCTCATCAACCATCTTGAGCGCACACACGAGACCATCTAATCCATCTATCCTCAACTCCACTGTAAAGCAGATATATCTGCACACCGCCAGGTATGTGCAGGTCATGGTCAGCCCCGATGAGCTTTAGTGGAAAGAGAAAATAAAGGACCTGGCGATCCTATAGTTTGGCTGTGGGTTTTCTATGCATGCAAGTAGTAATCAAGTTTATAATAATAAGTCAAGTTTTAACACATTTTCATCCCACACACACCTTCAACCACCATCCCATCCATCCCAGATCCATCACCACATCACCACCATCATCACTATCAAGACTCACTCTCAGGTCGACCAGGCTAACTCCCGCTCGGCCGGTCTCAGCGGCCTGCAGACCTTAACCTGGCTCACGGCCGGAAAACAACTCTCAGGGGAAGGTAGAACACTCCACTCACTAGTCCGGGGTACCTTCTAAGGAAAGGTCCATAGCCAAAGAATCGGCATATGTATCGATCGATCAACCGTAACACTCTACAGAGGTTTCACTAATCCATCAGATAGCCATCATTGATGCTCGTAAACATCTAGGCAGATTCCGGGCGCCTACTGCCATCGAACGATGCCACTCTACCATCTAGCTCTGGATTGGTGAAACTGTGAAGAGATCATGTGTCCGCTCCCGAAGAGAATGCCATGTCATGTACCCGCTCCCGAAGATGGTGCCATGATCGTTTTGGAAAGGGTGTTAGCTCCACCTCATGCATATACCTCCCTAACACTACTCGCCTAGCAGTAGTGGCATCGATCTATCCAGCGGTTCGGCCGTCTCCCCCCATGGGAAGCGAGTGAAAAGCAAGAGATTCCTATAGGTCCGGATCCTAGCGCAACAGTCCCTAGGCGTGACCAAGTCAGGATATCTTCATCAGGGTTATTCTTTAACGTGCTACCACGGCACCTCCTTCCTGGTTTTCACCACTCAGAGGCTTCCACCTAGGATTCTCCATCTCTTGGTAGTTGGCCCACCACAGGCTGGTCTCGTGGGAATGTCTAGATCCATTCCCCATCAAGACTCGCTCCAAAAGCTCGTCGTAGATCCCGGCTTGATCGACTCAACCATCACCCTACACCCTGTCGTAAATTCCACCCTAAACCCAGATACATCATCATCAGCTCACATACTCATCCGATCCATCAACACACGCACCAAGCCTAGCATCCCCGTCAGACCCTCCCAGGGTTCATCACATCGCATCCAAATGTAAGCGAGTGAAGTATATATATATATATATATAAATATAGCAGATAAGCATGTGGCTAACATATCAGCGGGTAAGCACGTGAAAGGTTACGATAAGGTAGGGGCTATCAAGTAATATTCTACCATGCAAACCTATCTCATGTATAAGCATTGCATAAAAGTAAAGCACTAGCAATTCTAGATATTAGCCATGTCTAATAGGATTTCTAAGAGAAGGTGCTGCCATGACACCTTCGCTGTCGAGGTAGTAGTGGTACGAGTCTTCTTCCGTCAGCGTAGTCGTTTAGTGGAACCTCCTCCTTGGTTCTCGTTGCCTCCTCCCTCGGATCGCTCCTCGTTCGACTCTGAAATCGAAACGTAATAGTTGCGTAAGCGACTCCTATAGAATAGCACAAAGAACAAATGCCAGAAATAAAGATCCAAATACACTCAAACATTAGCTCAAGATGTAGAGCTCGATTTATAGAAAATTTGAGCGCTAGTTTCATATTTTTCTGAGTTCGTAAGAATTATTTATGAATTTCTGAAGATTTACTTATATTCTGAAAAAGATAAAAGGCTGGATTAACCAGGCGTGACACGTGTCCGCCAGGGATAGGTCCACGTGGCAGCAGCTGGTCGAGGTGGCGTGGCAACTGTGCTGACGTGATAGTGACGTCATGCTGACATCAGCACAGACAGGTGGGACCAAGGTGACGTCAGGTGCTGACGTCATCGTTGACCAAGTCAATGATCAAAGCCCAACTGGGCCTTAAATGGGCCGTTAGTGGGCCATTATTGGGATGGATGGGCCGGACACGGGCCGGGCTCGGCCCGCCATGTGTCGTGCTATTGTTGCGCCACGTCATCAGGTGGATCCGTGCTGGGCTCAAAGTGGGTCTGGTCCCCAGAGTTTGGTCCATGGTGCACTGGTCCAAGTGAAAAATCTCCATCTATCTCTGGTTCATGAGAACCACGTCCACGGTGAAGATTTGGCCGGCCGGTTCACAAGCTCATGGCCCATGGTGCGTAGGCGCATGCGGGTCCCGCAGGCAGTGTCTCTGGTCCACGAGAACCATGTCCATCTCCACTGTCTTGCCTCCGCCTTGTTTTCCCCTCCTTTGTTCCATGACTGTGAGGCTCGCCGGCGGCGAGGTCATACACGGCGGCGCTCCGATGGGTCTTTGGCTCCATCAACTAGTGCTCTGGCTTCGGGATGATGCGGCGGACGGGTTGAGGGTCTTGACGGTGATGGCGGGCCCCGGCGTAGTTCCTTCTCAGTGTCCAGCGGAGTGGCGGTGAT
Organism: Bothriochloa decipiens; assembly: GCA_023333625.1. Taxonomy (NCBI): domain Eukaryota; kingdom Viridiplantae; phylum Streptophyta; class Magnoliopsida; order Poales; family Poaceae; genus Bothriochloa; species Bothriochloa decipiens. The sequence continues at coordinate 32,107,953 of CM041635.1, read as the reverse complement.
GGCGCACGGTTGGGGCTCCACGGAGTCCATCTCCATGCCCAAGCGGGGCTCGGTAGGGCGACTGGGGCCTCCAGATAGCTATCTGGCTCGCCGGCAGTGACCATCTCCCACGACGGAGTCGGCGTGGGCTGCAGAGCCCACGGCGGAGCTCCGGCGCAGTCGCGGCATGCGGCATTGCTCGGTGCAGCGCTCCACGGCGTAGCTCGCAGATGAGTCCTTGGCCCTTGAAGTGGTCAGTGGCGGTGGAGAATCGTCATGGCATGGTGAAGCTCCGGGACGTCACGGCGGCAGCATGGTGGTGCACGGATGGGGTTCCGGTGACGCAAACGGAGAGGTAGCATGTGCATGGAAATCACCTAGCCAAGGCGACCCCAGATCGAGTGTCAAAGCTGCCCGGGGCTCGGCGAGGCGACGGCTAGTCGACCTCGCCATGGTGGCACACGGTCATGCCAGTGCAGCTTGAGCCCGAGCGATTCAACAGAGCCAACGAGCGTGCGTACATGACAAAAGAACAGGGCTCGGCCTCCGCGTCTCGGTGCGAGATGCCATGGCCAAGAGAGAAGCAGGCTAGGCTACCGGAGGTGGGAAGAGATAGTGGCGGCGGTCCTCACCGGCATTTGACGGGAAGAGGAGTTGCGATACGAAGTCCAACGGGTCAGCTCACAGTTCTGCTTCTTGATCCTCGCTCAGCAGCGCCGCAGCAGCTCCGGCACAGCGATCCTTCCCTTCTTCTCCGGCACGTCGGCTTCTCCTTCTTCGGTGGTGGCGACTCCTTCCCCGCCTTCTTCTCCTCCAACTCTCCCCCTTTCTTCTTCGGAATTGAGCGGTGGAGTGGTGAAATGTGAGCCGCAGGTGGTGGCGGGTTGCTTGGAACCCTAAGGCGCCCGGGGCGCTCGTTTTATATGGTGGCCGCAGCGGTAGGTGGTGTGCGTGCATGGCCGGGAAAGCTCGTGGCGTGGGGAATGCTCCACATCGCCCGCTCTGGTGGGGCGCATCTGTCAACGGCTCAAGGCATTGCCGCTGCGGCTAAGGAAGAGGGGGACAGGTAGGGGACAGCGGGCGTGCCGCTGTGCGGGTGCGTGCGCGAGAGCAAGATGCTCGCGGCCGTGGGCGTCTTGCGCCAGAGCTGGTCGGCCCAGGTGGCGTGCGGAGTGGCCGTCGATGCAGAGCGAGGCGGATCTGGCCGTCGATGCAGAGCGAGGCGGATCAGGCCGTCGGGCGCGTGGTGTGGCTCTCACACGAGCGCGCGTGCTGACACGGAAAGCAGAGGAGGTCCGATGGGGGACCTTGGCCAAAAGATGACAGGTGGGTCCTGCAATGGGACCCGCCAGTCAGCGGCCGTGGTTGGCTCTTGCGTGGCGCGGGCGCTCCTTGCTGGGCCGGGGCACGCTGGGCCTGTTCGCGGGGCGGCTCGTGCGGAAGAGAAGAGAGAGGGAGAGCGGCTGGGCCAGCTTCGTTCCTTGGGCCAGATTGGCCTCTTCCTTTTCTTCTTTTATTTCTTTTCTTTTTATTTTCTATTTTATTTTCCAAATAGTTTATATATATATGTAGTGTGCCAATTTTGTGTAAAGTAGTGGGCATACAAGGCCCTTTATTTGTTAGGGTATTATCTCCCTAATAATTATTATTGTGGTTAGTTTTTATTTAGCAAGCATAAATCCATAAAATCCAAATCACAAGTTGATTTAAAGTGCAATGTAATGCTTGTCTATTGCAACATTTAAATATGCATCAAGTGAAGCATGGGGAGACACATGAGAAGCCTTGGACATAGGTTCCCAAAGCAAGAAGCTTAAGCAAGGTGGGGGAAGTTAGAGAATCATGATGGGTAATTTAAATAAGAGAGAAGCCCTGGATTAGATCAGCTCCATAAATCTTAGGTACAAGGATTCACATGGGCAAATCTAGTGATCCATATAGATACATCAAGTGAAGCTTAAGGGTAGAACTAGTGCAACATTGAGATTCATCGCAAGGGCATATAGGTGTAGCTAAAGTGCGTAGGGCACAAGATTTCAAAAGGAAGGATCTCAACTGAGATGAGAGTAGTCATTAGGGCATGTTAGGGGATTAAGATACAAGAGGGGTTCATGAGTCTAGCCTCGTATAACTTGGATATAAGGGTGCAACACGGGAAGTTCATAGGCAACATAGGTACTTGACTCATGAAAAAAGAGGTGGTTAAGAAGTACTTTGGATACATGATTCCAATGATAAAGGGCATGAACAATATGATGGGATTTAGTGGAGTATGATGGGGGATTTGATAAGAGGAGCGTTCCAGAGTCTAGCCTTGTGCAACATGAGTACAAGGGTGCTACATTGATGCTTAACTCATGACGCATTAGGGGCTAGACATAGGTGTTATCACATGTGGCTTAAAATTATATTAAGTCGCATGTGATGACGTTGTTACTAGTGTAGCACTAACATATGTGCCACGAGCACAAAGGGTAGGGTTCCTATATGACACACAACATACATGGGCATGTTTTAAAAAAATTTTGTTGGTTGTATTTTTTGGTGTTTGTTATTTTTAGGATTGTTACACCAGCCACCCGTGGCCCGCCTGCTCTGGCACTTGCCTTAGCCAACTGCCCGCGCAAACCCTCGTGTCGACTGGCCACATGCGCAGGCCATCGTGCCGTCGGCCTAGCTCATCCACCCGAGCTGGCAGCCCTGCTCTATTGCTCGTGCAAGGAACAAAGAGAATGGATGGCTAAAGGAAGAGATAAGGGGTATTATAGGCATTTTGGGTCACTTGGATGCCACACGTGGTGAGTAAGGGCAAACGGAAGATTACATTTCACAGAATGAGGGCAAATCTGCAAACTCTAAAAAGGAGGGGCAAAGGTGCAGTTGGAGGTAGAAACGAGGGCAGAAACATAATTTGCCCTATAACTATGTTGAAAACTCAGGAATAGGCACATCAAGGAAGTTATAATGGCATATCAATACCAGAAACAGAGGCTAAATTAGTAAATATATTCCCAGTATACAGAAGAACAAGATTTATCATAGATACTTGAACTATTTTTGCCTGATGAAGCTACATAATTG
>CM041635.1:32013397-32104883 GCA_023333625.1 Bothriochloa decipiens | reverse complement strand
TATCATAGATACTTGAACTATTTTTGCCTGATGAAGCTACATAATTGGTGTGCAAGAAAGGCAGGAAGGAGCGATGGCATGATCTGTAGATTTTGTTGAAAGCAGGACACACTCCGGTACCTACTGTGGCCTCCTCCTTGTTCTTCTCATGGTTGGCAACTCTGAAGGCCTTCTTGATCGCCTACTTGGCCCAGGGTCACCATTAGAATGTGGAAACTGGATTGGATTGGTGCTCTCAGAGGCAACCTATCTTTGCTTCCTCCTAGCGCTAGCCCTTCGCCTAGCTGCAGGAACTGAAGTCGTCTTGGCCCTAGTAGGGGTTGGGAGGTCTCTTGCGTCCCCACCCTGGGTCTGGTTTCGTATCATCTGCCTCAGCGGCCTTGCCATTTCTTTTGTGTTCTCTGCGTCCATCGCCATTTGTAGTTTCTGCCTTAGGCTCTCCCTTCTGTTTGCTCGTGGCCTAGGCGGCAAACCAGGGTCGCGGCATACTCCCCTTCTTCTTCACCGCCTCTTCCATATATCGGACTGATATCCCCTTTTAGCACTTCGCCCTTGCAGACAGGGCACTCGGAGAAGGGTGAGTGTGCACGGAGCCACTGGTGCAAGCATGGCCAGCAGAAGAGGTGGCCGTAAGATGTGACCACGGGCTATCTAGCCACCTCAAGACAAATGTTACACTCAAAGCTGGAGTTGTTGCCGCCATCTGAATAATTGCAGTTGGCTGATCATAGCCTCACAATGTTGTGCTATTGGCTGATCTATATCACCATCTGAAAGCGGAGCTCGGGAGCTCCTGCTACCATTGGAGTTGTAGCAATAGCCCCTTGAATGGACTGCCTAAGTGTGCTTGTGTTCACCATCTCCATTCCAAAAGCAGCAGCCAGCCGGCTAAGACGCATAGACCTTGCTACTAGAAGATCCTCCTCCCCTACTAGAAGTTGTGGCCCAGAGACATTGAGACCATCAGCTGGCGTCGACGGCTCAAGAGCATCAATATACTCTTCGTCGTCGGCACTACTGCCGTCGAGCCAGGAATAGACAATGGAATCAAGCATTGGGTGCTCCTCCGGGGCATAGAGCGCATTCGATGGAGAATAGGCCACTGCCGTCGGGGCGAGCAATTCCTCTGGCTCGCCAATTCTTGGAGCTTCTGGTGCAGCACCGGCCGAGTTGGGCATCGACGCCGGGGAAGGCGCCGACGTGCCGAGGCTGACTCGTGGCGGTGGCAGTGGAGGGAGGCCAACATGCAGGTTTAGATCCATGCACCTCCTCCTGCTACCCTCCGCAGCCTCCTTGCCCTCCATGCTCGTGCCGCCGTAGCACCCACTTGCTCTCCACCTGTTAATGCATGCACTCCAACATCTGCAAAACCCCCATGGGGGAGAACTAGTCAAAAATAGGAAGAACAAGCCTCCTGCTCCTAAAAGGGTAGAATGTCAAAATCATGATCACATCACATTATGAGTTGTTTGGATTGAAGGAATTACAAACGAATCTCAGATTCTCAGAGACAGATGACAAAGACTTCATGGCAAGTAGCAAGTACTAAAACACAACTATATTTTTAGAATCAGCAAAAAAAATCTATTTTCAAAACTCATACTCACCCTAACAAAGACAAAGAAACTCACACTCACCCTAACACAGACAAAGAAACACACACATACACCAGCAATTGTAAAAGAAACTAAGACCCACACCCATACACATATACAGAGAAAAAGATAGAGGGAAAGAGAGAGTGAGCTAGCAAACACAACAAAGCTAGAGAAAAACCTCTGAACAAAAAAAAGCTGAAAAACATCAGCTCAACAAACAAAGTCAAATATAAATAAAAAACAAAGAGCACATTAAAAATATAAAAATAGCTCAACTAAAATATATAAATCAAAACTCTAAAAGTTACAGCTAAAGGCAAAAAAGAACTACACATCTAAAACTTAACAAATCAACTCTAAGCATTAGTGGAGATCCAAAAAAAATTTGGTTTGGGGTCCTCAAGTGGCCCAAAAAAAAAGAAGCTTCTTAAGCTTCAGCTAACTGCAATAAGAACAGTAGCACATCAAATTAGTAGGCTTTGGGACATTCAAAACAAAAAAAAAACTCAATCATCACCAGGAGCAAGGAGCATGCAACGGTAAAATAAAACACAACACACACCCACACACACAGGGACATGCACCCACGTAAACAGGGACACACACACAGATACACACAAACACACGCACACCACAAAAAAACACCACAAAAAAGCAACTCCACACACACAAACTCATAAACACCGAAGCTAGCAAACTCACAAACACCCACACCTACACTCACACCCACCCACCCACCCCCACACACACAAATAAAATGATTAGTGAAAAGCACCTAAAACTTCAAATGAATTAAATATGTTCATTTATTAATTAAAATTTGACATTGTAACAATAAATATTTGAATAATAAAACAAGTATTCATGTGCAGCCAATCAAATCGAATCTTTAGCATGAACCTAGGAACCATTCACGAAATTTCGTGGCGCCAGAGGAGGACCGAGGTTCTCCCCTACCATTAGCAATAATAGTGGTGGGAAATTGCTGGAAGAGCAAGCAAGACTAACTCCCGGATTAAATCATTTTTAAGAGTTTTACCTCTACTTTTAAGAAAGCATAACTGATACAAGACTAGGGATACTTAGTCCAGCAAAAAGAAATGATCACGAATTGAGCCTAATGCATCCAGAAACTGAATAATTTAAAAACGCTAGGCATTCCAGGATTGAATCATGCGCAAGCAAATACATGGAAGGGAAGGGATTTGTGGTTATGAATTCCTTATAGAACTTGAAGCGGTCAGATTGGACTGTCACACGCCCACGACCATAGGAGAAAGACATGAACAGGAAAGGATAGCATTGGGTTTTACTTCTTGTGTTTGTTGCCTTAGGAACCTCCATTGGTATCCCATTTTATAGCATGGAAATCATTTATTTCTAAATAAAAAAGATTTAATGCATTTGTTAAAAGTACTTTAGTAGATATAGATATCATATCTCTAAATATTTTATTATTCTAGAGATAGAGATATCTGTTCATAAAAAAGGGATAGAGATACTGTAGAGTTTGATGGAGTGTCTTCTTGTTTCGACAGCAAAATGAGTAGAGCATGTATAGATTGCTAGAGGTTAATTTGACAACATAGCCTCTAGCTATATCCTCTGTTTGAAGTTTTGATAACAGCACGATAAGCAGGTGTGTAGTGTCATTAATTGTGCACCCCCCCCCCCCAAAATGTCTGTTTCGAGTTTCGACAACAACACAACACAAGCGAGTGTGTAGATCATTTAGGCGTACCAAAGATTCTCCGTTTTCTAGTTTCTGACAACAACAACATGAAAAGAAAGTGTAGATCATTAGTTGTATGCAAACATTTCTGAGTTTCCACAACAACATGACAAGCAGGTGCGTAGATCATTAGTAGTACCCAAAATCTTTTGTTTCTAGTTTCAACAAACAACACGACAAGCATGTACGTAGCATCATTAGTAGTACTCAGCATCCTTTGTTTCAAGTTTCAACAACATGACAAGCAGGTGCATATCATCATTAGTTGTACCAAAAATTTTGTGTTTCTAGTTTTGACGACAACACAACAAGCACTACTGTTAGCCCTCTATTTTGAGTTTCGACAACAACATGACAAAGCAACTATGTAGCAGCATTAGTCGAACCCAAAATCCTCGGCTTTGAGTTACAACAATAACACAACAAGTAGGTGCGTAGCATCATTAGTCATACCCAAATTCCTCTGTTTTGAGTTTTGACAATAACACGACAAGCATATGCGTAGTATCTTTAGTCGTTGTATATAAAATCCATTGTTTTTACTCAACAACACGACAACCACGTGCATAGCATCATTAGTCGTACCCATAATCCTTTGTTTTTTAGTTTCAATGACAACACGACAAGCAAGTGCGTAACATCATTAGCACCCAAACGACAAGTTCACTGCTAGCTATAGTTCCCATGTTCCAAGAGCAACACAACAAGTAGAGCCTTTTGTGTTAACGCAATGTTGTCTTGACAATAAAGAGCTTGCATTCTAGTTTTCTGTTCTAATAGCAACGCGACAAAAGCAGAGGGCATACATGAGCTCACGTCTTCGCTCCTTGCTCTTGCAAAACAATTTGTGAATGGCAAGGCAGTGAGGTACCCCTCCATTGAACCATGACACCAACCACACCACAACCAAACCCCACCCCCCCCCCCCCCCGCGGTCAAGCAAGACTACTGCCCAAAACCACCTTTATAGCCTCCTCTTTGTCCTTCAACTACTGAGCCCAACCAAAATCAACCCCTAACTCATTTTTTTTCTCCAATGGTGAGGCATGTGCTCTAAGTAATTGAATCGATGGTTGTCACCATGGTTCTGATCAAATAGGGCGGAAGAGTGTGGGATGGAGTGAAGAGAAAGTGAAGTGGTGAGGGAAAATGAGTGCCCCTAACCATGTGCATTAGCAGTGTTGACTCGACTTTAAATTATGGATGTAGTGGGTATACTTAAAGCCAACATATATATGTGCTAAAAGAAGGAACCTAAGATATTTCCCTATTTATTGTTTTGCAAATTCAATATAACTTCAAGCTGGATATCAAAATCCTCATACTATCTATAAGAGTGATAAGTGATCATGCCATAGAGCGTGTGCAAATAAGACATCAGTGGAGGATGTATAAAGGTAGGTGCGATCGTCGAGTAAAAATCTAAATAAAAACGAGCATCCAAAATATGCAAAGTTAACAAAAAAAATGCATGTACTACACAGGTTTTTCATTCAATATTATGAAGTTAAGAATTGAACTTGTGGACAGTGTGTTGCAACACATGTCTTCTAGCGAGCAATTTTTTTGCACAGTAAATGCCAACATCTGCAGTTCTGCACAAATCAATTGGAGAGATTCGTACAACTATCTTTTCTATCCTAAACAGTTTTAGAACAGCAAGGTATACAAAACCTGTGCATTCCAAATTTTGAAAATGTTCCTTTTTTTTCTCATGGAGAAGGTATATCAACTGGTTCAGCTTAATATTGGTATCATATTTGTCCTCCAATGTGCTGCATTTCAATACAGGCACTCAAACTCCAATAATAAAGGAGGCCAATTATCATGCCACACAGCGTGCTACACATCCTGAATATGTCATTGTGCCGCTACTGCTACTGGTAGAGTCTTTGCAGACCCTTGCTCCTGCAACACTTTTAAGATGCTAGGCTGCTAGTTATACATATGCATGAGATAGCAGTAGAAGCATCCTCTGCACATGCTTTTCCAAAATCAAGCTGAATAAACAAGTGCTATTCTCTCTGGTTGCAGAACTGAACACAGGACTCCATTCTTCATTTTGCCTATACACAAATTAAATATGCTCGAATTCTCCATATGGAAGGGTAGTGAATGGAATCAGAATGAACACAAAGAAACTTCACAAATGATGTGAACTTACCGACAATCCAAATAATTTGCTGTTGAGCTTGTTGCGTCTCTGGTTCTGTCCAATTGCAAGGTGTTAGGAGCTTGACAATTCCCTTTATTGTTGAGCTTGTTCTTTTCTATTCAATTGCGTGGTTAAAGGAGCCTGGAAATTTCCATGGAGATGGCTCCAAAAAGAATTCTACATCATCTATTAGTTTCATATTATATAGGGATTCATAATAATTAACTATATATAGGCTTACAGGTTAGAAGTATACATATTGGTTAAGTGGTCACGTGGACCTGCAACATTACGGTGTGTGTGTTTTTTTTTTTAAAAAAAATTATTGCTCTTTTAGAGCTTGCAGTTCAATCTTGTGGACCTACGTTTGATTATTTTATAAATAATTCTACATCAAGTTGTTCTTGGACTCCACTATTAGACGGTTTTCCATCAGAAAGTGTGAACAGCTAGTAAGCCACAAAGAATGCCATCTGTATTATCATGAGAATTGTGATATGATCTTTCGAATATTCAGGTCGGCAAATGGCATGTAAATAAAAAATACCCCACTGATTTGATCGTCTCCATTTTCCATATAATATTTTTCTCAGCCTTTGAAGTAAACATACACCAGTTCTATGAATCATATATGAGAGACTAGTTCTAGTTGTGTGCTGTCCAGTTATAGAATGCCTAACTGCAGTGACAAAATGCCGGAGTGCTCTTATTTTGCAGTTTCGCATCTGTATAAGGCAACTTTTGCAGAACAAGGAATAGTACACTTGACCACACAGTCACAACAAATTTCCTGTGCTACTCGGCGCTTTTGTGTACTATAATCCCACTGGCTTAACAAGGCAACATGATTTTGGTGTCACTACTTTTGTGCTGCTCAGTCACAACGACACTAGCAATCGCAGCAGAAGCAGAAGCAGAAAGACCCAGGCAGACTCAATAATTGCTTTTTTTTGGCTAGAATTGCAATGGTGAATAATTACTATATGTTGAAAACTCAGGAATGCTTACATCAGGGAAGTTTTAAATGGCATACCATACCAGAAACAGAGGCTAAATCAGAAAAACATATTCCGATGGAGCTACATACATGGAATGTAAGAGAAAGGCGGGAACAAACTTGAGATGTCATTTCGAGCTAACAATGTATTAATAACTAACACTGGGGAATGATCTATAGGTTTTATTATTGAAGGGTGTGAAACCCTCTGGTACCTACTGTGGCCTCCTTGGTCTTCTTATGGTCCTTCTTGACCGCCTACTTGGCCCAGGCTCGCCCACTATAGCAGTTGCAGGAGGAGGACTGAAGCCACTCACGTCGCTCCCAAGGGGGCGACTCTGGCGGAACCCCAGCGCCACCGCCGCCGCATTCCCCACCCTCGCCACTCCTCCTTGCCGCCACCCGAGCGCGCCGCCGGTAGCCGCCGCGGTAGCGAGGAAGGTAACGGCAGGGCACCACCCAGCTATTCCTCTTCCCGACCAACAGCACCCATTCCCCTCGCGTGGCCGGCTGCTTGATGTCGTCCTTCTTCCGGCACGGAGGAGGAGGCACGCCGGCGTGAGGTGGCGGATCCGGCTTCACCTCGCTCGGATCCGCCCCCCCCCCCCCCCCCCGCGCGGCGGGATCTGGCGCCCCGTCACCAACAGCGGGATGCTGGCGCGGCCGACGACGTACGCCGGGGGCGCGGGCCTCCTGCTCCCCCATGAGCTGCTCCGCCTCCTCCCTCCCTTCCCCTTCATCACCAGGGGTCCAACTCTGTCTCCCTCCTGCGGGGACCGGCGGCCATGGCTGGCCTGGCGCACAGTCCTGGTTCTGCCGTGCCTAGCCACGGCGTCCGGGGCAGTTGTGTTGGCCGGCCACCCCTGAAGCTGGCACCACCCAGGTGACATGGGAGGATGCGGTGGTGCGGCAGTCAAGCTGGTGGCGTGCTGCATCGTGGCCTTGGCTATAGATGCGGCGCGCGCGAAGGTGGTGGTGTGGTTTCGCCGACGATGCCATGGTGGTGTGGTCGGTCGTGGTTTTGCTGGGTTGCTCCAGCGGCGCCGTGGTGGTGTTGGCTGGTGGTGGCCGAGCGTTGGCACGCCCGCAGTGCCATGGTGGTGCTGCTAATGTTGCCATCCACGGTGAGGACACAATCTGCCGCCTTCGTTGCTAGTTTTGGTCGGGTTGTTGAGCATAAGGCGAAAGCCCGGACGACTACGTATGCGGATGACGTTTCCTCCTTGGAGGCGTCCTCGCGTTCCTCTCCTCCCTGTCTTAGCGGCAGCCGCCTCCCGTCCTCTCTCCATCCAGACGAGGGTGCTTGCCGGTGCGCGCCTTCCACCATTGCGGGCAAGTCCGGAAGCGGCTCCGCATGGTGTGGCAGCGGCCGACACCTCCTCTCTATGTCCATGCATGGACACTTGCCGGTGCGCGCCTCCCACCGACGCGGGCGAGCCCAATTTCGGCTCCGTGGTGTGGCGGCGGCCGACACACCCTCCTCTCTACGTCTCGACATGGGTGCTTGTCGGTGCGCGCCTCCCATCATTGCGGGCGAGTCCGGGAGCAGCTCCACGTGGTGTGGCGGTGGCCGGCACCCCTGTTCCTTTTTCTGTCCAGACGTGGGCACTTGCCGGTGCGCGCCTCCCACCATTGCGAGCGAGTCCGGGAGCGGCTCCGCATGGTGTGGCGGCGGCTGGCACCCTCTTCCTCTTCGTCCAGGCGTGGACACTGGCCAGTGCGCGCCTCCCACCTGTGCGGACGAGTCCGTTTACGGATCCGCGTGGTGTGGCGGCGGCCGGCACCCGTCCTCTTTTCGTCCAGACGTGGGCTTTTGCCGGTACGCGCCTCCCATCATTGCGGGCGAGTCCAGGAGCGGCTCCACATGGTGTGGCGGTAGCCGGGACCCTCATCCTTTTCGTCCAGGCGTGGACGCTGGACGGTGTGCGCCTCCCACCGACGCGGGCGAGTCCATTTACGGCTCCGCGTGGTGTCGCAGCGGCCGGCACCCCTCCTCATTCCGTCCAGGCGTGGGCACTTGCCCGGTGCGCGCCTCCCATCATTGCGGGCGAGTCCGGAAGCAGCTCCGCATGGTGTGGCGGCGGCCGGCACCATCCTCTTTTCGTCCTCTTGCCGGTGCGCGCCTCTCACTGTCGCAGGCGAGTCCGATTTTGGCTCAGCACGTTGTGGCAGCGACCGGCACCTCTCCTTCACCGGGGAGTCCGTTTAGGGCTCTGCGTTGGCGTTGGTGTTGCTATTTTATTTTTCTCCTCAAACCTTGTGTAAATCCGCCGTTTTGGACACTTTTTGAATATATTCAGGTGAGGATTTCCCCCCGGTGAAAATTCAAAAAAAACTATAGCAGTTGCAGTGCTAGAAGTTGGCAGCTGTTCCACAGACGACGATGACTGCCGAGGAGTTGCAGGAACCACGGGTGCAGCATTGACCGAAGTCATCCCGGCCCCCGTCGGCGCCAGGGTTGGGAGGCCTCCCACTATACCATGCTGGTTTTGTATTGCCTGCATAATCATCGATTCAAGTTGTGTTACGTTGTGCCTCGCCCTTTGCATGTGCTGCCTCGCACTCTCCCTTCTGTTTGCTCGAGGCCTGGGCGGCAACCCGGGAATGGCGGTGGCGGTGGAGTCCTCTTCTTCGATGTCTCTTCCATATATTGGAGTGATATTCCCTGCTAGGACCTCACCCTTGCAGACAGGGCACTCAGGGAAGGGTGCCTGTTGATAGAGCCACCGGTACAAGCATGGCCAGCAAAAGAGGTGGCCGCAAGCTGTAACCACGGGCTGTTTAGCCACGTCAAGACAGATGTTGCACTCGAAGCTTGAGTTGCAGTTACAGGATCTATCCTTCTCAGGCTCGCCGGCCACTGCCGGGGCGAGCGGTTCCTCAGGCTCGCCCGTTCTTGGGGCTTCCGGCGCAGCACCGCCGGAAGAGTTGGGCATCATCAATGTCGAGGAAGCCACCGAGGTGTCGCTTCTGACTTGAGACTGCGACAAAGGGAGCTCCACGTACAGGTTTAGACCCATGTGCCTCCTGCTGCTGCCCTCCGCAGCCTCCTCGCCCGCCATGCTCACGCAGTCGCAGCTCCCTCTTGTTCTCCGCCGATTAATACATGGACTGCAAGACCCCATGAGGAGACACAAGTCAAAAATAGCAAGAGCAAGCCTCTTACTCCCAGAATGGCAGAATGCCAGAATCAGGATCACGTCGGATCAAAATGGGCCAACAATAACGAATATTTAGCGTGAACCTATGGAGACTTCACGGGCCAGAGGAGGACTGATGTTCCCCACCATCAACGATACTAGATTCTAGGATTGAATCATTTTTTAAAAAAAGAGTTTCACCTTTGCTTTAAGAAAGCATAGTAACCGATAGAAGAAGGATCACAAACTGAGCCCAATACATACAAAAACTAATAAAATTCAAAGATGTCCGAAGGCTCCACCACGCTAGGCATTCCAGGATTGAATCATGTGCAAGCTAACACATGGAAGGGAAGGGATTTGTGTTTATATATTCCTTACAGAAGCGGTCTTGAACTCGAGAGCGGATTGGACTGTCAGGTTTGCCACCATATATAGGAGAAAGACAGGAATAGTGGAGAAAGGTTGGCACTGGGTTTTACTTCTCCTCTTGTGATTGTTGCCTTTGGGACCCTGCTGGTGTCCCATTTTATAGCTTGGAAGTCATTTATTTTTGAATGAAAAAGATTTGGTGCATTTATTAAAAGTATTTTGGTAGATATCATATACTCTAAATATTTTATTATTCTAGAGATACTTTAGAGCTAGATGGAGTATCTTCTTGCTTCGTCAGCAAAATAAGTAGGGCCCGTACAGATTGGTATAGAGGTTTGACAATAATGAAATAGTCACTTGCTGGATTCTCTGTTTCAAGTTTCAACAACAACACGACAAGTAAGTCGTGTGCCCTAAAATCTTTGTTATGTGTTTTGACAACAACACGACATCATTACTCGTACCCAAAGTTTCTAGTTTTGACAACAACACGACAAAAAGCGCGTAGCATTATTAGTTGTACCCAAAATTGTCAGTTTCGAGCTCCGACAACAACACGACAATTAAGCAGTAGATCAGTAGTCCTACACAAAATCCTCTGTTTCTAGTTCGGACAACAACACAACAAGCATCATTAGTTGTACTAAAAATTATTTTGAATTTTGACAACAACACGACAAGTGGGGTTGTAGCATTATTAATACGTTGTACCCAAAATCGTCTGTTTTGAGTTTCGACAACAACGCGACAAGCAGGTGCATAGCATCATTTAGTCATATCCAAACTCCTTCATTTTGAGTTCCGACAACAATACGACAAGCAAGTGCATAACATCATTGGTCATACTCAAAATCCTCTATTTCTAGTTTCGACTACACATGAAGACAAGCAGGTGCCATATCCAAAGTCCTCTGTTTTGAGTTTCAACAACACCACAACAAGCACGTGCGTAACATCACTAGTTGTACACATAGTCCTCTCTTGAGTTTCAACAACAACATGACAAGCATGTATGTAGCATCATTAGTCATAGCCAAATTCCTTTGTTTCAAGTTTCGACAACAACATCAATTATAAGCAATTTTGACAACAACATGATAAGCATGTATGTGCATATAGCATAATTAGTCATACCTAGAATCTTTTGTTTCGATTTTCAGTGACAACACAACAAGCAGGTGTGCAGCATCATTAGTCGTATCCAAGCAACAGGTTCACTACTAGTTCGGATGTTTCAAGAGCAACATGACAAGTAGAAGCTTTTGTATATCGCCAATGTAGTAACATCTTAGAAATAAAGAACTAGCATGCTAGTTTTCCATTCCAATAGCAACGATAAGTACGTTGAGGGCATATACATGACCTACGATTAGACAATAATAAGTTGTCATCGTGAGCGTCCTCGTTTTGATAGAAACACAATGGGCGAGGGTGCATGTACCTTGCAGAGTAGTTTGGGACAACAACATATATCGAGGTGCCCCTCCAACTTTGGCCTCAACCGTTTTGCCTTACCCACCATAAGAAAAATTGCTACCCACAACCACCTTTATAGCCCCCTCTTCCTCCTTCAACTTCTTCACCCAACCAATATCAACCCCTAACTTGATTAATTTGTTTTATCTGTACTCCAAGTAATTTAATAAATGGTTGCCACCGTGCTTCCGATCAAGTAGGGAGAAAGAGTGTGGGAGGGAGTGAGAGAAAGAGAAATGACAAGGGAAAACGAGTGCCCCATATAACCAATAGACAAGTAGGTGTGTATCATCATTAGTAGTAACCAAACAACAAGTTCACTGCTAGTTCCCATATTCCAACAGCAATACATTGAGAAGAGGCAATTTCTTTGTTTCAGTTTTGATAACAACATGACAAGCAAGTGCATAGCATCATTAGCCCATACCTAGATGACAAGTTCCCATGTTCCAACAACAACATGACAACATAGAGGTAGTTCTTTGTTTCATGTTTCAACATCAAGCAAGTGTGTAGCATCAACATGACAAGTAGGGGCTTTTGTACCAAATGACAAGTTCACTACTAGTTAGTTCTTAGGTTCCAAGAGCAACAACATGACAAGTAGGGGCTTTTGTGTATCACTAAATTAGTAATGTTTTGACAATAAAGAGCTTGCATGCTAGTTTCCCATTCTAATAGCAATGGGACAAAGTGGTGGGCATACGCATTGCCTACTATTTGATAATAATGAACTCACATCCTAGCTCCTTGAATTCGATAGCAACACGACAAGCAAGTGTGCATGTGCCTTGCAAAAAGAGTTTGTGGATGACAAGACAGTGAGGTACTTATCCATTGAACTCTATCGCTAACCATCTTGCCTGCCCACCATCAATAAGAATGGTGCCCAAAACAACCTTTGTAGCCTCATCTTGGTCCCATCAACTACTTCACCTAACCAAAATAATAAAACATTAACTTATTCCTTTTTCAAATGATGAAGCATATGTGTGATCCAATTAATTTAATCAATGGTTGGCACCATGCTTTTGATCAAATAGGGAGAACGAGTGTGGGAGGGAGTGAGAGAAAGAGAAGTGGCGTGGGCAAGTGCCCCATACCCAAATGAGAAGTTGGTGTGTGTCATAATTAGTCGGACCCAAACGACAAGTTCATTGCTAGTTCTCAAGTTCTAATTGTTTGGTTTCATGCACTAACCAAGTGAACCCAAAAGCTTAAGTGATTGGGAAGGGGGAGAGAATCCACTACTACTTCACAACACTATGACAACATGAGAAGCAGAGGCAAATTTTCTATTTTAAGTTTCAATAACAACACGATAATTAAGCAAGGTGCATAGCATCATTAGCATGTACCCAAACGACAAATTCATTGCTAGTTCCCATATTCCAACAACAACATGACAAGTAGAGGCAGTCCTCTACTTCAAGTTTCAACAACACAACAAGCAGCTGTGTAGCATCATTAGCTTGTATCCAAATGACAAGCTAGTAAAATTTTCCAAGAGCAACACGACAATTAGAGAATTTTATGTATCGCTAATGTAGTAACAGCTTGACAATAGAGAGCTTGCATGCTAGTTTCCTATTCTAACAGCAATATGGCAATGCAACAAAGCAGAGGGCATACACATAGCCTACTATTTGAAAATAACGAGCTCATGATCTAGAGCTCCTTGGTTCTGATAGCAACATGACACAAGAGAGTGTGCATGTGTCTCACAAAACAATTTATGAACCACGAGACACCCTCCACTAAACTCTGACACCAACCATCTTTTGCCTCCTCTGCCATCAGGCAAGTCAGTCGTCCAAAACCACCATTATAGCCTCCCCTTCGTCCTTCAACTACTTCATCCAACAAAAATCAACCCCAGACTTATTACTTTTTTTTTCTCCACTGTTGAGACATGTCCTCTAATCAATGGTTGCCACCATGCTTCCGATCAAATAGGGAGAAAGAGTGTGGGAGTGAGAGTAAGAGAAGTGGGGATGGAAAATGGTTCCCCTAACCATGTGCATTGGCACATGACTCGACTTTGAATTGCGGGCGGCGTGGGTGTACTTAAAGCCAACATATATGTGAAAAAGAAGGAACCTAAGATGTTTCTCTATTTATTCTTCAACAACCTCAGACAGTAGTATATAAAAATTTCCACATACCGTCATCTATTAGGGGGTGAGAAGTGTGTGCAAATAAGATATCAAAGGAGGATGTATAAAACTGGGTGTGACGGCGAGTAAAAATTCGAATAAAAATGGCATCTAAAAATGCAAAATTAACAAAAAAAATGTATGTACGACATAAGTTTTTTCATTCAATGTTATGAAGTCAAGAATTGAACTTCTTGGCACATGAATTTCCATACTAAAATCAAAGTGTAAATGCCTGAAACAAATAAGACACTTGTGTTGAAATGTACTCCCCATCCAGGAAAACATGCAATTCTAGCACAATGTCACATTTTAGTATCTTAAGTTTAACAAATTATAGATTATAGATAAAAATATTAATATAACTTTGGAATAATAAATATGAATACTATTCATTAGAAACTTAATCAAATGTGAACTTCTTTTTCGGTGATGGATTTTCATCACAATTTTCAGTGAGACATATTAGCATTCAAATACTGTTTATATTATACTTCATATACTTATAGTTGTAGCAGCAATATTAAATATAAAAGGAGTTCTTACCCACCAAATACTATGGGAATTCTTTTAAATTCAATGGGTTGGACTGGTTGTACTCCACCACAGCGTATATTAGAGTATCATTCATGAAGGGGTTGAAACTACTGCTATATGTTGTTAAATCCATAATTTAAATGCATCTTATCCTCTGTCTCTACTGCTATAACAACAAATGTTACCATTTAGAAGTTCAGCCTTCAGCAACTGGTTTTGTCAATAGTGGTCGTACATCACTTGACAGGCTTAGCCTGTGCCCCATTCCCTTGTATTTTCTTGTCTTCCTAAGAAAAGACTCCAACCAGGAGGGAGATATTCCCTAGATTTTGCCCTTAAGTAAGAAATTTATGCAGACCTTTGAACCCAGACAGGTGAGGAGGGTTTCATCATCCCTTGAACTTTACCACGTCAATCGGTTTCACATGTCCAAGATGTTTGAAAAATATGGCACATGGTGCGCATATTTCTCATTAGATACTAATATGATACTAGAAGAAAAAGGCAGAACAATACTTTTCACCGCCAAATGCAACCTATCTTTGTGCTGTTGCTTTGAAAGGACGATATTTTTATTAAAAGAAGAAAAATGTTAAGTACAGAGATCACAGCGCGCTGGTTGACCGCAATTCAACCAAGGTCACCGCACGCCGGTTGACCGCAATTCAACCACACACAACTTTGAACCAACCACTACTCGCAAAATGCAAAGAAAACATGACAAACCTTACTTGAAGAAAAATGGGGCACGGCAAAAGAGAAGGAACAAAATTGTATCTGGCAACCGCCGTGACGTCAAAGAGAAAAGTTGTGGCCATGGAAAACTACTTTGAATATTGTACACAACATTACAAGTACTTTGTGCCTTGACATGTTTACTTATACAAAGAGCTAATTTTGTTGACTACGCTTCCATGGCTGGCAGATGCATTACAAATCATTGCAATTAGCAATACCTACCGTTTGCGCTTCCTGCTACTAAGAGATGGTGTATGCTGCTGCTGAGACTGAGAGATGGGTGCCTCATCATCATCAGAATATGTAGTAAGGTTTGCGAACCTTTTATAAGGGGGTATCCTTGATTCCCACGCGACTAGCTCAAACTCTGCCCTTGGCAGAACAGTTGAGCCAGCAATCAGGTCTCCAAACATCACCTTGGGCAATCCAGTTTTGGAATCGTCAGCTTCACTATAAGGAGGCATCAGGCGAAGTGTAGCAGATGATGGCATTGAGCATGATGACGATGCAAGTCTTGTTATGTCTATAGGACAATCTTTGTCCATGAGGTTCTTGGGATGCTCGCCGAACATGGAGTTCTTCTGCACCACGTTCCTGTACCTTTTCAATAGGTTGACCCAGAAGTGAGCGTTCTGGTTTCTCCTAAGCATGTCAGCACAGACGTTTAATGTGATGAGCGACCCTCCCAGAGCTACTGCTAGATCTTCAGCTACTACTGCTAACTGAGGGTGTTCTTCAGGGTTTGTGCTTCCAAATGCAAGAGCCTTGAAGAGGTAGATATACTCCTCGAGGGACAAGCTATTCAGATGAACTGGCTTCACCGTCCCAAACCGTGATAATTTTGCAATTCTACTTATGATTATGATCTTGCTTCCTCTCCCCATCTGCTTATTTACCGATGAATAAAAATTCAACCAGCCCTCCTCATCCACATCTGACGTAAACTCGACGACGACCAAGGACCTCCCTGCTCTTACTCCTACTTGATGCTCCATTATTCTATTACAGATGTTCTCACCACTCATGTTCAAAATTGACGAGAATTTCGACCTGACCTTCTCATTGTTACACACATGGGCAACTAGGGTCTTCTTGCCCACTCTAGTGCCTCCAAGAATTGGAAGAACAGCCGGAGAAATTGGGGGAGTATTTTCTTGTAGCAAGAAATTGAGGACGTGCTGCTTTTCCACATGACGACCAAACATGAAGTGATCGGTGTAAATATATGAGTCGTAGGGGCCACGGAGCATGCGCTCGCACCCCGAAAGAAGCAACACAAACTCTTGCATATTGGAAACAGTGGACTCTAGATTATCCAGTGTAACTTGAAGCTCATTTATCTTTGATGATGAAGTGCACATCATGGTACGGAGTCTTCGCTTAATACAAGTGGTGAAGGACAATTCATTCAAGTTATTGCTAACCTCGCTTTCAGTCGTGGAGGAGCTGCAGCAGAGAGTCCTGTACTTGATGGTGTCCAGGACCAGGTAGCCTTGGTACATGACCTCCACAAGCTTCTTGAGCTGAAGCAGCATCTTTGAGTTGGTGATGTATCTCACCTCGGCCTCCTCCGCAATCATGTGAGCTCTAAAAACTAATCTTGAAGCCTTTTCATCTTCTTCTCCAGCAGTTCCTCACTTTTGTATTTGTTCAACAAGAAGGACATAAACCGGTTAATTAGTTCACCTGCAACTGCAGATACAACCAGCTCCATGTCAATTTTCTTTCTTCGCTAGCTGTGTCTCTCTCTCTCTCTCGCAGAGATCTCGATCTGAAAGTTTGAGTGGATTTATCCTCCGAGAATTCGGTATCTTTACGTGGACGATGAGAAAGCTTTCGGTCAAAGAATGCTACGCATCGGAACTTGGAACATATTGCCACCTAACCATGTTCATTTGTTTGGTTTCTAGAGTTGCCAACGCACAGGGCCGAGCCAGAATAGGATAAGGCTGGGATCGGTCCAAACATACACAGTACTAGACTTTGATGATAGAATACTATGAACTATATTAGTAACAGATGATATAGCAGCATAATATTATGGACAATATTTCGATATATAAATATTATTCTCACTACAAAGACCATTTAGGCCCTATTTAGTTAGGCTATGGTTTTTTGAAAAAACAGCCGGTTTAGTTAGGTTATGGTTTTTGAAAAAACAGATGTGAGATGTGACGTGGCTTTCTGAAAAATAGATGTGAGTACCTTTGGCTTCTAAAACACTGCTCTCACTGACAAGCGGACTCCGCTTGTCAGCCTCTTTCCTCCTCTTCTTTCCGTGCGTGCATGGGAGGGGGCTCATTGGACGTGATTGGAGATGGCTCACGTGTCGCGGCGGGCCCACAACGCCGAGGATGGCTCGCGCCACCGGTAATGGCCTATTGGAGGGAGATGATTTTGTCGCTAGTAGTAGTGAGGGGCTCGTCCGCACGATTGGATAGGGGTTGGAGCTCAAGTAGGAAGTCGAGCCGCGGGGATGGCTTGTGAGATAGCGGAGTTTTTTTGGGGTTGGGGGGGGGGGTGGGGGAGGTGCCCAGGCAGGGGGAGAAAACAAGATCACGTTTTGTTGGATTCTGCTTCTCGCCGCACAACGAGTTTTTTTGTTTGTTTGTAGAGGCGGTTATCCAGCCATCTCTAATAATCGGATTTCTAGGGACGTTTATACAAACGGATTTGGAAAAGTGCCTATATCAGCCTCGCGCATATCTCTTCTAATCACTTCACCTATAAAGTCATCTACAAAGTTATTGATATCATTAAGATCTACAACTTTGGTTTTGATCATCTCATCATCATGAATCATATGAAAATTTTGAATTTCAAATGTAATAACTTCAAACATAATTTTTCTTAGATAAATAATTTTAAATGAGAAGTTGTCATCTACAAAATTTATCAGTCTTCATGATCTACAGCTTAAATTAGCATCTATTTTAGAGACAACTCTACGTCCAGCCGTCTCTACAAATCAAAATGGCACTAGATCTTGCCTTCGCTAGAAATTCATTTGTAGAGGCAAAGCCGCTTCTAATGATATGAGCATTTCTAGAGGCATTTGAAAATAGCACCACCTATATAATGCTTTTGTAGTGGTCGCTCGATTCTGATTTGTAAAGGTGGTTGTAGACTAAATTGCCTTTTTTAAGAAAAGGTGTTACTAAAAATCAAATATGCAGTCAAAAGAAACACTTACAAAAGGCCTCCAAAGAGAACATATATATTTTCCGCTCACCTCCAAAACTGCCAATCAAGAATTCAAGATGTGAAAGAAAGAAGACTAGTTAGCATCGCTCTTTTCCTCTCTCATCAAGCTGGCAGGTTCTGAGTTATAGAATCAGTCTTCGGTGCTTTACCAACCTTCTTCATGTGTACTTTTACTCTTCAAGGCACAGTATAGGAAGCATGCTTGTGAGGGATGTTGACACTAATCATAGAATCAATTCTAAAGCAGCTTGGCCTCTTGTTGCTAAGCTCATTGACCTTGGGGGTCTAGAAGTTCTAAATATCTGAACACAGAATGAGGTCGTGCTAATCAAAATCTGCATAAATTCTTCAACAAGGTTGAAATTTCTTGGGTTCATTTGATTTGGGAAAAATATTATTTTAATGGTAGACTGTCTAATCGCACTAAGAAGGGTTTCTCTGGTGGAGACATTCTAGATAAATTTACTGTGTCGGTACGGTCCCTATTGCAAGTAGAAGTTCTCGTCTTCTATGGATGATGGCTAGAAGAGTTTCAAGGCTTGATTTCCATGAACCTTTTATTTTGCTAAAAATCCAGCTTGTAAATATAAACATTTACCTTTCTTAAGAAAACCTAGCAAACATACGTTGCAACGAGAGAAAAAAAGAACCATTAAACACTTATTCAACTCAAAACGATAACATGAATTACATATATTCTTATGTTTTATGCTTTTATAGTTTAATTTGTTGTTCTAAATAATTTATTTTGTGATGACAGTGACATCCATAACTAAGTTCATGCTCACAATAAATAACATTGTCCTATTATATCTGTTTTTTAAGTTTTTGATGCATCATATCAACCTCCTTATCTTTTTTTCCTATGTGCAAAGGATTGATTTGTCCGCCAATGATATGACAAGAGATCTCTCTTGATATTTTTCACACGACAACTCTTGTGAGGAATTACATAAATATATTTGTTTAAATTCATTAGACAATAATCTATCCAAGATTTTAGTTTACAAAATAATCGGTTATACCATTGACTAATTCATTTTTATTTTTTTTTCTAATCAAAACTACATCAGATAGTGTAAATCTTCTTGCTTAAAACTTAAAGCATAAATAAACATAATAATTGCTGAGAAAAATAGGGGTTATACATCGGGCTTATAGTAGAAATTAGACATCAAGGAGTTAGTGAAGTCTTTGGAAACACCAACGACGAGGATATCCTTCTCATACTCCTCGGCTATCCACTTATTTCAAGTCTGCCCTAGCACATTCTCGGCTATATGCCTACAACATGTACAAAGATCATTCAACACACTTATGGAAAACATCATAACATATCAATATTCATAAAATCTATAAAAAAAATATATCATTTTTATAGAGCTAATAAAACTAATTTGATATTTTTCTTGTTTTTTATAATCTTTAGTGAATTTTGCAAGATCTTTGTTTTTATAGAAAAATAGAGAAATAAAACAAAATAAAAAAGACAATATTTTGCATCAGAAAGACTTGTTATTAGGTATAGATATACATGTATATTTTGCATTAGGTATAGATATAAATATAAATTATTATTGGATATAGATATAGATACATATATTTTTAGTTAAAGATATAGATATAGATATAGATTTTTAGTTGAAGTTATAGATATAGTTGAAGATACAGATATAATATATATATATATATTATATATCTATAAACATTTACTGTGCCGACGGTGTTGATCCGCGATCCGGAACCACGGTGAGGGCCAAGCGGCGCTGCAGTGCGTTGGAGCGGCACGGCCGGTCGGGCCATCTCGATCTGGGCCGCACTAGCACTAGGGTTCATCTCGAATCGATCCAGCCCAACAAGCCCATTCACCGCTCCTCAACCGTTTCGCCGCTCTTCGAATTCGAAAAGGCGGCGGCGTCTCTACCTTCGCCGGCCGGATTCCGCCACCGATGGATCTCGCGGCGCCGGGGAGGTTCGACAAGCTCCAGAGCTCGTTCAAGGTCTCCGTCCAGTGCCTCCTCACCGCCTGCTCCCGCGAGGTTGGTTACTTTCGTTCGCTGACTCGCTCCCGTCCCCTTCCTCAACTCCCGTTTCCTAATTCCTCCCTCTCTTTCCCAGCTGTTCGTGCTACGGAAATGTGGGACCAGGATCTGATTGATTCGTGTTCTTGAGCGTTTCAGGATGTGAATCAGGCTTTCTCGTCGTTCACGGATGCCGAGAAGGAGCGGCTGCACCGAATGCTCACCCAGGTGAGTATCCTGATCTATGCTCTGTCCAGTAGTTACGATTTGCAATGAACTTGGAAATTATTTCATCCTTGTAATACCTAATTGGAATGTTGCGCAAGCTCAGTTCTTTTTTTTTTTGGGGCAAAAGTTCATTTCTGTTTCCGGCTAGTGTGAGTGTCTGTGTGTGACTCATGTAGATTAATTCGTTTTTGTTGCTTTTTTTTTTCAGGTTATGAAGAATGTGCATGCCAACATAATGGTACAGTTTTTTGTTCCTGAAGGGTCCATTCCTGTATAATATCATTTTACCATTCAGAGTTTATTGCAATACATGCCAATCTACCATTGATTTCTTAACTACACCTCCCTTCTGTAGTGGCAGTACATTCCTAGCTTACTACTTTACTAGCAACGAGGGCCATTCCGTGGATTAGAAACAAAACCTTGGCTAAGGGTTATGTTATATTAACTGTTTTTTTATACAATGCCTTTGTGCCTGTCTCTCACTATGTTTTCTGCTGCCTCACTTGCACGGTTTACCACTTGTATCTAATATATATAAGCATGCATTCTTAAATTACCAAACTGATATCACTTCTGTTCTGTTTGCCAAGCCTGATGCAATTAATTTAGATTTGTCGCCCTTTCTTTGCATGTGCGAGTATTGTAATGAAACCAGTATGTCATAATTTGTTTTCTATTCTTATTGCAGGATGAGTTTAACATCTTCTGCGAAGAAACACAGGTAAATTTGAAGTCAGTATTTTCCCAAACACGTTGACATATTTTCATCACAATTTGTCAATTTTCATCAAAACATGTTTCTGGTTAATTGGCATTTCGACTCAGTGAGACATATTACCATTTAGATATTGTTTATATTCATATTCACACTTATAGTTGTAGCAGCACTATAATTATAAAAGGAGCCACCAAATACTATGGGCACTCTTTTTAATTCAATGGGTTGGACTGGTCTGGTTGCCATCTGGTTGTACTCCACCACTACGTATATGAGAGTATCATTCATAAAGGGGTTGAAACTACTGCTATATGTTCTTAAATCCATGATTTAAATGCATCTTATCCTCTGCCTCTACTGCTATAACAACAAATATTACCATTTAGAAGTTCAGTCTTCAGCAACGGGTTTTATCAATCAAGTAATCAGCAAGTAGTTGTTGCACATCACTTGATAGGCGCTTAGCCTGTGCCCCTCCATTCCTTTGTATTTTCTTGTCTTCCTCAGAAAACACTCCAACCAGGAGGGAGATATTCCCCAGATTTTGCCCTTAAGTAAGATAAGTAAGAAGTCTGTGCAGACCTTTGAACCCAGACAGGCGACGGGGGTTTCATGAACCCTTGAGCTTTAACAGTCTTACCAGTGCCACCCTCCATTTTTTTTTTTTGAATCTTTTTGTCTTCATGACCCTTAATATCTTTCATATGTTGGTAGGCGCTGTTTAGAAGCGCTGCATTTTCTCCTGTATAACATCATTTCATTATTTTAGGTGGCTGCTGCCCTTGCTAAGATAGATGACTTTGTTGAAGAGAAAAGTCTGGATGCATTATCTTCAGAGAAGTAAGTGATGTATGCTTTACCTTGGAGACCCCCTTTTTATTAAAAAACATTCAGGGTTTTGAATACTAGGCTGGGATGGTTATGATGCATCCAATGCCCTTGTTTTTATGTTTGCAAAGTAGTATATAAGTAGATGAATATATTCGTTTGTGAAGTTTAGCATACCTTTTTCTCCACTCGTTTCTGTTTAAATGAATATAGTTCATTTGATTGCAGGACGACTGTTGAAGAAATCCAAGAAAAGGTATCAAGAGCAAAGAAGGATGAAATTGAACATTTGACCAGTTTATTAAAAAAGGTATTGAATCGGTTTATGTAGACTATGGGCGAGAACGATACATGTGGGTGTTTGGACATGCATGAGTGTGATATTTCTACATAAAAATGCAAATCGGAGTAATGAGAGTTGAATTTGTTAGTTGCATGACATTGTCCTCTACGTGCTAAAATATGTGAGCTCTTTGGGTGGTCATGTAATCGTCTAGAGTTGTTGTCTATGAAACGGCATTTCCTCCTAAACTTGATGATAAAAAATCATAGGGGATCTAGACATCTTTGCTGTTATGAAATTCCATGATTTTTAATCCAGCAGGTTGGGGAGATATGGATTTTAGAAGTTGCCTATCATGTGCTGACCATATTTTGTGCAGTTATTGATTCGTCTGGTTTTGGGCCATGATGTCTGCCAAACCACCAGTCCCTTAAGATAACTAGAAGATGTTGGGCACTCCTATCTTACAGGCTTTCCAAATTATTAAAGAACATGCAGGCTTTCCAAATTGTTAAAGAACATGAATTTTCTTGGTCTGAACACTGAAGCTCCTGCTATAAATGGTCTAATTGTCTGTGCAGTTTTGCCATCTTAATAGTTCAGTCCTCTTACTGGCATGAATCCAGAGTTATAAATCCTCTTATGAAGTTCCCTGGTCCTTAAGCATGTTGGGTGGAGTGATGGTGTTGAATTTAAGGATAGCCAAGGATTCTATTAAAATTTACTCTTAATGTTTACTGTGCATGAGAGGATAATTTGAGTGGATTTGTTAAAGTTAGGCAAACTACACCGAAGTAGGTTTCTGTCCTTGGTTCTCAGTTAGAGCTTAGAGGAAAGAGTTTAAGCCTAAAATAATTAATATCTTTTTTCCTTTAAAATAATAAAATGATTTATGATCCTGTTCTCATGCTGATGATTTAATTAAGACCAACCTTTGCATTAGTGCATGGTAGCACTAACTCAAACCCTCAGGTGTTCCATTTATATAGTGAATTAAATACGGTTAATCTGTTTGGGTAAAGATATTAAATACTGTCTGTAAGTTGTTTGGGTAAAGATATTAAATACTGTTATTAGTAAGCTGTTTCTTTTCTCGACAACATAGGTTGAAGAAAGTAGCAATGCCATGAAAGCTCGAATTGAACACCTGAAGAAAGGAGAGGATGTAACTGGTGCAAGAGATGCCCTGAATAAGGTTTGCTGGAGGGCCCCCCCCCCCCCCCCCCCAAAAAAAGGTTTTTTTTTTTTTTTGTGTGAGGTTTTTTTTTTCTCTTGGATGTTTTCTTACAGGTGACGCAGCAGAACTGTGCACTCCTGAATCTGTTTCATGACATATGTGCTCCTGAACAACAATGATCTTTGAATCTGTGTCATGACGATTCACTGGCGTCAAAGGACATCTTTGTATAGGGGTGTGGATGTTAGATTGGATGACATGTGATTATGTGATGTGATTCATGGATCAGCCTGGATGTTTTGTGATGATGATGATCAAGAATTGCTTGTGAATGTAATGTATCGTGTGCAATAAACACGTCGAGACTACTTTGGATATATCTCTTACATCCATGAAGTAATCCCAAGCATCCTGCAGTGTCTTTATCTACGGCATGTTCCAGTATCATTTTTGGTCACCTCGTGCCAACAGAAAAAAAAAAAATGGGCGAGTGCACTGTGTCCCGACAAGTCAGTGCCAGCCGCACAGTTTCCACACGACCAGCGGCCATGAGCACCACTCTTGCCTTAGCCACAAGAAGCACACCACAGCATCTCCATCCATCCAAATGGCAGCCAGCAGCCATCCCCTTCCTCCACCTCGACAGGTCCATTCCTCCACCTGCCGCCATCCTCGCAGTCCCCCACCATGGCTGCCACGCTCTCCTCCGTGGCTGCCCCTTCCCTCCCCAAGCACGGCTCCGTTATCAGAGCTCAGCAGCAGGCGCCTCCTTCCATCATCTCGGCATCAACTGTGAGTAGGAATGCAATCCGTTCTTGCTGTTTATTCCTGTGGTTTGTTTCTTGTGATGTGATCGCTGATGTTCGTATGCATGGTGCAGAAGACTGCCTTCCATGGGGTGTCGCTGGTGGACAGGAGGTGGGCGGCGGCCGGCTCCCGGAGAGGCGGTGGCGGGCGGCGGAGGCTGCTGCAGGTGAACGCGAGGACCGCCGCCAAGAATATCGAGGTGGAGGTCGACAAGCCGCTTGGGTTAGCCTTGGGCCAGAAGCCCGGCGGTGGCGTCGTCATCACTGTTAGTCCTCTTCACTTGCGTTTCCATTGCTTCCTGTCCTTGTTTTTTCAGAGAAAAGGTTTCCCTCGCTTTATTGATCACAAAGTGTTCAAGACAGTTAAGTTCCAGCGAATTGGCGCGCCCGCCACCAAACAGAAAAGGCCTTAAAAGCCAACAGCACAACTACCCGAATACATTTTGATTACATTATGTCACCATCAAGTCTTCATCCGTGTGATGACTGATGAGGAGCATCCAAACAGCCCCGTCCCAAACACAGAGCAGCCGGCCATCCCAGTCTTGAGCAGTTCACAGCCCCACGCTGCCAGTCGATTCTTGAAGGTCGAGTAGCCTGGATTTGCAATTATTGTTGCACAAAAGCTTCCACTCTCCTGCCTAGATCCTGGTGTCCATCTCCCCAACATCTTGACAATCAGCAGTAAGATACTTTTCTGGCCTAACCAAATTGCTCCCTGAAAGCACAAAGAGTTATGGAATTTTCACAGACACCACAAAACCGCTGAGCTAATGATATTGGACAGTTCATGCTTTTTACTAGCAGCCCATCTAGTGGCCACATACTCAAAATTTACCACTTCCCTGGAATTTAGAAGTTCGGAAATTGTACCCCAGCAACATTTGGCCTCACAATAATCAAAAAGCAGATGAGAAATAGACTCCCTCTCATCGCTACAGAAAAGACAAGACTGGTCCAAGACCTCTCTTCTGCATATAAAGCTTGTACTGAGTATCTACCATTAGAGCTAAAGCTTCAAATTATTTGATCTTTCTCCTCAGACTTATTCACCCCTTCCATTATCTCCTGCAATTCATACCGGAGCTGCATAACTATTTCAGACACGTTCCTCCTGAAGGAGAGTTTCAAAACCTCCCCATCCACAAAATCATCAATGGATTTACCATGTTGTTCATTTATAATAGCGGACAAAACTGAATGGCTAAACTGGAGTTACCAAACCTTTGATCCTCCCAAAAACGATTTCTTTTCCTATTTCCAACCTTCCACACAATCCCCATTTGAGCAGACTGTATAGCCAACACCACGCCACTCCTTTCCAAAAGGGGAAGTCATATTATCAGAACAGCACAAAACATTTGGTCTGTTAGTCCTATACATGATCTACAATCTTAGTCCAAATAGAATTGGATTTTAAATGATACCTAAAGATTCAGGAACTCAACAACGCCATATTAAGACTTCTTAAATCAGGGATTCCAAGACCCCTAAATCTTTCATCTGGGCTACTAACTGCAGTTGGCTACTTCCTGTCCTTGTATCTGGCATGATCCTGGAATGCAGATTTTAGCCACGAACTGGTGTTTCAAAAATATAAGTCACCTTGCTTCATTGAATTCAAAATTTTAGAACTAGTCTAGAATTCTAGAGATGATTTCAAGCTGAAGATCCAATTGTTAATTGCTTCTATGTAAACAACATGTTCACTTCAGTATGATTCTCTGAATTTGGATGCAAGTATTGCAAACATTAACTACGATTGATTTGTTTCTTCGGCATTTGATTATTAGTCTGTGGAGTCTGGAGGGAATGCAGCAAGAGCTGGTCTTAAAGCCGGTGACCAGGTCTTGTACACAAGTAGCTTCTTCGGAGATGAGCTGTGGCCTGCAGATAAGCTTGGGTTCACCAAGACAGCCATCCAAGCAAAGTCAGACTCCGTCTACTTTGTCGTTAGCAGGTACACAGTTGTTCCCTTGGATTATCCTGGCTACATGGTTGGAGCTTATGTTTTGATATTGCTAAATTTAGTGAAACGATTATACTTACCCCCAAATGTCATCTGAGTGATCTCAGGGGTGCCGAAGTTGATGTGAAGCGCCTACCTAAGAGGCCGGCACCGCCTCGGTTTGGACGGAAGTTGACTGATGCACAAAAGGCAGGATCTGCATAACCATGTTTTTCTTTCTCCATCTTGAAGCCTCTGCATGTATTTTATAAAACTGCAAATGTCCCCTTTTTCAGGAGAGAGCAACACACATCTGCCTTGATTGTGGATTCATATACTTCCTACCCAAGCCTTTTGAAGAACAAGTAAGCAATGCAGCTCTCTCTCTCTCTCAATCAATCAATCAATTACAGAATTATTGCTTACTTTTTCTGTTTATATCTAATTAAGTACAGTATTTTAGTTTTCGTCTGATGAATTTTAACCATTTTCTGTATGGTTGCAGCCTGATGACTATGGTTGCCCACAATGCAATGCGCCAAAGAAGCGATTTGCAAAGTACGATGTTGCCACTGGGAAGCCCATTGGCGGTGCGCTGCCGCCTATTGCGGTGATCATAAGTTTTGTAATCGGCATCGCTGGAGTAGGGGCTCTACTTGTGTATGGCCTGCAATAGGCTGCTCATTCTTCAGAACCAATTTTTGCTGTGCACAAGAAGCTCAGCTGACTGCTGCTGTACTCCATCTCACAAAACATTCTGAGTGATTATGTATAAAAGGGAAAGGAAATATACAATATTTGAGGCCAATGGCTTGTCTAATCTTCATGCACTGTTGGTTATACAGCTGATCAATTATATTACCGAAAGGCAGCCTGCTTTTCAGAAATGCTTCCATTGTCAATGCTGCTCTCATCAGCATAGAGATTTTGCTGCAAAAAGTTTCTACCACTCAGGTTCGAAACCAAACTTCAAATCAAAGATATAGGAATCATGTCATGCACAGATTCTAGAATCATACAGAAGCATCTGTTTTTTATGACTTGTATAAACTGATGTGCTATAGTTCACTGAACTTTATGGTCAGTCTGAACAAATTGTAATTTTGGCTCGTGACCGGTAACATAAGCTTTGTCACTGCCTTATCTTTTATCTATTACAATAAGACAGATTGTACTGAGACCCATAACTACTCCCACTACGGGTTGACAGTTTTTGTGGTTGAAGTGATCCATGGTCCAGTTCATGATATCAGCCATCATTTTCAGGTTACTCAACCGGCTTTTAAGTCTTGATGGAGTCGATAAAAAGAATATTTTCTTCACTAAACCCTAGTCCAATTAGTTTGTAATTGTGACTTAATCATGAGAATGACCTGACCTGCAGGTCCTTGTCTTCAGCGTCATCTTTCTCTAGGATCAGCTCATCTACCAGATCAAAGTTGGGCTCCTGCCCTACCTACACTCCAGACAGACAGACATCAGCATTAAACATCCAAAGCAGAAGCAGGTGGTTAAAAATTAGTTGGAACAAGATGAGCATGGATCCATATATACCAGGAACTTGTTAGGCCTGCATTGCCACTTGCAACAAGCAGTCTGCTGTTACTTATAGAACAGCAAAGAAACAAAGAATTATCTTCAGATACACATATATCAGTACAACTGTAGAGGTGATCATGAGCTACTGGGGAAGCCCAGGCGGGCCGCCGTCGTGGGCGGCGAGCCGGGGGCCGTCGCCGATGGTGCCGCTCCTCGTCGTCATGGCGCTGGGATGGGTCATCTGCCAGGAGACCCTGATGGAGTGGTACGAGACGGTGACGGAGGTGCAGGAGACGGTGACGGACAACGCCGTGCTCCTGGTCCTGATCCTCGGCGCCGTGGCGCTAATGCTCACCCTTGCCGTGGCCGGCAACCGGAGCGAGTTGGTGGTGGTGCCGGTGGTGCTGGTGGTGGTCATGTTCCTCATCCAGAACATCATGCTCACCGCTCTCCTGCTTCTGGTGATGGTCTACTTCGCCGGCATATACTACTACCGGCCGGACAGAGGGTACGGGTACGGCTACGGGTACGGCGGTGGTTTCGGCGGCGACTGGAGCAGCGGAGGGGGCGGCGGCCTGGGCTTCTATATGCTGCTGCTGCTGTGCCTGCTACTGTGTGCCATGTTCTCCGACGGCGGCAGTGGCTGGTGGATCCCAGGTGTGCTGCTGGTTGCGTGCGTGCTCTGCCTCAATCTCTTCTCCGGCGGGAAAGTCTGGGGATATGGATACTCCTGAGTTCTCAGCATGCTTTTTTGCTTTCTAATAATCAATAGTCTTTCTGTTGTAATTTTAACTTTGGCACACTTATACTTACCTACTGATTTATGTCAAATGCAAACTGGTTTGTAAACCAGTGAGCTGTGTAAAAACAAGCTGTTGTGACCTATGTGCTGTGGAAAACTGTAAGTTGTTTGGTTAAAGCAACTATAAAATCTACACCTCTTTATCTCCGTTTAAGGAGATGAAAACATCTCTCTATTTATTCATCCATCTGGAAAAGCTGAAAGCCAAAGCAGGATCCAAGGTGTTCGGTAATTATACTACATGAAAACAGCAGCTCTTGAAAAAAAAACAATTTCATGTTCTACCCGTGTGACCAGCAGAAGCAAACTGACAAACACAGCCTTAGTATCACACAACATATCATAATTTAAAAGACTTAAGTCTTTCACAAATAGATAGATGGATAACATTGGTAACCAGTTACATAAACAGGTACATGGTTCACAGATCCCCAGTGGGTCAAACGATCTATTTCTGATGAGCAGATGGCATAAAGCCCAGCTGACAATGGCTGTTCGGCAACTATTAAGAGACTTCAAGAGGTGGCAGCCTCCTCCTGGAGCTGCTTCACCTTGGTGATGTAGTCATTCATTGCCTCTTCCTTCGATTTGCCTGTCAAGATCTCAAAAAATTTAGCAAGTACTATTATATCCTGTGATACTACTTGAATAGATGTATCTATACACAACACTAGTATTGTGGTAAACAGCAAAAATATATAAGCTTCCCAAAATACAACAATCAGAATAAGTATATGAACCTTGAACAGCCTTCCATGCATCCCACTTGGCCCTGTCCTTCTGGTAGAATATGCCAGGACGTTCTTCAAAGTTTATTAACAAACAAAAATGTCAGCACAGTTGTGTTGAAAAAAATAGTATTGTAAACACAAAAGATACACAGATGTGCTTCAAGAGACACTATCATGATCCCATGAGTTAATGGCAACTGGCTTGATTCTGATGTCAAACGGACTAGAAATTCAGTATGGCGCAAGCAGAGCATATGACGGTTACAAGTGAGATATAAAAGAAAATCATGAGCACTTTGAAGCATATAATGCTATGAACACTACATTTCTTTAACTGCGTGTTCAGTTACTCTGCCTAACCCTATGAACCTGAATTCATCTGCATCAGGTGCATCAAATTTCATTAGTAAATAGATGTTGCAGAACAGCACATAGAAAACTATAGTTTAATATTGGCTGAACCCCAAGAGTTTGGTCAACAAACTAACATCCAATACATCCCTGCTCCATTATTGCTAAACTTTTGTTGGTATGTACTACATAAACAAATCCCAGAACCATGATTAAGATTTAATGTCCAAACTTGGGAAGAAATAAAAAGCACATTACAGTAAATAGGTTCATCTTATTCTTTATTTATACTGTTTTGTTAGCTTACAGAGATTTGCCTTATTTTATATTCTTAATATGTTGAGTCTCACAATACATATTCACCACTGTTTGGATCTTTAAATCTTCAAACTGGCAGGACCTGCTATTTATTAATTTATTTAGGGAATTTATACTAAGACACAAAGTTAAACACTATCCATGTTAGAAATAGTTTTGAGCCATGGCATTTAAGTCGGGTTTGTGCAAACCAAGAACTTCATCCACACTGCAAACTTACAAAGGGAACTGGAAAAAGAGAAGAAAGTAGCTGTGTGATTACATACTAACCGGTATTCACATCTCCAACAGTGGCTTGCTTGTAGAGTCCATAGAGGATCAGCTTGTTCTCATTGGTCGTGTTCTCAGGCAAGGTCTTTGCCTTCTCAGCATGCTCCTCGAATTCCTCCTGCAACAGAGATACAGCTCACATGTCATGCTCCGTGGGGCCAAGATTGCAACACTCGGCCAAATTATTTGACAAGGTAAATCTTTCGTGTAATAGACCGTTTTAAGAAAATTCAGTCTTTGAACCACGCACTTCGCCACTCCATTTTTTTTTTCTAGAATTACATAGAAAACCTTGAGATAGCAAAATACTTAAAACAAACAGAGAATTTCCCATCTTACATCCAAAGGCCGCTCAGGAGTCAGGGCGGCGCAAAAGCATTGGATCCCCTCTTATGCATGAACATAATGACTAATGAGCACAGAATGTACAATTCCAATTGCTGCACAGAGCCAACAGTTTGAATCCACCAGATCTTGGCTACGCATACAAATCTAGACGGAAATTAAGACCATAGAGCACCGGATTCCAAGTCTAGATCGTTTCTCTGGACAATCTACCGACACTACTGTCTAAACGGAATTGGAGATTCAGAACCAAACGGAAAGAAAGAACAAATCTTGGAGATCATCAGACAAACAAAGATTTCATCTTTAACAAGCGAGTAACAGATAATGGTGATTTAGGGAGTGGTGAGCCGTGTACCTGCAGACCCATGGCTTGGTTTTAGGATTTGTTTTCCTTTGTCCTTTTCTCTACTTCTCGGTTGTAACGATGACTGGCGACTAGATGGGATCCGCTTATATAGCGCAGTACGGAAATTCCAACGTAGTGAGAAACCCCTGCTTCCAAATTTTATTACAGAGGAGCCCCTGTGCTGGCAAAGTTTCGCAGACAGATCCTTGGAATAATTTCTAGTTTCTTTTAAATAAAAAAAATGCCAGTAATCATAAGATAGGAATCCCTTTGGAATATGGACCTTTCTCTATTTTCTGTGTACTTCTTGCACAATAATTTGTGTGAAATTCTTACATTCTTGAGGCCCCTTAGATTCATTCACGGATGGACCATTTTAAAGATATTGATTGATACATCTTTGTTTATCCATTCAGAAAAGGTCTATGAGAAAATGGGGAAGCATTGGTAATTCATCATTATGCAATGACAGCAGTGTGCATCAGCTAGCAGCTAACTGCTTGGACATGGACATGGAGGCATTGAAGAACAGGACATAACCTCCAACTGAAACTCATAAATGGAATAGTAACAAACAGCCAAACGGTACATGTACATGAACGGTAGGCGCCAATCAACAGAACCGCAGCCAGAGCTTGTACTCATCAGTTCATCAATCATTCTATCGATTGCAACAGGTATCTGTCAATATGTGCATAAATCACTGCTCCATTCAAGCATTTGCATAGATCACTGCTCCATCCGATCCGGTTAACTCGTTGAGTACGTTGCCCAAAAAGATGAGATGCTGATGAGCATAGCAGACAGACAATCATGGGAGTAGGATACTTTCATAAGCTGGTGGAAGCAGGATATGCTCGAATGGAATCAGCCAAGTGGGCAAGTGGCTGTGATATACTGTATGCTGCTGCTGCTGCTCCTGCTAGGCAGTGGGCATAGAATCTCACCACTTAGACGCTGACTGCTCTAAAAGAGCAAATTAGAATTAGATGCCAGCGTCCCCGTCCTACGGTTGTGACCAAACCAAGCATGAACGTCAATCATATAGCAGCAGCAGTAAAACGTGATGCTGTTTGGTTCGGTGTTTTTTGTGTTCTATAATCAGATTACAGCAGCCATCAATACAAGCTGTTGCCGTTCAGGTGCTCCTGTGTTGTCTGTAGTAAGTAAAGGTTAATGATCGTGATGTCCTTCAATTACCCATGCCTCCCGAGTCCCAACCGCTCGATCGTGATGCCCTTCAATTTAACCATGCCAGGCTTGTAGTAGTCGAAACTTCAACACTGCAACCGACGATTTTCTGTCAGTTTCAGCAGGATGATGAACAACAAAAATCAGTTATTCAAAAAGGTTCAGAGCACAGAACATGTTATGCTCATTTCAGAGCTCTACTAGGTTCTAGCATAAACCGGTTGCAATAACAAAGGCCTTGTTTAGTTCCTCCCAGATTCATAAAAAGTGCACTAGTGTAAAAAGAAGATTCTCCGTTAAATCAAACTTGCGGTACATGCATGACATACTAAATGTAGACGAAATTAAAAATTAAATACACAGTTTGGTTGTACTTTGCAAGAAAATTTTTTAAGTCTAATTAGTCAATATTTG
Organism: Bothriochloa decipiens; assembly: GCA_023333625.1. NCBI lineage: Eukaryota > Viridiplantae > Streptophyta > Magnoliopsida > Poales > Poaceae > Bothriochloa > Bothriochloa decipiens. The sequence goes on along the minus strand of CM041635.1, from coordinate 32,072,450 downwards.
GATAATAATTTATAAATATAAACGAAATACTATAATGTGCTACAGTGCTGGCATAATGATTTTGGGAGTCCAAAATCGGACAAAATAAGGCCAAACTAAACATGGGGCACTCTTTACATGAACATAAGTAGCTGCGGTCTGCAGTCATGCAGATATGTGTAAAGACTAGGATTTACGCGTTGTGCTGTTCACATGATACCGACGCCGAACGCTAGCGTTTCGTTGCCTTGTTTGGTGACAGAAAATGGAGGGACGAATCAGATCCCGTGCTCTAGCAGCACACCATGATCACACGTTACACATGCACGCCTGCTCTAGCAGTTCTAGGGATGGCATCGGATCACGCGTGAGCAGGCCTTCACCGGCGTTGATGCAGATGTCCACAAGAACCAAAAGGAGCACAAACAAATTACTGTAAATGTCTGCTCTGTTCATACACACATCACTCAAGAAGTCAAGAACCCAATGCGGCGACGCGAAGATTTACACAACCACCACCATAAACTGGCAGTGATCAGTGGGTGAAGGTGTAGAAGACGGTGCCGATATAAACGGCGAGCGCGGTGGTGACGAGCCCGACGAGGCCGGCGGCGGCCTTGGCGGCGGCGCGGTCGGTGGGGCACCCGAGCGTGCCGAGCCGGATCTGCACGACCATCACCATGGACGTCATCAAAAACACGCACCCGACGACGGATCCCACCGCCGACGCGAGCATCCCGAGCCGCAGCACGCGGGCGTCGATGTGGGCGCGCAGCGCGTCGTGCGGGTCCTTGGAGTTGATGAGGTTGAGCGCCAGCTTCAGGCCCTGCGCCACCAGGCTGGAGAAGAGGAACGACGAGAAGGCCACCACCTCCAGCACCAGCAGCGACCGCGCCACGCCCTCGCCCGCGTCGCACCGCGGGTCGCCGGCGAGGCTACGGAGCTGGCCGGGCGTGGCGAGGGACAGCCCCACGAACACGGCCACCGTGAAGAGCGAGTTCACGTTCACCACGCCGTCGAGAGCCGTCACGTGTACGCTCGTCGTGTTCGCGCTTAGTGCTGCCGGGAACTTCCACTCGTACCCGTGGTGGTGCTGGTGCTGGTGGTGACCGCCGCCGCCGCCATTGCCGTTGCTGTACTCCTCAGATCTGGGATGAAGTGGAGACAAGATAAATTTACTTCTTGATCCATGGGAAGGTTGCGACTTGAGAGAGAGACTTACTCATCCATTGCACGAGGGGGTGAGGTTGGATCAGACAGAGCGTCGAGGTTCTTGGACTGAGGATTTCGCAAATCTACCTTTGGGTAAGGTGAACTGGGGATGGGAAGGCAGAAGAGGGTGATGGAGCAGCGGATCCTCCAAATGGCAAGAGCTAGAGAGGGGATTAGGGGAGAACGTGTGGGGACCAAAAGCTAGAAGCTGCTTTTGTGATTGCTTACTGCGACTTCAGCAGCCACGCGTCATTGCTGCAGTGATCTGCAGCAGCAAATAATAATGTATTTTAAGTATATAATAAAACACGGAATTTATATAATTCAATACTTTCTCCATTTTAAATTACAAGATGTTTTTAGATATAAATGAGTTTTACTAACATAATATATTTGAAGTACATAATAATTTTTAGTTCCGATCCTATTTGACAAGTCTAGTGGGGCATAACTCTATATGTGATTTACGGTTTACAATTTAGGGCCTGTGTGGTTCAGAAAATCTAGAAGCCGCTTTTGGTCTCTCATGCCTGTTTATGCTTTCCAAGTGGTTGATGAAAAAAATATGTTCTGCCGCCAGCCTGTGGTGCCGTGACAGTGGGCACAGAATCTATACCATAGATCACTTATCTGTACGACGACCAGATGAGATGCCACCGTCCTCATCTAAAAGCATGTTAAGCAACACCCTCCACTGACCCTTTTCTTTCTCTTGAAAATAGGACTCCGTTGAGAAGCCAGATGAAATGGGATGGTTGGATTACAAAGAACCCCTAGAAGGCCAAAAACACTCAAAACAACCACGCAACAAGCTGAAATAAGCGCATTCTAAGTTTTATCATTCCATCTGACAAGAATAAGAACCAACTCAAAGCCATCAGCGCATAGAGAAAATAAGCCATGAATTCAAGTAACCATGATTAAGATTATTCCTGCCGGCCAGGACACAGGAAAACACGGACATTGGAGTGAGAGCACCCGAAGTGAAGTTGGCAAATGATTGTCTGGGATGCATCCACACAGTGCAATCACAAATCTTTACCATAGATTTGCCTAAACAGCTATAAATAGTTCTCCTAAATTGAGATCCAAATGTGCAAGGATCAATCTGAGATCCAAATGTGCAAGGACCAATCTCAATCCAGAGCAAACCAATAAAAATGACGCATAGCAGATCGCACAGCAAATAAACTACATTGCCTCCAATTTAGTCTGAAACAGGGGCCCTTGAGGCAACATAGCTTGGAAACAGGTATACGGTATCAAACACAAAGGGTTAAATGACCAACTGGTCTGTACCTCCAGTACAAAAACAAAATTTAGAACTGGTACTTCGCCCTAGCAGCCTTCTAGCTGGCTGGCACCTGTAGAATCTGAAGAGTATAATACACAATAAGTCAAAGTGAAATATGCTTTAGTCCATTTTCCTCCAACAGCTAGTATGGGCTGGTTTGAACACCAACACCCTCACTACTTTGGAACAACACGTAGCTGAAATATACCATTTACAAAGTAGCCTCAACTATATACCAAATTCTGTACACACTGAATGGAACAAATCATGCATCTGTGAAGAATCTACATACTGAAACCTTTTCTTTTCCTGGTCAGATCTTATACAGGTCAAGCCTTGGGCACTAGCTTCATCATGAAGTTGTATTGCACTCCTTTAGCTATCTTGGGTTCAGGCCATTTAGCCCCTTCTGGTACACGGATGCATTTGAAACCTTGATTTTTGTACAGACGTAGGGCAGCTATGTTGTTTACATCACAATGCAATGCCATTGATCGGCATCCCCAACTCCTTGCCCGTGCCTCTGCTTCTTGGACTAACATTTTAGCAATTCCTTTACGACGCTCCTCCTTTCGCACTGCGACATTTGCTATATATGCAATACCTGTCCTGCACAAATTGGAAATAGCACTGAGTACCCTTTAGGGAGGCAGGAGAGGAGGGGGGATGGATACTGAAGCACAGCACAACCAATGGCAAGAGCTGATTTGTAACCAACTAAATACAACTTGTTCAGTGCATAGAGGAGCCAGAAGTAATTGACAAAGTGTCAAGGACCTCAGGCATCCACACCCTCTCTTCCGGCATGATCCGCTGCTGGAGGAAGAAGGACTCGCACCGGTTGATGAAAACCAGCGGGTCGCTCTTGCCGTCGTAGTGCGGGAAATCCGGCCGCCAGTGCTTGGGCGTTCGGTCTTGATGGTGCTCGCCGGTTCCCGGCCGCGCACCGGATGCGGACGAACTGGTGGCGGTGAGGTCGGCGATCACTTTGGCGTTAGCCTCGATCGATTTTTGCATCAACGCCATGGACTTGGTGAGCGCCTCCATGGAGGCCTTAAGGTTGTTGGTGTCACCCATGCTGCTAGAGTAGGACGCGACGGACGACGAGGTGGTGGTCGAGGGTGCGGCGATGGCAGCGGCTGGCGGCGAGGCGGAACGGCGCGGCGAGGATCGTCTGGAACGTGATACCAGGTTGTCAAGGACCTCAGGCCCTCGGGTAGCAGGACCTCGACTACGTAATTCGTAGTCGCGATCCGTCTTCTCCGGCGAGGTTTACCCCTCCGCCGCAGGCTTGGTTTGTTGAGAGAGAGAGAGAGAGAGAGTTTAGGAGATAATAACTTGCTTCCCCCCAATTGTCTCACGGTTACAGGATAAGTAGGCCGGCGGCCTAACAAACTTGGCAACAACCATTTGGAAATAAACTAATTTAGAAATAAACTCTCCCAATATCAAGGCCTAGCAAATCTAGCCACTTTCACCGGCCCTGCCTTCCTCCCGCGCGCTGCTCGCGCTTGCTGCGGATGCCCGGGGCGTGGCTCTCCTGATATCTCGGGCTCGCCGGCGACGTACATACGTACGGCCCCACATGACACAAAGGCTGTTTAAGAAATCGGCTTCAGGAGAGAATCCATGCCATAAAGTATTCATACCCTCAAGTTTAATGTAGGAAAGTAGGTTAAACATGCCATAAAGTATTCATACCCTCAGGTTTAATGTAGGAAAGTAGGTTAAACTTACTCCTGTTAGCTACACACTAAATGTGTGGATTTTGATATTACCTGAAAAAACCTTATTAGAATTCACCTAGATAGTAGGAAGTGGGCTGAAAAAGAAGGGGGGGGGGGGGGGGGGGGACTAAGTATAATTTAATTAGGATGAAGGGTGGGCCTGCCCTTTGCTAGAGCTTTCACTTTTTTGTACAGGGGATCCAAGATTTGAATCAGCCTTCTTGAAAATAAGCAAAGACAAGGTTGCCTAGAAATTCCCTTTCAAGACAACACCATGCATGGGGAACCTTTAGCACTGGGTGTGCTCTGTGAGTCTGAATTAGGTAAATATTTATTGAACAGAAATAACAATCTTTCAGCATAACTTAAACTTACATTGTTTTGAATACACACCAAGATGGAATAAAGACTAACAGTACAGGCTTTTCACTTTCCTGCTTCAGTTGAGAAGTATTTGCTCAAACTATGTCAGGTTTCATCGACAAAATTGAACATTCCTTTTTCTTCCACACAACTTATCAAATTTAATACCCTCACTTCATAAAAAACTATTAAAGCTGAAAAAACACATGGTAGTGCCCTTAATCATAGTCAGATGAAAATTCAAGTTCAGTTCACCATTCACAATAGAAGTTTGCCAACTTTTCTGTGGTGAGCATGGTGCTTTGCATGCTTCAGTTATTTGTTTGTATACTTGTGTGTAATGGCAGGTGGTTTTGGATTGACAATTGTAACTAGTTACTCCTCTAATGCAATGATATGGCACATTGAAATGTTCTATTCTATTTGCCGCTAAATTGGTTGAGCCTTACATTTTCTTTAGGATTTAGGAAGCTGGCCATAGGTCAAGTTTTTTTCCCTAAAATTTTATATTAACTAAAAATGGTCCATTGATCATGTTGTAGTTACATGCCATCAATTTCCAACATAGGTCATCTGTAGTACATCACCATTTCCTGAATCTTGAGTAGTTTGGAGCTACTGTTATGGTGGGCAATGTGTACCATTGGAGGAAACAGAGACGTGGCTGAGACGCGCCGGGTGAGAGCCTGGGTGCACCCAGTGCACGGTCACCACCTGCTGGCACCCGGTTGCCCTTCAGTTAGCTAGATTTTATTTCCCAGGAGTTTGTTTAGATTGAATTATCTTGAGCTGTTAAGTCTTTGGGGAATATATAACCCAAACACTTGGTTAATAAAGGATTCAGGAGTTATTTATTTATTTTTTTACAAAAATTCAGCTGGAGATTGAGTCAATCTTTCCTGCTCTCTCTGTTCCCTTCCTGTCACGCCGGATTCGTGACGCCACGGAGCAACACTGCGTCGCAGCCAAACGCCGGGGACCCAAACCCTGGCCACCCATATACTTCAGCTACAACCTATGTCACAACCCTTGCACTAAACTAACAGCTACACTGGAAAGAGTTTCTTTTGCCTTTTACTTCTGAGAAAAGTAACCATAGTCCATAAAGGGTAAGAAAAGCCCAAACTCAATACTGTCCTATTCGAAAAATGATGTCATTCTTATGGGTGTGTGCTGTTAGTGTGTGTCTAGGGTGTGTTGGGAATTACTAACTCCCTTTTACCTTTCTCTTCTTAATGAAATGGTACGCAGCTCTGCTGCGTGTTCGAGGAAAATAAATAACTAAAAAGATGTCATTTATAAGCATCTCAACAAGCTTGAACGACTATGCTTTGCCTAACATTGAAGGGGTAGGGTAGGTGAGAATTTCATGACCAGAGCATAGTTAGCTGAAACGATGCCACAACTTTCTTTAGAGCATCAAAGTGTTAAATACTATCATAAAATATTTGAGTTAATTAGCTACCAGTTTAACCAAGAAACACATCGGACAACAGATTGTACGTAACTATGCTCAGAATCATAACTTCGCCATTTGTAGTTCACCTAAATATCTAGTACATAATATGTGTAGCAAGTCTATTTCTGGGAGCTCAAAAATGTGCTGCCAGAAGACTCAGAATATGATTACAGTGATAATCTGAAAAGCTGTAAAATGCACTAGCAATGTGTCCACGTGTTTCCCATCCATTGCAGATGACGTGTGAAACCAAGTTTTTTTAATTTTTCATGGGCAAGTCTTCAACAAACTTCGAGTTAATGACTTAACATAAATTAGAATTTACAACTGAATAAGTTTGCATTCATAGTTAGCTTATATTTAAGTTTAGAGACTAAGCCCAAAATTCAATCTATTTAGTTTTTTTGTTAGCATGTAGGAGGTGAAGTATAATGCTTGCTTAAGAGAATCCTAGTAGCAGGGGGATACATGGCCACCTTAGGCCACAATAAGGCTGTCCCTGATTGCTGTATCATGACTGCTTTGTGACATTACACATGTCCTCTGTCATGTTTAAACTTCATAACTTGCTAATTATGCCAAGTATATACATTTGAAAAGCCAAACAAGTTTAACAAGGAAAATACATATAACTAGCAATGATAAACAGACAAGCTTACTAATGGTATAGACCAAGTGACACCTACAGAAAAATCCATACTTTGCATCCTTTCATAGTTAATAGTCTTCACAAATGGCTCAGAGGAAATTCAATTTATATGTGTCGGTAACTAAATGTGTACCTTCTCTGCTTCAGGGGTCCCCTTCTCGGAAGATAGTCTGCCACTGTATCAAGTGTAAGAATGCCAGCTACTGAGCCTCTACTGAAACTGTATTCCCGAAAGCCAGCATCTGCAGCATCTCCACACTCGATGGTGAAGCTATTATTTACGGGGTTAGAATTGACGGCCACAAGGCAAGTCTTCATGCACCCGGGCGGAACTGAAAATCCAGACAGCAGAGCAATGTAACGATCAATCCGGAGAACAAGGTCCAACGGGAACTTGTAACCAGGAAAGAAGGAGCTGCAGTGGGTGTCAGCCACTTCCCAGCAGTCCTCGAGCCGCGCGTCTCGGACCACGATTTCGGGGTACAGAGTTGGCAGCAATTCGACCGCCTGGCTAGCACAGCAAATTCCTGAAAAAAAAAACAAAAAGGAAGGAAATTAATGTCAAAGAAGACGGTTGTTAGCTGGATCATGTCGCATGCACGGGCAATCACCTCCGGTAGCCCTGTCGCCTGCGCGGAACGGCCCCGTTTTGGCTGTCTGGATGAAGGAAATTCCGATCCGGCTCGTGCAATTCACTGTTGCTGGCCTGCGAGATCTCACGAGGGTTTGTTTTGACCGGAGGGGGAGAGAAAAGGGGAAATTTTAGCAGCTCGTACCAGGTCATGGCGCGGAAGCCGTTAAAGCTTGGGGCCACGGACGCCGAGGCGCCTCCGCCGGGGCACGGCCCTCGCATTGCTTCCGGCGAAGCAGCTTGGGAGGCACGAGTGGAGGAGGAGCACGGCGGCCGCGGCTGGGCCAGCGGCGGCGCAAGAGAGGAAAGGAGGGGTCAGGGGGGAAGGATAAGGATGAGGTAGAGAGAGAGCCATTGCCCTTTTTCACAGCACCCCCTGAAAAGTCCAAGTAGCATATATATAGGATTGGATGAACATTATGCTTTTATAAAAAAATAACTAAAATCTATCTGCCGAAACATATACTCACTCCAGTTTTCTATAGACTTACGCCTTCATTAGATGGCTAGAAATTTTAATTTGAATTCTTATAGCATTTTTGTTTGTATTAGAATCTTGGACGGAGCGTTGAATGCTATTTTTAGATACTCTTGCATATATAATATTCGATGGCTTTGTCTTTGCATGTACATATGATTTATGGAGAGGCGGTGCTTGGCAATGCAATTTGATTCTACCACGAGTATAAGGTGCTTGTTGTGTCATTTAATTTATTAAGAATTAAAGAGGGGAGGCTACGTACACAGCCCAACAGTAGAGTAATGATCGAAACGCACATCATCAGGATGTATTGCATCGATGATAATTTGAGTAAATGATCATATTTCCATTCTGGATTGGCTAGAGCACAATTTACTCTTTACCTCTTTGTTCAATTTTAGACCCCAAAAATGTTGTATTTAGTTAAGTTCGACTACAAAGAACAATTATGCCTCATCAAACTCTCTTATTTCAACTCTTAGCTAGTTTTCTAACTAAGCAACAGTATTCGTTCACCAGCGAAGACTTTCTATGACCAGGAAGAGTTGGAGGGATGAACCGCCCAAGTTATTAGCTGAAGGATGACAGAGTTCTCTGGAATATGTTGGTTTTTGAGACTTCTTGAATGAGTTTTCTAGAATTATAATGTAAATGAAACAGCTAATACATGGCCACGTGTCCATGCTCAATAGGGTGCTGGAAACACAGCTATTTTTGGTGTGCTGGAAACTAGCTGTTGTTGCTGCTTGACACGTGGCTCTATATTTTGCAAGGCTAGAAACGTAGCCGCTGTTGCTGTTTGACATGTGGCTCTATATTTTGCAAGATAACATGGTACCATTTTCAAGTAAAGATTTGATAATTATTATTTAATTATAAACTAACTAGACTTAAAATATTCGTCTCATCATCTATAATCAAACTATAATTAATTATGTTTTACCTATATTTAATACTCCATGTAAACGAATAAAGATTAATATAATGGAGAGAGAGCGAAAAAACTAGCAATTCTGAAGAAACTAAACAAGGCCTTAGTTTTGATGTGCTTTCGTCAAATATTTTAAACTCTAACTACTCATAAATCATTTACGTTGAGTTTGAATACATGAAAAAAGGGTAAGCAAATTTATCTCAAAATGTAGTTTCATAAAAGTATACATTGACTATATTTTATAGTAAAAAGTGATGGTCAAAGTTGTTTTTTAAGACCATTTCGTTGTCCAAAACAATATTCTCTAGAAAACCGGAGGGAGTATGATATTTATTATTAGAAGATGTATATAGTATAGTCAAACTATTTTTCCTGTATAAGATCCACTAGCTTGTTTTGGGAAATTCCGTCGTCGAGATTAGAGTTGCCAAATACTTGTTATTATTTGTTAATGAAGGATTTTTTTCGAAGAGTAAAATGTAGGAGAAAAGGTTAGCAGATTGGTTTGTTTATCGACCGTTTATGGTTATACCTTAATCACCTATATAATCCTCCAGTATATGTAAAGTAGGGTGGCCATTTTCCGGCAGGAAACCTCTCGTATATAAGTCCACATCAGTATTCGGACACCCAACTCCCAACTTGCAGGTTGGAAGTTGGAACTTCGGAAAGGTGTGTTGAAAGTTCTGACATCTCAACCGCCGAAACAAATTTAACCTCATTTCACTTTTTTTTTATCAACAACTTTATTCTTGGAAATCTATAAGCGAGCATGTAGTTTTTTTTGGTGTGTCTCATTGTGTGGTGTATGGGTTACAAATTTTTTTTGGCTAATTGTGTAATTGTCACTGTTCTGAAGTCTAATTGCTCATTTACCTCTATTTTTTTAACTTTATGCGTTTGTCCCGGTTTTTTTTTTATAAACGACCAGTTCCCCTATCCCAACCAAATGGTGTTAAATATAGGCTACAAAGAAGAAAATGCCCGCAACATTGCATTGAAAGTGAGCCGATGAGCAGCAGCACCTCCACCATTGTTTGTGGCAGATGGTGACAGAGGTGGTGGCACAAAGTGCCTGGTAGGAGGTCCAGGTAGAAGCCCAAGAGCAGCAGCAGTCATGTCAATGGATAAGCAACAGCAGTTGCGCCCCCCCGTCCCGCCGCGCAAGGATCAGCACGTGCCGCCCCCCGCCCCGCCCGATGCGCCGATCCGCCGCCGTGCCGCCTCGTTGGACGGCGCTAACCCGAGCCACGCGAATGTCGCACGAGTAGAGTCGCGACGAGTCGCGTCGGGGTAGAGTAGGAGAAACAGAGAGGAACGGGATCCAGGATAAGGGGTAGGATAGTCTTTTTTTTGTTTTCCCTTTTTTCCAAACATTTTGTTTAATCCATTAATCACTATAAGCTGACAGTGTAATGAAACAAGGACAAACGGAGGCTTCGGTTATGAAAAATAAGGATAAACGTGCAAAGTTAAAAACACAGGGACAAACAAATAATTAGACTTTAGAATAGGGGCAGTTGCACGATTGACCTTTTTTTTTCTTCTGCATTTTTTATGGAAAAAGTTTGTAAGGAAAAGCAAATTAGAACTGCATCGGGAAAGAGTTGTAGTTGATAGAATGGAAAATGCATATCTAGTTTGTGTGCCCACGCGCTTGCAGACAGATAAAGACATGAGTAATGGTGCGTTAGCAGTCATAGATTGATTCTGTTGATAATGGTGGTGTTCTTCTGGTCAGTAAGGGTCAAAAACATGTTGCTATCCAAATCATAGTGAAAGATTTGACAGTCAAAGCAATCATAGGCATACATATTTATGCAAAAATAAAAAATAATAAAGCTAAAGCATCACATATATGTCTTCTGTTTCGAAAGAAATAGAGATGATTTACAGGCAACATAGGTTATTAATAATTGATAATACAAATCACTACAGAGCTGTTGCTACGCCTCAAGAGGTCTGGCAAAGATGAGGTATGAGTCTCGGATAGCATGCATCTCCATTGTTGCATCATGTATAAGTATTCGCTCTCTGGGTTGTTTCTCCGAGCAGGATATCCCAACACCAATGGCAGAAATCAAACAACTTTCAATTTGAGTTCTTGTAGTGCTATCATGAGTGGAGGCGGTGTGCAGCCACATTGCTGTGTCGGCTACCTCCCAGATTCTTTTTGGAAGAGCATCTTTGCAAAACTCGTGCAGATCTAGTGAACCTCTGAACATATCATCAACCGGGTTCTTTCCAGTAAACATCTCGAGCAATAAAATGCCGAGACTATAAACATCACCAAGAGCTGAAACATAAGAACCTTCACCATACTCTGATTGTGCAATAAGTTATTCATCAGAACGTGATGTTAAGAGGAGAGCTATGAATATAATAAAATCCAAAATAAAGAAATTTGAATTACCTGGGGCAACATAACCAACAGAACCTCTTATGCCGAACATGCTGTTGGAATTCTGTATGGTTTGACTTTGACTTGAACATTCTTCGAGGATTCTTGACAGGCCAAAGTCTCCAACTCGAGCACTCATGTCTTCTGCAAGAAGGATGTTGCTTGGTTTAATATCACAGTGAATGATTGGTGGATGACAGTGATTATGAAGATAATCCAAAGCATCCATAACATCGACAGCAATATCTAGCCGTTGCGCTAGGTTGAGAGTATTGCTTGGAGTGCGCAAGCCAAACTTTGGATGAAGCCAATCATTTAAGCTACCATTAGGCATGAACTCAAAAACTAATGCCTTGAAATCTTGACCTTGGTGATTGATGCTGGAGCAACATGTGATGATCTTTATGAGACATCGGTGACGTACCCTTCTCAGTGCCTCACATTCAGCCATGAAACTTCTAGTGGATCCATGATGTTTGAGGTTAAAAACCTTCACAGCTGCAATAATTTCTTCTCCTTCAAAAGTGCATTTATAGACTGCCCCGAAGCTTCCTTTACCAAGCAAATTGTCTTCAGAAAACCCATTGGTCCCATTTGATAATGCACGATAAGTAACTCTTGCATACTGTTTCACAGCTAATGTCGGTGCGATGCAGCTCTGATGCTTTCGTGCAAACAGAATTAGTGTAATGGCTAAACCTAAGAAGAAGAGAGCACTTGCTGTTCCCAGGATTATGGAAATGTACCTCAGCTGTACTTTTCTGCTCTTTTTGACAGAATTATTGTGGCATGGGGCTAAATGAAGCTGAGGTATTCCACCACAGAGGTCATTATTTCCGGTGATTGAAAATCCGGACAAGTTACTGAAAATGCCCTCTCTTGGTACTTCCCCTTGCAGATTGTTGAAAGATAGATCTAGTTCATACAGTAATGTCAGGTTTTGAAGGGTTGTAGGAATGGTTCTGGACAAGTTGTTGTGTGCCATATACAAATATTGCAAACTGCGGATACTACCAATGCCATTAGGAATAGTACCAGACAGCTTATTCATGGACAAATTAAGTGACACCAGAGCCTTTATATTGCTTATAGATTGAGGGATAGTTCCCACAAAGGAGTTGTTGTCCAACAATAGTATTTCCAACACAGTGCAGCTCCCAATACGATCTGGTATCTGACCAGATAATTGGTTTCCAGACAGAGCTAGGACATTAAGGTTCCCCAAGCTACCAACTTCAGAAGGAAGGGATCCCGACAGTAAATTATATTGTAAATTGCAAAAATTTAGTACTGGTAGTTTGAAAATATCTTTGGGAATTGAACCGTTTAGGTTGTTCATTGACAGATCAAGGGTTATCAAATTCCTCAGCTTCCCTAAGCTTGCTGGAATTGAACCTTCCAGTTTGGCATTGTATGCATATAATTCCGACAGCTGTGAGATATTTCCCAAAACTGAAGGTATGAAACCTGACAGTTGAGTATGATACATATCTAGCACAACCAAGTTCCCTAGCTTGCCAATGCTTTCTGGAACTACTCCAGATACGCATGTATCCGCGACGCTGAGTATTTCCAAGTTTACAAGATTTCCAATGTCAGATGGGATGCTCCCTGACACTCTAGTGTTGGACAACAAGAACCATTTTAGTGTTGTTGAGAGATTTGCTATTGACGTTGGTAGCTGACCTGTGAAAGCGACATTGCAATTAATATCCAGTTCTTGGAGTTGGCTGCAGTTTGACAATGAAGTGATGAATTCCCATCCCTCTCTGTCATTAGCTTGAAGCATGTTTTGGTACAAGTACAGAATCTGCAGAGCTCCCAACTGCCCCAACATGCGAGGTACATGCCCACTTAGGCTATTACTGTTCAGTTCAAGGTCTACAAGTGCAGTGAGGTTTGAGAGCGAGGGAGGGATGGATCCAGTGAACTGATTCTGAGCAAAGGAAAGAGACCTCATGCCAGGAAAACTGTTGCCGATATCAGCAGGAATGTTTCCATACAACATGTTCCCTAAAAGTTGCAACCTGGTCAGCGAAGATAGGTTGTACAAGGAGCAGGGCGGCTCACCGATGAGATGGTTAAACGCGAGGTCCAGGTATTGGAGGCCCTGGATGCCGCCGAGGCCTGGAGGGATCTCGCCGCGGAGATGATTGTCCGAGAGGTCCAGGTAAGTCAGGGACGACAAGTTGGACAGCGATGCCGGGATGGCCCCTATGAGGTTGTTGTCCCGCAGGTTGAGCACCTGCAAGAGCATGAGCTTGGCACCGAGATCGCGGGGCACGCAACCCTGCAGCTGGTTGAAACGGAGGTGAATGGCCATGAGTCTGGTGCAGGATGTCAAGTTTGCAGGGAGGTTGCCGGTGAGGGTGTTATTCCGTATGTCAAGGGCCCGGAGGTGGTGTAGGCGGCCGAGACTCGCGGGGACGGCACCGCTGAATGCGTTGGAGCTCAGGTTCAGGACCCTGAGGGATGACAGGTTGCCGATCGCCGGCGAGAGGTAGCCGACAAGCCTACGGGAGTGCAGGCTCAGCGCCACAACTCGTTGTCGCTGGTGCTTGGTGCTTCGTCGGCATGTCACCCCCTCCCAGGTGCAGAACCCACCAGCGGTGCTGCTGCTGCTGTCGTTCCACGAAGCAATCGGGTCATCGTACCCTCCGCTGATTGCCGCAGCCTTGAAGGCAAGCAGTGCAGCCTTGTCGTCGGCCGCTCCTGCTGCAGCACTGCCGGCCTTCAAGGGAAACTCAGGTGACAATGACACAGAGACGAAGGGTACCACCACCACCACCAGCAGCAGCCAACTCAGGGAACACATGTACATTGCCATGTCAAGTGATTTAGTGGGTGTGTAGTATGGGTGATTGCCGAGGGCAGCCGTTCGTTGGTGGTATATAGCTAGCTTAACAATGGTGGAGAGCAGGTGAAATGTGTGATTGTCTTGCTCTACTTTCACCGTAGATGACATTGTTTTTCGAGGGCTACTGTGCCTCGACTACTACTCAGTGTTTCGTGGTCTTGCAACCCCGTTGCTGATGATTGGTAACCTTGTCCAGTACATGACAGTATATACAATATAATACATGGACCAGCGGTGTTCTTTTGATTTCTGCCTCCTATATTTAGTGGTCTACACTACACTTGGAAGTGGGCAATCTGCCTTTATTTTGCCACGACAGAACGAGTGGGCGACCTTGACCTTGACCATGACCCGAACAGGTAGTCCATCGGAGCTCCTAGCATCTCTGTCGATCAATTGAGTTCCGCATTCTGAATGCCACAGGTCATGGTGCGACTTGACCACATAAATTGGGTCTCCTAAGATGTTTTTTTTTATAGCAACTAAGACAGTGGTGGACTGGTGGATCCAGATTTTAAAGACTAGAGCCCTTCACAAGCTAAAAAAATATTGTACAATAGACGTGATGATATTAAGATGAAAATAAATACCTAGTATCTATGTCCTGTTCGTTTGGTCGTTTCTGGCTGGCTGGTTCTGGCTGCTGCTAATTTTTTTGAGAAAAAAATACCGTTGAATGGCTGACTGGTTTGGCTGATAAGTTCAAACCCATTCGCATCTTCCATGTCCTCGTCAAGCTCTGGCTGTGAATAAGACGAAAATATATTTGCAAAATCTTGGTCCTCTTCATTGTGAAGAACCTGTAGATGAGTACATCCATGAAGCCATCATCCAATTGAATAGAAATTAATCAGAACAAGAAAAATGAAATCTGAACTCATACATTCCAGCTCAGAACTGAAGAGGGGCCGGAGGGAGGGAGCAGAGTAGCAGGCCGGGCGAGCACCAAAGAGGGGCGACAGGGCGGACGCCGGCTGCCCCTTGCCGCTGGTGGCTGGCCGCTTGGGGCCTCGTCAGTGCGCAGTGATGGCCGACGGAGGCCGCGCAGAGCCCGCGGCGGCGGTGGGCGTGGGCGGTGGCCGCCTTACGGCTGGCTAGCCGCCTGGGCGCCGGGCGCTTCCTGGTCGGGCGAGTGGGCCGACGAACCGCGCGGAGCCGCGGATTGGGGCAGGGGAATGGGCTTCACTTTGTGGCCCATTCCTCTCGGTCGCTCACGAGTCAGAGGAATGGGTTTCATTTGTGGCCTTATTATTGGTCTCTAAAAACTATATGGGCTATAGAGTGTTAGTGGCCCAACGGCTCGAGAGTGCAGGCGCGGCGGAACGCCTGAGCTGACTGAACAGGCTGTCTCGGCGGCAGTGTGGCATGGACGCAGGGAGCCGCCGGCGGCCTACGCGCCGCTGCACTGTGCGTCTGTGCGGGAGCAGGGTGGCCGCCGGTTGTGCTGCATGCGGCATGCGGCATGCCTGCGCAGCAGAGGGCAGAGCGCAGAGGCACGGAGACTGGACTGAACACCGTCCCGTCCAAGTTCTAATCTGGTGCGTGATAATTTGATTTGATATTTGCATACTTTACCAACTGTGACGATTAGTTATTGGTTCGGTTAAATAAAGCATAAAGTGCTGCCATTCTGCTACTCATGGAACAACACCTATTCTTTTGCTATAGCTATGGTGATTGGTGATATCAGGTCCCAGGCATAGCATGGTCTGTTTCATCGTAGTTTTTGCCTTTCATGTGCTCGACGAAATGCGTCTCCAGCCAACCGAGTAGTTGCATCCTCTCTTGTGATTTGAGAAATTTCTGCACTATGTATGCATCTTTTTTCTATTAGTTAGTTACTAATTTGTGTGCCTTCATTGCTTAGAGTCTCACATTTTTCATTAAAATACGGAATGAAAATAAAATATGGACCGCATCATATATAGCTGCTGTTTGTTGCGCATATATGCTGACTTGGGTATTGCTGAAAACCACGTCATATAGCTTAGCGTTTGTCCCTATAGTAGAAAACCATGTGAACGTTTAGTGGCATAGATGCTGACTTGGGTACTGCTGAAAGCACGGTTTCGTATTTTCATCATAGTTTGAACTTGAGTCCCCCTGGCTACGTTGACGTCTTCTGGTCACGGTCAAGATTCCCAATCATGGCAAAATAAAGCATGTTAGTTAGCCTAACCCACTTCTGCGTAGAACAATTTAATAAGAGTATATGGGAGGCAACAGAGATCAAAATTACGAACCACGCTGGTCCTTATTTATTATTAGTATAATGCCCGTCCTAACGCCACAGCTTTATCTTAGGGATGCTTATCAAGACAATAAATATTTTTTTTTGCATCGTTCAACTTTTGGTATAATGCCCGTGCTAACACAGGACTATTAGAGTACCGTGTAGAATTGATAAGTCAATTTTTGGTTAACATAGGACTATCAGAACACGGAAGCAGAGGATTAACAGTGCGCTATAAAATGGCAACAAAATAACAATGCCTTAAAATCTGTCAAAAATTATGTCTCATGGCCTTTTTGCCATAAGGACCAAACGACCAACAACATTATTGTGTGGTGGTGTCATCTACAAAAATAGATATCAAGTACTTAATTAATTAAAGAGCTTATATTATTACTGTCCAAATAGATATATGGACTAGCAGCATTATACTAGCAGCGCTTACCAAGAAAGCCGATCAGGTTACAATCAGCAGCATCGGGGCTGTAAGACCATGAATCATTAGAGTAGTAGTCGTGGACTCTCTATGCACCAGTACAGCTAAAAACAATGTCATCTACTTAGAAAAGTAGCTCAAGAAGAATCACACTAATTTTCATTTAAGTGTTCTTGGTAAATTCTCTGCTAACCATCCTGCTTTGTAAAGGGCTTCTCTGTACAGATTTACTTTGTCAATAAGGTGCTGGGAAGTTTTGCTCCACAGTTTAGTTTCTGTTTAAAAATTGAATCACACATTTCACCTGCTCGCCACCATTAAGTTAAGTTCATTAGCTATAAACCATCGCCGACGACTGCCCTCGGCTGTCGCCACTGCACACTAAAGCACTCGACATGGCAATGTTCATGTGTTCTCTGCTGCTGGTACCCTTCTTTGTGCCACTGTCACCTGAGTTTGCCTTGAAGGCCGGCGGTGCTGCAGCAGGAGCCGACGATGACAAGTCCGCACTGCTGGCCGTCAAGGCTGCGGCAATCAGCGGAGGCTACGATGATCCGCTTGCTTCTTGGAACGACAGCAACAGCAGCACCGCCGGTGGGTTCTGCAGCTGGGAGGGGGTGACATGCCGAGGCAAGCAGCACCGGCGAGTTGTGGCACATTGCCTGCACTCTCGCGGGCTTGTTGGCTACCTCTCGCCGGCGATCGGCAACCTGTCATCGCTCAGGGTCCTGAACCTGAGCAACAACACGTTCAATGGGCCCCTCCCTGCGAGTCTTGGCCGCCTGCACCACCTCCGGTCCCTCGACATGCGGAATAACACCCTCACTGGCGAGCTCCCTGCGAACCTGACATCCCGCACCAGACACGGAAATTCACCTCCGTAACAACCAGCTCCAGGCTCGCCTGCCCCACGATCTCGGTGCCAAGCTCACACTATTGCAAGTGCTCAACCTGCGGGACAACAACCTCACAGGGGACATCCCGGCGTCACTCGCCGACTTGTCATCCCTGAATTGCTGGGCCCTGGACCTCTCATACAATTATCTCAATGGCGAGATCCCTCCAGGCCTTGGCCGCATCGAGGGCCTCCTGAACCTGAACCTCGAGTTTAACCATCTCGCCGGTGAGCCGCCCTGCTCTTTGTATAACCTATCTTCGCTGACCATGTTTCAGCTCGAAGGGAACATGCTGCATGGAAACATCCCTGCTGATATCGGCAACAGTTTTCCTGGCATGAGGTATCTTATTTTTTCTCAGAATCAGTTCACTGGATCCATCCCTGCTTCACTCTCAAACCTCACTGCTCTCATAGACCTTGAAATCAACGATAATACCCTAAGTGGGCATGTGCCTCGCACTTTGGGGCAGTTGCGAGCTCTACAATCTCTATACTTGGGCAATAACATGCTTCAAGCGAATGACAGAGAGGGGTGGGAGTTCATCACTTACTTGTCAAACTGCACCCAACTCCAAAGACTAGCTATTGGTGGCAATGATTTCGCGGGTCAGCTACCAACTTCAATAGTGAATCTCTCAATAGCACTAAAATTCTTTTTGTTAGACTACAACTGGGTATCAGGGAGCATCCCATCTGACATTGGAAATCTGGTAAACTTGGAATTACTCAGCGTGGTGGATACATGCATATCTGGAGTAGTTCCAGAAAGCATTGGCAAGCTAGGGAACTTGGTTGTGCTAGAGATGTATGATACTCAACTGTCAGGTGTCATACCTTCATCTTTGGGAAATATCTCGCAGCTGTCGAAATTAAATGCATCCAATGCCAGACTGGAGGGTTCAATTCCAGCAAGCTTAGGGAAGCTGAGGAATTTGGTAACTCTTGATCTGTCAATGAACCACTTAAATGGTTCAATTCCCAAAGATATTTTCAATCTTCCAATGCTTCTTATTTGCAACTTATCATACAATTTACTATCAGGGTCCCTTCCTTCTGAAGTTGGTAGCCTGGGGAACCTTAATGTCCTAGTTCTGTCAGGAAACCAGTTATCTGGTGAGATACCAGATAGTATTGGGAGCTGTACTGTGTTGGAAAGACTATTGTTGGACATGAACTCCTTTCAGGGAACTATCCCTCAATCTATAAGCAATATAAAGGGTTTGGTGTCACTTCATTTGTCCATGAATAAGTTGTCTGGAACTATTCCCAGTGGCATTGGTAGTATCCGCAGCTTGCAATATTTGTATATAGCACACAACAACCTGTCCGGAACCATTCCTATAACTCTGCAGAACTTGACGTCACTAGACAAATTGGATCTATCCTTCAACAATCTGCAAGGGGAAGTACCAAAAGATGGCATTTTCAGAAACTTGGACGAGTGTTCAATCACCGGAAATAGTGAACTCTGTGGTGGAATACCTCAGCTTCATTTAGCTACATGCCACAACCATTCCTATAAATGCATGTTTGAAGACGAAAGAACTATTGCAGCTGTGAAGGTTTTTAACCCCGAACAACATGGATCTACTAGAAGTTTTATGGTTGAATGTGAGGCATTGAGAGCGGTACGTCACCGATGTCTCATAAAGATCATCACATGTTGCTCCAGCATCAATCACCAAGGTCAAGAGTTCAAGGCATTGGTTTTTGAGTTCATGCCCAATGGTAGCTTAAATGATTGGCTTCATCCAAAGTTTGGTATGTGCACTCCAAGCAATACTCTCAACCTAGCACAATGGCTAGATATTGCTGTCAATGTTATGGATGCTTTGGATTATCTTCATAATCAGTGTCATCCACCAATCATTCACTGTGATATTAAGCCAAGCAACATCCTTCTTGCAGAAGACATGAGTGCTCAAGTTGGAGACTTTGGCCTGTCAAGAATCCTTGCAGAATGTGCAAGTCAAACCATACAAAATTCCAACAGCATGTTCGGCATAAGAGGTTCTGTTGGTTATGTTGCCCCAGGTAGTTCAAATTACTTTATTTTGGATTTTATTATATTCATAGCTCTGCTCTTAACATCACGTTCTGATGAATAACTTATTGCACAATCAGAGTATGGTGAAGGTTCTTCTGTTTCAACTCTTGGTGATGTTTATAGTCTTGGCATTTTGTTGCTACAGTTGTTTACTGGAAAGAGCCCAATTGATGATATGTTCAAAGGTTCACTAGATCTTCACAAGTTTTGCAAAGATGTTCTTCCAAAAAGAATCTGGGAGGTAGCCGACACAGCAATGTGGTTGCACATAGCCACTCATGATAGCACTACAAGAACTCAAATTGAAATTTGTTTGATTTCTGCCATTGGTCTCGGGATATCCTGCTCCGCGAAACAACCCAGAGAGCGAATACTTATACATGATGCAACAATCGAGATGCATGCTATCCGAGATTCGTATCTCATCTTTTCCAGACCTCTTGAGGCGTAGCAACACAGCTTTGCTGTCATTTGTATTAACAGTTAATAATTAGGCCTGATAATGGCATATGATGCTTGTAAATCGTTACTTTCTTGATATAAAGAACATATGTGTGACGCTTCAGCTTTATTATTTTTTTATTTTTCATCAATATAATTTGTCTTATTTGATTGTGTTAACTCTCAAAACTTCTACTACGATTTGGATATGACCATGCATGTTTTTAAGCCTTGCCGACTGGAAGAACACCAGCAATCAACAGAATCAATCTATCACAGCTAACGTACCATTGCTCATGCCATTATGTGTCTGCACGTGTGCGCGCACATACAAACTAGACATGCATTTTCTGAATTGATGCCCCCAAAACCTCAGTAATAAGATCTTCAAGCCATGATTTGGACAAGTTTCAAGGGTCCCAAAATACTCCAATATAGAGCCTACTATTCAGCCAAAACAGCAACAAAAATCACCAAAAAGTTTCCTCCGAAGTCACCGAAAAGGGAAATTTTAGATTTAGGTGAGCAGAACAAGTCGAGCACGAAAATGATATTTTAATTACTTCATCATGTGTGATTACATGCCACTCCTAGCAGATCTCAAATTTTGGATGGCAAAAAAACTCAAATCAAAGAACCTCTTATCCCCTCTCTCTCTCTAGATCTAAGGAAAACTCTCAGCGACACGAATGAGAGCCAATTCCCAAAGCCTTGGCCTAACCACCAACCATCTCCCATGTATACAGGCACTTGGTTATTTTTCAAGTTGTCGTTACATGAAGCACTTAATGACGCATGTACCGATAAGTCTGTCCGACCGTGAGCGACGGGGCGCGGTGCGCCCGACGGTGGGCGGCGGTAGGTGCGTTGCCGGAGGCAGAGTGCAAGCCGGTGCGGACGAGCAACGGAGGCGACTGAAGCAGGCTGAGAAGGCCCTGGCACACGCGTGCACGGCGGCAGTGTGGCATGGGCGCAGGGAGCCGCCGCCGGCCTACGCGCGCTGCACTGTGCTGTGCGGCTGCGCGGGAGCAGGCTGTGCTGCATGTGGCATGCCTGCACGCAGAGGTCAGAGGCTGGAGACTGGACAGGCAAGCATCATCGTCCCGTCCAAGTTCTTATCTGGTGTATGATAATTAGATATTCGCATGATTTAGCAATTGCGGCGATTAATTATTGGTTTGGTCAAATAAAGCATAAAGTGCTGGGTGATTGGTGATGGCAGGTCCCAGGCAAACTATGGTCTGTGCCATCCTAGTTCTTGCCTTTCATGTGTTCGACGAAATGCGTCTCCAGCTAGCCGGGTAATTGCATCCTCTCGTGATTGGAGAAATTTCTACACTATATATATGCATCCTTATGTATTATATACTAGTAGCATTTACCAAGGCTGGGCAGGTTACAACCATTAGCATCGGGGCTATAAGACCATGGATCATTGGTCGTCGTGGACTCAAGGCACCAGTACAGCAAAAAACGATGTCATCTACAGAGAAAAGTAGAGCAAGAAGAATCACACTAATTTGCAATAAAGTCTTCTTGGTTAGTTCTTTGCTAACCATCCTGCTTTGCAAAGGGCTTCTTTGTACAGGTTACTTTTTTTTTTTTTGAATTTTCAAGGGGGGGAGGCGTTCCCCACCTGAATTTAATATATTGGCCCAAAACGGCTCATAAAGATGAGGTACAATTATATTTACAACATCACTTGGGTAGTGATTTGGATAGCAGCAGGGAGCCTAATCTATCCTTGTCTAGCCATTTCAAAAATTTGACACCATTTTCAGCTATGTGTTTCTTCCTTTTCTTGAATCTGAATCGCCATGTCTCAGCAGTTGTCTTGCACTCTTGAAGTACACGGTTGATGCAAGGAGTTTCATTCCTGAATACCGCGGCATTCCTTGCCTTCCAAAGCTGCCAGCAAGATAGCGCGATGAAAGCCGAGAATTCTTCCGTTGGCACACTGTCATGTGGGGCTGTACGTATGTACGTCGCCGGTGAGCCCGAGATATCAGGAGAGCCACGGCCGGGGCATCCGTGCGTGCTTAGGGTTTGGAAAAAAGCAACGCGAGCGCGACGCTATGGCTTTTATGGGCGACTCGGCGTGGACGGCAACAGGTGCCCGGGCGGCCTCGAAGCGGTGCGGCTCGAGGCGGCCTTGAAGCAGTGCAGCTCGAGACGCGCGGGAGGAAGGTAGGGCCAGCCAAAGTGGCTAGATTTGCTAGGCCTTGATTTCAGGAAAGTTTATTTCTAAATTAGTTTATTTCCAAATGGTTGTTGCCAAGTTTGTTAGGCCACCGGCCTATTTATCCTGTAACCGTGAGCTAATTGAGATCAAGGAATGAATTATCTCTAAACATCTCTCTTCCTCCTGTTCAACCAAGCCTACGACGGACGGGTAAACCTCGCCGGAGAAGACGGATCGCGACTACGAGCTATGTAGTCGGGGTCGTGCTATCCTAGGGTTTGAGGCCCTTGACAACCTGGTATCACGGTCACATCGATCCTCTTCATCCTCCGCGGCCACACTAGCAGCGCCGCCGCCCCACGCCGCCACCCCAGCACCACCACCATCCGCCGCCGCCGCCTCTCGAACTCCATCGTCCGTCGCCTCCTGCCTCGACGACTCCATGGGTGACGACCTCAAGGCATCCATCGAAGCGCTCACCAAGAGCATGGCCTTAATGCAACAATCCATCGAGGCCAACGCAAAGGCGATTCATGACCTCTCCAGCGCTCGCTCTTCGACATCCGGTGGGCGATCGGGCATCAGCGAGCACCACCAAGACTGGCTGCCGAAGCACTGGCGACCCGAATTCCCGCACTACGACGGCAAGGGTGACCCGCTGACCTTCATCAACAAATGCGAGTCCTTTTTCTTGCAGCAGTGAATCATGCCCGAGGAGCGTGTTTGGATGGCATCGTATAATCTCCAAGAGGGGGCGCAATTGTGGTACATGCACGTCCAAGAGGATGAAGGCACGCCGACGTGGACGCTCTTCAAGGATCTCCTCAACCTTCGCTATGGGCCCCCGCTCCACTCGGCGCCCCTCTTTGAGCTGTCGGCCTGCCGCCGCACAGGAACAGTGGAAGACTACCAGCACCGCTTTCAAGCGCTGCTTCCCCGCGCAGGTCGTCTCGATGAAGCACAACGGGTGCAGCTCTTTATGGGGGTCTCCTGTCGTCGCTCAGTCTCCAGGTCTAGACGCAAAACCCGCAAACCCTAGCGGCCGCCATGAGCCTCGCCCGACAATTTGAGCTCATGGAGCAGTACACCACCGCCCCGGCCAAGGCTCCTGCACGGGGTGTTCTGCCCACGCCGGGAATGCGCTCGGTCTTGCCCCACTATCCGACGCCCAAGGCAACGGCCCCCACTGCTACGGTCGAAGGACGGCCCGTGCGTCGGCTTAACCAGGCCGAACAGGAGGAACGACGTTGACTCGGGCTGTGCTTCAATTGCGATGAGAAGTACAGTCGCAGACACAACAAGGTGTGCAAACACCTCTTCCTCATGGACTGCGCCGCGGACGACGACCAGGACGACGCTGCAGAGGCTGCGGACTCGACGGACACGGAGTCCTCGATGTTCTCCCTCCATGCCGTCGCAGGCGTCCCCATCACCGACATGATCCAGCTCACGGTGTCCGCTGGGGGCGCGTCCTTCCTCGCCCTTCTCGACAGCGGGTCGACTCACAGCTTCATCGGCGAGGATACGGCGCAGCGAATAGGGCTGCCGGTCCAGGCCCGCCCGCGTATGACGGTGACGGTCGCCAACGGGGAACGCGTGGCCTGCCCTGGCGTCATTCGACACGCTTCGTTCTCCATCGCTGACACGACGTTCCACACCGATCTGTTTGTGATGCCTCTCGCAGGATATGACTTGGTGCTCGGTACACGGTGGCTGGGGATGTTGGGGCCTGTCATCTGGGACTTCGCCACAAGATCCATATCATTCCAGCATCAAGGGCACTTTCGTTTGCTGGTCGGGCGTGCCCTCGTCCTCCGTCGCGCGCCTGCGCACCATCGCCGCGGCCAGTGGGACGCTTCTGGATGAGCTCCTGGCTAGCTACGGAGACATCTTCACCGAGCCGACCGGCCTTCCACCCCAGTGCACCCGCGACCACGCGATCGTCCTCAAGCCAGCTCCGCTCCCATCGCAGTTCGCCCATACCGGTACCCGGCGGCCCACAAGGACGAACTGGAACGCCAGTGCGCCGCGATGATCGAGAAGGGCGTTGTCCAACGAAGCGACTCACCCTACTCCTCCCCGGTCCTCCTCGTCAAGAAGGCCGACGGCTCGTGGCGGTTCTGCGTTGACTACCGCGCCCTCAATGCCCTCACTGTCAAGGACGCTTTCCCGATCCCCGTCGTCGACGAACTCCTCGATGAGCTCCACGGCGCGCGCTTCTTCACCAAGCTGGACTTGCGTTCGGGGTACCACCAAGTGCGGATGTGGCCGGAGGACATCCACAAGACGGCGTTCCGCACCCACGATGGCCTCTACGAGTTCCTTGTGATGCCGTTCGGGCTTTACAATGCCCCGGCAACGTTCCAGGCACTGATGAATGACATCCTCCATGCCTACCCCCGGTGGTTTGTACTCGTCTTCTTTGATGACATTTTGATCTACAGCACCACATGGGCGGATCACCTCCGGCACCTCCGCATCGTCCTCTCACTCCTGCGCTAGCACCGACTGTTCGTGAAGCGGCCCAAATGCTCCTTTGGTGTGAACTCCGTCACCTACCTGGGCCACACCATCTCCGCGGCCGGCGTCGCCATGGACCCCGCCAAGGTCCAGGCCATCCACGACTGGCCTCGCCCCCGTTCAGCTCGAGCGGTGCGCGGGTTCCTCGGCTTGGCTGGCTACTACAGGAAGTTTGTCCACAACTACGGTGCAATTGCGGCACCCCTCACTGCGCTCCTCAAGAAGGAAGGGTTCGCGTGGAACCCTGACACAGATACAACATTCGGCGCCGTCAAAAGGGCTGTGACTTCGGCACCAGTACTGGTCTTGCCGGACTTCACCCGGCCCTTCATCGTTGAGTGTGATGCGTCCACACACGGCTTTGGCGCCGTCCTGCTCCAGGAGGGCCACCTGATCGCCCCCCCGGCACCGCTCTCTCGCGGCGTATGAGCGGGAGCTCATCGGTCTCATGCTCGCCGTGCGGCACTGGAGGCCATATCTGTGGGGCCGTCGTTTCGTCGTTAAGACGGACCACCATAGTCTCAAGTTCCTGCTGGACCAGCGCCTCGCCACCATTCCACAGCACCACTAGGTCGGCAAGCTGCTCGGCTTTGACTTCGTCGTCGAGTACAAGTCCGGGGCAACCAACACTGTGGCGGACGCCTTCTCCCATCGCGATGCTGAGGAGGACAGCATGGGCGGCCTCCGCGCAGTCTTGGCCCCGCGCTTCGACTTCATCGGCTATCTTCTTCACGCTCAGGCCGTCGACCCCGCCTTGGTTGCCATCCACGACGACGTACGAGCAGGCACGCGCGCCGCGCCCTCGACGGTGGTCGACGACATGGTGCTGTTCGATGGGCGCCTGTACATACAGCCCATGTCGCCCTTGCTTCTGGAGATCGTCGCGGCGGTCCATGATGATGGCCACGAAGGCGTTCAATGCACCCTGCACCGACTTCGCTGTGACTTTCATTTTCCCAACATGCGTCGTGTTGTGCAGGATTTCGTGCGGGAGTGTGTCACGTGCCAACGCTACAAGTCCGAGCACCTCAACCCGGCAGGCCTTCTCATGCCCCTGCCCATTCCCACCGTCGTCTGGGCGGACATCGGTCTCGACTTCATTGAGGCTCTTCCCTGGGTCAACGACAAGTCAGTCATCCTCTCCGTCGTCGACCTCTTCAGCAAGTACTACCACTTCATCGCCCTCGCCCACCCGTACACCGCCGAGTCCGTGGCTCAAGCATTCTTCGCCGACATCGTACGCCTCCACGGCGTGCCGCAGTCCATGGTCTCCGACCACGACCCGGTGTTCACTTCCACATTTTGGCGCGAGCTCATGCGCCTGATGGGGACCAAGTTGCACATGTCCTCCGCCTTCCACCCACAATCGGACGGCCAGACCAAGGCGGCGAACAGGGTATCGTCATGTACCTGCGCTGCTTCACCGGTGATCGCCCCCGTCAATGGCTCCGCTGGCTGCCATGGGCCGAGTACGTCTACAACACGGCCTACCAGTCGTCCCTTTGGGAGACGCCGTTCCGCGTGGTGTATGGCCGCGACCCACCAACCCTCCGCTCTTACAAACCCGGCGAGACTCGGGTCGCCGCTGTCGCCTGGGACATGGAGGAGCGCGACGACTTCCTCGCCGACGTACGCCATCGCTTGGAGCAAGCCCAGGCGGTCCAGAAGCTGCACTACGACAAGCATCATCGGCAGGTGTCGTACTTCGTCGGGGACTGGGCTCTCCTTCGCCTTCGCTAGAGGGCCGCGTCATCCCTTCCTCGAGCGACTACAGGCAAGCTGAAGGCCCGTTTCCTCAGACCGTACCGCGTCATCGAGATCATCAACGATGTCAGGGTGCGTCTGGAGCTTCCCCCGCAGGCTCGCATCCATGATGTGTTCCACGTGGGCACCCTCAAGAAATTCATCGGAACACCGCCGACGACCCCCCCCGCCCCTGCCAGACATCAAGCATGGCTCGGTCGTCCCTGCACCAGAGCGTGTGACTCAGGCTTGTTTGGCCCGTGGAGTCCGCCAGGTCTTGGTCTACTGGCGCGGCGAGCCGGCGTCATCAGCCACCTGGGAGGACCTCGACGAGTTTCGCACCACGTACCCAGAATTTCAGCTCGAGGACGAGCTGGATCTCGAGAGGGGGGAGAGATGTCATGTGGGGCCGTACGTATGTACATTGCCGGCGAGCCCGAGATATCAGGAGAGCCGCGGCCCGGGCATCCGTGCATGCTTAGTGTTCGAAAAAGAGCAACGCGAGCGCGGCGCTATGGCTTTTATGGGCGACTCGGCGTGGACGGCAACAAGTGCCCGAGCGGCCTCGAAGCGGTGCGGCTCGACGCGGCCTCGAAGCGGTGCGGCTCGACGCGGCCTCGAAGCAGTGCGGCTCGAGACGCGCGGGAGAAAGGCAGGGCCGGCCAAAGTGGTTAGATTTGCTAGGCCTTGATTTTAGGAAAGTTTATTTCTAAATTAGTTTATTTCCAAATGGTTGTTGCCAAGTTTGTTAAGCTACCGACCTATTTATCCTGTAACCGTGAGCCAGTTGAGATCAAGGAATGAATTATCTCTAAACCTCTCTCTTCCTCCTGTTCAACCAAGCCTACGGCGGAGGGGTAAACCTCGCCAGAGAAGACGGATCGCGACTACGAGCTACGTAGTCGGGGTCATGCTATCCTAGGGTTTGAGGCCCTTGACACACACCCCCAATTGGACTCAAGTTGTGCAGGCTTCTCGCGTCATGACCAAGCATGGCCATCATGTTAAGTTTGTCCCAGAACTCCTTGCTAAGCATGTAACCGCTGATGATGTGCTCTGGAGTCTCGTCCTCTGCATGACAAACCTCACATAGACCGCTCTGGACAACGTGCTTCTTCAACAGAACCGTGCGGCACTTAATCTTCCGCTGCACCAACAGCCACATAAACATTTGCACCCTTGGGGTGCGAAGTTCTGCCAGACGAAGGCTGCCCTCTCATCTTTTGGTTGTCCCTGTGCCTTCAGCAAACTGTAAATTGCCCCACTGTCCGACCCATTTCTGGCGTTGCGGAACGGTAAAGCGCGGCGATCAGGTGTTTGTCTCAGTTCAGTGTCAGCAACCATCACCTGAACTTGGTTTAGTTCATGTACAGCTCTTGGGGATAGCCTGGGCACTAGAGTCTACGCCAGGCCCGTTGACATCATCTCACTCACTGAAATGTCCTTGCTTGTGCAATGGCTGTACAGGGTCGGGAAGGAGTCTGCAAGTGCTTCATCACCAACCCACACATCCATCCAGAAGGAGCAGGACCTCCCATCGCCGAGTAGAACCGTGGTGATTGCTTGATAGAGGGGAAGTAGGGTGCGCAGCACCTCCCAGTGCTCCCCGTGGATGTCTCCCTTGGGAGTGGCGACTGAGGCTCGACCATGCACCCACTGCGCCCAAGCCGAGGACTCCGGGCAGTGTAGTCGGTGAAGAAGTTTGAGCAGCAAGCAAATGTTCTGGGTGCCCAAATCCTTGACGCCGAGATCACCAAGGTCCTTTGGAGCGCACACTGTCGGCCAGGCAACCAGGCAGCTAGCAGGTGAAGACTTTCCCGACTTGTCCGCAGACCACAAGAAGGCCCTTCGCTTCTTATCCATGATTTCAATGACTGACGGCGACAGCTGAAGCGAGCTCATAAAGTATACCGGTTGGCTGTCCAGCACAAAGTTAACAAGGACTGTTCTTCCCATTGGGTTAAGAAGCTGCGCTTGCCATGAACTGAGATATCCATAAGTCTTTTGGATGTATGGTGTATATGTTGACAGCGGCAGCTTGTGAACCGACAAAGGTAGGCCGAGGTACGGCTGAGGGAAACCTTCCCTTCTACAGCCCACCGCTTGAACACATTGGTTGATCTGTTGCTCATCCATGTGAATAGGCACCAATGTGCTCTTGTCGAAGTTGATATGCAGGCCTGACAGAGAGGCAAACTGATTAAGGATTCCTTTGAGGCTGGTAACCGCCTCCACTTCCCCTTTGAGCATGATGAGCGTATCAACGGCGTATTGCAGCACCGCACACGGCAGTCCAGCCTCTGTCGGGTGGTGAGTGTTGGCACACGCCCTAATCATGCGTTGCAGCGTCTCGGCAACAAGGAGGAAGAGATAAGAGGATATGGGGTCCCCCTGCCGAAGTCCTCGCTTGCAAACAATCCATGGTCCCGTACAACCGTTGACAAGCACAGCTGACCTGGAGGAGCCGAGAATGTCATGCATCCAATGAATCCATACCTCGCTGAAGTTTCTCGCCCGCAGTACCCTGAAAAGGCTATCCCAATTCACTGTGTCGACATGATCGACGACTTCTTTCTCTTGTGGCAAACTTGGATTAGCTCATGAGCATAAATGAATGTGTCTGCGATCGATCGACCCCTTATGAACCCGGTCTGATTTATGTCAATTAGTCTGGGGATCTCTTCTTGGAGTCTTGTGGTAAGAATCTTTGATATAATCTTGATGCTGCAGGTCTGTAAACATATCGGTCTGAAGGCATCGACATCAACAACACCTGGCTTCTTTGGTATGAGCACCATGTATGAGCGATTGATGCAATCAAGCTGCGCCTCTCCCTGTTGGAAAGCTTCCAGGAAACCCATGACCTGCTCCCTAATCCCTGTCCAAGCCACCTTGTAGAACGCCGGGCCAAGGCCATCCGGTCCTGGCGCACTGTTTCTGTTCATGGACTCCACAGCAAGTTTCGCCTCAGCTTCATAGAAGGCAGAAGTGAGGTTAGCGCTGGGGTGAGGGCCGTCCAAGTAGAGGTTGTCCAAGTCATATGCCGTTGAGGAGCCGGGTACTCCCACAATGGATCTGAAGTATCAAGTCAGAGCAGCAGTCTTCCCATCGTGGTTTACAATCTCAACCCCTTGAACGCACACCATTCTGATGAAGTTGTGGCGCAGCCGCTGGGTGGCTTGCGCGTGGTGAAAAGCAGTGTTGGCATCGCCTTCTCGGATGGCCCTGTTCTTGCTGCACTGCTTCCAGTAAGTGGCTCTTGCTTTAATGGCCTGCTCGAGTTCCTGTTTGACGAACCTCCGGACCTGACATTCATCCCGGGACAGAGAACGTAGTTCTTCGAAGAAATCAAGTAACTGAATGATGAATTTGCAGTTTTGAATTATTTTGGCGGTGCCCTGTTACACCTAGACCAAACCTTTGCCGCCGTCCGTGTCGATTTGATGCATGCAGCGAGCTACAACACCTCGTTCGGCTGGGACGAAGCCTGCTGCCAAGCTAAGAGAAGGGAGGAAGTTGCGGTTTTGAAGCCAGTTATTTTCAAAATGGAAGAAGTCAACTTTAGGGAGGGAGGTGGACAGAGAGAGGAGGAGAGGCGTATGGTCAGAGGTAGGACAATGGAGGGAAGAGAGGGAGCACAACAGGAAGGCAAGGTTGAGAGCATTATCGGTGAAGACACGATCAAGCCTAGCCAGGATTGGATTCGGCTGCATGTTGGACCATGTGTACAGCCGATCGGAGAGCTCAATCTCAGAGATGCTGAGAGTACAAATAGTATCGTTGAAAGCAGCAGTTAAGGCATGATTGATCTGGCAGTTGTTCTTGTCCGTCGCGTGGCGAACAAGGTTGAAATCGCCCAGCAAGATCCAAGGGCTAGAGATCAGGGGAGGCATCCCCGATAGCTGCTGAAGGAAGGGGAGGGAAAGCTGATGGGCGGAGGGCCCATAGACATTTGTAATTGTAAAATCTAAATTGGAGGCGTTGCAGGAGAACACAACCGTTAGAGACTAGGGTTTAGCAAAAGAGTTGAGAAGGGAGAACAACGCTGGATCCTAGGCGGTAAGGATCCCACCCCGAGAGCCATCAGCCGGGGCAAAGACGAACGAGGATGCCATGTTGGTCGACAGGAAGGATTTAGCTATGAAAAAATTGATTTCCGAAAGTTTGGTTTCTTGAATGCAGATGATAGATGGTTTAACATCATAGAAAGCATTGCGCACAATTATACACTTGTCCGAGTCGCCTAAACCGCATACATTCCATGAAACGAAATAGAAGGAACGATTGTTCAAATTCATGTTACACCAGGACAGCACCGAACACAACCGAAACCAAACTGAAAAACACCAGGGACAATCGGGACACCGATGCCCAAAACAAGTTGAATGATAAAAACTACGGTAAGGGCGCTACCATTTTTAGGACCCCAGCGGCCGTTAGGGTGGAAGCGCCAGCCACCAAAGACAATCGTGGGCCCACCGATCATTCAGCAACGTCAGTCACCGAGTCCACGACGTTGACGCTCTTGCAGCCGAGGTGAGCGGCGGTCACCATCTTGCGTAGGTCACCAACCCCAATCGGCAGCCTGTTACAAGTGAGGATCTTCTTCTTGGTGATGAAACTCCTAAGACTAGCCGAGCAGCCGGACAGCGAGTTGAGCAGAGCTTTGCGTTGAACGGCTTGAGACTCCATGTGCACATAGCCGGCCGGCGCCTTGGCCGCAAGACGGGTGCTGGAGCGCTGAGGGGCAACAGACACCCGCGGCCGAACACGAAGGCGTCGACGTGGAGCAGTCGGGGCCGCCACCGGAGCAGCCGGAGGAACAGCAGCACGAGCGCGAACGTGAGAGCGACGGTAGGTGATGACAAGTGGGCTCGCCCGCACACTCGTCGAGGGGACTATGGGTGGTGGGCTTGCCCGCCCACCCGGCGAGGGGACCCTGGAGGGGGGGCAGCAGTACTGTTGGGCGTGCACACTACCAGGGGCCCCGAGTCGGAGCCTGGCGAGGTGTTGATGGTGGCGGTGGAGGAGTCGACGTCGCGCGCCGAAGAGGACGGAGGCGAGGACAGCGCCCTCGCTAGGGCCATGGCCAGGCCGAGAACCTGGGCCGTGGGCAGGGCGGGAGGATCGTGCAACAACTGATTGGCCGGCGCCCGGTCGTGCGGCGCCTGGTTCTGCGTGGGCGCATACATGTCGTGGAGGTGGTGCGGCTGAGGACGACGTTGTTGCTCCAGGCGAAAGGGACTCTGCGGCCCCAGGCTTGGGCCACGTCGAGGTGGAGATGGCGGGCCGAAGAAAGGTGCCAGGTTTCCTCAGCTGTCCTACTGGAACTGCCTGGGCCAAACCCGGATCGGCAGGATTTTGGCCACCGCACCAGCCCGGCCAACATCTAGCTTGGACGAGATCCGCAGCTTGAACGGTATCTCTAGCCTGTCGTTCACCTCCAGCAGAAGACGTAGAGGCGCGAAGTTGTTGCCGGTGAGGCTGGCCGGGTCGATCTCGGCAACCTCGCAAAAACCCGTGAAGCACTCCTTGATCTTGTCTTCGTACCAGTGCTCATTAGGGAAATCTACAATGGCGATGAATGCAAGCCAAGTGGGGATACGGTAAAATCTGTTGTTTGTCTCCTCAGGCTTCTCGAGGAAAAAGACATGGCCGTCCCAGTCAATGAGGCTATGGGGTCACAGTGAGTCCTGGTCTGCCATGTTGTCGCACCGAAGGAGCATGGCTCCTCTGGAAGAGGGGAGGAGGTCGACCGGTAGCAGAGGTGCCACTGATTGGAGCCCCCCCGGAGGAAAGCGCTCACCTCAGCGTCCGGAACAGGCGGCTCGATGTAGGCAAAGAGCAGGCGCTCCGTGAGCTCGGCGCGGCCAGGGGAGACCCAGGCGTCCACAGAGCGGGCGCGGCCCTCCTGCCACGCGATGCTGTCGCTGCGGCTGCCGTCACTCTCGTACTCATCACTCGAGCTGCGGAAGACGTCGATGCCGACATCCCACCCCCCGCCTAGGAAGCGCGGAGACGAGCCACTGTCATCACTCGGCGGGGCAGGAGGGAGACCGTAGTGCGGAGGTTGCGGCAACAGCGGAGGAGGGGACAGCGGGAGGGACCGACACCCCTGGTCGGAAGATCCAGAAGAGGCGAAGGACGGAGCCTCGTCAGTCGGCCCATCACCACTGCCAGGCACGAAGTGGTCCAGGAAGCGGGGCGCAGGCGGCTCCAAGTAGAGCAGTAGCAGGGGCCGCAGGGACTGAGAGCTGAGGATGTCAACAGTGGTGGCCGCAGCCTCTGGGGGACCCAAAGAGTAGGAGGCGACCAGGAAGGCCGGGTCGTAAGCAGCGGTGGTAGGGAAGGAGAAGTCGACCAGAGGGGGAGGCGAGGTCGACAGCGGAGGTGGAGATGGAGGCGGTGAGAGGGGTCGGGGGCGGTGAGGGAGGCGGGGGCGGCAAGGGCAGTGAGAGCGGCGGCGGGGCCGGGGCCGCAACTCGGGAGCTACAGGTAGGGCCAGGACGGCGGCACTGGCCAAAGAGCAGGTGACGGAACATCTTGCACACAGGGCTACGGTGGCCGGAGTGCAGGCAGATCTGGCAGCGAACGGATCGCGACAGTCTTTCACTAGGTGGTCAGTGGATAGGCAGCGAAAGCAGGCCTTTGGATCAATGACCGGTTTCAGGTTTTTTTTAATCAGAGGCTAGGGAGAGGGCGGAGTAAGAGACGCTTGGAGATAGGAGCGCTCTGGTGGTTGGGAATTGAAGTTCCCTGGCTTTGACAAGATGCGCATTACTTTCTTAGGCTGGGAGACAAGACGGCTCGCCACTTCCCCCGTAGGCGAAAAACGAGGCGCGTAGAGAACGGCAGAGGCGGTACATTCAAAAGATTTGTGGGCACAATTCCAAGCGAATCCCCCGAGGGGAGCAAAAGCCGAGTAGGGCGCAGCGGCAAGGTCAACCGCAGTCATTTTGGTGGTTGGGGCCACAGGGGGAGCAGCATTGACTGCACTCGTCACACAGGGGCGAAACGGAGGAAGGCATCTGGCGGCCGCCCTCGCCGCCGCAAGGGACGGGTGAAGGAAAAGCTCGACGTCATTGAGACACAACACGCCACGAATCGCAAGGACGTTCGTGATGTTCTGGCTAGACACCATGAACTTGAACACAACCTCACCGACGCGGAAGATTCTAAGGCGACCCGGACAAGGGAGCAACAAGCGGTGCATAGCATTCAAGACAAAAAAACATTGAAACGGGGGTCACGGAAGGGAGGAGTTACCCAAACCGGAGCAGGGGCCGCGGAGGGAGCGAGGAGGTTAGGCGCCATCGTGTCGTGATACTCGATGAGCAGCTGACTTAGCAGGTCTTCGGCAGGCGAGGCAGCAAGCACCGTGCAAGGTCGGCGCAGACGAGCAGCGCGGCCGGTGGCATCTTGACGACGGGACGACAGCTTGGGCTTGTCACGGGTGGGAGGGGGGCACCAGGAGGTGGAGGTGGAGGTGGAGGTGGTGGCGGTGGGGGCGGAGGGGGAGGAGGTGCGGGTGACGGTGGGGGGTGGGGTTGGAGGTGCCGGGGGTGGATGGGGCGGAGGTGGAGCCTCGCCGTCGCCCTCGCTGTCGCCCGCAGGGGTGCTCTCGGGCCTTACCATCTCTCCTCCAGCCCTCCACACTTCTATCTTGTCGAGGTGACTCAGCATGTGGTCTTGTTCCTGTCAGATTACTTTTCCAACAAACAAAGTTCCGGGAGCTTTGTTCCACAGTTTAGTTTCCGTTAAAAAAAGAATTGCATATTTCACCTTCTCTCCACCATTAAGTTAAGTTAATTAGCTATATAACCATCAACGATGACTACCCTCAGCTATCGCCACTACACACTAAAGCACTCGAAATGGCAATGTACATGTGTTCCTTGAGTTCACTGCTGCTGCTGGTGGTAGTGGTAGCCTTCTTCGTGTCACTGTCACTTGAGTTTGCCTTGCAAGCCGGCGGTGTAGCAGGAGCCACCGATGACAAGGCCGCACTGCTGGCCTTCAAGGCTGCGGTAATCAGCGGAGGCTACGACGACCCGCTTGCTTCGTGGAGCGACAGCAAAAGCAGCACCGCCGGTGGGTTTTGCAGCTGGGAGGGGGTGACATGCTAAGGAGGCAACAAGCACCGGCGACCGCGAGTTGTGGCGCTGAGCCTGCACTCGCGCGGGCTTGTCGGCTACCTCTCGCCGACGATCGGCAATCTGTCTTCCCTTAGGGTCCTGTACCTAAGCTCCAATGCGTTCAGCGGGGCCATCCCCGCTACTCTCGGCCGTTTGCACCACCTCTGGACCCTCAAAATGTGGAATAACACCCTCACCGGTGACCTCCCTGCAAACTTGACATCCTGCACCAGACTCAGGACCATTGAGTTCAGTGTCGATCAGCTCTAGGGTCGCCTGCCCCACGATCTTGGTGCCAAGCTCACGCTCTTGCAGGGCTCAATCTGCGGGAAAACAACCTCACAGGGGCCATACCGGCGTCGCTCTCCAACTTGTCATCCCTGAGTTGCTAGGCGCTGGACGTCTCGTACAATTATCTCAATGGCGAGATCCCTCCAGGCCTTGGCAGCATCCAGGGCCTCCAGGTCCTGTACCTCGAGTTTAACCGTCTCGTCGGTGAGCCACCCTGCTCCTTTTTTCAACCTATCTTCACTGATCATGTTGCAGCTCAAAGGGAACATGCTGCATGGAAACATCCCTGCTGATATTGGCAGCAGTTTTCTTAGCATAAGGTTTCTTTCCTTTTATCATAATCAGTTCACTGGATCCATCCCTACTTTGCTCTCAAACCTCACTGCACTTGTAAACCTTGAATTGGACTATAATAGGCTAAGTGGGCATGTGCCTCGCACTTTGGGGCAGTTGCGAACTCTACAAATCCTGTACTTGGGCAGAAACATGCTTTAAGCGAATGACAGAGAGGGGTGGGAATTCGTCACTTTTGTCAAATTGCACCCAACTCCAAAAGCTTGATATTGGTGGCAACACCTTCACGGGTCAGCTACCAACTTCAGTAGCAAATCTCTCAACTACAGTAAATTATTTTTGGTTAGACTATATTAGGGTATCAGGGAGCATCCCATCTGACATTGGAAATCTCATAAACCTGGAATTACTCAGCGTGGCAAATACATGCATATCTGGAGTAGTTCCTGAAAGCATTGACAAGCTAGGGAACTTGGTTGTGCTAGAGATGTATGATACTCAACTGTCAGGTGTCATACCTTCATCTTTGCGAAATATCTCGCAGCTGTCGGAATTATATGCATCCAATGCCAAACTGGAGGGTTCAATTCCAGCAAGCTTAGGGAAGCTGAGGAATTTGATGGTCCTTGATCTGTCAATGAACCGCCTAAACGGTTCAATTCCCAAAGATATTTTCAAACTACCAGTACTTTTTAATTGCAACTTATCATATAATTTGCTATCGGGATCCCGTCCTTCTGAGGTTGGTAGCTTGGGGAACCTTAATGTCCTAGTTCTGTCTGGAAACCAATTATCTGGTGAGATACCAGATAGTATTGGGAGCTGCACTGTGTTGGAAACACTATTGTTGGACGGCAACTCGTTTCAGGGTACTATCCTGTAGGGTTATGAGGGTGTCCGGCAACAAATCTCATCTACTACCGCCGCACGTCACATGTGCATGGCACTTGACCTAGGATTCAATTCGATCAATCTGATTGATCTCAAACTCGCCATGACTGGTTTTACATGTATCACTTAACTTGGATGGCAGAATTCCGACCGTTACGAGTAGATCGTTACAATACCTACGTGATAAGACGATGAACCAAGATCAGAGACTTATCTACAACGACGCATATCACCATATGCCCACAGACGGAGCTATAACAAAGCAACTACGGCTTCGATACCACTGTAGAGTTATGAGGGTGCTATGCTAGCCAGAAAACAAAACTTTTCTACCTCATAAACCAGGATCTACTGCCAGATATAGGTCACGGGATTACCACTGGACGCGCAGGTCCGCGAGGAGCAAAGGCGTGAGCGTGATGTGGGCGACGACGGCTGAATAGATCAACCTCACACTTTGCCTCGCCCTTACCCCTACTTATATAGGCGTCTCTATGCGACCCCGACTTGGAGGCCCATCAGAAACCCTAAGCCATGTCTAATCCGGATCTAACCCGAACTAGGCTTTCAGCCCTTAAGCGTGCGACCCTATGGGTTCACGCACACATAGATATGGGCCGAGTACTCCTACTAGCCCAATAGTTGACAGTGGCCTCTAGCAAGGCGTGACAACTCCTATGCATATATAAAGATCATATCAGACGAATCTCTACGACCACATACAAGTTATTCCCTTTACCACTCGATATATGGTTCAACTCGTGGGTTAACACTTAACTCAAGCACGGCCATGCATTTGTTAATCTAATCACTTGAGTGATCCAGTGATATCTCTCTCACGCAGAGAGGGGCAAATTCCGTCTTGACTGTCTATGTCTCACAGCAAGCTTCCCGATCACCCGAAGACCACCTTTATAACCACCCAGTTACGGAGCAGCGTTTGACAGTCCCTAAGTAGTCCGTTTCACATCTTGAGTACATACGATAATCTCAGATCTAAGGACATAACGTACATGACGTGAATAGAGACTTTCTCATGTTGGGTCAGTCCAGCTTACATGTCTTACATGTGCCCACACTATTATTTCGACATCTCCATGTCCATGACTTGTGAAACATAGTCATCAACTCATATATGTGCTGGTCTAATATTCAAGTGTGTTCTCACAAGAACGCCGACCAGGGACAACTTTAGAATAAACATTCAAATAAAGAGTTCCACAAACAATTCACATAATTTTCAATCAACACAAGTTGTCTATAATGAATATTCAATGAGCACTTAATGCATGTCATAGATATAAATATAATATCATCGTCTCTATGTTTACCTCTAGGGTATATTCCCAACAATCCCTAAGTCAAGCAAAATAAAGGGTCTGGTGTCACTTCATTTGTCCACGAATAAGTTGTCTGGTACCATTCCCAGTGGCATTGGTAGTATCCGCAACTTGCAATATTTGTATATAGCACACAACAACCTGTCCGGAACTATTCCTGTAACTCTGCAGAACTTGACATCACTAGACAAATTGGATCTATCCTTCAACAATCTGCAAGGGGAAGTACCAAAATATGGCATTTTCAGAAACTTGGATGAGTCTTCAATCACCGGAAATAATGAACTCTGGGTGGAATACCTCAGCTTCATTTAGCTCCATGCCACAATAATTCTGTGAAATAGAGCAGAAAAGTACAACTGAGGTGTATTGCAATAGTCCTGGGAATAGCAAGTGCTCTCTTCTTCTTAGTTTAGCCATTACACTTATTCTGTTTGCAAGAAAGCATAAGATGCAGACTGACATTAGCTGAGAAACAGTATGGAAGAGTTTCTTATGATGCATTATCAAAAGGGACGAATAGGTTTTCTGAAGCCAATTTGCTTGGTAAAGGAAGCTTCGGGGCAGTCTATAAATGCACTTTTGAAGACGAAAGAACTATTGTAGCGGTGAAGGTTTTTAACCCTGAACAACATGGATCTACTAGAAGTTTAATGGCTGAATGTGAGGCACTGAGAAGGGTACGCCACCGATGTCTCATAAGGATCATCACATGTTGCTCAAGCATCAATCACCAAGGTCAAGATTTCAAGGCATTGGTTTTTGAGTTCATGCCCAAGCGTAGCTTAAATGATTGGCTTCATCCAAAGTTGGACATGTCTGCTCTAAGCAGTACTCTCAACCTAGCCCAAAGGCTAGATAATGCTGTTGATGTTATGGATGCTTTGGATTATCTTCATAATCAGTGTGGTCCGTCAATCATTCATTGTGATATTAAGCCAAGCAACATCCTTCTTGCAGAAGACATGAGTGCCCGAGTTGGAGACTTTGGCATATCAAGAATCCTTACTGAATGCGCAAGTAAAACCAACCAAAATTCCAACAGCATCATTGGAATAATAGGTTCTGTTGGTTATGTTGCTCCAGGTAATTGGAAATATTTTATTTTGGGTTTTATTAATTATTATGACCAAATTCTGGTAAATAATTTATTCTACAATCAGAGTATGGTGAAGGTTCTTCTGTTTCAACTCTTGGAGATGTGTATGGTCTCGGCATTCTGCTGCTCGAGATGTTCACTGGAAAGAGCCCAACTGATGATATGTTCAAAGGTTCATTGGATCTACACAAGTTTTGGGATCCCACCTCCAAGAGCTGGAACACTGGACTTGAGATAGTCCAGAACGAGGACTGGATAGCGGGCATTGTCAATGACGCCGCTGAGCCACTTCGCCCATCCTTGCTGAAAGCCTCAGAACGGACCGAGAGCTGAAGAAACCCAGACGACATAACCGCCGTTCTCTAAAAACAACGTGCCCATCTCAGCAGTGATCAGAACTTCTGGAACGCTCCATATGAGCGCGAACAGAAGGAAGCCTGCGATTGGTAGTAGTGGCCCGGCAGCCCTGACACTGTCCTCGATCCCAAAGGGAGCCCCTGAAACTTCGTAGAATGTGAGGAATACGAGGGGGGCCATGGAAAGCTTGGGAATGCCGCCGTGCCTTACTCCCTTGGACTCTTTGCCCTCACTAACGCTGCTCTAGTTGACACCAACATGATCGCCCATTGGAAGACAGGCTGAATTTGCTCGTTTTCCTCAGTTTCTGCAGTTGGAAAGCCAAATAATCAGCAATAGCCATGCATATGGTTGTTGCTTGTTTCATCATAGAAGATGAATATGACAAACATAAGTAAATCATCACTACTGGCACACGAACTCCATATTCAAAGAAAATATACCGTGGTTTGGTAAACAGCAGTATGAAAAGTGCAGCCATAAAAGGGACAAGCAAAATGTTGGGACAATGATGCCAGGAGAACTGAAACGATAACAATAATAGGTACTACCTCGATTGAGATTGTACATTACGTCAGTTATTAGTAACACCAATTTGTACATTACGTCAGTTATTAGTAACACCAATGGAACCAAGAATTTATACATCATCGATATACTGCATTCCTTGAACTACTAGTAGTAGCAATGAAGTAACCTCTGCATGAAAACAGAGGATTCATTGTGCGTACGGCGTACCAGTGGCAATAAACTGTTGCGGTATAAGAGGCGACACTCACTGCTCACTCCACCGTGACAAGGCTTGCGGAACTGAAAGGATGCGATCATGCGAACCAGCAGCAAGGTTGACCATACTTAGAGCAGAAGGATTTACTGGACTGGGGTGGAAACCGGAAACCGGAGACTCGGAGTGGCTCTCCCTCCCGCCGACGGCGTGATCGCGAATCCGCGTTCCTCGTCGCCGGACGCTGAGAACTGGGGCTGAAGAAGCAGTGGTGGAGAGGACAGAGGAGGTCTGATAGTGGTACCTGACGGCTGCCGACGCTGCCGTCATGAGAACCGTGAATTATGGAATAAAACTACTAATTATTTACTTATTTTATTCATAATGGTACAAAGGCAGCGCCGTCGCCGTCTGACTTGGGATGCTGACAAAGGAAGCAGCGAGCATGTACGTGAGCGTCATGAACGCGTGTACCGTCAACTCCAGCTGCGAGCATCGATGAAAATGTTACCAATATTTTTTGACCGTATTCGACACCGAATTCGTTTAGAGTGGTTTTAATCCGTTCATATGGTATTCGAATATTGAAATCACATATTTATAATATCGACGTCCAACCGTATCCTATCCGTCTTGGTCGACACTATTCGTTTTCGAATCCGAATCCGAATAAAAATATAAAAATAAATGTGGTATTGACGATATCCGTTCGTATCCGATCTGGTTTTCGCTGGGAGCTACGAGTACTAGCAGTGTTGGCTGCATATATCGTCAGCATATATTGCTGCTGTGGTATGTGGAATCGAATCTTGGAACAATGGCAACCGAACATGCCCGTAGGATTGTACTTGTAGGAATACTATGGAAGAGAAGCAATCAAAATAAAATGGTGACGATTGTCCACAGCAACTTTCCAGTCCCCAATACTCATTTTTTTCATTCTCTGTTTATGATTGGTTGCTGTTTATAGTGAATCGTTGTGTCTGTAATTCTCTAGGGACGGCGGCATCAATCAGCTGCCTTGCCGCTAAAGTCGGGGTTCCAAAATTTCCTCGATCAACAAACTTTGAGGAGGCCGGGAGCAGCACGGTGGGCGCACACGCGGTGAGGCTGGGAGGCATCACTTGAAAACAGAAGGGAGTCGTCAATTCCGGATCAAACAACAGAATCCGGTTGTTTTGAACCTCTAAATCAACAGAATGATGGATAGCGTTGCTATATGGGAAACAGAGGAAGAAGACCTTGGTGTTCAGTACTAGAATGTTCAATCTTTTCATGTAATACCCATTAGAGCGTGAGTGTGGCCGGTAACGGCATCCTGTATATTACTATTTCTTCCTTCTAGTACAATGACATGCACACATATGTGTATTCGAGAAAAGAAATACCGAAAAATGTAGATAAGAGGTATTCGGAACGTACGAATTCAGAACGATAGAAGCAAATAAATTGTAGATATAATAATAAAACAACCTTTAGTACTTAATCAGTGCAAGTTGCAGAGTAGCAGAGATTGGACAGTGACATGCACAAGGTAGCTCAATGTCTAAAGCAGTGCCTTTGTCTCGTACTCCGTGAAGAAAGAGCAAACCTCAACTCATATTGGATTTTTGTTTTCCTTTGAAATGAGAAGCCTGCAACAGTGTTCCATAGTTGTTGCTATGACCCCTCAAGTTGTGAGTTGTTTTGTCTATAATTCCATAGGGATGACGGCATCAATCAGATGGCATACCTGTGGCCTGCGGGGGAGAGTATCTGGGTTTTTTTAGAAAAAAAACGAGTATCTGGGTTAGTATAATATACTATCCTATATATGTGCTCTGTAGAAAAACTACTGCAGGCCAAGGTCTTCCGCCAGAAGAAATAGGTTCAGTAGCTTTGTTTTCTTGAAATCTTAGCAAGAATCATATCAACAAGCATTGAATTGATGCAAATCTGTGGTGAAGAGGCATCTGCCAATGTCATATGGTTAGTTATTTTGCCCTTCTTCATAATCATATTTCAAGCCCTTGTTGCACTGTTTGTTGAAATATAGAAAACGACTTCTATATTGTGCTTTATTAGTTATTTATACCCATTCATAATCTACTAAAGGCAGCTCCGTCGCCGTCTGACTTGGGATGCTGACGAGGGAAGCAGAGCATGTCCGTGTGCGTCATCCAGCTATGAGTACATTAGTACTGGCAGCCGCTGCATACATCAGCGATTGCTGTCGTACAATCGCGCGCATCTTGCAACGATGACAACCGCACATGGCCCAAGCCATCAAAATAAAAGGGAGCTGCTGGCGCTCGGACGTCCTATACATAGGACATCTGGCTCACCTGCATAGGACGTCCGGCCCACCTCCCGTGTAGGTCTGACGTCGTGCGTGTAGCCCATCCTTCCCCGGAATTTTTTTTATTAATAAACTTATTTTTAAAAAAAATTACAAAATTAGTCTCCGTTTTTAAAAAATTACAGGAATAGGCCACCAGTCCCCGTTGGAAGGGCGAAGATGGGCCTTGTCGCCCGACTGGCGGGCTACCTGGGCCATGTCGCCCAACCAACAGGCGACGTGGCCGTGCACGTGGCATGGCGGGCCCATGTCGCCCCGCCGATGGGCGACGTGGCCCATGTCGCCCGACCAGTGGGCGACTTGACCGTGCACGTGGTATGGCGGGCCCCACGTCGCCCGGCCGATGGGCGACGTGGCCCACGTCGCCCGGCCAGTGGGCAACTTGGCCCGTGTCGCCCGAACACGGGGCGACGTGGCGCGGATATATATAACGCGGCCGGCCGCTGCCGGCTCGCGCGGAAGGGGAGAAGAGAACAGAAGGAGGGGAGGGGAGAAGAGAAGAGAAGAGAAGAGAAGAGAAGAGGAGGAAGAAGGAGAAGAGAGGAAGAGAAAAATTTTTGGTAAGTAAAAAAATAATTTTATATATAATTATTTAATGTGTGTTATATTAATTGTTAGATAATGTAATGAGCAGTTGAGCGATTAATATTATATTTCGGTAGTATTACTTATATTTTTATTTTATATATATTGTTAAATTAAATTGTTATAGTTGAAATTTCGGTAGTATTTCGGCAGTTGTTTCGGTAGTATTTCGGCAGTTGAGCGATTAATAGTATATTTCGGTAATTATATTTTAGTAGTATTTTATATATTCTTATATTCTTATTACTTATATTGTTATTAGTAATATATTACTGAAAAGGTATTTTAGTTGAAATTTTTAGATTACACAGATGTCGGAGAAGTTAGGATTTCAAATTTATTATGGAGAAGGAGAAATTATTCAAGGTGTACACGGGGTTGATCTGTCAGGATTTGCCTCAATAAGTAGATGGGTGTCTAGGGCAAATGAGAGAACAATTAGTGGTGTGCAGAATTGGTTGATGCGAATATTTGGGCTTGACAGCAACTAACATGACGTTAAGGTTATGGGTATCGTTAGTCGTGCTCGGGAGGGCACTTTTTGAGAGTTAGTACCGCTTAATGCAACATCAACATGGAGAAAATACGTCAACAAAGCTGTAGAACGTGGGTGGCCTCTAGTCCTTCTTGCTCAGGCATATACGAAGGAGGTTCATGAGGTACACGGTGTAGAAGAAGGAGGTCCGAGCCATGACAATCACAATGATAATGAGGAAGATAATGAAGAGGGTGATCATCGCCTGTCATCTATGGTACCGACGGGTGAAGCGGACGAAGGAGAGCGCATAGAGCATATAGTTGAAGAGATGGCGATGGAAGATATGGAAAATGAGAATATATCTGAAACTGAGTCATCTGAAGATGAGAATAAAATTCCTGTCCCACTGGAGTGGAAGAGTAACAGTTCGAAGAATTTGATGATCAACGAAGGAAATTCTATGCCGTGGGAATATCATGAGAATGAACTAGTAGAGGGAGCTATGTACAAAGGCAAAGATGAAGTGATGAGTGCCGTGAAGTACTGGTCTCTGTCAATGAAGCGGTCTTTTGTAGTTGTTAAGTCCAACAAAAAAGTATATGATGTTAAATGTGTGTTTTCGGACTGTCCATTTAGGGTACATGCTTATGAGCAAAAATGGAGTACAATTTGGAAGTGCTCTA
Organism: Bothriochloa decipiens; assembly: GCA_023333625.1. NCBI lineage: Eukaryota > Viridiplantae > Streptophyta > Magnoliopsida > Poales > Poaceae > Bothriochloa > Bothriochloa decipiens. The sequence goes on along the minus strand of CM041635.1, from coordinate 32,028,748 downwards.
TAGTAACAGAACATACATGTGAGTTATAAGAATTAGAGAAGTCCAATACTGCTCTTACATCGAGCTTCATTGCAGAGTACATGTATAATCGAATTGTTGATAATTTAAGGTATGAGCCGAAATCTATAGTGACTACTATAGAGGAAGATTTTAAATACACCATCAGCTATTCGAAGGCGTGGCGAGCGAAACAGAAGGTCATTGAGAAGAGATTCGGTTCGTACGAAGCATCTTATGAGAACCTACCAAGATTGTTAGAAACCATCAGACAAAGAAATATTGGTACACATTATGATATCATGGATGTGTCTGATCCAAAAGAGGCCGGAAAGTTAATACTTCGTCGAGCCTTTTTTGCACTAGGTCAATGTATAATGGCATTTCGTCATTGCAGACCTGTTTTATGCATGGATGGTACATTTCTGTCGATACCCTGGAAACGGGTATCCCAGACCCCTTGCTTAACAAACTAAAACCCCGCAAAATCAGCATCTTGACCCCTCCGATAACCTCCCGCGTTAACGTACGAAGGCCCATAGGCTGAGACGTATCGGACTGGCCCGCGAACGAACAACGACGGCCCAAAACCAAAGCCTGTTCAAGAGGCTAACGAACGGACTAGTACTGTATAACCGAGAGGTTACCGAACGGACCAGTACTGTCCACCCGAGAGGATACCGAACGGACAAGTACTGTATACGCGAGGGTACAATTCGAGCGACCCCTCGAGGACGGAACTTCATCCTCCGAACGAGCCTGCCCTCGAGGACGAAACTTCATCCTCCGAACGAGCCTGCCCTCGAGGACGTAACTTCGCCCAGCGAACGAGCCTCCCCTCGAGGACGGAACTTCGCCCGGGCGAATGGGCGGCCCTCGAGGACAGTGCACCCCTCGGCCACCAACTCCCCCGTACGGATCCGAGCGCATTTAATGCGATCTATCTACCCCCGCCTAACCGCATGGCCACAGTTACGGTAACAGTTACAGGCGTGGCGGTCAGATCTACTTTTACCGCCCATGCCCCGGAATCCCGCAAGTCATATTACGCTGTTGCGCCATACCGAGCGCTGTGCCACGACCCGCACCGCCTTGAGACATATAAACTAACATGTTTTCCGTGTTTTCCGGGATCCGCTCTTATCCAGCGAAGCTCGACCTCCTCGGCACGACCCCCTCGGCTCTGGCCAGGACCCTCGACCGTCGCCCCTCGACTTCATCGAGTGAACCCTCGAGCTGAACTTCAACAACTCCCGATGCGACGGCTGCAGGGCCTCCCATACCGACGTACATCATTACGGCGGCACCGACATGATCGGCCTCAACGTCGTACGTCATCAGCGTCATGCGAACTCAAAATACATGTACACCTGTGCCCCTCCTTCGTCTATAAAAGGAGGCGCCAGGGCGTTAGAGAGGGGGACCGGACCCAAATCGAGAGGGTCAAGAGCATAGAAACATTAAGGCCCTAGATCACAGAGCGACACCGTGAGCCTGTGCAAGGTCGAGAGCGAGGTGTCCGAACGCCCCAACTCCACCTTTCACTCCTCACACCAGCTTGTATTTTCCCCTGTACTAGCACTTCGGTGCAAGATAACACGAATCATCCTCCCCCCGCTGGACGTAGGGCCTTCTTTGCCCGAACCAGGATAAATTATTGTGTCCTTCTTGCATCACCCACCGGATTAGGGAGCACACGAATGCAATATTACTCGTTGGTGTTAACCCCTCGAGGGTCAGAACACCGACAGTTGGCGCGCTAGGTAGGGGAGCCGCGTGTCACTAACGATTTCCCGCCATTTTTCCGGATGGGCGATTTCATTTCACCACTTCCGCACACTACGGTGATCTGGTTCGGGAGCCTGGAGTTCATGACCCTCGGCCAGGGCTAAGACATGACCCTGCTCTCGATCAATGACCTGAACGGAGGTCGCGGTACGCCCCCACGTTCATGGAGAGCCGCTCACCAGTCTCATGACCACGCTTCCACATTCAGAAGGAGGCATGGTCGGCGCCGTCATCGCCGTCAACCCAAGTCAAGAAGGGTCCCCGCCGCTTTCTCCACGCCCCTGACCGGAGATGAGAAACCTCTTGTTGAGGGAGTATCTGATCCGAGTTTAGAGGCAGAGGGCCAATTGGCAGGATCCCAGCACAACCCTGACTCCACCTTCACCGTGCGCTCGTTGGGGAAGTGTGACGAAACCCCCGCTCGATCGAGCTCGCTTCCGCACGGGCTGTTCGAGCGTCATCGGTGGTCTTCGACCGACTCCAACAATCCCACGACGACGACTACGACAGCAACCCACTCCAACATGAGCGCATTGGAGGACCGCACAGACACCCTTCTCCGCGCGATGACGGACGTGGGGACTGTCACACCGGCCTCCGAGGGTTTGGCTTTCGCAAGAGCGCCCGGCCCCCGGAGGCACACCGTCGGCACACTCCAACGGCGGTTGTAGGAGGAGGCGCGGGGGCAATTCCCCGTCTTCTACTACGGCGACCCAGACTCTGACTCTGATCACTGGGATCCTACCCGAGAGTGCCTCCACATCAATGGTGGCATCGACTCCGATCAGGAAACCATCGATCCAGCGGTCGCGGCGTCTACCGCCGTGGCGAGAGACGCTCCCCCCAGAGCAGAGGACCAACAACCAGACGCACCCCGAGAAGCATGCCCTCGTCCTGGCGAGCACGACGCGCAGATGGCACAGATTCGGGAGTTGCAGGCGAAGCTTGCCAACGAGCAGGAACGCTTGCGCTTACTCGAGCTGACCCTCGAACAAGAGCGGCGACCGCTCGGCGGTAGAGCCTGAGCCAGGGCCCGAGAGGTCAACCGGCAGATCATCGAGGAAGGAGTACCCAAGCAACCCGTCCACCGTTATCCCCGAGCAAGCCAAAATGTTGTTGCGGCGGCTATGCTCCTCCGCAATATGCCCGCACCGTCCAACTCGCAAGCTCGACGGATACAACGCGAGGTCGAGGGTCTCCTCCAAGTTGCTGCTGCCCAACAAGCCGAGAGCTCAGCCTCGAGGCGTCGAGGAGCTGCCTCCGAGCCTCAGGTCGAGCCCTCCCGGCTAGAGAGGGAGGGCTCGGTCGATCAGGGGGTGGCCCCCCGACAGAAGAAGAACCCGACCCGAGAGCCTATCAACGATGACCGCGCTTCCCGCGACGCGCGCCTCGACATTGTCGAGAACCGCAGACGCAAGCACGGGGATGCCGAGGATCGAGGGTACAGTGCCCATCGTGGAGGGCGTTACGACAGCGAAGAAGACCAACAGGCCCCAGAGCCACCGGGCCCCCGGGTCTTCAGCAGGAGGATCCGCTGCGCCCAGCTGCCCGACAAGTTTCGACCCCCCACGAGCCTCGTCAAATATAACGGCGAAACCAATCCCGAGCTCTGGCTAGCCGACTTCCGGTTGGCTTGTCAGGCGGGCGGGGCGCGCGACGATCACGCCATCATACGTCACCTTCCCCTGTTCTTGTCTGACACCGCGCGTAGGTGGCTCGAGGAGCTTCCCCCCGACCAAATTCGCACTTGGACCGACCTTGTCCGTATCTTCGAGGGGAATTTCAAAGGTACCTACGTGCGTCCCAGAAACTCCTGGGAACTACGCAACTGCAAGCAAAAGCCAGGGGAGTCTCTCCGCGACTTTGCTCGACGATTCTCCAAGCTCCGCACCGAGCTGCCCCATATCTCCGACCTCGACGTCGTTCTAGCGTTTGTTGCGGGTACAACCTGCAAGGACCTAGTTCGCGAGTTAGGGCGTAACCGCCCTGACACCGTCGACAAGCTTATGGATGTGGTCGCCAATTACGCGGCTGGCGAGGAGGCCGTCGGCGCTTTCTTCAGCGACGTGAAGGACAAGGGAAAAACGCCGGTAGCCGACAACACCGGAGGCTCGAGCAAAGGGTCGAAGAGAAATAACAAGAAGAAGAAAAATCAACAAGGCAAGCGGGAGGCTGCAGAAGATGATCTCATCGCTGCAACCGAACGCAAAAGACCTCGAGGTCCCCCTGCGCCCCTCGAGGGCGCCATCTTCGACAAGATGCTCGAGGAGCCCTGTCCTTACCATAAGGACGGGGCAAGGCACAAGCTTAAGGACTGCCGCATGCTTCGAAGGCACTTCGAGCAAGTGGGTGTGAAGAAAGGTGATGACAAGAAAGACCAGGCGGCGGTGAGGGAGACAACGGGGAAGGCAGAAAATTCCCCGAAGTCTATGACTGCTACATGATCTACGGGGGGCCCTCGACCCAGCTCATGCCCCGACAGCGTAAGCGGGAGCGTCGAGAGGTCTTCTCCGCTCGTGTCGCAACACCTCACTACCTCGACTGGTCTGATGCGCCCATCACGTTCGACCGCGATGACCATCCGGATCGAGTCCCCAACCCTGGAGCCTATCCGCTCGTCGTCGACCCGATCATCATCAACACCTGCCTCTCGAAGGTCCTCATGGACGGCGGCAGCAGCTTAAATGTCATCTACCTCGAGACCCTCGACCTCCTGGGAGTCAGGAGGCACAGCTCCGACCCAGTGCCGGGGGGTTCCATGGCGTCGTGCCAGGGAAGAAGGCTTTCCCCGTCGACCGTATCGAACTCCCTGTCTGTTTTGGCACCCCTACCAACTTCAGAAAAGAGACCCTCACCTTCGAGGTGGTCGGGTTTCACAGAACGTATCACGCCATCATCGGCCGACCGGGCTACGCGCAGTTCATGGCGATCCCGAACTACACCTACCTCAAGCTCAAGATGCCAGGAACCAAAGGCGTCATCACTGTCGCCTCCTCCTACGAGCACGCGTATGACTGCGATGTCGAATGCATCGAATATGGGGAGGCCGTCAAGCAAAATGCCATGATAGTCGCGACCCTCGAGCACCTCGCCGACGAGATGCCAGATCCCAAGCGACACGCCGGCAACTTTGAGCCAGCACAAGACACCAAGAAAGTCCCCCTCGACCCGAGCTGCCCATGCGAGAAGGTGCTAACGATCAGCGCCGACCTCAAGGACAAATAGGAAGTCATGCTCGTCGACTTCTGATATGTTTGCGTGGAGTCCTTCTGATATGTTGGGCATACCGAGGGAAGTCGCCAAGCACGCCTTGGAAATCCGGGCCGGGTCCAGACCGGTGAAGCAACGCCTGCGCCGCTTCGACGAGGAGAAGCGCAGGATCATCGGCGAGGAGGTACACAAGCTTTTGGCGGCTGGATTCATCAAGGAAGTTCATCACCCCGAATGGTTAGCTAATCCCGTGTTAGTTAAGAAAAAGAATGGAAAGATGCGGATGTGTATTGACTATACTAGTTTAAACAAAGCATGTCCCAAAGTTCCGTTTCCTTTACCACGCATTGATCAAATTGTCGACTCTACCGCGAGGTGTGAAACCCTCTCGTTCCTCGATGCTTACTCCGGCTACCACCAAATTAAGATGAAAGAGTCCGACCAGCTCGCGACTTCCTTTATCGCACCTTTTGGCATGTACTGCTACGTGACAATGCCCTTCGGCCTCCGAAACGCCGGGGCAACGTATCAGCGGTGTATGCTCCATGTCTTCGGCGAACACATAGGCGACACGGTCGAAGCCTACGTCGATGACATCGTGGTCAAGTCCAAAAGAGCGGACAACCTCATCCGAGACCTCGAAATCGCGTTCGGGTGCCTTCGAGCCAAAAACATAAAACTCAATCTCGAGAAATGTGTGTTCGGAGTGCCTCGGGGCATGCTCCTCGGATACATCGTCTCCCAAAGCGGGATCGAGGCCAACCCCGAGAAGGTGGCGACCATCACGCGAATGGGGCCGATTCGGGATCTCAAGGGCGTGCAGAGGGTCACGGGCTGTCTCGCGGCCCTCAGCCGCTTCATCTCACGTTTAGGGGAGAAGGCCATGCCTCTGTACCGTCTCTTGAAAAAATTCGAGCGATTTACGTGGACCGCGGAGGCCAAGGGGGCCCTCGACGAACTCAAAGCCAAGCTGACGTCCACTCCGATCCTCGTCCCTCCTCGACCAGCAATGGCGACTGAACCGCCTGAGCCCCTCCTCCTCTATGTCGCCGCAACCACCCAGGTGGTCAGCGCGGCCATAGTGGTGGAGAGGCAAGAGGAAGGACGCGCCTTGCCAGTCCAGCGGCCGGTTTACTTAGTCAGCGAAGTGCTTTCGGAAATGAAAATCCGCTACCCACAGGTGCAGAAGCTGCTCTACGCCATCGTCCTTACGCGTCGCAAGCTCCAACATTACTTCCTCGGCCACCCGGTTACTGCGGTATCCTCGTTCCCCTTGGGGGCGATCATCCATAACCGGGAGGCCGCTGGAAGGATTGCCAAGTGGTCGATCGAGCTGATGGGCGAGACCATCACCTATGCACCACGGAAGGCCATCAAGTCTCAAGTGCTGGCGGATTTCATCGTCGAGTGGACCGACACTCAGTTGCCACCAGTCCAAATTCAAGCCGAGCTATGGATGATGTACTTCGACGGGTCGCTCATGAAGACAGGAGCAGGCGCGGGCTTGCTCTTCATTTCACCCCTCAGAGTCCACATGCGCTACGTCATTCGCATCCACTTTGCCGCTTCTAACAACGTCACGGAGTACGAGGCACTTATCGCCGGATTACGAATCGCCCTTGAACTCGGGGTCCGACGCCTTGACGTTCGAGGCGACTCGCAGCTAATCATCGACCAAGAAATGAAGGCCTCGAGCTGCCACGACGCCAAGATGGAAGCATACTACAATGAAGTGCGCAAGTTGGAAGACAAATTCCACGGCCTCGAGCTTAGTCATATCGCTCGACAATACAATGAAGCAGCGGATGAGCTCGCGAAAATCGCATCGACTCTAGGTACGGTCCCTCCGGACGTGTTCTCGAGGGACCTCTTCGAGCCCTCCATCGATTTGGGCCCGGGGGCTTGCTCTACGCCCTCGAAGCTCCACCCCATGACCTCGATCGGGGCCCCCTCGACCGGGGCCCAGGTTATGGAGATCCAGGAGACATCTCCTCCGTCGAACCCGCCACCGGATTGGCGAGCCCCTTTACTCAACTGCCTCATTCGGGGAGAACTTTCGGAGGACCGGACCAAAGTTCGACGGATCATGCAACGGGCCAAGTCCTACGTCATCTACGGTGACGGCAAGGAACTCTACAGGCGAAGCCCTTCGGGCGTTCTTCAGCGCTGCATTACCATCAAGGAAGGCAGGAGGCTCCTCGAGGACATACACTCGGGAGCCTGCGGCCACCACGCAGCACCAAGGACCCTCGTAGGCAATGCTTTTCGACAGGGTTTCTACTGGCCGACCGCCATTTTCGACGCCACGAACATCGTCCGCTCGTGCAAAGGGTGTCAATTCTACGCCAAGCAGACGCACCTCCCAGCTCACGCCCTACAAATGATCCCCATCACCTGGCCGTTTGCGGTCTGGGGGCTCGATCTTGTGGGGCCTCTCAAGAGGACGACCAAAGGGTACACGCACCTGCTCATTGCCGTCGATAAGTTTACCAAATGGATCGAGGCCTGGCCTATCAGCAACATCCGCTCCGAACGGGCGGTCGAGTTCTTCGCCGACATCATCCATCGCTTCGGGGTCCCGAACGTCATCATCACCGACAACGGCACGCAGTTCACCAGCAAGAAGTTCTTGGATTTTTGCGATCGCCATCACATCCGTGTGAATTGGTCCGCGGTTGCACATCCTCGAACTAACGGCCAGGTCGAGCGCGCCAATGGCATGATTTTGCAGGGCCTCAAGCCAAGGATCCTCAAACGCCTCGGCAAGCACGGAAAAAAATGGGCCGTGGAGTTGCCATCGGTCCTATGGAGCTTAAGGACAACACCTAGTCAAGCCACGGGGTTCACCCCATTCTTCTTGGTCTATGGGTCCGAGGCCGTCCTCCCCACTGACCTTGAGTATGGTTCCCCTCGACTAAAGGTGTACAACGAGCAAACCAACGAAGAAGCCCTCGCAAACGCCGTCGACCAGGTCGAGGAGGCTCGAGACATGGCACTGCTTCACTCCGCGAGGTATCAGCAAAAACTTCGACGCTACCACGACAAGCACGTGCGCCCGAGGGACCTCCAAGTTGGAGACCTCGTCCTACGTCGACGGCAGAGCAACAAAGGACGTCACAAGCTGACGCCGCCATGGGAAGGTCCATTCGCCGTAGCTGAGGTGCTAAAGCCCGGGACGTACAAGCTCGCTAACGACAAAGGCGAAATTCTCACCAACGCCTGGAACATCGAACAGCTACGTCGTTTCTACCCTTAGGGCACCAGTGCCCTTGTACATTCTCGCATGTCTTGTACATTTCCGCATGACAAATATAAGGACTACTTTCGATTATAAGTTCAAACTCGTTATTGTACATGCAAGAGGTAGCCTTGACCCTGTCTCACCAGAGTAGAGCCTCCCTCGGGGGCTAACGGGGGGGAACCCCCTAAGTTCCTAAAAATACGAACGATTTTTTCGCACGCCCCCTCTTTTTGCTTCCCAACTAAGTTAACAACGCCTCGGACTCCCTAGCGGTTGAGGGCTGTTGAGCCGAGCTCTCCTACGCTTCCGGGCTATGGTACCTCCACTCGCTCCCCCCTCGAGGGATACGAGTTCACGTCGAACGCTCAGTCGGAAAGCAAAAGTGAGGCGAGCAGAACTCGAGCACTTCTTCTTTCTCACACCTCGATACGCTTCGCGACTAAGTAGAAAGCGCCTCGAACTCCCTTGGGGTTGAGGGCTGTCGAGCCGGAGCTCTCCTACGCCTCCGGGCTACGGTACCTCCACTCGCTCCCCCCTCGAGGGATACGAGCTTGCGTCAAAAACTTAGTCAAAAAAAGCAAAGTCTAGGTGAGAAGAAAGCAGAAAAGGCTCGAAAGTAAAACGCCAAATCGCATTACGACAGATGCATTCATGTTCAAAAAGGGCTTTCGAAGCCACATTGAATATAATTTACAAAAAATTAATTCATTACATGGGCACCCTCGCCCAGCCTTGCCCTACAGGCTTGCCCCGTCGCCGCCCTCCTCGACATGGTACCCTCCATCCGCCGGGGGGAGGACTTCGTCCTCGAATAACTTCGCCAGCTCTCCCCCCGGCCTCTCGGCGTCATTGATGAGCCCTCGGCAGCGCTCCTCATTCTCGGCGTCGGTCTTCGAGATGTCAGGAACAAAGCCTTGGGCCACCACATTCATATCAAAAATGAAGCCGGAGGAGACCACTGCAAGCGCCCGCTTCACGCCAGTGTGAAGCGCCTCCTGCACGCGATCGTGAAGGGTGGCGTCGAGGTAGTAGATCCGGTCCACGAGCGCGGCACCCGGGATGTCTCCTTCGGCGCCCTCGACGGGCCCGACCTCCCAGAGGGCGTAGAGCCCATCGAGGGCAACCCGGAGCCGACCAAGAAGCGCCCCCTCAGCCGCAAGGCTCTCCTGCAGTGCCTTGGCGGCGGTCTGGGTTGCAAGCAGCTCGGACTCGATGCCTGAAACACAAAGCAAGAATTTGATAAACCATACGGAAAGAACAAAGATCAAAAACCCTTTGAGGAACTCACCAGCACAGCGAGTCTCGAGGGCGTTGCGATCCCCCAGCACGGTGTCACGCTCCCCCCCGAGCCTCGTCCCGCTCCCGCTGGGCCTCTTTGAAGGCTCGGGTCACCTCCGTCTTCTCGAAGTGGAGGGTCTCGAGGGCGCCACCAGCTAGGATGATGGCCTGCTCCTTGTCCTGGAGGGTGGCCTTCATTGCCCCGAGCTGGGTTTCCAGGTCAGCGGCACGGCTCTTCTCCTCCTGGACCAAGGCGGAGAGGGCGTTGCGCGTGGCGGAGACTTCAGCGAAGCTGGCCTCGAGCGAACGGATGCGCTCCATGGAGCTTTGAGCCTCCGCCATGAGCAGCTTGACGCGCTCCTGGGCCCGGACGCTCTCGACCCTAGCCTTCTCCGATTCGGCCTTTACCGCTCAGCCTCCTCCCTGGCACGCTCGAGCTCCACCTCGAGGCGGGCGGCTTCCCCTCGAGCGGCGTCGGAGTCCGCCTTCGCCAGGGCGGCCTCTTCTTTGGCCTTGATGGCCTCCTCCCTCGTCTGCTTCAGCTCCTCCTCGAGCTCGGCCACCCTGCTCTGCGCAGAGCGGCCGGCCTCGAGTTGGCGAAGCATTTCCTCCCGGCTGTTGTGCATTTCGTGGAGGAAGACTGACTTGGAGTAGGACCGCCTCCGCGCCACCTGGGGACAGGAAATCGAGGGTTAAGGCATCCCATACGAAAGAACTTAAAAAACTACATATGGCCTAACACAGCGACTCACCGCGAGGTTTTGGTCAAGGCCTTCGGCGAGCTCAGCGCCCAGTTTCAGCAAGTGCCGCAGCCACACCCGGGACCGCTCGGCCTCATCCCAGCACTCGACCTCCACCGGGTCGTTCATCTCGATCCCCGGAGCGCTGGAATCGCCGAGTTCTCGGAGCATGATGCGCTCCTTGCCCCAATGCGGAAGGACCATCTTGACCTTGGCTCGCGCCAAGGACTCGATCTCCTCCACCACATCGCCCAGAACGCCGTAGCCCACAGCCAACTCCCCCGGGATGTGGAACTCTGACGCGGCGCGGGCACCCCTCAGCCCGGGGTCGGACGTTGACCTCCTCAGCACGCCGACAGCCGCCGTCTCCTCCGGCTGCTCCGTCGACGATTGCGGCGCCTGATCCGGTGCTGCTTCCGGCGCCGTCGGAGGCAGCGGAGGTGTGGAGGCCGTCGCTTCACCCAACGCCATGACTTGTAGCGCCGGTGGGACCACCGTCGGCGCGTCTTCCGCCGGGCTCGGTACCAAGGCATCCTCCGGTTGCGCCCCTGGCAGCCGCGGGACCGTCGACGCCTTCGACGCCGTTTCTTGTTCGGCCAGCAACTCGTCCAAAGTAATCACGGACACCCATTGTTTGGGCAGTCCGGAAGTCGCTTCCGCCTTCGACGTCTTGGGCGGTTGCTGCGCCACCGGGTCCAGCAGCGCCGCATCCCTCGGCGGTGTCTGTTGCGCCTGCTGATGCTGGGTCTGGCCCCCAGTTTTCTCCTCCTGCTGCAGCCGTGGCAGCTCCGCTTCTTGCAGGACCCCCTGCTCCTGCTCCCTCCGGACCTCGAGCTCGCGCAGCCCCGCCGGCCAGGGCCGCCGCTCTCCCGACGAGGGGGGAAGGGTCGAGGTCTCCTCACCCTCGAGGTCCACGATGACGACCTCCTCTCCCGGCTCATGGCCCTCGGGGGCTCCCGCCTTGGGTGCGGGGATCGAAGCCTCCGGACCACCAGGAACGGAAGCCCCCGACGTCGGGGCGCCGCCTCCTGGTGCCGGGTCGAGCTCGAGGGCCGCAGGCGGTGACGTCAAGGAGGCACTCCCTCCCTCATGCGTCCTCCCAGGCACGGAGTCGCCACCCGCCGCGGCCCCCGGGACGCTCGACCCTGCAGCAGGAGTGGAACCCGTCAGCCTACCGCGCGCCATAGCACCAAGGGCAACCGCTTGGCTTCCCACGGAGCCAAGGGCCTCAACGACACACCTGTAGCCAGGGCCTCCATCTTCGTGGCTGCATCCATCTTGAGCCGCTTGGCCGGCGTGAGAGATGCCTCCTCGATCTAGCGCTTGGGCCTAAATGGAAAGCAGAACGGCAAAAAGTTTATTAAAGCGCACAAAGACGACGCAACGAAAAGAAACGATTCAACGGCACTTACCCGAAAGGTATAGAGGCCTTTCGGGCACCCCTCGAACTGCCCGCAGATTTCGAGACCCCTCCCAAAGCCGAGCTCTTCGCAGGGCTGGGGCTGCTCGGGGCCGTCGATGAGGTCGCCACGCTTTCCTGCTTCGACGGGGCCTCCTGGGCACGCCTCTGCTCCACGCGCGCCGACGACCGGGACCGGGTCTCCCGGATCGAAGTGGGTGGGCTCCTGCCTTGAGTACGATGCGAGGTGGGTGATCCCCCTCGAGGAGAGGCCTCGGCCCCCCTTTTTCCACGACGGCGCTCCGAGGCCGACGCCGCCGGCTGAGGGGCGCGCTGCTCCGCCACCTCCTCCTGCACGAAGGGGCGGTCAGCATGGGAGGATTCCGACAGGATGCGATCGAGGCACCCCTCCACCCCCTCGACGTCATCACTGTCATCATCATCATCTTCGTCTCCATCAGAGGGAGGCTCCTCCTCCGGGAGCCCGTCGCGCCTCTGCTCAGCGCGGCGCTTCGCGACCCTTTCGCGCTCCCGGAGCTTCTTGGCTTTCTTTTTCTCCTCCTCATCCTTACTCCGCTTCTCTTGCTGGGCGGTGAAGCGTCTTACCTGACGATCGGGAGCGTCCTCCCTCAGTGGAGGCCTCGATCTCCGGTAGTCGATTCTCCCCTGCGCAAAGACGTTTAGTCACAGGGACATAAGAAAGGGGAGGAGGGAGGGAAGAACTCGAAGGGCACGAGCCGGGGCACCCACCAGGTCGAGGCAACCCTCCTCCGGCCGCATGGGGAGACGGTTGACGTCTTCCGCCCTGAAAGAGCCAGACACCATCCCCTTTACCTGCGCGATGACTTCCGAGGCGGACGGCCTCTCGCCGGACATCCGGCATCTCCTGAGAAGGTCGGGCGCCGCCGAGGGGAGCATCTCGTCCAACCGCAACGGGCGCTCCATCAGAGGGAGCACCCGTCGACTGTGAAAGGCCGAGGCGACCATCCCCGCCGTCAGGCCTGCTTCTCGAAGGGTCCTCATCGCGACGACGAGGGGGTGAAGCCGACGCTGAAGGTCTCCCGCGACACCGAACGGCCAATTGTATGGATGCACGGCGATGAGCCGCTCGGTGTACGGTGGGAGATAGCCGCCGTCGTTGCAAAGATAGAACCACTGCTCGTCCCACCGGGAGTGGTTGGTCGCCAACCCGGTGGGGATGTACTCGCGTGGCTCCTCCGACCTCCCGGTCTTCAACGCGAAGTTGAGGCATCCCGCTCTGACGATTCGCCTTACTCCGACCGACACCGGGGAGGCGAACCACTCCCCCTTGTAGAGGTGGAGCCATAGCTCCCAATGTGGCTCCATTCTGAGATAGCCCTCGCAGACGGCCGCGAAGATGGCGGCGTTGGAGATGGCGTTGGGGGAGAAATGGTGGAGCTCGACGCCGTAGTAGTTCGTCAGCCCCCGCATGAACTCGCTTGGGGGAACGCCGAACCCGTGCCGATGGAACTTGAGGAAGCTCACCACATACCCCTCCGGCGGATTTGGCTCTTCGTGGTCCCTGGGCGGCGCAATCCACTCCGGCCGATTCGAATCCGTGACGGGGCGGAGAAGTCCTTCTCTCACCAGCTCAGTCAGCCTCTGCCGCGTCACGGTCGACGGGCGCCAGGGCTCGGCGGGCTGGAGGACTGGGGCCATGGTGTCGGCGGCGGCACAGATCTGCTCGGTGGGCGCAGCGGCGGCAACAATAGCACGAATCTCCTCGGCAGACGGTCGACCGGGAAGGTTCCCAATCGCGACTTCTCGCTCTAAGTTTTTATCCTCACGCGCGCAGGAAAGCAGGAGCTCGGCAGAATGGCAAAGGTGGGAGCGAACGCCTGTCCCCCTCCGTTTTTATACTCGGGAAGAGCAACGGGCGGAGCCCGGTGGCAGGGAAAAGGTAACTTCCCACAATTAATGCGTTTACCTGACCGTTCCCCCCTCGACCCCCGACCGGACGCACGCGTCACACCTCTGACCGAGAGCTGTTGCTCGGGCCCACCACGATCGTACCGCTAAGCCCTTCTCCTCAAAAGGCATGCCCAACGGTAAGAAAAAAGAACCGTCACTCGCCAACGGAGTTTTCTACATAAGGTAAAACGCACCTCGAAGTCTCGAGGGAGCGAAGGCCGGTCCTCGAGTGAGGGCTTAACGACCACCCTTGAGCACCGTAAAAGAGCGGGCTCCGACCCCGCCTCGAAGTCTCGAGGGAGCGAAGGCCGGTCCTCGAGTGAGGGCTTAACGACCGCCCTCGAGCACCGCAAAAGAGCGGGCTCCGACCCCGCCTCGAAGTCTCGAGGGAGCGAAGGCCGGTCCTCGAGTGAGGGCTTAACGACCACCCTTGAGCAGCGCAAAAGAGCGGGCTCTGACCCCGCCTCGAAGTCGGCTTAACGACCGCCCTTGAGCACCGCAAAAGAGCGGGCTCCGACCCCGCCTCGAACTCTCGAGGGTGCGAAGGCCGGTCCTCGAGTGAGGGCTTAACGGCCGCCCCTGAGCGCCGAAAGAGAATGATTACTCATCGACAGAGATTTCCACGAGAGGAGAAAACGGGCTCTGACCCTATCTCAAAGTCTCGAGGGAGCGAAGGCCGGTCCTCGAGTGAGGGCTTAACGGCCGTCCTTGAGCACCAAAATCGGGCTCCGGCCCTAAGTCTCGAAGGAGCGAAGGCTGACCCCACGAACAAGGTTCGACAGTCGCCCTCGAGCACTCGAGTCAGGGGTGACCAAGGGGGAGCCAACACGAGGCCCTGCTTGAGAACGAACTCTCAAGACCCCTTTGGACACATCCAAGGCGAAACGCTACGGACTTTATGGAATCCCCCCGAAGGGAGGCATCGAGCCGCCGAGACCTATCGAATGGAATCAGAATCCGTAGGACCATTGCGTTTTGCTTTAATGAGACCGCCTCTGGGCCTCCTGCCGACCTCTATCGAATGAGGAACGGGCTCTCGCTTGGATTTTTCCGTTACTAGCTCACTGAGAACTTCGCGGCTCGCCCTATCGGGGGTAGTCCGATGCTTCTCGCCTCACATCCGATCAAAAGGACTCGTGAGAAGAATGCCGAGGCCAGCAATGCCCCAGCCGCACGAGGCTCGGGGGCTCGCCTGTGTCCGGCGCCCCTCGACGAAAGAGGGTCGAAAATTCCCCGGGGGCTCCCCTCGGTAGAACGCTACGACTCCAGTTCAGGCCTACACCCGACTGGACGAGCACCCTTTAACTAAATATAAAATAAAGCCCTCACAGGAGTCTTTCGACTCCTACGAGGCCTCGGGGGCTACCCCCGCGGGGGTCGCTCGCGCGTCCCCCGCAAAAAAATCCGAATCACGTCTCATTCCTAAATTCCTGACCCCCTCCCCGAGTGACATCACTCGCGCAGGGGCTCGGGGGCTACTGTCGATACCCTGGAAACGGGTATCCCAGACCCCTTGCTTAACAAACTAAAACCCCGCAAAATCAGCATCTTGACCCCTCCGATAACCTCCCGCGTTAACGTACGAAGGCCCATAGGCTGAGACGTATCGGACTGGCCCGCGAACGAACAACGACGGCCCAAAACCAAAGCCTGTTCAAGAGGCTAACGAACAGACTAGTACTGTATAACCGAGAGGTTACCGAACGGACCAGTACTGTCCACCCGAGAGGATACCGAACGGACAAGTACTGTATACGCGAGGGTAC
>CM041635.1:31975986-32012997 GCA_023333625.1 Bothriochloa decipiens | reverse complement strand
CCGAACCAGGATAAATTATTGTGTCCTTCTTGCATCACCCACCGGATGAGGGAGCACGCGAATGCAATATTACTCGTTGGTGTTAACCCCTCGAGGGTCAGAACACCGACAATTTCTAACAGGAAAGTATAAAGGTCAGATTCTAACTGCTATTGGTGTTGATGGGAATAATCAAGTAGTACCAGTTGCTTTTGCTTTTGTGGAAAGTGAGAACACAGATAGTTGGTATTGGTTTCTGGAGCGTGTGAAGTTAGCAGTGGTGCAAGGACGACCTAATGTTTGTGTCATACATGACCGACATGCCGGTTTGTTGAAGGCGATAACGGATATGCAATATGGTTCAGTGGAGCGTGATCTTCCTCCTCGATGGTCGGACATACAATCAAGATGGTGCATGAGGCACTTGGGTGCAAATTTTTTTAGCCATTTCAAAAATAAACACCTTATGAATATGTTTAAGAGGTTGTGCAATCAGAACCAAGAAAGAAAATTCAATGCAATATGGACACGTCTTGATGAATTAACAACAAAGCAAACAGAAGAGTTAGCGACTCGTACGAATCAAGACCCGAATGATATGTCTGTTCCTCTTTCAGGCCTTCCAACGGATGCCTTGAGGAACGTGGTTCAGAGGTCGGGGTCATCAATCAGGTGCTTCTCAGATTGGATTGAGTACGAGCCAAAGGAGAAGTGGTCATTATTATATGACACAGATGGGGCGAGGTTTGGAATAATGACAACAAATTTGGCGGAGGTGTACAATTGGGTCATTCGAGGCATGAGAGGATTACCTCTTGTAGCAATCGTAGAGGGTATTTTGCATGAAACCTGCAAGTACTTCCGTGAAAGATATATGGTTGCTTTTAATGCGATGTCAGATAATACATTGATTTTTTCAACATTCATGACAAATTACATGAAAAAAAAGGTGGAGAAGGCAAGCTTGCATCGTGCACGTCCTATGGGCACAGCAGAGAATCGCTTTGAAGTTCTGTGTAGGGATCGGGGCCGTCGTGGTGGCAATCGAGAGAGAATTGCACAAGAGTGTGTTATTCGTTATAACTCATGCAGCTGTTCGTGCATGAAACCGAAACTTCTACACAGGCCGTGCTCACATGTTATAGCAGCTTGTTCACTTACTAATTTGTCTCCGAAGCCGTATGTCTCACATTATTTTACGAAGGAGGTAGTCATGACAACCTGGAATGCAGAGATTTATGATTTCGCAATATTTGGTAGTTTTACAAACAATCCTGGAAGTAACTACCTGCGAGGGCCCGATAAGGACAAATTAAGACAGAAGCCTGGTCGTCGTAAGACACGGCGCATTAGAAATGATATGGATGACTCAGAAGTGGGAAGACTGGAGCATCGGTGCACCAAGTGCAATGGCACAGGACATACTTACAAAAAGTGCACGCGTGCAACCACCACAGAGGGAGCTGCAGAAGCAGGACCTTCAGGGAATCCGCAAGACGGCCGGCGCCCTCGTGCACGTCGTGGATTCTGGAATCAAGGCGAAAATGCTCTTTAAAAATAATAGTATGTCTGCTTTTTTTGATTTATTGTTTCATAGTATTAATTATATTTGTGTATTATTTTTTTACATTATTAAGATATTTTAGGTATGGCGATGGATGAGGGACACTTGGAGTTGTTGGATGCACAGTTGGACCAGCGCCACCGGTCCTACTTGAGTGCTGTGACAGCTGCTGAGCTACCTGTTCTACGGCCTAGGGTACCTCAGGAGTTGTGGCGGCTGGACGAGCGATGGATACCGAGGTATGCACGTAAAAAAGTTCACTTATTTGTTTTACTCATACAGACGATTTGGTAATATATATTTATATATAAATGTTGTATTTGCTACAGACTACGAGCAGCTGGTCTACTGCCTCTGTGTAGGCTTGTGCAGGCTAGTGCTGTTGAGGCCCCGGCCGATGCGGTGAGACGGTTTAACTTTGACCATTCCTTACTTGCGGCATTGGTGGACCGCTGGAGCCCTGAGATGCACACGTTCCACTTTCCTTGCGGGGAGATGACTCCCACACTCGAGGATGTCTCCTACTTACTTGGTGTCACCACTGCTGGGCAGGCCGTCAGCCGTCCAGACGTGGAGGCCACTTGGCGTGAGGACCTTCTAGTCCATTTCGAGGGTGTTGTGCGTCGACCAGACGCTCCAGAGTATCAAACTCTTGCTGAAAACCAGCATCACGGGCCTACGAAGACCTGGCTCTTGCAGTTTCAGGTAAATAGATAACATTGTGATATAGTTCATTAACATCAAATATTCATGTGTATGTTAAATGAAATTTAAACTTCTGTTTTCTAATTCAGGCCGAGTATATCCACCCTGCGGCGGATGAGGCCACTGTGTCGAGGCACTTGGAGGCCTATCTGTTGTGGTTGTTTGGTTGGATAATGTTCACATCGTCGCATGGGAACTCTGTCGCGAAGCACTTGATTCACTTCGCGCACGAGATAGCGGACGCACCGCTCGACGTCGTGCCGCAGTACAGTTGGGCGTCCGCTATCTTGGCAGCCACGTACCGAGGTCTTTGTGATGCGTGCACAAAGACCGACCCGTCAGCTATCCTCTCTGGTTGTCCACTATTACTTCAACTCTGGTCGTACGAGCGGTTTAGTATTGGACGACCAGTCATGGATTTCTCGACTTACGGAGCAGGTTTGTACGGGGAGACGGAGGAGGACGGCCCTACGATGGGTTTGTTGTGGGTCCGGCGGCGGGTAAGTCTTCTATATCGCAGTTGAACCTGTTTCTATTTATTTTTGAATAAATTGCACCTTACTATTATTTTCTATACAGCCTACTTGGGCAAACATTCAGGTTCACAGAGCCTATCCTGAGTACATGGCGGCGTTCGACCGGATTAGGGCAGACGACGTCCGCTGGACACCTTACAGCATGGAGGAGATTGTCGTACGAGCGCCTAATGGGTTGTCGTCGTTTTGCACGAGGGATCAGGAGTACTGGATGACACGTAAGGCTGTCGTTTTCGACATCTTTGTCGAGGACTACGCTCCTCACAGAGTGATGCGGCAGTTTAGTCGTAACCAGACGTTTCCACTCCCGGTTGCCCATATTGTTCCTCTTTCCGTGCACGGGTAAGTATAAGACAATTAATTCATTCTGATTGAGTATTTAATATATATAGAAAGATAATTAATACGTTTTGAAATCCATAGTTACGTGCAGAGGGGTCTACCGGCAGGCGTTACTTGGTCCTCCCGTATACAGCCGTGGGTCGACGAGTGGGCCAATGCACTACATGATGTGACCTACGAGCCCAGACCATTTTCCTTGCAGGCTTACAGGGACTACTTATGTTGGTATATTCCTCACACACGGATCAGAGTCACGTATACACCAACGGAGCCACGGACCCATGTCCCCAGGTTGACGGACACGTACCCTGTGCACAGAGATCAGGCGATGTCGTTGGCGGTACGATCTTTATGAACTTCAACCCACTTCGTTTAATATTTTTTTTATCGTAATTACTTCAATGTTCTCGTTTTGTTAATAGACCGACATGGCTCACCGTATCACTGTGGATGGTGGATCGCTCTTGCACCGGTTGAGGGAGGGCATTCAGATGACCAGCCACGAGCTTACCGCTGCGGTCCAGAGGATGTACGACTCTGCTGCAAACATTGTCAAGTTGACGTCGTGCCGGCCCTGCGAGCGACAGCCGGATGTCGTCCCTCGACCTTCACACGTGACACACAGGCCTGACGGACCGACGGCGCCACTACCTCCGTGGCCTACGTACCAAACAGGTGAGTAACTTATATTTTCTTCGTATGTAGTAATGCTAACTTGTTCGTTACTTATAAGTTTTATTATTCAGGTCCACCTACGTACTCTGCCGGTTGGCGTCTAGAGTTCGATATCATTGGATCATCTTCGCAGCCTGCTCACATGCCTACAGGTACGATATAGTTGTGAAATTTAATTATATTATCTAATACTTCTTTATTCGTAACATTACATTCACTCTGCATGGTCAGGTATGCACTTTGACGGTTCGCGGCATCAGTTCGATTTCGGAGGTTCCTCTTCACACGCTGTACCCATGGTTCCAGGTATGACCTACTTTTAAAAGTTCGACACGTTATATATTAGTTTTACCATCAGCGTTATCATAACGTTGGTCTTATATGTTTAGGGACGACCCGTTACGACTACGAGGGATCGGACATCTCTGAGCACGCTGACACTTTTCGTCAGCGATCCCCGTCACCCTTCGACCTTGAGAGTTACCTGCAGCAGGAGCCGGCGGACGTACTTGCGTCATCGCAGTTACGTGAAGCACCACCACAGACACAGCCCTTACAGGACGAGTACGCGACACCACCTGCTGCTGGAGACCGTCCTGCACGTGTTACAGTTCCTCCTTCGCCGCTTACTTACTCAGCCGGCCATGTGCGAGCGGGCCGCAAAGCACCAAAGCCTGGCACGATTAGGGGTGTTGCACCTAAGCGTGGACGATATTAGTTTTGTATGATTTGCCGCCGATGTTGTTTTCTATGATATTGTACTGATACTATTTTAGTTTTTAGAACTTAATTAATATTTCACTGTTGTATTTTTTCATCTATTAAGCTTGGGCGAGCACACGACAACGGCGTTTTTGCACGCCCATTGCATGACTACGTATTATTTTTGCTATTTCTCCGATTTTGATATTTTTTCTAAAATTTCCGAATAAATAAATATTATTTAAAAAAAACCAAAATTTTTCCTGAAATTTCCAAATAAATAAATATTATTTTAAAAAACCCAAAAAACCAGGTCGCCCGTCAGCCGGGCGACGTGGGCCTGGTCGCCCTTTGAACGGGCGACGTGAGCCTGGTCGCCCTTTGGCCGGGCGACCTGGGCCTGGTCGCCCTTTGGCCGGGCGACCTGGGCCTGGTCGCCCTTTGAACGGGCGATTCTCTCACGTCGCCCTTCCAACGGGCGACTGGTGGCCTATTCCTGCAATTTTTTGAAAACGAAGACTAATTTTATAATTTTTTTAAAAATAAATTTATTAATAAAAAAATTCTCCTTCCCCGTGTGAATCCTGCCCACAGCCCCCCCGCCTCATCTGGATTCTGTCCGAAAACCAGGAAAAGCATAGCGTGGAACCCACAGAGACACTTCCTCTTCCCGTCGTGCATACCTCGGTCCCGGTCCTGCACCGCGTCGTGCCTACTCTCCCATAGTGCAGGACAAAAATTGAAATACATATATAGAAACTACAGAAAAACAACGTCCGAAATAGACTGAAAAACAATATAGAAACAACTGAAAAACAAACATATTGGAATACAATATAGAAACAGCAGAAGAAACAAATAGAAACAACAGAAAAACAATATCAGAAACAAAACTGAAATACATATAGAAACAACACAAAAATAGCATCAGAAACAAAACTGAAGCACATATAGAAACAATAGAAAAATAGCATCAGAAACAAAACTGAAATACATATAGAAACAATAGAAAAAGTAGCATCTGAAACAACCAGAAATACATTATAGCAACAACAGAAAAACAACATCCGAAACAAACTAAAATACATTATAAAATCAACTGAAACACATACCACAACAATTCAAGAGCAGTACTGTGACATGAAATTGAAGCAACAGAAACAAGCTGCAACATCTAAACCAGTACTACTGAACCCATGGGATCGAAGCAACTGAAGCATAGGGATGAAAACAACTGAAACATACCGCAATAATTCAAGAGCGGTATTGCAACATGAGATTGAAGCAGCAGAAATAAAGTAGCAATATCTCAAGCGTACAACTGAACCAATGGGATCGAAGCAAGTGAAGCACGGGGATAAAACTAATTGAAACATACCACAAAGATCTCTAAAGAAGCAAAGAGGATGAGGAGGAAGAGAGAACAGAGGAGGAAGAGGGCTTAGATCCACATCCAGAGCAGGACCACCCCTCAAATCCGAATCCCTCCCATGACCTACCTCGCGCAGAGCTGTCGATGTTGTCCTCAAGCACGAGCAGAGGTTACGGAAGCTCCGTGCGTCGGACGCCAGGCTGTCGGGCGGAGGCACAGCCCAGCGACACGGTCGGGTGGAGGAGCACGGGCAGCTACACGCGCTGCTGCGGGAATATAGGTGAGCAAACATATGGCCACTACGAAGAACACATACCAAACTAAATCTGGCATTCTGATTTTTTTAAAGTACCTGGCCAGAAGCATGCACGGAGGGGTCGCGCGCCGCGATGCGGGATCGCCTCGGCGCCGTGCCGCCACGCCACCACGCTGAGGGCGGATGCCGCAGCCACGGCCCCCGCCGCGTAACCCTAACCCTAACCTTAGGGGCACATGGTGAACGTCACCTGCGAGGATGTATGTGGTAAGAAGACGTGGTGACAGAGAGATAGAGAGGAGACGGGAGGGGGTCACCTTCGCCGCGGCCGCCGCGCCGCGGCGGCGCCGCCCCGCCCGCGCCTGGCCGCACTTGCAGGTCAGGCCTGTGCTGGTGGTTGAAGACGAGAGTCAGGGTTGGTGGAGGGGTTTTCACAGAAAAGCTAGTACCCAGAAGTTACGTAAGTATAGTTCTAATACCTAAATGTTACGGTTTTTAGTTGAAGTAACAGAAGTTATTTAAATATAGTTTCAGTACCCAAAAGTTACGTTTTTTAGTTAAAGTACCTATCTGTTACCCGCAAAATAGTTTAGGTACCACATTGCAATTTACTCTTTCTTTTTTAACTGTAGTATCAAGAGTTCCTGTTCCAGATGAGCGACCTCATGTCGTATCATGGATCTGCCCTACTGTATATATAGACGAGTTTAAACAACAGGGTTACGTTCCAGTTTGATGGCATCATGTTGTTCAATAGCTCGGTGACAGCATAATAATACATCATTATACAGTATGTCTAAGATTTGCTGGCTTTGGAACTCATTCAGAAGTAAAAAAGTAAAAAAAAAAGGTCATGAATCCCAGTGTCACATTGCATCAAGTATATGTGTTTTTGACACAAGACACGACCTCTATTTTTCGAGCAATGAAGTTTCTATGGTAAGAATAAATTTTGGCCAAACAGATTTGTGATGAACAAACAACATTTATTTATGCTCGAAATAAAACAAACTAACAAAGTGTGTACGTGGCATGATACCTTGGTGTGTGCAGATCCAGATCCGCGACCCTTTTTTTTAGCTAAAGGATGTGATCTCTGCTTGTTAATTAGCAACCGTCGAGCGGTATAGTATGTCAAATTGACAACCATTATTATTATCTTAAAAAAAAAGTCAAATTGACAACCCCTAAAACGGAGTCACTTGCACGTACGTAGAGAGAATAGCGCCGCTAGTGCCCATCGAGCCTCTCTAATCAGATCAAATTTCATAGCTTGATTAGCCTTTGCCATTACCTTCATTCAGCAGCATACTAGCATGGAGGCAAATGTCCGTCCCGATAGACGCCCACAGCATCTCCACTCCACGTCCTGGAGGGAGAAATATGACAAAGATGCTAGAGAGTGACGTGGCCCTAGCGCGGCTGTTGCAGAGCATGCACGCTCCCACGCGGCCCGCGTGCGACGGATTCTTGGGTCCCCCCGCAGTTGGGCTGGTGACAAATGCACGCTCTCTTCCACGTGTTTGGGCTACTTTTGCTACAAATCTACGACGCGATCCAGACTCGCGCGTTTGTTTGTTTCGATGGCATCTGGCATGCGTCAAAAATCTCAATTTCCTTGCTCAACACAGACACCAGCAGGAGTAGATGGCAATTGGCAGCAAGCAAAAAAAGGGCCAGCGCGTGTGTTTTGTGCTCTGCTTAGTCTGACGGCGCTGCGATCGTGTCGTCCCCGTTGGATGGAGGATTTTTGCAGATCTGTTAACGTAACACAAACTTTCAGCTAAATTTACGTAGTATGTGTCACCAGATTATTAGTCGTAAAATGTACTATTATTATCATAATTATTTAAAGATATAGATACTGAGAATGTTTTATAATTTATTTTAAGATCGAGCACGTGTATATATATATATATATATATATAGAAAAAGTCAGTTCACATTCTCTACGGCAGATCTCCTCTCCCTCAACCCTGACCAGTGGGACCAGGGTACTGCCCCCATCGGCTACTCCTTCCTGCTTCTTCACCCAGGACTCTGCCTCGCCGCGCCGCCCCGCACTCGCCCTCTCTCCGACTTCCTGGCGTCCGACCTACAGCCTCCGGCGACACGGAAAGCGGACTCCGCGCCGTCGGAGGGAGGGAGATCCGCTCGGAGCATGCGGGCCGCGCCGCGCGGTAGATGGTGAGCACTCTTGGCTTCTCCCCCTCCCCTCTGATTCTGCTGCCATGGGGGTTTCCCCACTGCCCCTCTCCGCCATGCCAGTTCTTGTTACGCTTGGATTGTCTTCCTTCCTCGATCTCGATGACGTGACGGCTCGCGACTACAGATCGCTGCTCCCTCCAAGTCTCCAACTGCCGCTCGTCAGAATCCAATTCCTCGCCGCTGCCCTGCCCCCATCGACCTCCTCGCCGGGACCGGATTCCACTCCCACCCGGCCGTATCCTCCCAGCCCCGCCTGACGGCGCTCCCCTGGATCCGTTCCGTCTGATTCCTCACCAAGCTGCTTCTCTTCTCACCGGTTAGGTCCAATTTGCAATAAAACCTGCCTACTTCGGTGCCACTCTGGATGTAAATTAGATCCAGTTTGCAATTCAGTACAAGAAGCTGCGCTAGTCTGTAGTTCCACGCATCTTCGCCGCCCATCATTGCCATCTGCAAGCTCCACAGTTTTCGCTTCCAACCAGAGTACGTAATTAATCCTTCTACGCTGCTGCTAGTAAGTACGGTCAACCGCGGCTTCGCACCCTTTCAGTCTCGCAAGCTTTGGCACGGTGGAGTCAGGAGTGAGTGCCGGCTCTTTATGGTAACCTCAGTTTATTGCCACTGATAGGCACAATAAATATTCTCTGTGCCATGCACAGATTATTCCATGGTGTGTTTATTCTTGATCCTATTATTTTCTCTTAGTTTATTGCTTCATGTGTGCCTTAATTAAGGACCCAAGAATATTCTAATCAATCCCATTTGAGGTACCTGGCATTATTATTGTTTGAGTTCTCATGGTATTGTCCTTGGTTGTCCTTTTTATTGCTACTCTTTTTCATATTCATACTACAGTTTACAAAATCACATTATAGTTTCTTCTAGGTTCGAGTTTATGTGCTACTTTATTTAACTCGGTTCCTTTCTTTTTTTTTACTTTAATTGGCCTTCAGCCTTCAAAACACAGAAATTACTAGTACCTCATTATTCCCAATGAGCATACCATTCATAAGTCAGAACCCAATTTTTCGGATAAATATTATATATAAGCAAGAGATCGCCTGCATGTTCAATGCAGAAGTGGGAGGGATTGATTTTGCCGAGTGATCGGACTTTCCAGCATTGTCCAAAATAATATTTAATTTTCACTGGATTTGTGTTCTGATTATTACTAGTGCCCATTGTTCTCCATCAACCATACATTCAGACCCTAATTTGAAGACATTGATTTTTTTCACCATACAATCACTCATGTTAATCATATCCATTTCCTATGTTAAAACACGGAACAAACATATGCTTGGGTATGTCTGACTATTTGGCTTACCAATTGCAGAAACTAAGGAACACAGCAATAACACGAGCAAATTCAGCCTGTCTTCCAATGGGGGATCGTGTTGGTGTCAAGTACAACAGCGTCAGTGAGGGCGAAGAGCGTAAGGGAGGGCATGGCATCCCCAAGGTTTCCATGGTACCCCTCATTTTCCTCATATTCTATGAAGTTTCAGGGGGGCCCTTTGGGATTGAGGATAGTGTCAAGGCTGCTGGGCCGCTACTAGCAATCGTGGGCTTTCTTCTGTTTGCACTCATATGGAGCATTCCAGAAGCTCTAATCACTGCTGAGATGGGCACAATGTTCCCTGAGAATGGTGGTTATGTTGTCTGGGTTTCTTCAGCTCTTGGTCCGTTCTGGGGTTTTCAGCAAGGATGGGCAAAGTGGCTCAGCGGTGTCATAGATAATGCCCTCTATCCAGTTCTTTTTCTGGACTATGTCAAGTCCAGTGTTCCGGCACTTGGAGGTGGGCTCCCAAGGACCATAGCAGTGCTTATACTCACAGTTGCGCTTACATATATGAACTACAGAGGGCTGACTATAGTTGGCTGGGTGGCAGTCTTTCTTGGTGTGTTCTCTCTCCTCCCATTCTTTGTGATGGGATTGATTGCTATTCCAAGGATTGAACCTTCAAGGTGGCTTGAAATGGACTTAGGGAACGTGGACTGGGGATTGTATCTAAATACACTGTTTTGGAACCTCAACTATTGGGATTCAATCAGTACATTGGCTGGTGAAGTTGAGAATCCAAAGAGAACCCTACCAAGAGCGCTTTCTTATGCTCTAGTTCTAGTTGTGGGAGGATACCTCTACCCATTAATAACTTGCACAGCAGCAGTTCCAGTTGTTCGGGAGTACTGGTCAGATGGGTATTTTTCAGACATTGCAAAAATTCTCGGTGGCATTTGGTTACACTCATGGATCCAAGCAGCAGCTGCTTTGTCCAACATGGGCAATTTCCTCACTGAAATGAGCAGTGATTCTTACCAGCTTCTTGGGATGGCTGAGCGTGGCATGCTGCCAGACTTCTTTGCCAAGAGATCACACTATGGAACACCGCTTATTGGCATCCTGTTCTCTGCTTTCGGTGTGATCCTACTGTCCTGGATGAGCTTCCAGGAAATCATCGCCGCTGAGAACTACCTCTACTGCTTTGGCATGATCTTGGAGTTCATTGCCTTCATCAAGCTTCGGGTGACCCATCTGAATGCCTCTCGGCCCTACAAGATACCTCTTGGCACTATTGGTGCTGTCCTGATGATCATCCCACCAGCTCTCTTGATCGTCGTGGTGATGGCCCTCGCATCCTACAAGGTGATGGCGGTTAGCATCCTAGCAATGGTCATTGGTTTTGTGCTGCAGCCGTGCCTGGTGTACGTGGAGAAGAAGCGATGGCTAAGGTTCTCCATCAGTGCAGACCTTCCTGATTTGCCTGATACACAGGAAACTGCTGAAGATGATGCTGTTCCGCTCGTCTTCTAGTGTTCCACTGTTGTGCTCTGGAGGTGTTGTTCCGAATCGAGACATCCTAGGATAGAATGTGACACTGGGATTCATAACCTGTATCTCCTGAATGAGTTCCAAAGCAGCAATCTTAGACATCTTATATAACGATGCATTACATTGTCACCATGCTATTGGACATCATGATGGCATCAAACAGAAATGTAACCCCACCAAATACTTGTTGCATCTGCTGTTAGCTGTTGCTTAACTCATCTGTATACTAGGGTAGGACCATGATACGGCATGCGTTTGCTCATCTGGGAATAGGAACTCAACTCTTGAAACTAGTCTTGCCTTGAAATAGGAGAACGTTAACTCTTGACGAGAGCCGACAGAGGCTCTCGACCTGCAGACAGCAACCCTGGTTTCCTTTATGGAGAAATTGTTATCAGTAATTATGCACTACGGTTTTGTGTTATAAATGGAGTATAATTGTTCTTGGAAGTTAGTTTTCGTTTTTCTTCATTTCAAGTCTGATTTTCGCAAAGGGTTCTACTGTTGGGGACGTAGCTGTAAATTTGTGCCTAAAGGCTGATCAATGTTCTTTATTACGTGGTTATTCTGCCGCCTGATGTTTATATCACCGGTGCTCACAAAGGTTCCGCCCCGGAATGTCAACCATGATCTTCACCCTGCATTACATAATATGTATTAACAAGTTTTGTTAAGAAGCTCCATTTGGAACATGTAAGAGTGGTTAAACTAGACCAGCAGGATACGAAACTGCCTGCGCAGAAGGATGGACAAACATTAAAAAATTTTGTTAAGACGGAGGAAGACAGAGCAAAAGAGCGGAGGAAGAAGAGGGTCTAGCTGAGAAGACAGAGCAAAAGAGTTCGTTAAGACGGTTAAGTTTGGGCGCGGTACTGAATGGTGATTGGTGAAGCATTTGAAGGGCTTGTATAGTACTATCACTGACAGATGAGTCCACTGGGCCACATCTGATGTGGCAAAGTCGGCGGTGGTGAATGGTGATTGGTGAAGCATTTGAAGGGCCTGTATCGTACTTTCATTGACAGATGGGTCCATAGACTGGCCACATCTGATGTGGCAAAGTCAATGACAAGTGGGGCCAACAATGGTCAAAGCTTAGTCGGAGGTTGCGAGTGTGAGTCAACGAGGTCAGTGCAGCTATGCCGGCGTATAGACTCCATGGGTACGCGGACGGTATTTTTTTTTTTTTTTTTTGAGGAAACTACGCGGACGGGAATTCACGACCTATGATATGCATCTTTGAAACAACAGAGTTTTGATTGCTACCAATTGCAAATGGTCCAGTCCAGCTCTTGAAATTAAGTGAATTTACAGATCGAGTTAGATGGATCCATGGCCGGCCATGGATGCTAGTCGGCGGGCGTCTCCTGTTCTCTACGTGTCGAGCTCGAGAAGGTCGGGCGACGGCGAGCCAGCCTTCTTGTTGGGCTTCCTCCGGAACGGGCGGCAGGCCTTGACGCTGAGGTCGACGGCCGCGGCGAGCGCGACGAACATGGCGGCGTCCTCCATGCACGCGACGTGGCGCATGGCGAGTTGCACGAACGGCCTGCTGCTCCTGGCCTCCCCTTCCACCCTGCAGCTCATGACGAAGCCTCCGCCGGCGCACGCAGTGCCCAGGCTCGCCGCGCAGTGCTCCGCGGCCGTGGCGGAGGGCGCCTGCCTGTCCATGTCGATGAAGAACTCTCCGCCCTTGTCGCTGCTCAGGGGCGCCTCCGACACGAGCACGCAGTCGTCGTGGCGGTCCGGGAGCAGGTGCAGCCGCAGGCGCACCGTGTCCTTGCCGCTGCTGCTCGCCGCCGATGCCGCCGCGTCGCGCCACGCCTCCAGCCGGCCCCACGGCTGCCAGCTGTCCGAGGACCCCGTGGTGTCGGCGCGCACGATGAGCCAGGCGCCCGGGTTGGAGCGCGCCACCGTGTCCCCGCCCGGCGCCGGCACGAACGGGGTGGCCATGAACGCCGCGGCGACGGCCGAGCCGGACAGGTCGTGGATCACCACCTTCCAGCCCTTCCTCTCCCGCCTCACCATCTCCATGTCTGCCTTGTCCTCGCTGCTGGAGCTCGACCAGTACTGCCCGCCACCCAACATGTCACTCTGAGACGGCCTGCAGACGAAAGCATTCAGATGAGATTGATGCCTGCATGTAATGCAACTGATCGCGAACGATGGAGACACTTCTTACCGCCTGTCGCGGATGAACTTGCAGCTGAACACGGGCCGCCGGATGCTGCCATGGAGCTGCACCACCTGGGGATTGAGCGCGATGTCGTCGTCAAACTGGAAGATGTAGCGGGGGTCGGCCTCCAGCTTCACCCTGAGGTGGAGCTCCCCCTTGCCGATGCCCGTCCACCCATGGTGCAGCAGCACGGGCTTGCCGTCCCGCCACTCCGACGACGCGAGCTCCACCCTGAACACGCCGACCAGCCGCTTCCTCCTGCAGGCGGCGGCGACGACGCCGCAGCGAGAAGACGCGCCGAAGCGGGCCAGGTAGTACACCGCGACCTCGAGGCACGACGTCCGCGGGGCCCGGAAGCACCCCTTCGCCGCCAGCGCCCTGAGGTCGGACTCGTCGAGGGAGAAGACCGCCGCGTTGGTGAACGGGTCGAGGTTGAACGCCGGGGAGTGGATCAGTGGCACCGGAGCAGTCTGCACCGGGAACCCGCCCAGTCGGATCTCGCAGTCGCAGAGCCGGCTGGCCGCCTTGCTGGTTGGTCCTCCTGGGAGCTTCAGACCGAGCTGCCCGACTGAGAGCCGCACAAATGGCTCGGGATCCATGGCGCGCGCGTGTCACTGCAAACCAGCTCCCTCCATTGCCGTTGCTGCTGCTGAAAATTTGAACATCTATGCTGTCAGATTTTATATCAATGAATAAATTGCAGGAAAAGAGAATGGGCTGAGCAATCACATAGTGACTATTCAGTTTTTTCTTAAAAAAAAAAAACAAAACGAAGATAGCCAGGGGAAGTTGAAGCCACACAGCCACGACTAATCCAGTGATATATTTGTTTACATTATTTTTTTCTTATATATTATATACTGTTCATAAGCGTTAGATCAACAGCCTATGAAAACACTTCCAAATATAAATCCAATGGCATACAATCTGTATGGCATAGCCTACATACCTAGCACGATTGTTAGCTAACGATCTTAAAGTCCCAACTCATAGTTGTGCACTTTCACTTTTGTTAACGTTAGGTGTTGACACGCTTGCGCATTATCCAAACGATAGTCCATAAGAAAAAAGTAGGTCCACTGGAGCAGCGCAAAGTATCATCTCCTTCTCTCTCGACCCACTCTCAAGTCTCAACCAGGTGCCTTAATCTTTTTTGTCAGATGAGGAGGCTGTTGATACCTCTATAGGCACCGATAAATTTTGTGAAGCCGTCAACTGATATGATCCGGATATTTGGTGCCGATTTAGAGGACCCTATAGGGTTCCCATTTCAATTTAGTATAACTTTATGGAACATAGTCAAATAAAAGTTCTATACGTTCTTTTTTTTCAAAAAAAAATCTACACGCAGACCACTCTAGGCTCCCTGCAAAGAAGCAAAGTATGGGTGCATTGGAGCAAACCAGAGTATCTGCTTTACAGATTTATAATCCAACTCTAGCTAGTCCAACAAGGTTTAGCTAGGATCTTTGAAAAAAAAAGGTAGGATCAGTGCAAAGCAACATATTTTTCCGAGGCTCGCGTCATCTAGCAGTACTAGATACTGAATTTAGTCTAACCTTAGCGAACCGCCGAACCTTCACAAGATTTTATACCACAAAGACGAATGCTAGGTAACCCCAGTATATTCCCACTTTAACAGTCACTGTTTGTAAGCACTACAAAAGGCACTGTTAACACCACCAAGAACAAGACCAAGTTGATTAAAACAAATATAGCAACAGAAAGCAAAAGGCATCGGGTGCTTTTGCAATGATGGCAGCAGTGGAAATGTCATTAGCATTCCAGCTCGATTGCGAAGCTGCATTCCGATTGGTTAAAAGCCCAGGGTGCCCAAGGCATCATATCTTCCCATGAGCAGCATCAATGGAGGGATACCATGATTAAATTAATCGCCCCGGGAAGGGAAGGGAAGGAAGGGAAACGAAGGAGGACAGCCATGGCTGTGGCTGTCAGTGAGGTAGCCTAAGCAGAGCGTGCTCCCTTGCTTCCATTTCTTTAAGTAACCGATGCCCAAAGCTTCCTCGGCCGGCCGGCGCCGATGATGCTTCTTGCGTCGTACAAATGAGCGTGCGGAGGGGAGATACCAAACCTTTGCCCGCTATAGCGCGAACGAACCCCTGCTGCACCGGGCAACGCCCACGTCGCCGCCACTCGCCGAGCGCCCACGTAAGGCGGCCGCGCCACGCCGCACGGCACCACGTCGAGCGCAATCAAGCTATATTACCCCCGAGCCCCGCCCAGAGCTCGCCTCTCTCCTTGACGCTGGCATGCTGCTGGCCGTCGCTCTAGCCCCCCATGTCGTCGTCGACCACCCGAGGAGGCGAGCCCCGTGGCGGCGGCGGCAGCCACGCCCATGGCGCCCTGCGTGTCCATGAGCAGGAGAGACACCTCGACGCGCGCCAGACCGAAGAATCACGAACGCGGAGAGGGCGCGCCTACAATCACGTGCACGACCACGAACAGCTCCGCGTCCACGACCGCGACCGCGAGCAGCCTCGGCGGCCGTACTTATTCAGGAGGCACCGGTCGGGCCCGCTGGAGTGGGCGTCGGTGGTGCTGTTCACGGTGCTGGCGGTGGTGGTGCTGGTGGGCGCCGTGTCCATCCTGGTGGTGGTGCTGATCCTGCAGCCCCGCGCGCCATACATAGCGGTGCGGACGGCGAGCCTGGACACGCTGCAGTACGACCAGCTCGGGTCGCTCGACGACGTGCAGCTCTCGCTCCGCGTGGAGGCCCGCAACGACAACGCGCACTCGTCGGCGGCCTTCTCGCGCCTCGAGTGCCGGCTCGCGTTCGCCGGCGCGACGCTGGCCGTGCTCCGCGCCGACGCGTTCCGCGTGCCCGCCAGGGGCGCCCTGCCTCTGGCGTACGTGGCGCGCTCCCAGGGCGCTCCGCTGGGCGACGCCGGCGGCGCCGCCATGGAGGCCGCGCTCCGCGACGGCGTCGTGCCGTTCCAGGTGGACGGGGAGGCCAGGACGCGATGGAAGATCGCCGGGCTCGTCGTGATTAACCAGTGGACGCGGCTCGCGTGCCAGATCAGGTTCTTCTGGCCCAACAGCACGGCGCTCCCGTTCAGATGTAGCTCCAAGTCCAAGTTCTTGTTCTTCTGACCGAACCGGCATGCCGTTTATATTATCTAGTAACTAGTCTTCTGAACACAATTCCATGGCTGGGCGTGGCGGACCAAGGTTCAATAACAGCGAATGGCTTCATCGTTTCTTTCTTGGATTCGTTCTCATGTATAGTCGGCAAAGAAAACATGAATTCTTTAGTACTAGCTCTTCTATCCTATCCATTTGTGAATTAAATCTAGATATAGTATGAACCAGCAGAGCAATACTAGCTCTGGAATTGAGGTGGCAGATTGGGGGAGAAATACAGTGGAAAGAATCAAACAGAGTTGGTGTGAGTTCGTTACAGCTTATATATTTATTTTTCATCCAAAACTTTTTTTTTGATTGGTTGGAGGATTTGTTGGAATCGCAGTCCTTTTGATAATCAAAGGGCAAAAGGCAGGGGAGGAGATAAAAAGAGGATCAGCATCAGCACCACCATGGAAAGGAGGACCAGAACCAAAGCAAAGCGCGTGTGAGGGGAGTCAGACGTGGAAGAAGGCTCAAATGTGTTGCGCTGGTAACAACGCGGTCTCAGTCAGTAGTCTGCATGTGCCCCCTTTTCTCTTTCATTTCCTTCCTTCAGTTCTCCTCCCCCTTTTATATCTCTCTGATTGCTTTGATTGATTGTCCAGAAAAAAGAAATGAAGCAAGCCCAGATCCCAAGAATCTCCTAATTCGTTCACTCAACCACCCAAAAGTTACGAAGGAAAAAAACAGTAGAGATATTATGCATAACACAAGGAACTGATACTAGTATAGTAGTAGATACATACATACATACTACTATCTAATAGTGTTGCTGTTTATTTAGAACTATATTTATATAGATAGATAGATGCCAAATTAAAGAGTTGTGTTGTTCAGGTCGTCTTGAGGAGCAGCAGAAAAGGAACTCAAAACAGAAGAGGACTGAATTTTACCTTTGGTATTATGTTTGGCCTCCGATCCTTGGTTGCTCTGATCCTTGCCTCGATCGCGCTCAAGAAGACGACGCCGAAACGCAAAGGGGTGCCGAGGTGGACTCCGATAGATCGATGGATGGATGCGCGCACTCGATCAGCTGCTATAGCTGCTGCCTAGCGAGCAACTACACGCGGCAGCTCCGAGGCGGCACGACGACAGCGGCGCCGGCGGCAGAGCCCCAGCCATGGCTCTCCAGAGACTCCAAGAGTCCATGGTTTGCAGGCCAGAGGCCGAACCGACCGAGGTGGAGAGGAGGAATCGAACCGATCGGCAGGTGGAAACCGAGGCCGGCCGAGCGGGCGGGCAGAGGAGGTGAAACGTGAAAGAGGAGGAATGGGCCGGTGCTGAGAAGCGATCGACAGAGAACTTGACAAGGGAACGAAAGGGGAGCTGGGGTGGAGGCAGGTGCGGAGGAAGACGACGGACGAGACAGACGGCGGCGACGACGACCGCGGGGACTAGCTACTTACTTATACCACCCCCCCGGGCAGGCTGGCGCGAAATTAGTCGCCAGTTTTGAGCTAAAGAACAGAGGATTAGGCGGGCCTACCCTCGCCGCTGCAGCTGTTGTTGATGGATGCTCGCTGCGGAGTGTCGTGTCGCGTGGGATGGGATGACGGCAGCGGAATGAGAGCCAGCTGGAGCGCACCGCGCGCGCGCGCCCACTTTGCCGCCCCGGCCCTCGCTTTCCGACCAGCCTGGCACGACGGCGACCCACTCCGGCTCCGGCGAGAGCGGTCAGCCCGGTCGCTCGTTCGCATCCCATCCCATGTAGTCTACGTATACGTACAGCGTATTTTCCGACGCGCGCGAGGCGGCTCTACTGTACGTACGTTGTCCTCGTACATACACGCACCTGGGCTTCTCGATGCCGCAGTTTCCGGACCGGCAAGCAAAAGCTCTTCGTGTTTGCGTGCGTTCACCGGCGTCTAGTCCGCCCCTTTTTTTTTTTTTCAAATTGCCAGCGTATATGTGCGTGTGTACTCACGTGTCATGAGTCATGAAAACATTTACAATACAAGATAAATATCATTAAAGAAATTATAAATATATTTTATTATAGATCAAGTTGTAAACATAAATGTTAATGTTGTTCATGATAAAGTTAGTTTAATTTAAGTTAGTTAGACTGATATAAAAATTCCACATTTAAATGTTTTTTGGGACGATGAATACAACTAGGAACAAAAAAACAAAATATTGCTCGTCCTAGTCAACAAACAATAGGGCCTTCCTCTCAAAAAGAAAAAAAACACACACACACACACACACAAAAAGGTCGTTAGTCCGGCGAGGAGTGTGCATGCCACCGTAAATCAGGAGGGTGCTTGTCAGGCCTAACATCTTCATCTTTCCCTCCCCTTGGGCACTGAGTTTGGCATGTGGCCTAACAAAACTTGTTTGTCGTGGGTTTTGACCTTGGCAGACACACGCCCATAGATCATGCATGGTGGTAATCTACAAAATAATTCCCAAGTATTCGGCACCCACACGGCCACGGGCCACACCCAGTCACCCACGCACAAGGTGTGAGCTGCGCGCCACGTATCGGTGACGAAAGCACACATATGCTTTGAACAAATGCACTGGAGACTTATATGTTTGGCATGATTGGGATTTTGGCAGAACCAAGACTCTGCCTCCGATCCTCTGGAAATTAGGATGCGGGATTTTCTTAAGCATTGTACGGTGTAGCACATATGTCGGTGATAGCGCTACTCTCTAGTCGCCTCAATCAATCCTCTTTTTCTAAATTACGACGCGACACAACAACATACCTAAATTTAACTTTTCTACATTGGCCTTTCCATTATAGATTTCCAACAAAATCTCCCTGTTAGCCACATAAAAAAGATAAATCCTAGAAATACTAGGATGATCAGGAACACCTGATCTTTAATTTGGTTGATTTTGTCCATCATAATCACCAATGGAAAAGTTTCAAAATATTCTATTTTCTAAAGAAACACCCACATTTGTATGTAAATTACCGCCCTCTCTAACGTTATGAAAGATCAGGTACACGCAACACTTAGCGCTGAGCACGCGAGGCCCTGGGCATGATTGAGGTCAAGTGGCATTGTCAATGGAGTAAGCAATCACGCGAGGAAGACGGTGAGCCACAAGCAAGCCTGTCTAGTCGGCTAAGCCGATTGGTCAAGACGGCTAGGTCGGCCACCCTCAGACGGCTTAGCCAGGTCCTGAGACCGGCTAAGCCGGCTTCGAGCCTGGCTGGCCCGCCGGGTCATGAGGCCGGCTTGTGTGGCAAGTGAAGGCCGGCTAAGCCGGGTGCCAAGGCTGGCTTAGCCGGGTCCTGGCCGGGCTGCACGGGAGGCCGGCCTGCGTCCGTGAAAACCGGCTTAGCCGGGTTGCCTGGCCGGCTAGGCTGACCTGGTGCTGAGTCCGAACCGATTTGATCCTAAATCGAGTTTTGGTAAGTTTTGTGCGTGGGAAACTTGGAGACCATGTGTTGGAGTTGTTTCCCCATGTGTTGGAGTTGTTTCCTATTGGGATAAGACCACCCCTCTTTATATATACGAGAGGATCATGGCCGATTGATCCCATCCAATCAATCAAACAAAAAACCAATCTATCAACTCCTTTTACCCCTTCGTCTTCCTCTCAACCTCTCTACTTGCTATCCAGCACCTCTCTCCACAAGATTTGTTAGCATCTTAGGCGGCCTTGCTGGTCCTAAGAGATCCTTCACTTGCTTCCTCCTGATGGATCCTTCCGGAGGTGGTTCTGAAGCTTATCCAGCCATACACGAGCTCCACATTGGCCTTTTCGATCCCTAGATCGGTTTGGCCGGTCACGCTGCATGTTTGCTGCGTTGCAGGTTGTCCAAGCAACCTCTTTGGGCGTCCAAGACCCGCTGGTGTGTTGGCACGGTCACCAATCGACGTCAACATACTTTTTGGCGACTCCGCTAGGGAAATCTTCAAGGCGTAGATTGACATATCAACCAACCAGTGACATAGGTGTAGATGGCGATGTAACGAAGGACGCAAGTGAAGTCCATAGTGGCAACATCATCAATCCCACGTCTGTGGAGGAGCTCACGCCAGAATTGCAGGCACAACTTCAGGCTCATATGCAGGAACTTTAGAAGGCTTTCCTTCAAGGTTGCTCCAAGGGCCGACATGACAAAGTAGTGCAATTCAAGGCGCCTAGCATTGCTGAGATCTTGGGAGCTTCATCATCTGAGCAGGTAAACTCTCAAGACAATATTCCTAAATATGATGATGCTCCAATTACACAAGCTTCTGTTGCTAAGATGATAGTTGATTACGGTTCTCAATTCCAAAGAACGATGGATACCTCTTTAGAAAAGATAGCCACTAGGCTAGATAGAATAGAAGGAAAGGCAACTGATTCTACTTAATCGGGTGTCTTACCTCAACCTGAATTTGGTATGCCTCAAGGTTTCTTTAAGAATCAATCATCTGTTAGCAAAGCTAGTAAGCTAAAGTCGGCTTCTTCGGCTAAACCTGCTAATAAAACTGGTCATGCTAGTACAAGTGCAGTAGGGGGTGCTTGAAAACGGCTCAAACATTGCGAACCGATTATGGAGCATCTAAAGCTTCGAGGGGCAACGACATTTTGCCTGACCCACCGAAGCTTCCTAGCCCAAATCCTATGCTTGAACACATACAGGGAACTGCTTCCACTGAGATTCATGATATATTGAGTCAGTTCAAGAAGGATCTTACGAAAAATCCTAAAGAAAGTCTAGGCGTTCACTTTAAAACTGCTCAAAACATGAGTTCTAAGCCGTACCCTTCTGCAATTGACTACATGAGTAATCATACTGGGTGGAAGGTACCTAACTTTCAGAAGTTTAGTGGTAATGGTAATAAATCCACCATGGAACACATTCATATATACCTTGCTCAATTAGGAGAAGCTGCTAATCTTGATTACATAAAAATCGCAACTTTTCTTTGTCATTGACTGGTACTACTTTTTCATGGTTTGTTCCTTACCACCACTATGCATTGGTTCTTAGGTTGAATTAGAAGAAAAGTTTCATAAGCATTTTTATACCAGAGCCCAAGAAACTAGATTGTCATATCTTACTGCTGTTAGACAAACTTGTGATGAAACTGTGCTTGAGTTTTTCAACAAAGCTAGAGAAATAAAAAATAGATGCTTCCATTTGAGTATTCTAAAAGGGATCTTGTTGATGTATGATTTAATGGTTTATATTATAAGATTAAAGAAAAACTTGAGAATGTTCAGTTTGCTAACATGAATCATCTTATGGAGAGGGCCGTTTTCTGGGAATCGCGCCTTAAAGACTCTCGTGAATATAAGACCCATTGTTCGAATACACATGCTCTTGGTGCTTTTTCAGATGATTCAAATGATGAAAGCAAAGAGGCATTAGCCACTGAAATTAGAGGGCCAACGGAGAATAAACATGTTACTTATCCTTCTCTCAAACCGATTTAAAAGAATCAGAGTGAGGAAGTGAAATTTACTTTTGATATTTCTAAATGTGACTGGATTTTTGATTACTCAAAATCGGATACATTAGAATTCAGTATACTTTTCCTTCTACAGATGAGATTAAGAGAAGCGCTTATTGTAAATATCATAATTCTTATTCTCATGCAACTAATGATTGTAATGTCTTTCGTAGGCAGGCCCAATCAACCCTTAATGAGGGCTGATTGAGTTTTTCTGACATGGAGATCAACAAGAATCCTTTTCCTACACACATGAATACAATTGAAGCAGGAAGTCCGGCAATCTTGATCCGACCCGAGCAAGCTGATAAAGCTAAAGGCAAGAATATCATTATCAGTGAACCACGTGCCGCACCGAATGCTCAAAAGGATTCAGGGCGAGAAGTGGTGCTTGAGAAAGACCAGAAAGGCAAGAACAAGTTTACAATCACTGCTGGATCAGCAGAAGCTTTGAGAAGGCAAAGATGGTATGAGATGTGCATGGCACTGCAAAGGCCGGCTAGGCCGACTGTCCCAGTCGGCCAAGCCAAATTCGGCACAGGCCAACCAGAGCCGGCTAAGCTGGCCTGGCCGAATCCGGCACAGGCCAACCAGAGCCGGCTAAGCTGATTGACCCAATCGGCCAGGCTGGCTCCCCTCCTCCAGGCAGTCCTGCTTCTGGTGTCCGTGTGTTGCGCACATTTGTTCCTCAAAACCCAGAAGTTGGTGTTTGGAAACAGAAAGAGCAGAAAGTCAAACAACCTGTGGTAAATCCACTTTGTACTTTTGATCGACTTATGGTGAAGTACAAGAAACAAAAGGCCAATTATGAGAATCGGCCCATAAGAAAAGAGAGTTGACACCGCCAAAGCGTGAAGAATAGAAAAACAAGCAATTGGCAATGACTCCACCAGCAGATTCTTCTTTGCAGGTTGCTCATCCTCGTGTGTCGCATTGGGGACCTCCAGTGCCTTCAGCTCCACTAATTATACCAACACCACAATGGGGACCATGTGAAGTGTGGGTGCCATATCCTCAGGCTCCTGTGTTCCAAAGATTGGGAGATGTTACTGGTCCATCTTCAAAGCCTTCCATCTTTAGCCAATTGGGTAATCAATCGAGCTCTAGCGAAGCAAATCAAGAGAAGATGATCAAATTGCAGGTTGCAGCTCCTCGAGAGTCAAAGAAGGCTTCTACACAGCAAGTGTATGTGCCAAAGAAGGTTGAGTTGCCCAAGAAGCCTGGTCATGTTCCTAGCATCAAAATCAGCTCCATGTCAGCTCTTGTTGTTAATGACAACAAGCCGATTGTGATTGGAGGTGAAAGTCTAGCAAAGCAACAAGAAGAAGTTATTGAAGAAGTTGCTAGAATTGAAGAAAAGGAGAAATGCCGAGAGACCCCAAGTATACTTAGCCTAAGTGGTGTCCACGTGGGTTGGACAAAACCCAAAGGCGGAAGTTACAGTGCGCTCGACAAAGGAAAATGAAGAAGGAAGCTCTTGGGATCGTTGAAGACCCACTTGCACCAGAAAAACCTCAAGAGATTCCACAGAAGACCGTCGTCGCGGCTGCTCCAGCTCAGACGGTTAAGCCGGCCCCCAAAACTGGCCAGGCTGACTGAGTCGGCTAAGCCGGCTCCAGAACCGGCCAAGTGGGCCCCTATTGCTGACGCTGGCCAGGAGGGCCAGAAGTCGGCTAAGCCGATTGCCAAGTTGGCTAAGCCAGCTATGATGGCTAGGCTGACCGAGGAGTTGGCCAAGCCAGCTACCACTGATGAATCTATCCTGGTGTTCCCCGAATTGGTTGTGGTGCTCCCTGAGGTGCCCGTGTCGATTCCTATAGGTTCTGAAGATCTTGGGGGCTCACCGAAAGATTATGGCTAGTGTGGTGGGCATGGAAACTCTAGAAGAGCCAGATGAAGAGATGGTGGACTATGAGCCATCGCCGCCACATGGAGATGTGAATGTAGTATATTTTTTTCTTATGATTACTACTTGATTCGACATGATGAAGAGGAGCCACCAGCAGCAGAGTTGGTGTTTGTCGTTGAAGATGCTATATTCAAGAAGCCGACGGTACAAGTGGATCATCTCAGGCCACTCCATCTGAAGGGTCACATCA
Source organism: Bothriochloa decipiens (assembly GCA_023333625.1). NCBI lineage: Eukaryota > Viridiplantae > Streptophyta > Magnoliopsida > Poales > Poaceae > Bothriochloa > Bothriochloa decipiens. Next base: position 31,989,001 of record CM041635.1, on the reverse strand, counting down.
ACGGGATGCCAGTTCATAGCATGTTAGTGGACATCAGTACAATTGTGAATGTCATGCCATACTCTCTTTACAAGAAGCTTGGTAACAAGGATGAAGAGCTGGTGAAGACCAACATGACCATTATAGGTATTGGTAGTGAGGCTCCAATTTCAGCTAGAGGCATTGCTAATGTTGAGTTGACCATTGGGAGCAAGACTTTGGCTATGGCTTTCTTCATTGCTGATATCAAGGGGAGCTACAACGTGATACTTGGGCGTGATTGGATTCATGCCAATGAGTGTGTGTCGTCCAGCTTGCACCAGTTTCTCATCCAGTGGGTGGGAGATGCCATTGAGGTCATCCATGCTGATTCATCGGTTGAGGTTGCCACAACCAATGCGTGTGAAGCTGGGGGGCATGGTGCTTTTGGTTGCTTGTCAGGTAGAGACTTGTCTGAGTATGATTTTGTAAGTTTCACTAGGAAAGGCTTTGTTTCTGTATCACTTAAGTTGACTGATAATCAACTTAACACCATAATATAATCAATGAATAATGTTGAATGGTTAAAGCATCATGTTGAACAGTATCGGGCTGAAAAGACCGATGCCTGTGAAGCTATTGATGACTTTGATGAGCTCAATAAGTTGGGCCAAGGTTTCATGTCGGCTGACCCTTTAGAACAAGTTGATATTGGGGATGGCTCCACGCCACGGTCAACGTTTGTTAATAAAAACTTGGAGGCTGATTACCAAGCTGAGTTAATCACGCTTCTCAAGGAATATTCTGATTGTTTTGCATGGAATTATACAGAAATGCCAGGCTTGAGCCGAGTTCTTGTTGAGCATTGGCTCAAAATTAAAGATGGATTTAGGCCTATCAAGCAACACCCGTGGTGCTTCAATTCGGCTATCCATGATTGGATTAAGGAGGAGATCAATAGGTTCTTGCAAGATAAATTTATTCGTCCATGCCAATATGCGGAGTGGGTTTCTAATATTGTGCCTATTGAGAAGAAGGATTTTGGCAAGATCAGAGTCTGTGTTGATTTTAGAGATCTTAATAGAGCCACTCCTAAAGATGAATATCCTATGCCTATAGCAGACATATTGATCAATGATGCTTCTGGACATAAAGTGATTAGCTTTCTTGATGGTAATATTGGATACAATCAGATTTTCATGGTAGAACAAGACAAATCGAAGATGGCTTTCATTTGTCCTAGCTTTGTTGGTTTGTTTGAGTGGATTGTCATAACCTTTGGGTTGAAGAATGCAGGTGCAACTTCTTAGAGGGCAATGAACTTAATTTTCTATGATCTAATTGGGGTGATTATGGAGGTTTACATTGACGACATTGTGATTAAATCGGCTGCCCATAAATCTCACCTAGCCGATTTGCGTCTTGCTTTTAAAAGGATGCGCCATTATAATTTGAAGATGAATCCGTTCAAATGTGCTTTTGGAGTATTGGTTGGGAAGTTTCTAGTCTTTATCATTCATGACAAAGGCATAAAAGTTGATCCCAAGAGGATTGAGAAGATCAAGAAAGTTCAACCAACTACATGTAACAAGGATGTACATAAATTCTTAGGGAAGGTGAACTACTTGAGAAGATTTATTGCTTGTCTGGGAATATTATTCCTTTTACTCCTATACTCAAGTTGAAGGATGAATCTGAATTCACTTGGGGGGCAAGTCAACAAGAAGCATTTGAAAAGATAAAGGAATATCTATCATCACCACCCGTTCTTCGTGCACCTAGAAGAGGAGTGCCATTCAGAATCTATGTGGCTGCCGAAGAGAAGATCATTGGGGCCGTGGTGACTCAAGAAGATGAAGGAAAGGAATATGTCATTGCTTATCTTGGTTGTCGTCTTCTTGATCCTGAGACGAGGTATGCCCATATTGAAAAATTATGCTTATCACTGTACTTTGCATGTAATAAGATGAGGCACTATCATTTGTCAAGTACATGTGTTGTAGCATGCGAGGCCGATATCATCAAGCATATGCTATATCGGCCAATCCTTAGTGGAAGGTTGGGCTGGGCATACTCTTTGATTGAATATGACTTGACCTATGAACCATTGAGATCAATAAAGGGTCAAGTTCTTGCTGATTTTATTGTTGAGCATGGTATTGATCTTGATGAAGAAGTCAATTACCTTACTTATACTCCATGGAAGCTATATTTTGATGGATCGGTTTGTAAATATGGCCAAGGTGTTGGTATTGTTCTTGTTTCTCCTAACAATGTTGAGACAGGGATGTCAAGCTCATTGGAGTTTCAATTTACTAACAATCAAACTGAATATCAAGCTCTTATATTTAGGTTGATCATGTTAACTTCTATGGAGGTGCAGCATATTGAGGCTTATGGTGATTCATTGCTGGTTGTGCAGCAAGTCACTAGTGAATTTCAATGTTTAGATGGGCACTTTGAACTTCTCTTGATACTTGTCTTAAGCTTATTGCTAAGTTTGCCGAATTCAAGATTTGGCATATTTCAAGACATGAAAATCAAAAGGCCAACATGCTAGCTCAACAAGCATCAAACTTTGACGTCGGTGGGCATAATTTTCATATGCAAGAAAAGCCGATGCACCAAGATGATCAATTCTGTGTAGGTCTGAATAAACCGGCCTGGCTGACTATTACAGTCGGCCTAGCCGGCCACCCGGCAGCTAAGCCAGGCCACCAGGCTGGCCTAGCCAGGGTCGCTGACTGGAGCCTCCAGTCGGCTAAGCCGACTGCTGCAATTGGCCTAGCCGACCGCTGCAATCGGCCTAGCCGACCTTGCTAATTGGGCAGCCCAGTCGGCTAAGCCAACTGCCACAGTCGGCCTAGCCGACTCCCCTACAGGTGCTGCTACTGATTTGCCCAATGGCAATCCAAATCGTCTAGCATAAGTTCCGATGATGTTAATACCGATTTAGAAGATCAGAGGACTCCCTTAATGAAATATTTGCAGGATCCTAGTGCCAAAGTTGATAAGAGTGAGCGGATAAGTTCATTCAAATATATTATTTGGCATGATGAGCTCTATCGAAGAACTGCTGATGATCTATGGCTCAAGTGCCTAGGATCTGATGATGCAAGAGTGGCAATGGGAGAAGTCCATGAAAGAATTTGTGGTACGCATCAATCGGCCCCAAAGAAGAAGTGGTTGTTGAGAAGGGCTGGTTTCTATTGGCCCACTATTATGGCCGATTGTTTTCGCTACTACAAAGGTTATGATGAGTGCCAGCGGTTTGGTTATATTCAGATGGTACCTGCTACAGAACTCCATCCTATTATGAAGCCGTGGCCATTCAGAGGTTGGGGGCTAGATTTCATTGGCCAAATTCATCCCTCGTCTTCAAAGGGGCATCGATTTATCTTGGTTGCCATTGATTATTTCACTCATAAGAAGGTTATTGAGTTCGTCACTGAGCATATAATTCATAGATTCAGCATTCCTTAATCACTAACTACGGATCAGGGAACTTCATTTATGTCTAAAGAAGTTAAGAGGTTTGCCGAATCCTACAAGATCAAGTTGGTTAACTCATCTCTATACTATGCTCAAGCTAATGGCCTAGTTGAAGCTAGTAACAAGACTCTAATCAAACTTATTAAGAAGAAGATTGAGGAGCATCCAAGGAAGTGGCATGAAACTTTGTCAGAAGCTTTGTGGGCATATCACATATCAAAGCATGGTGCTACAAAGGTTACTCCTTTTGAACTAGTATATGGTCAAGAAGTTATGTTGCCTATCAAAGTGAACTTGAGTGCATACAGATTTCCTAGGCAAAATGATTTATCTCCTATTGTGTACCATGATCTAATGATGGACAATGTGGATGAAGTGACAGATAAGAGGTCAAAGGCCCTCAAGGAGATTGAAAAGGACAAAGTTCATGTTGCAAGGGCTTATAATAAAAGGGTTCGAAGCAAATCATTTCAAGTGGGAGATCTGGTATGACAAACCATACTCCCTATTGGATCGAGGAGCAGTGAGTTCGGCAAGTGGTCGCCTAATTGGACAAGTCCTTTGAGAGTAGTTAGAGTCATCTTTGGGAACTCATACTTGTTGGAAACATTGAAATATGAGCCTCTCTCGAAGGCAATTAATGGAAGGTATCTCAAAAAATATTTTCCAAGTGTTTGGCAAGATGCCTAAGTGCTCTACCAAGCAATGGCCGATACATGTATCGCCCTTAGCACTAGAAATGGCCGATGTATACATCGTCCTTAGTCGCTAGTTAGCCGATGTGATGGGTATTATGCTGGTTAGTTGTGTCTTAACAGGTGTTTTCAAGTTCAATGCCTCATTCACTTGAAAACAGGGGGGCATATGTTGATACTCAAGAATGTCCAATGACATGTTTGATAATATGAGCAAGTTGTGGAGGCCCTGGGCATGATTGAGGTCAAGTGGCATTGTCAATGGAGTAAGCAATCATGTGAGGAAGATGGCGATCCACAAGCGAGCCTGCCCAGTTAGCTAAGCCGATTGGTCAAGACGGCTAGGCCTGCCACCCCCAGATGGCTTAGCCGGATCCTGAGACCGGGTAAGCCGGCTTCGAGCCTGCTGGCTGCGTGGGCCAATCAGGCCGGCTAAGCCGGGTCATGAGGCCAGCTAAACTAGCTCGGTGCTGGCGTGGCAAGTGAAGGCGGCTTAGCCGGGTCCTGGTCGGGCTGCCTAGGAGGCCGGCTCGCGCCCTTGAAAACCAGCTTAGCCGGGTTGCCTGGCTGGCTAGGAAGACCTGGTGCTGAGTCCGAACCGATTTGATCCTAAATTGAGTTTTGGTAAGTTTTTTGCATGGAAAACTTGGAGACCACGTGTTAGAGTTGTTTCCTACTGGGATAAGACCACCCCCTCTATATATACGAGAGGATCATGGCCGATTGATCCCATCCAATCAATCGAACATAAAACCAATCTATCAACTCCTTTTACCCCTTCTTCTTCCTCTCAACCTCTCTACTTGCTTTCTAGCACCTCTCTCCATGAGATTTGTTGGCATCATAGGAGGCCTTACTGGTCCTAAGAGATCCTTCAGTGCTTCCTCCTGACGGATCCTTCCGGAGGTGGTTCTGAAGCTTATCCAGCCATACACGAGCTTCACATTGGCCTTTTCAATCCCTAGATCAGTTTAGCCGGTTACACTGCATGTTTGCTGTGTTGCAGGTTGTCCAAGCAACCTCTTTGGGCATCCAAGACCCGCTGGTGTGTTGGCACAATCGTGAGCTCCACATCGGCCTTTTCAATCCCTAGATCGGTTTAGCCGGTTACGCTGCGTGTTTGCTGCGTTGCAGGTTGTCCAAGCAACCTCTTTGGGCGTCTAAGACCCGCTGGTGTGTTGGCACGGTCACCAATCAACATCAACAAATAGACTAATGTATTTATATTACAATTCCTATATAACGAGAGGATCCAAACGGCCCTAAAGAGAAAGCTAGCTATTCCGAACAAAGGAATTTCGCAACATTTCTAAAACACCATTCAAAACTTATGCATTTATCTTGCCAGGCTTAAAGTCTTCGGTTAAGGTTGTACTGTCATCCAATCCTAAATTCCTGATTTCAGTTCTTCTAAAAAAATAAAAAGAGAGAGAGAGAGGTGTGGACCATTGTACCAAATTTACGGGTACATGATAGTCCTCTGAAACTGAAAGAGACAGAGTCAGAGGACAGAGGTGCATCTGTCCAGGATGCCAAAGGCACGAGGAGCAATTGCCATGAGCAAGAGAGGTGCAATTGGCATGAAGGGTAGGTGTGACAGAACATCTGCTGTCGGCCTGCTTGCCTACTCCATGATTGGGCATCTTTAGTTCCGCAGCAAGCATGGCTATAAATTAAATTGCCGCCGCACTCCTGCTGAAAGCAACAGCTTGTCTCCCAACCGTGGATAGTTACTAGCCAGTAGCTCCCTTTGTCCTTATCTTTTTTGGTTTTCATGAGGCTCTATTTCAGGCACTGATGTAGGGTTATGAGGTTGCTATGCTATTCAAAAAATAAAATTTTTTGACCTCATAAACCAGGATCTACTGCTAGTTACAGGTTATGGGATTACCACTAGACACACAGGTGTCTAGAGCGTATCCCCAAAACAATAAAGGTAGGTCTGACTGGCTCATCATAGACCAAACCATGTCCAACAAGGTTCGATTACGTCGCTCAGACACGTCATTTATCTGAGGCATTTTGGGTGGCGTAAGCTATGGAATAATTCCAAAACTCTTAAGATGATTGCTAAACTCATGACTTAGATATTCGCCTCCATGATCAGATCGCAATGCCTTGATCTTCTTGCCACGTTGATTCTCTACTTCATTCTGAAATTCTTTGAACTTTTTAAATGTTTTAGACTTATGCTTTATTAGATAGACATATCCATATCTACTAAAGTCATCAATAAAAGTTATGAAGTATTGAAATTTGCTTCTAGCTATCGTGCTCATTGGTCCACATACATCAGTATGTACAAGTTCCAACAAGTCAGATGCCTCTCAGGAAATCCTTTGAATGACGCCTTGGTCATCTTGCCTAGCAAGCAAGCCTCACATGTCTCGTATGATTCAAAATCAAACGAAGTTAGAAGACCATCATCATGGAGCCTCTTCATGCGATTCTCACTTATATGACCCAAATGAAAATGCCACATATAGGTAGGACTTAACTCATTAAGCCGAGGTCGTTTAGCACTAAAATTATAGACAGGTGCATCATCAAGATTTTAAATAAATAACCCATTCATAATGGATGTAAAAGCCACAAACACAACATTCTTTGAGATCACACAACCATTGTATTTACTCGCAAATGAATAACCATCCTTCATCAAGCATGAAGGTGATACAATGTTTTGACTTAAACTAGGAACAAAATAACAACTATTCAATTCCGAAATAAATCTTGATGGCAAGGGAAGTTCCATCGTCCCGACGTTCAATGCAGCAACTCTTGCATTATTGTCCATGCGGAAATCAACTTCTCCTTTCTCCACGCTTCTACTTCTTATCATTCCCTGCATCGTATTGCAAATATGTGCAACCGATGCAGTATCAAATACCCAAGAATTGATATAAGAGTTAGCGAGGAAAATGTCTGTAACATGAACAACAAGAGTACAAGCAGTAGCAATACCTTTACCGTCGCCATCCTTCTCTAAAGACACCAAGTACTCCTTGCAGTTCTTTTCTATTGACCTTTTCCCTTACAATAAAAGCAATCTGAATTTGCAGATGGTCCAGCCATGGTAGCAGATGGGTTTGGCTTAGAGATCTCATCTGATGTGAACTAGGGTTCCTGATCTTCTGAAAGGTTCTAATAACTCTCAATTTGGTGGAATCACGACACAATTCGATCCGGCTTCCGAACAACTCAGCTCTGAACCCTGCAATCGCAGCACCACGTCTCCTCTGGTTATCGACCGTTGAAGCACAGTCGACCTCGCCAAGAAGGCTGAGTCCTTTGCCTGCTAATCGAAGAACACAAGCAAGAACATGAAAGAATGCAACCAATTGCAGATGAATGATTAATCTCACGAGTTGGGGTCTCACAAACCGACGGCGTGGCGAAACTGTTATGAACAGAATAATCTAAGCAAAATCCAAAATCTAAAGAGAGAGGCAGCAGCTGGTTATAGAGGTCTAAGGGTCATTGCCACCCCTGGACGCGCCCCCTAATGGGCTCAACAACGATACATGGCCCAACGGACCAAAAACGGTGACGCAGCAACGGAACAGATTCTGGATGCTAAATTGTTTTGATGTTTCCTAATGACTCTGAAGGAATTTTGACCTCAAACCAATGCCATTGGCTTCCTTATGAAATTATCTTTCTATCCATAGGTGGATCATCAAAAACGGAGTTCGGATGCGTCCTGGGCGTCCGCTTTACTCCACACTAGTCTTGGACTCCGAAACAGGCTCGAAGTCGACTCGGTTTGGGTCTCCACCTTGACTTGGGCGCCCTTGCTGGTCCTCCATGCCTCCAAGCCATCCCTTATGCATCCCTTGGTCCTCTCCATGATTCCTAAGTATAATATAATCATTAGGTTGCAATCTATTCTCAAAATCATAAAAAGACTTCCTTAAGAACGAGCTCACCTGCAAATTTAATTGTCGTGCGTGAGCTCTTGTGATTGGACCTTGAATGTCCAGCGGAGGATCATCTTGTGCATCAAATGGAGTAGTGTCCTCATCATCCTCCCCCTCTTGAATTGGAGTCGTCCTTGACTCAAGGTCATCTTCTTCTCCCAAATACGGCTTTAAATCTGAAATGTTGAAAGAAGGACTAACCCCGAACTCAGGTGGCAACTCAAGTTTGTATGCATTATCGTTTATTTTCTCAATAATTTTATAAGGACCAGCAGCTCTTGGCATTAATTTTGACTTATGCAGCTCTGGAAACCTGGCTTTTCTCAAATGTAACCATACTAAATCACCTGGTTCAAGTTTAAGTTCTTTTCTACCTTCACTACTAGCAATTCTATACTTTTCATTCATCTTTTTAATATTTTCTTTAGTGGTTTCATGTAACTTACGAATAAATTCAGCACGTGCACTAGCATCACTATGTGTTCTTTCATGGGTAGGTAAAGGCAAAAGATCAATTGGAGCACGAGGGTTAAAACCATACACTACCTGAAAAGGACTTACCTTGGTGAAAGAATGTGTCACCCGATTGTAAGCAAACTCTACATGAGGCAAACATTCTTCCTACATCTTTAAATTTTTCTTCAAAACAGCTCTCAGCATGGTGCCCAAAGTGTGGTTCACTACCTCTGCTTGTCCATCTGTTTGTGGGTGACAAGTTGTTGAAAACAACAATTTTGTGCCCAACTTATTCCATAGAGTTCGCCAGAAGTGACTCAAAAATTTGGCGTCGCGATCTGAAACAATAGTAGACGGCATACCATACAAACAAACAATATCTTGGAAAAAGAGGTCAGCAATATGAGTTGCATCATCACTTTTATGACATGGTATAAAATGTGCCATCTTAGAAAATCGATCCACAACCACAAAAATACTATCCTTTCCCCTCTTGGTCCTAGGCAATCCTGAAACAAAGTCCATCAAAATATCTGTCCAAGGAATAGAAGGAACAGGAAGAGGCATATACAACCCATATGGATTCAAGTGAGACTTAGCTTTTTGACATGTGGTGCAGCGTGCCATGAACCGCTCAACATCTCTCTTCATCTGTGGCCAAAAGAAATATGTGGCCAAAACAGCTACCGTCTTTTTAGCACCAAAATGGCCCATCAATCCTCCTCCATGCGCTTCCTGTAGCAACAAAAGATGAACAAAACCAACTGGAATGCATAGACGGTTAGCTCTAAACATAAATCCATCATTTATCACATACTTGTTCCACGTACGTCCCTCTTTACAATTCAGCAACATATTTTTAAAATCAGGATCAAGCGCATATTGTTCTTTTATTGTTTCAAGCCCAAAAATCTTACAATCAAGTTGGGACAACATAGTATATCGTCTAGACAAAGCATCAGCAATTATATTATCCTTCCCTTTCTTGTGTTTGATAACATAAGGAAAGGATTCAATAAATTCAACGCACTTAGCATGTCGACGATTCAGATTATTTTGTGAACGAAGATACTTAAGTGATTCATAATCTGAATGTATAACAAATTTCTTAGGCCACAAATAATGACGCCACATCTCTAAAGAACGTACAAGAGCATACAATTCCTTATCATACGTAGAGTAATTTAAAATAGGACCATACAATTTTTCGCTAAAGTATGCCACAGGTTTACCATCTTGCATCAAAACACCTCCAATGCCAACTCCACTAGCATCACATTCTAACTCAAAAGTCTTACCAAAGTTTGGAAGTTGCAGCAATGGTGCGTGTGTAAGCTTACCTTTTAACATCTCAAATGACTCCTCTTGTGCCTTACCCCATTGGAACACCACGCCCTTCTTTGTCAACTTATGTAATGGGGCAGCAAAGGTGCTAAAATTCTTAACAAAGCGGCAGTAGAAACCTGCAAGACCAAGAAAACTCCTCACCTGTGTGATGGATTGGGGTACTTGCCAGCTCCTAATGGCTTCAATTTTTGTCTCATCCACCTCAATTTCCTATGGAGTAACAACATATCCAAGAAAAGAGACTCGATCCGTGCAAAAGATGCACTTCTCAAGGTTACCAAATAAGCATGCATCGCGTAAAGCATTAAAAACAGCACGCAAGTGATCCATATGTTCATCCAAAGACTTGCTATAAATCAAGATATCATCAAAGTAAACTACCACAAATCGCCCAATAAAAGCCCTTAAAACTTCATTCATCAATCTTATAAAAGTACTAGGTGCATTAGTTAAACCAAAAGGCATTACTAACCACTGATATAATCTAAATTTAGTTTTGAAAGCTGTTTTTCATTCATCTTCAAGTTTCATTCTAATTTGGTGGTAGCCACTACGCACGTCAATTTTAGTGAAAATTACAGAGCCACATAACTCATCAAGCATGTCATCAAGCCTAGGAATAGGATGACGATATCGAATAGTAATATTATTAATGGCTCTACAATCAACACACATACGCCAAGAATCATCTTTCTTAGGAATCAAAATCACAGAAACAACATAGGGACTAAGGCTTTCTCATACATACCCGTGGTCCAAAAGCTCTTGGACTTGTCGCTGAATCTCCTTAGTCTCTTCAGGGTTGGTTCAATAAGCAGCACAGTTTGGCAATGTCGCTCCCGGAATCAAATCAATTTGATGCTCTATTCCTCTCATAGGTGGCAGCCCCGGGGGTATCTCAGCTGGAAAAATGTCCTCATACTCCTACAAAAGGTTAGTGATAGCAGGAGGTCTTGAACTAACAACATCGTCAAGAGAAAATAAAGCTCGTTTGCAAACCAAAGTATAGCAAATATCATCATCAGAAATTTTAGCAAGGTCACATTTTCTTGCAAGCATAACACCACCCTTCAATTTAATTTCCTCGACCATAGAATTAGGTGTCAACTTATCCCTTTTAGGTGGGTAAACAGAATTTGCAACTTGTTGATTTTCATATTTAACATCATGCAAACTAGCAGCTGGTTCTTTATCAGCTTGTACAATTTCAGCTGGGGTCATTGGCACCAAAGTAATTTTCTTTCCTTTATGAACAAAAGTGTATGTATTACTTTTACCATGATGAACAGCATCATTATCAAATTCCCAAGGGCAACCCAATAAAAGTGAACAAGCTTTCATAGGTACTACATCACAATCAACAGAATCAACATAGGTACCAATGGAAAAAGAAACTCTGCAAGTTTTTGTTACCTTAGCCTTACCGGAATCATTCAAACACTGAATATGGTACGGATGGGGATGTGGGCGTGTAGACAAGTCAAGCTTCTTGACCAAATCTGAACTCACCAAATTATTGCAGCCACCCCCATCAATGATGACATGTGCTCGTCAGTTGTTGATGACAAAGAAAATTTGGAACAAATTGTGGTGTTGCAGCTTCTCAGGTTGTTGTACTTGTGTGCTAAGCACTCGCTGCACAATGACACTCATGTAGGCTGATGTGTCCTTGCTACCAAAGACCTCACCTTCTTCTTGAACATCTTGTTCTTCATCATCATCTTCCACGTCAGAGGTGCTGATGTACCCATCCTCTGTAGCAATGTATGCCCGCTGACTTGGATAGTCCTTTTGCACATGTCTGTAACCATGGCACCGATGACACTGAATGCTAGGAGTGCATCCTATTGAGGCAACAGAAGATGCACTCTTCGATGGTTCCTGCACTAAATTTTTACCTGAACCAGAAGGTTGCGCAGAAGACGTCCTCTTGTTCGCTGGTACAGGCGCGCGGAAGGAGGATGCCTTGGGAAACCCTGATGATGCTCCCGTGCGTGGTGTGTATGAGGTGCCAGCCTTGCTCTTGGCCTGCTTATCTCGCCCCTACAATTCCTTCTCTGCAAGCATAGCAAATTGAAACAACTAGTTGACAGTGTTAAATTCCTTATAATCAACTATGTCCTGAATTTCCTCTCACAAACCCGCATAAAAACGAATAATAGAATCCTCAGTTCCCTCCACTATTCCACAACGCATCAAACCTTTCTGAAGTTCACCATAATAATCCTGCACAGATATATATCCCTGTTCTAAACGCATTAGTCTTTTACAAAGGTCTCTACGATACGATGGTGGCACAAATCTATCATGCATAGCAAACTTAAGTTCTTCCCACGTATGAGGTTGGCAATTATCTGCAACTAAACCAGTCCACCAAATGATCACAAAATCTTTAAATTCACTAGTGGCTTGTCTAATGCGATGTTGCTCAGGCACAAGATGGGCACAGAATTTTTTCTCTACTGTCATCTCCCAATCAAGGTATTCCTCGGCATCATAATGTCCCAAAAAAGAAGGTATGGTAAATTTAACCTTAGTGTCGGTTACCGAGAGTAGGGGTACCCTAAACCTTCCTTGTTTTCGGTTAGACCCTGAGTTTACCCTCAGATTAATCTCACGCGACCAGGCCGTACCTCCTCGACCCACCGGGCCCATCGGTAAATACACACTGGGCCGGCCCACAACAGAGTACAATCGCAACCCTCGACAGAATCACTGGCGTCACCATCTGACCCTTGACAAGACGCTGACGTCACCGGCTGATGATCGCTCGAGATGGGAGGATCCTGCGTTAAGTGTTGTCGATACCCTGGAAACAGGTATCCCAGACCCCTTGCTTAACAAACTAAAGCCCCGCAAAATCAGCATCGTGAACCCTCCGATAATCTCCCGCGCTAACGTACGAAGGCCCAAAGGCTGAGATGTATCGGACCGGCCCGCGAACGAACAACGGCGGCCCGAAACCAACGCTTGCTCGAGAGGATACCGAACGGACAGGTACTGTATACGCGAGGGTACGATTCGACCTACCCCTCGAGGACGGAACTTCGTCCAGCGAACGAGCCGTCCCTCGAGGACGTAACTTCGTCCAGCGAACGAGCCCCCTCGAGGACGGAACTTCGCCTGGGCGAATGGGCGGCCCTCGAG
>CM041635.1:31933546-31975976 GCA_023333625.1 Bothriochloa decipiens | reverse complement strand
CGATATTACTCGTTGGTGTTAGCCCCTCGAGGGTCAGAACACCGACAAGTGTCAAGGCCCCCGACAGGACGGGCGTCTCGATACTTCGAGGATCGAGCCCCCCTCGATCGACCAACTCCCGGTGCGTCCGGTAGCGCATTTAATACAAAACTAGCTAGCCTCGTCAAATCGTATGGCTATAGTGTCTGCGCAGTGGTCCGTACAGCGGTCGAATCCCGCTTTACTGCCCATACTGAGGACGTGCATCGGTCTGCACGGCACTATTACGCCATACCCAGTGCTGTTAGACAGCTCGAGGCCCCCTTCGACACGCTACGCGACAAACGACCGACATCGAATTCCCTAAATTCGATCTTATCCGCTCAACCACTACGCTCGAGGCTACCCCTCGACCGGGCCTCGAGTACGCATCGACGCCCTCCGGTCAACCTTCATCGACTTCGAAAGCTGCGCCAACAACTCCCGATACGACCCCAACAGGAACTCGCACATCCTCTACCGGGGATCACGTCTTTCGCCGGTCAGCAACCATGACTCCGAAGGACGGCTGTCAACTCCGAGCCACGCCGCTACAGAACAAGCCATGCTCAGCGCACGTCCCTGCAGAGGCCTCGAGTTGACCACCACGACCCGCGATGTCATCACCGCATCATTGAACCAGGATATTTGTACCCCTGTGCCTCCCCTTGGCCTATAAAAGGGGACGCCAGGAGACCCAATAGGGACAACGGAGAACTAACTCTGGACAACGATCTCTCGAACGACCAGACTCCTAGACTGAGTAGCTCTTTCGATAGACACTCGACCCCCCTCGAATTCTCTCTTTCGCTTGTATTCGCCCCTGTACAAGCACTTAGTTGCAAGATAATACAAATCTTCTCCCCCCGCTGGACGTAGGGCCTTCTTTGCCCGAACCAGGATAAATCGCTGTGTCCTTCTTGCATCACCCATCTGGACGGGTCACACACATGATTACTCGTTGGTTTAGGACACCCCCGGGTTCCTAACGCCGACAGTTAGCGCGCCAGGTAGGGGCCTCTGTGTCAAACCGCTTCGTCCGGATGGCGGACCTCGTATCATCGCTCCCTTTCGGCTCGGTGATCTGGTTCGAGAGTCTGGAGTTCATGTCGTTCGGCACGAGCCATGACATGGTCCTGCTCTCAATCGGGCACCCGAGCGGGGATGCTTTAGGGACTCCACGAGGAGCCCTGCGTCGTCCTCATCACCACGCTTCCCAATCAAGAAGGAGACGTGGATCACAGGGCGGGTGGCGCCGCCGTGCGACCGCGGTCGTCACACCTTCCTCGTCTTCGACGGATGACTTGAGCTCTCTGGCCCAGAGGCTCCCGCGACTACGCGTAAGGCCCGACGTGGGGTAGCGTTCGCCCGAGTTGAATGCTTCTCCCCAGGCGAACGCTCCCTTCACGTCTACGGCTCTCTTGCCCCATGAGCAGTTTGCCGCCCGGCCGACATTGCCATTTGGGCTCGACAGTGCCGCTTTGACATACCCCACTATCATGCGCTCGGGTTTTGGAGCGGACAGGGGACGGACCGGACCCCCCCCCCACGTGCAGTAGCGCGCCTGGAGGAACCGGTACTAGCCCCCGAACGCCCGATTAACCCTCGCCCACGCGGCGCACGCCCTCGCGCGCTTCGACGGTGGCTGGAGGTGGAACAATTTGGGCGGACCATCGTGCCTTGCCCGCTCTACTCCGACTCCGACTACGACTCTAGCTACTACGACCCCACGTGAGAGTGTTTCCACGTTGACATAGTCGCCGCGTCAGACGACGACGACGCCAGTCCCGCAGAGGCGTCCACACCACCGGTCGCAACAGGTGGGCCCCTCCTCCTGGCAGGACAGGAGGAAGGACCCCCTGCCGCGATCAACGATCCGGGTGATTCGCAGGGCGTTCGCGTCGCCCAGCTCGCGCAGGTCCGGGAGCTTCGAGCCAAGCTCAACGAAGACAACGAGCGACTGCGCCAGCTCGAGCGTACCCTCGAGCAGGACAATCAGAACCCCCCACGCAGAGGAGCTCGGGCTCGAGCGCGGCAAGTGCAGCGGCAGATTGTGGGCGCGGATACGATTGCACATCCTGCCTTCAATCGAGCCAGCCAGAATGTCATCGCAGCAACCATGCTTCTTCGCAACATGCCGGCCCCCTCGAATCCTGAAGCCCAACGAGTCCAACAGGAGATCAAGGGCCTTCTCGAGGTGGCCGCCATTCAGCAGGCCGAAAGCTTTGCCTCGAGGCGTCGAGGTGCAGCCTCGGGGCAACACCATGAACCCTCGCGGCATGAGAGACAGGCTTCGACCCAGCCGGTAGACTCCCCCCGCTCGAAGGGGGCGGTCTCGGACCACGATCGCGTTCACGACAACCGCGAGCCCCGCGATGCGTGTCATGACATCAACGAACACCGCAGACACAAGTGCGGTGACGCCGAGGCGCGAGGCTACAGCGCTCATCGGGGCGGACGCTACGACAGCGACGAGGACAGACGTCGATCCCCAGATCCGCCGGGACCTCGAGTCTTCAGCCGTGCGATTCACAGCACGCTGCTGCCTAGCCCCTTCAGACATCCGACAAGTCTCGTCAAATACGACGGCGAGACAAAGCCTGAGCTCTGGCTTGCCGACTTTAAACTGGCGTGCCAGCTTGGTGGGGCCCGCAACGACAGCGCCATCATTCGACAACTCCCACTCTTTCTCTCCGACACCGCACGATGGTGGCTCGAGGAGCTTCCCCCTAACCAAATCTGTGACTGGTCCGACCTGGTCAGGGTTTTCGAGGGGAACTTCAAGGGCACCTATGTGCGTTCGGGCAACAGGTGGGAACTCCGAGGCTGCAAACAGAAGCCCGGGGAATCTCTCCACGACTTCACTCGATGTTTCTCCAAGCAGCGCATCGAGCTTTCCCACGTCACCGACGAAGAGGTGATCCTGGCTTTCATTGCCGGGACCACCTGCAAGGAACTGGTCCGGGAGCTCGGGCGCACCCCCCCCAAAGACCGCCGACGAATTGATGGACATCATGGCCAACTTTGCTGCCGGAGAAGAGGCCGTCGGTGCCTTCTTCGACGGTAGCAAAGGCCAGACGCAGGCCAAGGCGGCCAACCCCGAGGGTTCGAACCAGGGCGGCAAGAAAGGGGGCAAGAAGAAGAAGAACCCACGGGGCAAGCGCGAAGACGCCCCCGACGACGACCTCGTGGCGGCTGTCGAGCGCAAGAAGCCTCGAGGCCCTCCCAAAAAGGGCCTCTTCGACGAGATGCTCAAGAAACCGTGCCCATATCACAAGGGCCAGGCCAATCACACCCTCGAAAATTGCCAAATGATCAAAAGGCATTTCGGAGGTATGGTTCGAGGGAAGGAAGAGGAAAAGGAAGAGCCCGACGACAAGAATGATGGGTTCCCTGAGGTGCAGGGCTGCTTCATGATCTACGGGGGACCTACCCCTCGGCTCACCCCTCGACAGCGTAAGAGGGAGCGTCGGGAGGTATTTTCCACTCAAGTCGCCACCCCTCGATTCTTGGACTGGTCTGAGACGGCTATCACGTTCGACCGTGATGACCATCCGAACCACGTCCCGAACCCGGGGCTCTACCCGCTTGTTGTTGACCCTGTCATCATCAACACTCGCTTCTCCAAAGTCTTGATGGACGAAGGCAGCAGCCTCAACATCATCTACTCCGAGACCCTCGACCTCCTCGGCATCCCAAGGGAAAAGCTGAAGCTCAGCGCTGGGGGCTTCCACGGCGTCGTGCCAGGCAAGAAGGCTATTCCCATCGGGTGCATTGACTTACCGGTGTATTTCGGTACTCCCTCGAACTTCCGAAAGGAGACCCTCATGTTCGAGGTAGTCCCGTTCCAAGGCACATACCATGCGATCATTGGGCGACCGGGCTATGCCAAGTTCATGGCAGTTCCCAACTACACCTACCTCAAGCTCAAGATGCCGGGCCCCAACGGCATCATCACCGTCGGCCCCTCCTTCGAGCACGCATACGACTGCGATGTCGAATGCGTCGAACACGCGAAAGCCCTCGAGGAGACGGCAATGCTTGCAGCCACTCTCGAGGCCCTCGCCGATGAGATCCCCGAACCCAAGCGACATGCCGGCAGCTTCGAGCCTACCGAGGACACGAAGAAGATCACCCTCCACCCGAGTTGCTCCGAGGGGAAGGTGCTGCTCATCAGCGCCTCCCTCGATGCCAAATAGGAAGCAGTGCTCGTTGACTTTCTCTGCGCGAACATCGACATGTTTGCGTGGAGTCCCTCAGATATGCCGGGCATACCGAGGGAAGTCGCCGAGCACGCCTTGGAGATCAGCCCCGGGTCTAAGCCTGTGAAGCAACGCTTGCGCCGCTTCGACGAGGAGAAGCGTAGGATCATCGAGGAAGAAGTCAACAAGCTCTTGGCAGCCGGATTTATCAAGGAGGTCCACCATCCCGAGTGGTTAGCTAACCCTGTAATAGTCAAAAAGAAAAATGGGAAATATAGGATGTGTGTAGATTACACCGGCTTGAATAAAGCATGTCCTAAAGTCCCATTTCCTTTGCCACGCATCGATCAAATCGTTGACTCGACGGCGGGATACGAGACCCTCTCCTTTCTCGACGCCTATTCTGGCTACCATCAGATCCGGATGAAGGAGTCCGACCAGCTCTCGACTTCCTTTATCACCCCCTTCGGCATGTACTGCTATATTACTATGCCCTTCGGCCTTTGAAACGCCGGGGCAACATACCAGCGGTGCATGCTCCACGTTTTTGGAGAACACATCGGCTCGACGGTCGAGGCCTATGTGGATGACATCGTGGTCAAGACCAAAAAAGTCGAGGGTCTCGTCTCTGACCTCGATGCCGCGTTCAAATGCCTCCGGGCGAAGAGCATCAAGCTGAACCCCGAGAAGTGTGTCTTCGGTGTCCCCCGAGGCATGCTCTTAGGGTACATAGTCTCTTAGCGTGGCATCGAGGCCAACCCAGAGAAGATCTTGGCGATCATCAAGATGGGGCCCATTCGAGACCTCAAAGGCGTTCAGAGGGTCACAGGATGCCTGGCGGCCCTGAGCCGCTTTATCTCCCGTCTCGGGGAAAAGGCGTTGCCCCTCTACCGCCTTTTGAAGAAATCGGAGCACTTCGAATGGACCCTCGAAGCCGAGGAGGCCCTCTCAAAGCTCAAGTCTATGCTAGCCTCGCCCCCGATCCTCGTACCTCCTCATCCGGCCGAGCCCCTCCTCCTCTATGTCGCCACAACCACCCAGGTGGTCAGTGCGGCCATAGTGGTCGAGAGGGCAGAAGAAGGGCACACCCTGCCCGTTTAAAGGCCAGTCTACTTTGTCAGCGAAGTGCTCTCAGAGACTAAGGCCCGCTACCCTCAGATTCAGAAGCTGTTGTACGCTCTAATCCTTACGCGGCGAAAACTCCAATATTACTTCCAAAGCCACCCGATAACCGTGGTCTCGTCCTTCCCCCTCGGGGAGATAATCCAGAATCGGGAGGTCACAGGGAGAATCGCTAAGTGGGCAGTCGAGCTCATGGGCGAGACCCTCACTTTCGCACCATGAAAGGCCATTAAGTCGCAGGTGCTGGCAGATTTTGTGGCCGAATGGACCGACGCTCAACTACCACCCGTACAGATCCAGGCCGAGCTATGGACCATGTACTTTGATGGGTCGATGATGAAAACAGGAGCGGGCGCGGGCCTGCTCTTCATCTCGCCCGTTCACATGCGTTACGTGATTCGATTCCACTTTGCAGCCTCGAATAACGTCATGGAGTACGAAGCCCTCATGACCAGACTACGCATCGCTATCGAGCTCGGGGTTCGACGCCTCCAAGCTCGGGGCGACTCGCAGTTAGTCATCGATCAAGTCATGAAGGCATCGAGCTGCCGCAAACCTAAAATGGAAGCATACTATCAAGAGGTCCGCAAACTGGAAGACAAATTCCACGGCCTCGAATTAACCCACATTGCTCGACGCTACAACGAGGCCGCCGACGAGCTCGCAAAGATCACGTCAACCCGAGGCACCGTGCCTCCCGACGTCTTCGTAAAAGATCTCTACAAGCCGTCAGTTGACTTCGCGGGTGAACATGAACATCCGTCCAAGGGGGTCGAGCCTCAACCAACCCCGGCCCTCTCGACCGGGGCCGAGGTCATGGACCTCGAGGTATCATCCCCTCGAGCAAGCAACGAAGCCGATTGGCGTAAGCCCTTCCTCGAGTACCTTACTCAAGGAGAGCTGCCAGATGACCAGAACGAGGCTCGACGCATTGCATGAAGGGCCAAAACCTACGTCCTCTTCGGTCCAGACAAGGAGCTCTATCGACGGAGCCCGACCGGAGTTTTGCAGCGTTGCATCACCGTTGAGGAAGGCAAAAGGTTACTCAACGACCTACACTCAGGGGCTTGCGGTCATCATGCTGCGCCCAGGACCCTCATCGAGAACGCTTTCTGACAAGGCTTTTACTGGCCGACCGCTGTCTCTGACGCCATCAGCCTCGTCCGATCATGTGAGGGGTGCCAATTCTATGCCAAGCAGACGCACCTCCCTATGTATGCTTTGCAAACGATCCCCCTCACATGGCTGTTCGCCGTATGGGGGCTCGACCTCGTTGGTCCCCTCAAAAGGAAAACTGGAGGCTTCACCCACCTGCTCATTGCTGTCGACAAGTTTACCAAGTGGATCGAGGCCCGGCCCATCGGGAATATCCGCTCCGAGCGGGTGGTCTAGTTCTTCACCGACATCATCTATCGCTTCGGTGTCCCGAACGTCATCATCACTGACAACGGCACACAGTTCACTGGCAAGAAGTTTTTGGATTTCTACGATCGCCATCACATTCACGTGAACTGGTCCGCGGTTGCTCATCCTCGAACTAATGGCCAGGTCGAGCGCACCAATGGCATGATTTTGCAGGGACTCAAGCCAAGAATCTTCAACCGCCTTAACAAGCATGGCAAGAAGTGGGCCATCGAGCTGCCCTCGGTCCTATGGAGCCTAAGGACAACACCTAGTCGAGCCACGGGGTTCACCCCATTCTTCTTGGTCTATGGGTCTGAGGCCATCCTCCCCACTGACCTCGAGTATGGTTCCCCTCGACTAAAGGTGTACAACGAGCAAAGCAACGAGGAAGCCATTGCAAACGCCATCGACCAACTCGAAGAGGCTCGAAACATGGCCCTCCTCAACTCCGCAAGATACATGTAGAAGCTTCGATGCTACCACGACAAGCATGTGCGCAAAAGGGACCTTCGAGTGGGCGACCTCATCCTACGAAGGCGACAGGGCAACAAGGGCCGGCACAAGTTAACGCCACCATGGGAAGGCCCCTTCATCGTAGCCGAGGTGTTGAAGCCCGGAACCTACAAGCTTGCTAACGACAAAGGCGAAATTTTCAACAACACATGGAACATTGACCAGCTACGTCGCTTCTATCCCTAGTCGATGCCTTCTTCTTACATTTTTGCATAACAAAATGCTTTCGATCACAAGCTTAATTTCCTTATACATGCAAGAGGTAGCCTCGACTCTGCTTCCTCAGAGTCGAACCTCCCTCGGGGGCTATAAAGGGGGGGAACCCCCCGGAGTCCCCCAAAAAAACTCGATTTTTCAAAACTCAAAAAGTCTTTTCTCCCACGCACCTCGATACGTTCCAATACTTAGTCGAAAACGCCATGCGAATGTCCTAAGCATCGAGGGCTGTCGAGCCAGGAGACCACCTACGCCCCAGGGCTACGGTACCTCCACTCGCTCCCCGACGGGGGGGCACGAACATGCGTCAAATTCACTAAGTAAGAAACGTCATCAGGAACGTGAGAAAGAAAAGGACTTAAAGTCTCAAGGTCCACTCTGCCTCGATATGCCTCGACATGGGTTAATACTAGGTCAAAGACGACACGGGATGGTCCGAAAGGTCGAGGGATGTCAGGTCGGGAGACATCCAACGCCCCAGGGCTACGGCACCTCCACTCACTCCCCCCTTCGAAGGGCGCGATCGTGTGACGAAATCGATAAAAGTAAAGACCCGATCAGGCAGTGGAGACAGAAAAGACTTAGAGCACACTTAGGCATATACGAACGAATATAAATGTACATTGGCTCGAGGCATCGCGACCTCGAGAACAAAAGTTCACAAAATTTCTTACAAAGGCCTCTTTGCCCAGATTTGGCTCACAGGCCATCATCCTCAGGAGGCGGAAGGACCTCATGCTCGAAGAGGATCGCAAGACGACCGCCAGGATCCTTGGCAGCCTCGACTAACCCCACGAAGACGGCCTCATTCTCCTCGTAAGTCTTCGAAGGGTCACTGACGAAGCCGTGGGACACGACCTCCATGTCGTAGATGTAGCCGGAGCCGATGACCACCATCGCCTGCTTCACGCCGACATGAAGGGCGCCCCGCACCTTCTCCTTAACCACGCGACCGAGCTCGAACAGCCGGTCAAGGAGATGGGCCCCATGGACGTCGTCTGCGGCCGATTCGGGACGAGGGACGCCGAGGCTATCACCGACCATGTCGAGCATACCGCCGAGCTCGCCGGTCAGCTTCACCTCGGCCGTGTACGACTTTTGAAGCAGGCCGAGGTCGTGATGAGCCCGATCCAGCTCCTCCTCCAAGGTTGAAAACAAACAAACGGAGTCAGTAACGCTTAAGAAAGAGGACTAAGGCAAAAAAACCCCTCGAGAGAAGAAGGAAGACTCACCGACGGCGTGGGTCTCGAGCTTCGTGTGGGTGTCTTGCAGAACGAGACACTCGTTCGCAAGTGCCTCACCAGCACGGACCATCGACGCCTTCTCCTCCTCGAGCTTCTCGAGGGCCTCGCCTGCCGAAACAGCATTTCGCCTTTGCTCTCGCCAGGCTTCGGAAATCCTGGCGTTTTCGGAGACCGCGACCTCGAGCTCCTTCCGCACCGCCTCGAGGGCCGCACCAACCCTTGCCAGCTCGTCGCTGGCCTCGGACCTCGCCCGTTCAAGGGCCCTCCCCGCTTCCTCCTTCGCCTTGGCCTCGGCCTCCTTGGCTTGGGCGGCCACTTGTCGGGCCGAGGCGGTCTCGGACTTTGCCTTCTCAAGCTCACTCCGAGCGGCAGCGGCCTCGACCCGGGCAGACTCGAGCGCTACTTCTAGCTCGGGGATCTGGTTCCACTTATCCTTGGTGCTATGGATAAGATGGGACTTGATGTTCGAGCGCCTTCTCAGATCCTAAGAGCAAGAAGGACAAAGGACATCATCGATAAAGAAAACACACCCCGAGTTCCATAACTTCGAAGGACGCTTACCCCGAGGCGCTGGTGGAGGTTGTTGCTGACGAGACCAAACATTGCCTTCAGCGAGCTCTGAAGGCAAGAACGCTCCTCTTCGATGGCCCTCCAGCACTCGAGCTCGGAGGGGTCATCCACTTCCCGCGAGGGAGCGTCGTGACTCGTGGTGTCATGGACGCGGATAGGCTCCGAGCCCCATCCCGAAGTCTTCGCTTTGCAGTAGCGCCGCGCCGCCTCGGCTTCGGCACCCTCCGCATCGACAGCCGCGCCCACCGCAGGACGGTGTTCGGGAACCGCAGGGGGAGACGGACCCTCCCACGGCACGAGAGCCAGCAAACCAGCCTGCGTCTCCTCCCGCTCGACAAAAGGATCCACCAGGGCAGGCATGACGACACTCGCCTTCTCGCCTGACGGGGCCGCCTCGGCACCCCCGGACTCGACGACCCCCGACCTCGGTGGCGACAGGGGGGCGCGGCGTCCTTCTCCTTCCCTCCGTCGACGGAGGCCTCGCCCTCCTCGGCCTCAAGGACGATGGGCGCCGCCTGCAAAAACCCCGGCCATGAGTCATCCGAGGGGCACTCCGACATGCTTCCCGGCGCCTCGACGGCCATCCCGGCTCGGGGGCTCGACGCCACAACCACCGCAGGCTCGGTGGCCGCTTCACCGATAACCGAATCGACTCCCCGGGCCAACGCCGCGCGTGCGGCCTTGACCCAAGCGACGACCCCCTCGTTCGAAATCGACGGGGGAGTCGAGGCGGCGCTCATTGCCGAAAGAACCGAGCCCATGGCCGGACCCGCCGCGACCGCCGTCGCCTCTGTTGCAGCCTCCGTCCGAAGGAGCTTGGCCGGAGCGGGCCCCGCCGGTGTCCGCCCGCGCTTGATCCTGTGAGGAAAGAAAAATTAGACGCGTGGAATCGAGATGCGAAATATAAAACTGCCCCAGGATAAAGAACTTACCCCACTGGGAACATTCCTGGTGTTCATGAGGCCCCCGTCGATGGCCGCGTCCCGGCACCCAGAAGCCTCAAAGTCGCTGCCGGCGGCGTCACGCCGTGAGGCCCCACAGCCCCACGAGCAGAGGCCGCCGCCGATGCGGCCAAGGCCAGCGCCACCGGCCCGGCTTCGAGGGCCAAGTGACTTTCACGAGGCCCCTCCATGGACCCCTCAGAACCAGTGGTGCCCTGCGTCGAAGGGGCGTCAGCCGCGACCCTCCGGGTCGAGAGATGCTCCTCTTCTCCGCTCCACTCCTCCCCCGATTCCTCAGAGGGGGACCTTCCGACGGGCCTCGCCTCTCGTCTCTGCTTAGCCGAGCACTGCTCGCCCGCAGAGAGATTGAGGCTATGCATCCGCCTCTTCTTGCTCTCCTCCTCCTTCGTCTTCTTTGTCGACGAGGCGCCGTGAAGCCCCATCGGACGAGCCTCGAAATCTTCCCTAACGGGGGGCAGCGACAACTCGTAGTCGAGCTCCCCCTACACGCAAAGCCCAAAAAATGTAAGGTGAAAAGAAACAAAAAGAAGGGCTCGACGAAGTAATACACTCACCAGTTCGGGGTAACCAGGATCTGGTCGCATCGGGAGGCGGTTGACGTCCTGTGCCGTGAAGGGGCCCGACACCGTGCCTCGAACCCTCTTGGCGACGCTCTCCGGCGTAATAGCCCCGCCAACCATGCGGCTCCCCCTGAGCTCTGCTCCAACGAACATCTGGCTCATGCAAAGCGAGCGCCGCATCAGGGGGAGCACCCGTCGATGGTGGAAGGCCGAGACAACGACCCCGGCAGTCAACCCCTGCCCTTGAAGGGTCGCCAGGGCGTCGAGGAGGTCTTCGAGCCTCCCTTGATGGTCCCGCGCTGGGGCGCCCCAGTTGTGGGGATGCGACTCGATGACGCGCCCCGTGTACTGAGGCAGCAGCCCCTCATCATTCCTGATGTAGAACCACTTCGAGGGCCTGGGGCCGTGGCTCGAAGTCAGGCCAATGGGGATGAAGTCGTCGGCCTTCCTCACGGCAAAGTTGCAGCACCCAGCCCGCACCAGCCTCCGCACCCCCGCCGACGCGCTCTTGGAGAAGTACTTTGCCCGAAAGAGGTGGAGCCAGAGCTCCCAGTGCGCCTCCACCCCGAGGTAACCCTCACAGACTGTGGTGAAGATGGCGGCGTAGGAGATCGCGTTGGGGGAAAGATGCTGAAGCTCGATCCCGTAGTGGTGAGTGAGAGCGCGCATGAACCGGCTCGGCGGGGCGCCGAAGCCCAGCCGGTGGAACTTGACGAAGCTGACCACGTAGCCCTCCGGTGGGTTCGGCTCGTGGTCCTCCTTCGGCGGAACGAGCCACTCGGGCTCATCCCTGTTGGTGATGGGGCGAAGAAGCCCCTCCGCCACCAACCCCTCCAGCTCCTTCCTCGTCACTTCCGAGGGAACCCACGCCATAGGCTGAAGAATCTCCGGCGGTGCCATGGCAAGGGCACGGAGCTCTTCGGTGGACGGGCGGCCCAGAAGATTTCCTATCTCCGCAGGAAGGCGAGCGCAAGAAAGGAAAGCGCGGGGAGGCAAGCACAAGGAAGGCGAACAAGCGCAGGAAGGCGAACGCGAAAACAGCAGGAAAGCAAGTGAAGAGCAACGCTACGAAGGGTGCCTCCTTTTATTGGGGCAGAAGAATTACGGACGGCCGACGCTTGCCCGACCAGTAAGTCCCCGCATTAAATGCACCCAAAGAACTCTCCTCTCGATTCCTGTGCGTCAT
The DNA here is from genome assembly GCA_023333625.1 of Bothriochloa decipiens. Classification (NCBI taxonomy): domain Eukaryota; kingdom Viridiplantae; phylum Streptophyta; class Magnoliopsida; order Poales; family Poaceae; genus Bothriochloa; species Bothriochloa decipiens. The sequence goes on along the minus strand of CM041635.1, from coordinate 31,963,979 downwards.
GGACAGGGCCATTTCGCATTCACCCCTTCGACTCCCGTCGACCATAGACACACATCAAGCGTCCGCGAATCAGGCGTCATGCCGGCCCCACCACGACCGCACCGTTTCGACTCCCGTGATATTACGGCCACGCCGCTTCGAATCTTTTCTTGAAAAACGAGAACTGACAGTTATCCTCCTCGAAATACGTTTCAAGTATAGGACTCACCCACTACCGCGCCGCTCTGGCTTCTGCACAAAAAGGCACGCGTGAAGGACAGGAGGAGTTATCCACAGACGGATCTTCCCACGACACGGGATACGGGCCCAGGCCCTCGAAATCTCCAGGGAGCGAAGGCTGGCCCTCGGAAAGGGTTCGACAGCCGCCCTCGAGTACCGGAGTTAGGGGTGACCGTGGGGGGCTGACGCGAGTCCCTTGCTCGAGAACGAATTCTCGAGGCCCCCTCAGACACATTCAAGGCAAAACTAAGGGACCATGACGGAATCCCCTCGAGGGGAGGCATCGAGCCACCGGACCCGATCGAAAGGGTTTGGCATCCGTGGGACCCACTATTTTGCTCGAATAAGAGCGCCTCAGGGCCACTAGTCGACCCCTATCGAACGGGGCACGAGCTCTTACTTGAATTTCCCGATAGTAGCTCACCTGAGACATTGATGCTCGCTCGAGCATGGGTAGCACAACGCTTCTCCCCCCTCTACCCGATCGAAAGGGTTCGTGAGGGTCAAACGAAAAAGTCGAGCTCGCACCTGACCAGCTTTGATGAAAGAAGCTAAGGAGCGGACTCGCAACCAGGTGGCCTCGACAAAAGAGGATCCAACCACCCGGGGGCTCGATCACTCGAACACGCATTGACCAAACAAAAAATAAAAGACCTCGGGCGAGTATTCTACTCACCCGAGGCCTCGGGGGCTACACCCGAAGGGTGCGCTCGCACGCACCCTTCGAAATACGACCAATACTCCAAGTCCATTCAACTGAGCCTCCGTGTAAGTATCAACACTTACACGAAGGCTCGGGGGCTACTGTCGGTTACCGAGAGTAGGGGTACCCTAAACCTTCCTTGTTTTCGGTTGGACCCCGAGTTTACCCTCAGATTAATCTCAGGCGACCAGGCCGTACCTCCTCGACCCACCGGGCCCATCGGCAAATACACACTGGGCCGGCCCACAACAGAGTACAGCCGCAACCCTCGACAGAATCACTGGCGTCACCATCTGACCCTCGACAAGACGCTGACGTCACCGGCTGATGATCGCTCGAGATGGGAGGATCCTGCGTTAAGTGTCGAGGCCCCCGACGGGACGGGCGTCTCGATACTTCGAGGATCGAGCCCCCCTCGATCGACCAACTCCCGGTGCGTCCGGTAGCGCATTTAATACAAAACTAGCTAGCCTCGTCAAATCGTATGGCTATAGTGTCCGCACAGTGGTCCGTACAGCGGTCGAATCCCGCTTTACTGCCCATACTGAGGATGTGCATCGGTCTGCACGGCACTATTACGCCATACCCAGTGCTGTTAGACAGCTCGAGGCCCCCTTCAACACGCTACGCGACAAACGACCGACATGGGATTCCCTCAATTCGATCTTATCCGCTCAACCACTATGCTCGAGGCTACCCCTCGACCGGGCCTCGAGTACGCATCGACGCCCTCCGGTCAACCTTCATCGACTTCGAAAGCTGTGCCAACAACTCCCGATACGACCCCAACAGGAACTCGCACGTCCTCTACAGGGGATCACGTCTTTCGCCGGTCAGCAACCATGACTCCGAAGGACGGCTGTCAACTCCAAGCCACGCCGCTACAGAACGAGCCATGCTCAGCGCACGTCCCTGCAGAGGCCTCGAGTTGACCACCATGACCCGCGATGTCATCACCGCGTCATCGAACCAGGATATTTGTACCCCTGTGCCTCCCCTTGGCCTATAAAAGGGGATGCCAGGAGACCCAATAGGGACAATGGAGAACCAACTCTGGACAACGATCTCTCGAACGACCAGACTCCTAGACTGAGTAGCTCTTTCGATAGACACTCGACCCCCCCTCAAATTCTCTCTTTCGCTTGTATTCGCCCCTGTACAAGCACTTAGGTGCAAGATAATACAAATCTTCTCCCCCCCCTGGACGTAGGGCCTTCTTTGCCCGAACCAGGATAAATCGCTATGTCTTTCTTGCATCACCCATCCGGACGGGTCACACACACACGATTACTCGTTGGTTTAGGACACCCCCGGGTTCCTAACGCCGACACTTAGCATAAGGATCATCGGGAGCATGAGTACGATTACCTCGGTGGCAGTTGAAATGTTGAGCGCCACCCATACCTGTGGTATTTGTGCGAAGACGATGACGTAATCTATTTTCTCTTGTCGCTGCTCTATCAACATTACCATCAGCATCATATACCTCATCGCCAGCATTGCTGCTATCATTATTTTCTTCAGGTGGTGGCGGTTCTTCTAAAGCAGTTACCCTATCGGTCAGCGTGGACAATCGTTTATCCAATTCTCAAGGGTGTTGCCAATCTTGAGATCAATGAGTGCAGCAGTTACAGCCTTGGTAACTGTCTCGTTCAAGTCCTTCTGAACATTGTTTATAACAGATTGTAGTTGCTCTTGGCTGACACGCTCTGAAAACTCTTTGGGTGAATTCTCTCCCTCATCACCTGCCATTGTAGACACAAAACATAAGCAGCAAATGGTGAAAGTTATCCCTAATAATCCTCTACAAAGGTAGAGTGGTGCCTCTCAAATTTAGAGCAAAAGGCAACACCTTAACAAGTTCCGACCGGTTCTTACCAGCAAGGCATGGATACCTGAAAGACGTAGCACTGAGATTACGGGTGTCAAAACTTTTGCTGTCCAGAAGTATATGTGGGGCTTAGGAAGGCTGGCCAAAAAATATATGAGTGGTACACAATTCAAAGACAGAAAGTAATATTGAATTATAGTCCTAATTATTTGTTCTTGTTGCTGGCCTAACGTGTTTCAAGTACCAAATGTGTATCAACAAGGACAATGGAAGCACAAGTATGATGGAGAGACAAGTATGAATGAAGCATAAAGCACAATGTAGCACACGCAATCACAGAACAAGCAACTCCTTTTTATTTTTTTCTCCGAACAAACTCTATTTTTTACACTATGTTTTTTAAAATTTTTCCCTGAACAAGTATGAGAAAAGATGCAACCACAAAAATTTTCACTACAATAGAGGTGGAATGTGGTCTACAGAAAGTCAGCATGTTCTCTGAAAAGCGTGCAAGAACCTTGTTAATTTTTTTCTTTATTTTGCCAATTTTTTTGGCAATTCTAACTAGACCAAACAGGCTGAAGGCTAGTTTGGGTCGGTTCCAAATGGAGTCAAGAAGTTGGTGTAAAAATTTTAAATTTTTCTGATAAACGAGCCAAAAGTTATGCCTGTTTTATCGAAGGTATCTTAAGTTATGTTTCTCGAAAGGCACAACACGGCGGCGGCAGTTAGGGAGAAGCGTCCCTAAACTCCAACACCGATCACAACAGTAGGTATTCAGATGAAGATGTAAGGAGGGCTACGATGCAAGCAACAATGAGCGGTTGGCGACCTATCTAGGGTTTGCGCGGCGGCGAGAATTGACACAAGGCGGCTAGCGGGGCAAGTCGAGTAATATGGTGGATTCGACTTGTTGTTTGGGACGGTGAAAGGGGACAGCGTTGAATGAAAACGATGGGGAAAAACACACGACTGGACTCTAACACAACCTAACCAGCAACAAGACCCTGACCAGGACTACGAAATCTGACAAGAACTATGCAAAGGCCAAACGTGGTTCTAGGATAAAGGAAAAACCTAGACTAAACTGTTTTTGGTTTTTTTTTGGATTATAGGACGAAGGCGAAAACAAACTAAACTAGGGTAAGGGCAAACCTGATAGTGTACCTAAAGCTTTGATTACCACTTGATGTGAACTAGGGTTCCCGATCTTCCAAAAGGTTCTAATAACTCTTGATTTGGTGGAATCGCGACACAAGTCGATCCGGCTTCCGAACAACTCGGCTCTGAACCCCGCAATCATAGCACCACGTCTCCTCTGGTTATCGACCGTCGAAGCACAGTTGACCTCACCAAGAAGGCTGAGTCCTTTGCCTGCTAATCGAAGAACACAAGCAAGAACACGAAAGAATGCAACCAATTGCAGATGAATGATTAATCTCACGAGTTGGGGTCTCACAAACCGACGGCGCGGCGAAACTGTTGTGAACAGAATAATCTAAGCAAAACCCAAAACCTAACGAGAGAGGCGGTGGCTGGCTATAGAGGTCTAAGGGTTGTCGCCACCCCTGGATGCGCCCCCTAATGGGCTCAACAACGATACACGGCCCAACGGACCAAAAACGGTGATGCAGCACCGGAATAGATTCTAAATGCTAACTTGTTTTGATGTTTTCTGATGACTCCGAAGGAATTTTGGCCTCAAACCAATGCCATTGGCTTCCTTATGAAATTATCTTTCCATCCATAGGTGGATCATCAAAAACGGAGTCCGGATACGTCCTGGGCATCCGCTTTACTCCACAGTAGTCTTGGACTCCGAAACAGGCTCGAAGTCGACTCAGTTTGGGTCTCCACCTTGACTTGGGCGCCCTTGCTGGTCCTCCATGCCTCCAAGCCATCCCTTATGCATCCCTTGGTCCTCTCCATGATTCCTAAGTACCATATAATCATTAGGTAGCAATCTATTCTCAAAATCATAAAAAGACTTCCTTAAGAACGAGCTCACCTGTAAATTTAATTGTCGTGCGTGAGCTCTTGTGATTGGACCTTGAATGTCCAGCGGAGGATCATCTTGTGCATCCAATGGAGTGATGTCCTCATCATCATCTTTAGCCTTGCCCTTCTTATTCCTGCAAGAATTGCCCTTCCTCTTAAAACGAGGTCGGTTCTGGATCGCCAACACTTGGCTACTGCTGGCACCTTTCTTGATGTCGGCCTTTGCTATTTTCAGCATGCCACACAGTTCATTCAAGCCCCTCTCTGCTCCATGCATATGGTAGTTCGAGATGAAGTTTCCATAGCTGGCCAGAAGCAATGCAAGAATGAAATCAGTAGCCAACTCTTGGCCAATTGGAAGCCTGGCTTCTCCAACCTCTGAGTGTAACCAACCATCTTGATTACATGTGGACCAACAGCTGTGCCGTCTACTAGCTTGGTTTTTGCAAGCACCTTAGAGACATTGAACCTTTTAGTCTGCGCTTGAGTTTGGAACATATCTTCAAGCGCCTTGATCATATCGTTTGTTGAATGATTGTTGTCGAACTGCATCTGCAGATCAGGTTCCATACAAGCAAGCATGAGGCAACTCACTTCAAGATCCTCATCACATGCTTTCTTGTAAGCGTTTTTCTCAGCAGTAGTTGCATTTTCATTAGGCTCATCTGGTAATGGGGTGTCTAGAATTTCTTCCTTTTTCTTAGCCCTGAGAACAATTCTCAGGTTGCGGATCCAACCCGCGTAATTTGTTCCATTCAACTTATCTTTCTCAAGAATTGTACGCAAAGAAAATGGTTGATTGCGAGCGGCCATCTACAACAAAAGTAACACAAAATACTAAGACAATGTATCCATGAAAGAGTAAATTATATCAAAATAAAATCTACTCCCACTAAAATCAATATCCCTCAATTGATACTTAGTGATTCAAGACCCACAACTAACAAGTCAACTAGTGAGCTTTAGCATCACCTCTAGAAGACATTGTAGATCGGTAAGCAACACTTTGCTAATCATATCACATATGACCCTTATTGTTGGGAAGCATCTCTATGCTATGCTCAACCTACCCATGCTCCAAGGTCCCTAACCGTTAGGATGACCTTGTTTAAGTAACCAAACCTTCTTGCAGTAAGTATCCGATACGAACCTGCCTAGTCGAGAAAAACTAGTGGCACCCTAATTTCATAGACCCACCACCGATTGTACAAGACTTATGATAGTGCATGGTTTGCAGAAGCATTTAACTCAAACATTACCAAGGGATCATTCTACTTCACTACCGCACTCATGTAGACAAAAACATAATAGCATGTGAAAATAGAACATAGTAAGAATGGCATAACACAGACATGACTTGCCCATTATTCCTTTGGGGATCTCCATCTCCATCCATCTATGCATCACGGTGATCTCCATCTCCATGATTCGAGTATACCATCCTTCAGTGATGATTCCGCCAAGATTAGCTACTACTAGCACAAGTAAAATAAAATTACATAGTCGCGGATAGATCATCACAGATTGGCACGCATGCCATTACAATAATTTTGACAATATGTATGTGGCTCCTGCCCATATTGTCCTCATGACATGCATGCCATGAATTAAATACATACATGAATCACATACACATAAGGGCTATACCAGTCATCAATACCTGCAAAACAGAGTTATCCAAATTCGACGTCTAATCTTGCAACGCAGAAAACTCTATTTTCCAAGCCTTATTTTGCAATTCTAATTTCACTGAATGTGGCAAAGTGGTAGAGAACCAGATGTAAAATTTTGTTCTCTATGATTTTCATTTAGAGTTCGTCTCAATTCAAGTTATGGTTCAAAAGTTATAGCTGTTTTACCGAACAACACTTTTCTCGGCAAACCGGCGCCCGGCAGTAAATTCCATCTACCACCGCCGCGCATCATATGCACTTGGCACTTGACCTAGGGTTCAATTCGATCAATCTGATTGATCTCTAACTCACCATGACTGGATTTACATGAATCACTTAACTCAGATGGTGGAATTCTGACCGGTACGAGTAGATCGTTTTAAGATCAACACGGCAAGATGACAAACCAAGGTTAGAGACTCATCTACAACCATGCATATCACCATATGCACAAAACTGAACCTATAACAAGGCAGTAACTACTCTGATACCACTGTAGTGTTATGAGGTTGCAATGCTAGCCAGAAAACAAAAATTTTTGACCTCATAAACCAGGATCTACTGCTAGTTACAGGTTACGGGATTACCACTAGACGCACAGGTGCAGCGGAAGATGACTCGATGTAGTCGTACGCGTCGCAGCCGGCAGTGCAGTTGCATGGTTGTCTGTCACCTCAATCCCCTTGCGCGGTTCGTCCTAGTGCAGATGCAGCACCTCCGAGGAATCCCACACGTGTAGGGAAGAAGCGATGCGCCTTCGGACTACTAGGTCCGCGAGGAGCAGAAGGCACGAGCATGGGGAGGGCAACGGCGGTTGCCAAAGGCATGTGTGTAACCCTGATCGTGCCCCTACCCCTTGCTTATATAGGTGTCCCCAATGAGCTCACAAGTTGGAGGCCCATTAGTAACCCTAAGCCTTATTTAATTCGGGTCCAACCCGAATTAGGCTTCCAGCCCCTTAAGCGTGCGACCCTATGGGTTCACGCACATATTGACATGGGCCGAGTACTCCTACTCGCCTAATAGTTGACAGCGGCCTCTAGCAAGGCGTGACAACTCCTATGTGCACGCAAAGATCATATCAGACGAACCACTACGACCACATACAAGTTATTCCCTTTGTCACTCGATATATGGTTCAACTCGTGGGTTAACACTTAACCTAAGCACGGCTATGCATTTGTTGATCCAATCACTTGAGTGATCCAGTGATATCTCTCTCGCGTAGAGAGGGGCAAATTCCATCTTGATTGTCTATGTCTCATAGCATGCTTCCTGACCACCCGAAGACCACCTTTATAACTACCTAGTTACGGAGCAGCGTTTGATAGTCCCTAAGTAGGCCGTTTCACATCTGGAGTACATACCACAATCTTAGGTCTAAGGACATAACGTACATGACGTGAATAGAGACTTTCTCATGTCAAGTTAGTCCAGCCTACATGTTTCACATGTGCCCACATTATTAGTTTGACATCTCCATGTCCATGACTTGTGAAACATAGCCATCAACTAATACATGTGCTGGTCTAATATTCAAGTGTGTTCTCACAAGAACGCCGACCAGGGATAACTTTAGAATAACCATTCAAGTAATTGAGTTCCACAAACAATTCACATAATCACCAATCAATATAAGTTGTCTATAATGAATATTCAATGAACACTTTATTAATCATGGATACAATCGAAATATCATCATCTACATGATTAGCTCTAGGGCATATTCTCAATAACTGAAAGTGAGAGTTGGAGAAATACAAACCGGTGGATAAGCATGGCCAAACACTCTTGGTCACTGAAGTGAGCCGGCTTGTTTTTCTCCAATGTCTCACCTTTAGAGACAGTGGCTTGATGTCTGTGCGCACTATAAGCTGTAGTACAACATATGAGCAGATTGGCTATCAGAGAGAGCATCTGTGTTTGCATCATGGCATGTACCATTTGAGTTGTGAATTATTAAAGGGATCTGAAACCACATCCATGGGAGCAGGATGGTGTTCATTCATCTAATATCTGCTCCATTCTAGAATTGATTTTAGCACTGACACTTAGGGAATTACACATACAAGTACCATCAAACATAGAAGCTAGTTATGGTTTGGTTTCTCAGTTTGCTAATTTTCTCAACATACCTTCAGTAAATTCACTGAAATGCTCTATTCTAGAATCGATTTTAGCGCTGACACTTAGAGAACTATACATAGATTTTTTTAAGCCAGAATTACACATAGAATTAGTAGCATCAAGCATAGAAACTTGCTTGTTGTTCGATCTCAGTCTGTCATTTTCCCTACCATATCTTATGGTTCATTTCAGTTTGTCAATTTCCTTGTTATACCTTAATTATGGTTTGGTTTCAGTTTGTCAACATGTCAAATTTAGGTTATTCTTGAAAAACTTTTATTAATAAACCAAGCAACGCTAAAACAAATAAAAGTTTGCACAAATTTTTTAATAAGATAAGTGGTCAAACTTTATGTCAGAAAAAGTAAAAAAACTTAACATAATGATGTTGTGTCTCTTACAATTACAATTTTTTAATTTGTACATAAAACAAAGAACTATGAGTTGCGTAATATTGTTAGAAGTTTTAACTAATGATCTTGATGATTCATGGAACAATGACTATTTTTACTGACATGTTTTTCTCCTCTCTACCGTTGTGAAAGATAGTTTAAAATAACATCCTAAATGTTTATTTAATTTAAATTACCCCACCTTTGTTATCAACAAACATACTGCAAAACAACCGCCAAATCATCTCAATCATTGTGTAAAATAATGCAATGTAAATCCAAATTTTAATTATAAAGTGCATCCATGTCTCTGAAAACACCCTTCAAAACTTATGCATTTATCAAGCCGGGCTTAAAGTCTTCGGTTAAGGTTGTACAATCGTCCAATCCTGAATTCCTGATTTCAGTTCTTAAAAAAAAGATGTGGACCGTTGTCCTTTAAAATGGAAAGCGACAAAACCAGAGGTGCAATGTCCAGAACGCAAAAGGCAAGAGAGGCACAATTGGGGCAGTTCCGAAGACCCCCCTCGGGCTAGTGTCGTCTCCGTACGAGGCGACCCAGGGGCGACTCACCCCTCTGCCGCCACGGCCCCTCGCCCCATCATCTCTAGCAAATGGCGACGACGGTGGCCCGCCGCACGGTGCCTCAAAAAGGGCGCCTGTAGCAGCAGCAACCCTCCCCTCCCTCTCCACGTCCCTCTCCTTTGCCTTCGGGATGTGAGCTCATCTACAACAAGGGCCACCGGTGAGCGGGCACGCGATGGATCCAGGCCCTGGCCATGGATCCGGTGCCCCCCCGCCCTAGAGTCGGCGGATGGAGGTTGAACCGCTGGGCCAACGGCTGTTGACGGTGGGCAGCCTCAGCTGCTCTGAGCTCAGGTGCTTGGTTGTGGCCTGGGCCATGTGGACGACGACTCCTCTCGCGTCCCCGTGGGGGCCCAGGCCGTGCCCGCGTTGGGTATCCTGTGCCAACGAGCTGGGGCTACTACGGGTGCTCCACACCGTCGAGAATCGAACATGCTGCGGGCAGGCATGAAGAGGACGAGGTGCTCAGTTCGACCGTGGGCAACATCCCTAGGATGAAAGTCCTCCTGAGCGTTCCCACAATGATGATGGCGTCCACAGATGTCATTCCCCTTCCTGAAGGCGTTATTGGAGTGCTTAATTGGCTGCCATGTCCATTTAGTCCTGGTTTGTGCTCTTCTTCACCCGTCAATTTGTAGGTCTCGGGACGAAAGCCCTCACAAGCATGATGCTCCATGTGTCGATGATGGCATCGGTGGATGTCATTTCCTTCTTGAAGGTATCGACACAAGCACACCTGCACTCCGTGTGACCACCCTTGTTCCTCTTGCTCCTTGTTCACATCCTCCCTTCGTGTCTTCTTGCTCCTTGTTTCCCTCTTGGGTATGACTGGCTTGGGCTGCTAGTCGTTGTCGTCACTTTGACGAGCGTCTTCCTCTTGCACCTCTGTTCTGTCGGCCTCCTCCTTGGTGGTGCCATAAAATCAAATGCTTGGTGGAGATTCCACCACTGCCGCCATTCCCCTTTATGGCTTCTCCTCATGAATGGCGTTGAATGGCGATACATGGGCCTAGATATGCGGAGGTGTCACCATCATCTCAAAGGAGGTCATCATGTTCAATGATCCTGAGCTTGTTGCTCATCATGGCTCTTAGTCCCCATTCCTCTATTTGTCCCTTTCCACATTTTCGCTCCTCAAGTGGAGGGCAGCAGCAAAGCGGAACAAGACTCCCCACCACTTGGGCATGGTTAGCTTTGCCTGGCATAGGCCATGGTGGCAGAGAGAAGAAGAGGCTAGAAAAACGGTCGGGGAACCCAATCCTTATGAAGGCGTCGATTATAGGGGCAAGGACTTCTTTTATTCCCGTATTCCTAAGAAGCTTAGGCCAGGCACGACCAAGTTCAACAAGTCACACATCCTTGAGTTGAAGAAGACTCTCATCGAGAAATACAAATCTAAGGACAACATCGAGGTACACATGGGCCATGACATGTTGATCGAGGTCCTGGGAAACCCCGAGCACCGCGGCCGCATTCGTGGATTGCAGTCGAAGATGAGCTGGAAGGCGGTCGAGTCATGGCAATCTGACCCTTACGGGTACAAGTCAAGGTGGAGGTACAAGGGGGCATATATCAGAAAGGCTACGATCAAGGCATGAAAGAAATGATCAGTCAATTGATAAAGGAAGCATTCATGAGCAACAACCCCGAGATGGTGGTGTTGAGGTCACAAATGTTTCGCGAGGCTGGCCTGCCCGTGCCTCAAGTTCCATAGCACCAGCCGGTGCCGATGATCGAGGATCGCCCAAGGCCATCAAATGAGGAGATCTAGGAAGAAGGGCATTTGCACGTCCACCTCATGATCCCGTTCGGAAGGTCCAAGAAGTTACTTTTAATTCGGTTCAATGAAATCAAAGACTTCCGCCCACACAAGATCCCTCAGAACTATGTCGTCGTGACCCCAACATGGAATATGGCAGAATAAGATGACTATGAAATGGACCTTCCCCATTTACAATGGGTCAGGTACCTTGGAGCCGCGATGGGTTTAGAAGTCCTATGGAATAAGGTGGACATTGAGCCTATTACGCCGACACATACTCCGGCCTCTACAACGGGCCGTCAATAGCATCACGTCCCTCCTCAGTTGTAGGGTCTTGTCCCCAGGAGGGAAATCTGGGTGACAACGACGATGATGATGAAGGCAAAGGTGGGGATGACAAGGGCAAGGACATACCTCAAGGCACGAGCCCCCCCATACTCTGAAAAGCTCCCTCCAGGCCCTAACAGTGAGGCGGGGGTTTAAGGGGAGCCACCGCGGGGCAATACGACGCCGGCAAGCCAGACGAGCCTGAGCGAGCAACCTCCACCTCCCAACACTCAGGCTATGGGCCCTCCGGGCAGAACGGGATGTACGGAGGGGGAACCGGGGGATGCAGACGCCGCCTTCGGCAACAAGCCAACTAGGAGGTACGGAGGCGAGCACAAGCCACTGTCCTTCCCCACCGAGAAAGGATCCAGGCAAGGCCGCCTCACTGCTCCCATACACGACTACATTCGAGAGGTATCGTACCATCGAGCATAACTTTATGCTAACCTTTCCATCTAATAGATTGCTACTAACATTTCTACCCCTGTTTTCCCAGGCCTAAAATTAATTTTCGGGATCAATTTTGCATGACGGATGAGTACACTGGCCACTACGTGTGTGGGAAGTTTTAGCAACTCTGGCCTAGCTCCTCGATGAAGAAGAATGGGATACAAGGAGGTTCCATCAATTGTACATGGAAGCAGCAAAAGCCAGCATGAATGGTTTCAACGTGCAGATTCCCCAGTCGTGCTTCTACCTGCCCGGTGAAGAACCTATCTGACTTCCCGTGGAATTCAAAGACATGCATAATCTAATGCAGGGACAAGACCTTGACATCGTCCAAGTCACCCTATTCTCTCTGTAAGTGACCATTGCGAAAAACTTTCATAGAAATTTGAATTCGTGTATCTAGGTCAACTCTATACTTATTATGCCTTGATGACTTGTCCATCCAGGATGTCGGCCACTGTAAGCAACCCAAAGTGCAGACCTACTCTCTTCCTCTCTCCTAAGCATATTGCTGAGAGAGTGATCAAGGGTTTCATGTCAGAGGATCTGAAATTAACCATGCGTGAGAGAGAAAGGAAATATGAGGAAGATATGAAAAAGGAGAAGAATAAATTTTCAAGGTACATATAGGGGGCAATGAAGAAGGTCAAGCCGGATGGTCCTAGCTGTGTCATGGCTGGCTACCACTTTGGGTAAGCCAAGAACATATACGTAGAGCTCAGTGCCTAGGATCATGCCTTCTCATTTATCACAGAAGCCAGTCGAGGTCTTGTCGAGAGAAAAACACTAGTTAGGAGACTTCGACTGCCACCGAAGCCTTTCCCTCAACGGACGGAGCTCCGCTTCAAATGACCCCTCCCTCGATAGGCCTCGACCATGGGTGACGGACGAAACTCTGCTTCTAACGACCCCTCCCTCGATAGGCCTCGAACACGGGTGATGCATAGAACTCCGCTTCGAACGACCCCTCCCTGGATAGGCCTCAACTGCGGGTGACAGATGAAACTCCGCTTCGAACAACCCCTCCTCGATAGAGTTCACTTGACCCTCGGCTCAACAGAGTTCACTCGACCCCACCTTCGACAGAGTTCGCTCGACCCCTTCTCGACAGTGTTCACTCGACCCCTCGATAGAGTTCACTTGACCCTCGGCTCAATAGAGTTCACTCGACCCCACCTTCGACAGAGTTCACTCGACACCTTCTCGACAGAGTTCACTCGACCCCTTGATAGAGTGCACTCGACCCTGCCTCGATAGAGTTCACTAGAACCCTCAACCCCTCAACCTCTCAACCTCTGCTTGATAGAGTTCTCTCGACCTGGATCGATAGAGTTCATTCGGCCCCTCGACCGCTCGACCCCTCGACCTCTGCTCGACAGAGTTCATTTGATCCGGGTCGATAGTGTTCACTTGACCCCTCAACTCCTCGACCCCTCGACCTCTACTCGGGAGCACATGAAAATGGGATAGGCCAATGAGAACACAGGAGGAGAAATCAAGAAAAACTCAAGCTAACGAGCATAGATTTGCACCAGATTTTGCACAGGTATTCACGAGGAAGACGGAGAGCTATCCCTAAGAAATCGACACCCAATTTGAACACAGTTGTCGGGAATCACAAATCCGGGACCGAGCACACAGTTTCTTCCCAAAACACAAACTGCTCGATTTCTTGAGGCAAGAGTGGAATTGGTTCAATCCCCTTGAGGATCTAGTTCATCACTCAACAAGGCATCAATCAATGCAAAAAGATTGAGCCAAAACGCTCAAAAATCGACGAATCAAAGTTCGCCCATAGAAGGTCAACGGCGCACAGAAAAGAGTACAAATCATAGATAAAATAGAGAAAGCCTAGAGGGCATGAGGAGGATTCAGGCCTCCATTCCCTCACAAAATATATCACAGATACATGGGTAAAATTCTTGTTCTTGGACCTCTACAAGAACATGAACAAAAAGGGAAAAGCCTAACGGGCAGGCAGAGCAGCGGCGGTGGCGACTGAAATGTATGGCCTAGAGGTGGAAAGAGGTAGATTTTCTAGAGGCTGCCCATTTCTATTTATATGCCTTGTACAATACCACTTCTGCCCCTAGGTATTATTAGAGCGAACCACCTAGCCAAGGGCACTATGGTCCAACTCAGGATTTCTTGATCCGACGACCAACGCGCCTTCTCACCGGCAGCCTTGCCTTGACGCAATCTTCCCAATGCCACCATGTGTCATCCGTCCACACTAGGACCACCCGGGTTTTGAGGCGTAAACCCGCGAAACCCGCCGCCGATGGTTTTGAGGCTAAACCACCAAACCGTTTGCGAGTAGCGTAGCCATACACATCCCCTGCTGATGGTTTTGAGAACAAACCACCAAACCTCTTCACGAGTAGCATAGCCCATACGCGTCCCCCGCCGTGTACACTTGCACTCATCGATGTCCCAAGTGCCAGCCACTGTGGCCGACCACCCAGCCGTCTAGTCCCTTGGTCCAAGCCTCGCGTCTGCCCTTCACCGCACCTGGTCCGTCAGCATGGCACACCTCTACTTGACCTTCACCCGACCGCTGCCACCGCCTCCGGACTCCACACCTACACATCACAAACCAAGAGACACGTTTCGACACATAACCCTATGCCAGGAGATCAGTGAAATCACCAAGACCGACCACCAACCAAGTGTTGGACATGTTGACAATCACTCATCACACCACCAAAAGATGCTATAGCATGATATGGAAAATCATGTGTCCGCAATCTCCCCCTTAATGAGTGTATTGTCAACACCAACACAAGGCCAGAGAAAAACCCACTCAAGTGACCAAAAGCCAAAGAAAAGCTCAAAACGGTCACTTGCCATGAGCAAAGCAGAGAGCAACAACAACAAGCTCGAAAACACCTAAAAGCGGCTAGACCCTCTAGGTAGAGGCAAATGGCTCAACACGTCTAGCAAAGTTCAAAAAAACCTGAAAGCGGCTAGACCCTCTAGGCAGAGGCAAGCGGCTTGACACGTCTAGCAAAGCAAATGTGCAACTCCCCCTTGACAAGTGCATCAACCTCACAAATGCACATGAATGCACACTCTCTGGATTTGTGGATCATTCTTCCCCTTGTTGACAAAAGCACTTATCAAGTGGACAAGATAAAATCTCCCCCTTAAAGTATGAAATGCACAAAATGTACAATGCAAACATACAAAGCTTTAGGAGTATAGCAAGTTGAATAAAATCATGCTCAAGGTGGTACGGCATATGAATTACAACAGGCACAAGACAAGGCCAAAGCTCAAACCAATCAACTGAACAAAATATGAAACATAAGCATTTTGACCGGTTTTAAGCATATCTCATAAAAAGGTGTTCACCAAAGAGAGTAGCACATAGCAATTATAAGAAGGAGATCAAACTAGTGCTAGCACATGTATACAAAAGTGAACTACCCCACATAACGATCATACATCATGTCTCAAGGAAGCATTTAACACTTGTAGCTTCAACATTGATCAGAGTTTTACAGCGGAGTACAAGGTTATTTTTAGACATGTGTATGTGAGAGTATTAAACTGTCCGCCAAAGGATTTTATTATTTTTATATTTTTCAACCTCGCCGAGTTCATCCCTTGTGCAAGTGGGAAGCCATCTCGTCACGAGTGGTTTTGGACTAGCACTACAATGCCCAAGTTCATCCCACTCGAGTGAATGAGAAGCAGCCTTGTGACATTGACGTGGGACAGTAAAGATTCAACTCCAAAACATTTTCATCATTACTTAGCTTAGACATCAAGTTTTAGCACAAAGATATCAAAAGATCTGAGCTAAGTATATGATTCAAGAAACATGAGATATAGCAACTAAAGCATACATGTAAAAGCAGCATGGATCTCAACACATCCTACACATGCTAGTTGCCATCTCAAGGGTGAACAATTTCTAGATTTCATCATTAATTAAGCAAGTTCCCATTTATAAAACAAGCTTAGCTCATAATATGTATCGAGATGATTAAAAAGAGCCTAAGCCGCTATAGCCATCATGTATCCATAAGACATATCAACAAAAGCATAACCTTAAACAACAAGCTTTATAAGTGAAGCTAAGCACATGATATATGATACATGATGAGATGCAATGCAATATGGTACAAAAGCAAAAGCAAAAGAAAGGGAAATAAAAGCTACTATACAAGATACAAAGCATCCCACAACTAAAATGGGAAGCAAACACCCAACTCCCCTCGCAAGTGTGCAAACTGGGCTTGGTCGAGAGGTTTGGTGAAGATGTCAACTAGTTGGCGCTCAGTGCGAATGTGTCTCAAGTCTACGGTCCCCTTCTCTTGGTTGTCTCTCAGAAAATGGTACCTCACCTCAATGTGCTTGGTTTTAGCATGGAGCACTAGGTTTTTGGCTACACTTATGGCACTGGTGCTGTCACAGTAAAGTGGCACTCGGGTGAAATTTAAGCCAAAGTCTCTCAAAGTAGCAACTATCCAAAGCAACTGAGAACAGCAAGCAGCAGCAGCAACATACTCAGCCTCACAGGTGGATTAGGCTATGGAAGATTGCTTACGAGAGGACCATGAAATAAGAGACGAACCAAGAAACTGACAAGTACTAGAAGTTGACTTCCTCTCAACACGACAACCAGCATAATCAGCATCGGAATAATCAGAAAGTGAGAGGGTGGAAGCGGTCAAATACCAAAGATCGAACTCAGGAGTGAAACGGAGATACCTCATGATCCGCTTGATGGCTTGTCGATGAGAAGTGCGCGGTGAAGACTAAAAGCACACACAAAGACAGACCGCAAACTGGATGTCTGGTCTCATCGCCGTCAGGTACAGCAGTGACCCAATCATGTTGCGGTACTCCTTCTGGTCCACGGCTTCACCCTCAACATCAGCATCCAAAGCAATGGAAGTCGCCATGGGTGTAGAAAGAGGCTTGGCCTCGCTCATGTCGAACTTCTTCAGCAGGTCCTTGGTGTACTTGCCTTGATGCACAAATGTCCCTTCCCAAGTTTGCTTGATTTGCAACCCGAGAAAGAATGTGAACTCGCCCATCATGCTCATCTCGAACTCCCTGCTCATCAAATCAGAAAACTTTGCCATGAGGGCATGTGAAGAGCCACCAAAGATTATATAATCCACGTATATCTACACAATGAGAATGTCTTTGCCTTGAGGAGAAATAAATTTTTATTAACAGAGCCCATGGTAAAACCCTTCCCAAGAAAAAAGGACTTCAATCTAGCATACCAGGCTCTAGGGGCTTGTTTAAGACCATACAAGGCTTTGTGGAGTTTGTAAACATGGTCTGGGTGCTTAGGATTTTCAAAACCAGGGGGTTGCCTCACATACACTTCCTCCTCTATGTACCCATTGAGAAAAGCACTCTTGACATCCATCTGGTATAGCTTGAACCCCTTCGAAGCTGCAAAGGCTAAAAGGATCCTAATGGCTTCTAAACAGGAAACAGGAGCAAAGGTTTCTTCAAAGTCTATCCCTTCTTTCTGGCAAAACCCCTGAGCAACCAACCTAGCCTTGTTCCTAATTATCACTCCATCCTCACTCTGCTTATTCTTAAACACCCACTTGGTACTTATGGAATGACACTGTGGAGGTGGAGGAACTACGACCCACACTTGGTTTCTCTCAAAATTCTCAAGCTCTTCATGCATGGCATTGACCCAATCAGCATCAGATAAAGCGTGTCCAATATCTTTGGGCTCAAAATTGGCAACAAAAGCAGAGTGTGCAAAATGAGAGATTTCATATGACCTGTGGCGAGTGACACGCTGGTTGAGGTTACCGATCATGGTCTCTAGAGGATGATGACACTGAATGTGTACAAGCACTGTTCTTGATGAGGTAGCCTCCCCCTCAATCGCAGCTGGAGCTCTCTTAGGTGCAAGTGAGGAAAACTGGTCGTTCAGCCCTCATGTAGTCGAATAAGAAGGATCGGGGCTATGAGTCGACGTGGTCATCGCAAGGTCAACAGGGGCAGCCGGTGGAGTCAGCTCGGGAGCACCCCAATCGACATCGTCCTGCTCCTCCTCCACAAAAATGCTTTCACCCATCTCCTGATCACCTGCACGCTCAAAGACAGGAGAAGAACAAGGTGTGGTTTCATCGAAGGTAACTTGGACAAGTTTGAGTCTCATTCTTCTGATGGTATTTTTCTCAGTTATGCTACTCACTCACATGCTTATAGAGTTCTTAACCTTGAGACTAACCATGTCATGGAGACTTGTGAAGTTACCTTGCTTAAGAATGAAGCACCTACACCCGAAAACTCCGAAATAGCTCACCTTAGGAGGACGCCCAAACCGCAACTCATAAGAAGTCTTCTTTGTTAAAGCTCGAAGAAAAATGTGGTTTGAAACATGACAAGCTGTGTTGATCGCTTCGGCCCAATATCGCCTAGGAGTCCTATGCTCATCGAGCATTGTCCTGGCCATCTCAACAAGGGTCTGATTCTTGCGTTCAACAACCCCATTCTGCTGAGGCACATAAGGTGAATAAAACTAATGTTCAAGACCCAAAGATTTGTAAAAGACTTCAAAATGAGAATTCTTGAATTCGATGCCATTGTCACTGCGTATAGCTCTCATGGCATTCTTGAGAAACTCATTTTGTAGCCTAAGAATCAACTCCCACACGTGGGAAAATGCCTCATCCTTGGACTCCATGAACAAGACCAAAGAATAACAAGAAAAATTGTCCACGATCACAAGAATATACCACTTCCCACCATTCGATCGAACCCGAGCTAGACCTACAGTGTCCATATGAAGAAGCTCACCGGGTTGTTTGGTCATCACTTGGTTTACAGAAGAATGGGAAGCTGCAACCATTTTCCCGTGATGACACGGGTGACAAACCAAATCCTTCTCAAACTTTAGCTTAGGCAATCCTTGGATTAGATCAAGAGAACTCAGCCTTGCAAGCAAGTCAAAGCTCAAATGACCAAGCCTTCTATGCCACTTCTAAAGCTCAGAAGAAGTTTCTGCCATCAAACATTGAGAAGAGCCGAATGAGCGAGAAAAATAGGCACGAAAGACAAGCCCAAAAGGCACAATCAAGCAAATAAGATCACCACGAGAATACAAAATGCGAGAAAGGCCCAGCTGAAAGCACACTTCAAACCATCTCTAAGGAGTTGCAAAACTGAAAGCAGATTGAAATGCAAACTTGAGACTAAACCAATATCCTTGAGCACAAAGTTCTCATTAAGCCTTACCGACCCATGAGAAAGCACCTTACCCTTACCATTGTCCCCAAATGTGATGTACTCCTTGGAGGTCATGGGGCTGAGGCTGGAGAACCAATTTGAATTACCGGTCATGTGGCGCGAACATCCAGAATCAACAAGCCATATGTTCTCCAAGCCTCCATGCTGCATCAATAGAAAGACATGGGATGAACAAATAATACAACACTGGGGTTAGTAAACTGAGGAGATTACCAGTGCTGGGTCATCTGCCCTGAGAAAGGGTTAGAAAAACACCATACATGCCATGTCCCAATTGAGAGAAGCGATCACCATGAGAGAGAAAACATGGTCCGCTAGAAGTGTAGGACTGAGAGCCACTGCCACAGGACCTGGAGTCATATTGAGGATGACCTGGTCCACGCCGAGCACAACCATCACGTGGTCTCACAAACTAAGGCCTAGCACCTTCAGGTCTTGCACCTCTCGGTCTAGTGTCACGACTCTGAGCTGGTGAACCGTGCATCCCATGAGAAGGGCGATGCACGTCCTGCTGGTAAAGCTCAAACTCATGCCTCTCATCTCTCTTCCTCCTAAAGCAAAACTCAAACAGGTGACCATCCCTCTTGCAATAGTCACAGTGAAACACCTCTCTCTTGGGTGGTGGATGACTCACTCTGTTATGGACATGGTTCACTCTTGGAGGTGGTTTGGCTTTAGGAAGGGGTTTATCAGATATGTTTGGTAGAGTGTCAAGTGGGTTCCTAAGGTGGTTAGGTTTTGGAATCCACACTTGTTTCTGAGGTGGAGACTTGGGAGACTCTTCAAGCACACCATTCTTCACAGTGGGCGTGGTCGGCTCTGAAGGCTATGGTGGGTTAATCTTTGTGAGCTTAGGAGGACTGATGGGTTTCTCTCTCGTGCTCAAACCACTATGTTCACCAACCTTCCTAAAGACATTGTTACTCTTCCCACATGATGCAAAGCCTAAGCCCGTGGTGTCAGTACCCCTCTTATACTAACTCATCATCATGCCCAACTGTGGCTCACTGCAGGAAAGCCAACTCAACATTATGTTTTCCTGTCTTTTTCTTGTCATGCCTACAGTTGACAAGCTCTAGCTCCAAAGCCTCACAACACGGGCACTGAGCACTAGCATCACCCACACTAGACTTCTCAAGAAAAGAGATTCTAGCAGCCTTCTCAGACAGCTCAGAACACAGCTCAGCACAAGACTTACAAGGACCTGACGAAGCAGGCTTAGCTCTAGCCCTATCCAACTCCTCAACCAAAATAGAGTACTTAGACTGCAAAGAAACAAGAATGTACATGTGGACAGTACATTCATTGCACTCAGTCTCATTAGGCAGAACAGTTATCTCCTTCTTGACACACTCAAGTTCATCTAGAGCCTTGAGATACTTAGCCTTAAAGTTATTGCGCTCTTTAGCAGCACGCACAATCAAAGCATCTTGCTTAAGCATGGTGTCATAAGAAGATTCAAGATCAATGAGAAGAGACTCAACTGTATGTTCTACCTCAGGCTCGGAGTCGACCTCATTGTCATGGTCAGTCGTGTCGTCGTCAACCGCCATGGTGCAAAAACCTCCTCGGCGCTTGTTGGCGTAGAAGCTCAAGCCGTTGAACTTGTTCTCGACCTTCTTCTCCATCTCATCATCACTCGAAGAAGAGGTACCATTAGATTCGACATCGCTGAAAGACACGACAAGGGATTTCTTCTTCATTTGCTCGAAAAACTTCTTCTGCATGCGCTTGGGGTCGAAGTTCTTCTTGGACTTGTACTTGTCCTTGTGCTTGGAGTGGTCGGGCTTGCTGGAGTGGCTCTTGTGCTTGTTGGGGCAGCTGGCAATGTAGCGATCGGGCTCTCCACATCCAATGCAGCCTTGCTTGTTGCCACCCCATCGTCGGTTTAGGCGGTTGTTGTGAAACCACGAGAATTTGCTGATGACCAGTGCCAGCTCCTCATCCCCAAGAGCCTCCATCTGCTCCTCTGTTGCAGACACAAGAGAAGACAAGGCAAGAGACAATGGTGATGGGTTAGTCAAAGAAGAATTTGGACTTGAAGTACCTGACACCAAAGCCATGGTCGAGGCAGACGAATTCTTGATCCTCACCTGCGTCTGGAGGTCGATCTCGGTGGACTTGAGCTTGCTGGACAGCTCGTCCACGGTGAGAGTCTCGTAGTTGGATGATTCAATGATCGCGTGCACCTTGACCTTCCAGACCCTTCAATCAAGAGCATGTAAAAGCTTGAGTGCTCTCTGATGATCATCATAGGGCATAGCTGCATTGTTAGCTCGCATTTTGTTCACAATGGTGGTAAAGCGAGAAAACATCGAGTCAACTGTCTCCCCATCAGCTTGGGTAAAATTCTCATATTTCCTCTTGTATATCTCATAGAGTCTGGTTTTGACATGGGTTGTACCCTCATGGAAGCTTTGAAGCCTCCTCCAGATCTCCCAAGAAGTCACACAGTCAGAAACACGATCAAACTTAGAAATCGATAAAGCAGCGTAAAGCTTAGCTCGGGCAATGTTGTTGGCATTGTGTTGGTCGATCTGCTCTTGAGTTACCCATGCACCAAGCACCTGGTAATCAGCATTCTCAATGATCTCCCAAACACGCCAGTCGATCCCTTGTAGATGTGCTTGCATCCGGATCTTTCAGTACGAGTAGTTCTCCCCATTGAATTGGGGCGGTTTACCCGGTCGGTGATTCAAAGCCATGTCACCTCAGTGGATCACAGACCGATTAAGGTGGAGTGATCCTTAACCGGCTCTGATACCAATTGAAGGACCAAAAAGGCGACCAGAGGGGGTGAATGGGAGCCTTAAAGCTATTATTCAATAATCCCGACCAGAAAGAAACACAGCCGAGCACCCTCGAAGCAAATGCAAAGCAGCAGGAAAAAGCAAAGAACCCAGTCGAGGTCTGATCAAGAGAAAAACACTGATTGGGAACCTTCGACTGCCACGAAAGCCTTGCCATTGAAGGACAGAACTCCGCTTCGAATGACCCCTCCCTCGATAGGCCTCGACCGCGGGTGACGGACGGAAGTCTGCTTCGAACGACCCCTCCCTCGATAGGCCTCGAACGCGGGTGATGCACGGAACTCCGCTTCGAATGACCCCTCCCTCGATAGGCCTCGACCGCGGGTGACGTACAAAACTCTGCTTTGAATGACCCCTCCTCGATAGAGTTCACTTGACCCTCGGCTCAACAGAGTTCACTCGACCCCACCTTCAACAGAGTGCACTCGACCCCTTCTCGACAGTGTTCACTCGACCCCTCAATAGAGTTCACTTGACCCTTGGCTCAACAGAGTTCACTCAACCCCACCTTCGACATAGTTCACTCGACCCCTTCTCGACAGTTCACTCGACCCCTCGATAGAGTGCACTCGACCCTACCTCGATAGAGTTCACTTGAACCCTCAACCCCTCGACCTCTGCTTGACAGAGTTCTCTCGACCCGGATCGATAGAGTTCATTCAGCCCCTTGACCGCTCGACCCCTCAACCTCTGCTCGACAGAGTTCACTCGATCTAGGTTGATAGAGTTCACTCGACCCCTCGACTCCTCGACCCCTCGACCTCTGCTCGGGAGCACATGAAAACAGGACAGGCCAGCGAGAATACGGGAGGAGAAATCAAGAAAAACTCAAGCTGACGAGCACAGATTTGCACCAGATTTCGCACAAGTATTCACAAGGAAGACAGAGAGCTATCCCTAAGAAATCGACACCCAATTTGAACACAGTCGTCGGGGACACAAATCTCGGACCGAGCACACAGTTTCTTCCCAAAACACAAACTGCTCGATTTCTTGATGCAAGAGTGGAATTAGTTCAATCCCCTTGAGGATCTAGTTCATCACTCAACAAGGCATCAATCAACGCAAAAAGATTGAGCCAAAACGCTCCAAAATCGACGAATCAAGTTCGCCCACAGAAGGTCAACGGCGCACAGAAAAGAGTACAAATCACAGATTAAACAGAGAAAGCCCAGAGGGCACGAGGTGGATTCAGGCCTCCGTTCCCTCACAAAATATATCACAGATACATGGGTAAAATTCTTGTTCTTGGACCTCTACAAGAACATGAACGAAAAGGGAAAAGCCTAACGGGCAGGCAGAGCAGCGACGGTGGCGGCTGAAATGTACGGCCAAGAGGTGGAAAGAGGTAGATTTTTTGGAGGCTGCCCATTTCTATTTATATGCCTTGCACAATACCACTTCTGCCCCTAGGTATTATTAGAGCGAACCACCTAGCCAAGGGCACTATGGTCCAACTCAGGATTTCCTGATCCGACGACCACCACGCCTTCTCACCGGTAGCCTTGCCTCGACGCAATCTTCCCGATGCCGCCACGTGCCGTCCGTCCACACTGGGACCACCCAGGTTTTGAGGCGCAAACCCGCGAAACCCGCCGCCGATGGTTTTGAGGCTAAATCACCAAACCGTCCGCGAGTAGCGTAGCCATACGCATCCCCCGCCGATGGTTTTGAGGATAAACCACCAAACCTCTTCGCGAGTAGCGTAGCCCATACGCGTCCCCCGCCGTGTACACTTGCGCTCGTCGATGTCCCAAGTGCCAGCCACCGCGGCCGACCACCCGGCCGTCTGGTCCCTCGGTCCAAACCTCGCGTCCGCCCTTCACCGCACCTGGTCCGTCAGCACGGCACGCTTCTACTTGACCTTCACCCGACCGCTGCCACCGCCTCCGGACTCCACACCTGCACATCACAAGCCAAGAAACACGTTTCGACACATAACCCTGTGCCAGGAGATCAGTAAAATCACCAGGACCGACCACCAACCAAAGTGTTGGACATGTTAACAATCATTCATCACACCACCAAAAGATGCTACACCATGATATGAAAAATCATGTGTCCGCAATAACGTTGGTCAGTATGTGCATATAGACTATTTTGCGCCAACATTACATATTCTCAAACAACACGGAAGTATGCTCCAACAATGTATACAGGCTTGTTTGGAATTTTAATAAAATTACATACTAACTACCCATTCGCTTCAGCCACCACAAGTGCTCTAACCAATGCATAGTTAACTGCCCCAACAATGTAGAAACATACACATGAACGATTGAATAAATAGTGCTTCATTGAGCAAACTATATACAATTGCATAAAAGACTCTAAAGGCAAGACACTTGAATGCCCATACAACAATGTATACAGATTTATTGTAATAATGTATAGGAGCGTTGTTGCTGCCGCTGCCGACTTCGCAGCTAACCGGTTTGGAAGCAACAACGCAGCCCACCCCCCACCCATCCTTTGTGCCGCAATCCCTGCAGTCCAACATTGCATAATAACACGTTCAGCTTTGAATGGGAGAAAAGGAGAGCATTGCATAACAATGCATACAGAGTACTCTAACCATGTATAAAAATTGTGTGGCAATGCACAATAAAATTGATCTAACCATGTATAAAAATTATTTATAACAATGTATAGAATGCATATCAAGTAACTCTAACCATGTATAAAATTACGTGGTAGTGGAAAATTGTATTTTAACAATACATACAGAGTACTCTAATCATGTACAAAAATTGTGTGGCAATGCACAACAAATTTGATTTAACAATGTATAAAAATTGTTTATGACGATGTATAGAATGCATATCAAGTAACAGTTTAGTCATGCAAAAAGCATAAAAAGTTGTATGAAATGCATTGTTAGCTTTTCATTTCTTACAAACCACCTATTCCAGTCATGAAGAGAAGTCTTCTAAGAATGTATAGAAAACTATTGGTACAATGTATAGAAAATCCAACTTAAAATATATATAAATGTCTTCCAACAATGTATAAAATTTTATTTTAACAATGTATAAAATGTCCTCTAACAATGTATAAAACTTTATTCCAACAATGCATACAACTCAGCCAACATCATCAGAAATCACAGTTCCATCATGCATAAAAACCTAGGCTTGCAAGAAACAAAAATCCTAGATCAACATTGATGGTTGCAATGCACATATCAAAGAAGGTATGCACAGTTTCACAGAAAATCATAGCAGTCAGGAGGGGTTTGTATGCACAGTTTCATAAAAACACATCATGTCTAACCAAAATGCATAGAACACGAGCATCAGCAGGGCAGCAGTTACGAACCAAATCGAAATATGTGTGCCATGGCTGCAAGGAGGATCAGAAAATCATAACAGTCAGGAGGGGTTTGTATGCATAGTTTCATAAAAAAACACATCATGTCTACCCAAAATGCATAGAACACGAGCATCAGCATGGCAGCAGTTACAAACCAAATCGAAATATGTGTGCCATAGCTGCAAGGAGGATGTGACACATTGCATAAAATCCCTGTGAGGCAGCATGTGAGGGGGCATGGAAGCAAGAAGGCTGCACTTGTGGAAATCAAGACTTTTCTTTGCATCTCCGGCGACAACTTCCGCATGTTCTCCAGTCTGATTTGCAAGCCTAAAACAAACACCAGATCAAACTCATTAACAATGCATACAAACTTAGGCATACAAGCATAAATATTGACAGAAGATGCATATACGATTGAGGCTGGGCATCAATCCAAATGAAGGACAGTACTGAGTGGAGCAAAAGCTAACCAAAATATGTTGCTGTTCTACCAATTTTTATGCACAGTACAAATAGAGATAATGCATAAGCACCACGTGGTGTGCATAATTAATATAGATAATGCATAAGCATCACACAAACATGCATCAAAATCCACCGATTCCTGTGTCATGGATCATGGAACTAACATACAAACATTCCGCCCAGCAATCCCGCCAAACATTTTCTTACAGAAGCATACGACCGTCGAGGATGGAGGCCGCCAGCCGTCGGGGGAGGGACGTCGCTGGCAGTCGAGGGAGGTACCCTCCCGGCCGTCGGGCGAGGGAGCACACTGCGGCGGCGGAGTTGCAGTGGCCACCGGAGTCGCGGATCGCGAATCGGAGCTCCTCCGCCGACCAAGACCCGTCGTGGCCAGCGCATCTGGGCGTCTGGCCGCACTGGAGTCGCGCCTGGCACCTTTATGAAGCAGAGCCGCGCCTCCTGGCACTGGAGAGGGAACCAGGGCCCCACCGGTCGCCGGGGATGGAGCACTATACAGGATCTGGCGCCGGATCTCGCAGCAGGCCCACGACGCACCCGCCGTCGTGGTCACCGTCCGCCCGCGCGGCCAGGAGCTGGCCGCAGTCCCTGCCGCGGCCACGAGCTCGCCGCTGCTCGGGGAGAGCTTGCCGCCGCGCCGCCGTCGGTGCTCGGGGAGGGCGCGCCGCCGTCGGTGCTCGGGGAGGGTGCGTCGCCGCGCCGCCGTCGATGCTCGCGGAGGGTGCGTAGCCGCGCCGCCACCTCCCCAACGCACCCGCGCCGCCGAGCGCCCCTACTCTGCGTCCCTGCGGCCCGCACCACCACGCGCTTGTGCCCCGGGCGGCGCGACAGCTCCGCGCCGCCGCCGGCCCCCCACGCCGGCGAGAGGCCCTGCAGCAGAGCCGTGCCGCCGGCCCCGTGGCCGCTCGGGCCTCTGGCCAAGAGACACGCGGTAGGGAGTGGGGGACGCCGGAGGAAGGACGCGCCGCCGCAGATCAGGGGAGGGAGGCGCCGCGCCATCGCCGATGGGAGAGGATGTGGTCGCGCCGCCGCTATTCCGGGAGGGCGCGAGGCCGCGCCGGCGGCGGTCAGGAGGCGCACGGCCGCATCGTCACGAGTGGCGGAGAGGAGGGTGCGCCGCCGCGCTGCTCGGGGATGGGCGGGGCTGGCCACGGGGTGCCGCCGTCGCCGCTCCAGGCGCGCGGCGCGTGCTCGATTGGGTGCAACCAGTTACTGTACATTAACAGTAACGGGTTTTCGTACACGGTATAACCCGTTAACGAAATGTAACGGGCCTTTCGACGAACAATATGGACCCGATAAGAAACAATTACGGGTTTGGTGATGAACCATAGGAACCCGGTAATAAACAATAGGAACCCGATATAAAATAGTAACGTATCAACTAATTAACAGTCCGAACCAAAGAAGAAACAATAGCACTGTTTTTATACCGGGTTTTTCATTTTCCCTGCACATTTTCTCTCCTCCTCTTTTCTTTTTCCCGCGCTTTAGTGTATATACATAGTACTCCCTCCGTTCTAAATTATAGTTTATTTTAACTTTTTTGATACATACATTTTGTTATGTATCTAGATATATTATTTATCTAGATATATAGTAAAATATATGTATTAAAAAATTAAACAAATAATAATTTGAAACGGAGACAGCACATGTATCAGGTTGCATTCTCAGCGTCGAACGCACCCAGGCCCAAGCCGACGCGGCCCCCCCGCACCTGGTCCGAGCGGCCACCGGTCCGGCTTACCCGTACGCACCCGAGAAAACCGCACACCAGCGTATGCATCGTTGCCAAGGCGGCGCCTCCTCGGTATCAAATCAAAAATAAAGGCGGCGCCTCCTCCCCTCCCCCTACCCCGCCGGCGCCGCCCCCACCCAGAGACCAACTCGGCGACGGCCCACCCCCTCCCCCACCGGATCGGCGCGCCGCTGCTGGCCATCATGGCAGCGGCCATCATGGCGGCGATGGCGGCCGTCTGCCGGCCCTCCACCTCCGTGCCCCGCGGGAGCCGCGAGCTCTCCGCCCGCCCCGGCTCGCCGGAAGCGCCGGCCCTGCGCAAGCCGCCTTCCGCGCGGAGGACCTTCTCGCCCCCTGCCATGGCCGCGTGCGCCACCGCGAGCGTCCCGGCCGCCGGTGCTCACCGGCCCCCGCCTTCCCCGCCTGTTGAAGCTTGACGCCGGCAAGCAGAGCCTCCGTCTCGCGCTCGCACACCGGCAAGCAGCGCTTCCGTCCCGCGCTCGCACGCCGGCAAGCAGCGCCGTCCGTGGCCCAGGCCGTGATGGGGGCTTGGAGACAGCGGCCCTCGCCCCTTCCCCCCCACTAGCGGCGATTTTGGGGGGGCCCTTCCCCCACCGGTGGCGCCCATGGAGGCCATGCTGCCCCACCTTCGCTCCACCGGCGTTTGGATCCGATTCCATAGTGCTGGGTGCCCCCTCCCATCCTCGTATCCACCAGCGGCGGCGCAGAAGCACGGGCAGGCAGCGGCCGTCCAATTGTTTGGCAGCGTACTCATCCACGGCCGGCTCCACACCACCACCAGAAGCTTATGGAGGCCCTGCTGCCCACCCCGCGTCCTACCAGCAAGGAGGCCCCTGCGGTGGCAGCAGCTTCGACGCCTGTGCCGACCCTGCTCGCTCCCAAGCTGTGCCCTACGGCCTCCCCGTCGCCCTCTGTGTAAGAATGGAGAGCTCATTCTCTGTTGCTATGGCTAGGAATAACTTTGGTCAGTTTCGCATAAATAGTCATTGCCGACATCCAGTTCAGATTATTCCGCAAAAAAAAAAAGACATCCAGTTCAGATTGGCACTGCATGTACATGGTCGCTGAGATGGTGCTCTTTGCTTGCTGCCTGACACTGTAAGTGTTTCTCTGAATGCAAATACTTAAACACTAGGGCGCGCGGGGCATTGGCCGGTTTTGCCTTCAATCATTGGAATAGAACGGACATAGAAACATATATACGACGCTGGGTAATAGGCTGAGTCATGTTGCAATTTAGTAATTAATCAGGTTGTAATTGCCTCATATGTCATGCTGCAAATGGTTTGTAATAGGTGTACAATTCTGTATTAACTTAAGACCTTTTGGCATCATTCTCATTATATTTTTTTGCTTTTTTAAGAATTGGTTCTTAAAGTAAGAATTAACCAGGGGAGGGAGCAATTATTTTTTGCCAGCATTCTCATTATATTTGATGTTTTTTCATAA
Organism: Bothriochloa decipiens; assembly: GCA_023333625.1. Classification (NCBI taxonomy): domain Eukaryota; kingdom Viridiplantae; phylum Streptophyta; class Magnoliopsida; order Poales; family Poaceae; genus Bothriochloa; species Bothriochloa decipiens. The sequence continues at coordinate 31,934,854 of CM041635.1, read as the reverse complement.
ACAACAACTAGCAAGTAATTTAACCAGGTTTGCAATTGCCCATGTTACAATTTTGTAATTAACCAGGTTGTAGTTGCGTCACATATTATGTCTCAAACGGTGTACAATAGTTGTGCAATTTTTGTATTAACCTAAGACTTTTGTCATTATTCTCACTCTATTTTTTCTTTTCCAGAATTAGTTCTTAACGTAAGAATTTACTAGGTGTAGAAAGCAACTATTTTTTGCCAGCATTCTCATTATATTTGATGTTTTCTCAGAAATAGCAACTAGCAAGTAATTTAACCAGGTTTGTAATTGTACATGTTACAGTTTTGTCATTAACCAGGTTGCAGTTGTGTCACATATCATGTTGCAAATGGAAGGTGATCAGTAGATCTATATATCCCAATCGGCATAGCAGATGTACTCGTAGCCATTGTCATCGGGGGAAGCCTGGGTGTCGACGACGGCGTAGGATCTCTCCGATGAGTTCGAACGAACGCTCCGGCGACGGCAGCGCTCTTACTGTAAAAGGGGGGTTCGGGGGATGCGGTTTTTTCTTAGGTGTTTATCATTTTTTTTTTGTCTGGAAGCTTCTTATTTTCTCTTTTTGTTGCATTCTTACTTTGCCGTTCAAGACACCATGTGTACACACATCCTTGTGGCAAATGGACATATAAATATTTTGTAAACACAAAACACCCAGAGTTTACAATTGGCGCTCGATTCAGACCATGTTGCAACAAGGTTTGTTGTATTCATACTAGATAATTAACCATGTTGCAATTCGTATTTAACAAGGTTTGCAATTGTGTCACATATGATGTTGCAAACGGTGTACAATAGGTGTGCAATTTTGTATTAACCTAAGACTTCATTGATTATGATTAGGTTCGGAGCGTCTACTAATCGTCAGTAGATTTGAGTAATTACTAGTATAGTTCACTTTTGTTTCATTTTAGTGTTGACTGAGATTAGGTTTCAGTACGTCTACTAAGATTAAGGGCTTCGACTGAGATTAGGTTAACAGCGTTAACTGAGATTAGGGTAACGTCGACTGAGATTAGGGTTTAGTACATCGACTGAGATTAGGGTTCAGGGCGTGTAGGTTTGCAATTTTGTATTAACCTGAGATTAGGGTTCGTTACGTCGACTGAGATTAGAGTTCATTACGTTGACAGAGATTAGGATTCATAGCGTCGACAGAGATTAGGGTTAATAGCGTCGATAGAGTTTAGGATTCATATGTTGCAATTATTCATTGAAAAGGTAGCGATTGGTTCACTTTTGATGTTGCAAATGGTGTATAATAGTTTTGCAATTTTG
>CM041635.1:31920693-31933536 GCA_023333625.1 Bothriochloa decipiens | reverse complement strand
GGCAGAGATTAGGGTTAATATTATCGATAGAGATTAGGGTTAATATCATCGATAGAGATTAGAGTTAGTAGCGTCAACAGAGATTAGGGTTGAGGGTGTCACCTAACTGTCAGTAGATCTGAGTAATTCCTATTATAGTTGACTTTTGCTTCATCTTAGCATTGACTAAGATTAGGGTTCATTACGTCTACAGAGATTAAGGGCTTTGACAGAGTTTAGGGTTACCAGCATCGACAGAGATTAGGGTTAAGAGCGTCGAGAGAGATTAGGGTTCATAAGTTGCAATTATTCATTAAAAAGGTAGCAATTTGTTCACTTTTGATGTTGCAAATGGTGTATAATAGTTTTGCAATTTTGTATGAACTTGAGATTAGGGTTCGTTACGTCTACTGAGATTAGGGTTCTTTATGTTGACAGAGATTAAGGGCTTTGACTGAGATTAGGGTTTATAGTGTCAACAAAGATTAGGGTTGATAGCGTCGACTGAGATTAGTGTTCAGGGCGTCACCCAACTGTCGGTAGATCTGAGTAATTCCTTGTATAGTTTATTTTTTTTATTCTTAGCGCTGATAGAGATTAGGGTTAACAAAGTCGACTAAGATTAGGGTTAATAGTGTCAATAGAGATTAGGGTTACTAGCGTCGACAGAGATTAGGGTTCAGGGTGTCACCTAACTGTCAGTAGATCTGAGTAATTCCTAGTACAGTTGACTTTCGTTGTATCTTAGCGTTGACTGAGATTAGGGTTCATTACGTCTACAAAGATTAAGGGCTTCAACAGAGTTTAGGGTTAGTAGCGTCGCCAGAGATTTGGGTTTATTATTTTGCATTTAGTCATTAATAGGGAAGCAATTGCATTACATACGGTGTTGTAAATAGTTTACAATAGGTTTACAATTTTGTATTAACATGAAATAAGAATTGTCCCATTGCATTTGTCCTTTTGCCATTCTAGGTAGAACATTTTGTTTATTGTCTTTCCATAGAAAATAATTTTCCATTATTTTTATCATTATGTCGTTCTACAGAGAAAGTTTTGTCTATTGTCCTTCTACAGAAAATAATTGTCCATTGTATTTGTCCTTATGCCGTTGTATAGAGAAATTTTATCTATTGTCCTTTCATAGAAAAGAATTGTCCATTGTATTTGTCCTTGTGGCGTTCTAGAGAGAAAGTTTTGTATATTGTCCTTCCATAGAAAAGAATTATCCATTATTTTTGTCCTTATGCCGTTCTTGCCCAGTTGCAAATTGGCCTGACTCTAGTTGTAATTGGATCGCGTCAGGTTCCAACTATATCAGGTCCAATTGCACTAGATCAGATCTGTTGCAATTACTTCTGTCAAGTTACAATTGTGTTGTAATCATGATGGCAACCCATAGTACAATGAAGTTACAATTATATTAAAAAAATTCATCAAATATAGTCTTTGTTGAATCTCGTTTTGTTAAGCATATTTTTTCAACAACCTGGTGCAAACAGATCTGAAATAGAGGCTACGGTTTAGGAGATATCGCATTTTTTTAATCCGAAACAAAAAAGATTTCCTACATGCATGCATGTGGGACAGATGAGTGGGTGAGAGGCTGATGCGCACGTGCATCCGTATTGCAATTGAACACAACACCATGTTGCAGTCACAGCACGTATAATGTTGCAATTAGCGCGCGGCAGGCGGATGGCTGCATGCACGCCTGGACAGCACGCGGGTGGTACGTACGTACGTGGGTCTGCTGGGCTGGGTAGGGTCTGTGCATTTACTATAGCAAATGCACCTTATTGCATTTTAGCCTCGCCGTGTATATATATGTGTGTGTGCGCGCGCGCCCGTGTAATTATCTGTTTATGATTTCTGGTTATGCATTGAATTTAAATTTAAATTCTAGTAACTGCTTTCGGAACTGGTTTATTATTTTTTTTAAAAAAATTAATCGAAGCGGGCGTCTTAAATTGCCCGCTACGGTTAATGAAGTTAACCGTAGCGGGCCACGTAAAGAGCCCGCTGCGAAAGTTCTTTTTATTGTAGCGGGCGACATAGGCCGCCTGTCACTATTAATGATTAACCATAGTGGACGCTTTATATTGCCCGCTGCGATAAATCTATCTTCCGTAGCGAGCAAAGACGTCTGCCATGATAGAGGCCACGATTAACCGTGATGTTCCATCCGTGGCGGACGTCTTTGTCTGTTGAAAAGACAAAGTGCCCGCCACGAATGTTCTTTTCGGCGGTAGTGTTCTTTTCGGCGGTAGTGCTACTCCATTATTGGGCATCTTCAGTTCCGCACCAAGCACTATAAATTTGCGGCCGCACCCCTGCTGAAAGCAACAGCTTGTCTCTCCCAACCGTGGACAGTTACTTAGCTCCCTTTGCACTCCTCTTTATTGGTTTTCATGAGGCTCTCAGTTCAGGCACTGAAAGTGAGAGTTGGAGAAATACAAACCGCTAGATAAGCATGGCCAAATACTCTTGGTCACTGAAGTGAGCCGGCTTGTTTTTCTCCAATGTCTCACCTTCAGACACGGTGCTTGATGTCTATGCGCACTACAAGCTGTAGTCTAGCTACAACATATGAGAGGATTGGCTATGGGAGAGAGCATCTATGTTTGCATCATGGCATGTACCATATTTGAGTTGTGGATTTTTAGAGGGAACGAAACCACATCAATTGGAGTAGGAAGGAGTGATGAGGATGATGTTCAGTCGTCCAATATCTGCTCCATTCTAGAATCGATATTTTAGCACTGACACTAAGGTAACTACATATACGAGTAGCGTCAAACATAGAAGCTGTTATGGTTTGGTTCTCAATTCGTCAATTTTCCTGACATACCTTAATTATTAATAAATTCGCCCAAATGCTCCATTCTAGAATAGATTTTAGTCTGAAACTTAGATAGTTACACATAGAATTAGTAGCATCAAGCATAGAAACTTGCTTGTCGTTCGTTTTCAATTCGTCAATTTCCCTGCCATATATTATGGTTCGGTTTCAGTTTGTCAATTTCCTTGTTATATATACCTCGATTATGATTTGGTTTCAGTTTGTCAACAGGTTAATTTGAAAAAAAATCCGTAGTCTTAGGTTCATACATGTACGGGTTAATTTTTAAAAACTAATAATGTACCAAAATGCGTCAGAATGCTGATCCATCATCATCTCGCTGAAATATTGACGGAGAAGAAAACATACAGGCCAAAGGCCCAAGCAAACGGCCCAAGATATATAAAGCACAATCGACCATTACGGCCCGAGATATCTAGAGAGCCCAATCGACCATTACACTAGTTTTCTTTGTTTTCTTCTTAAAGAAATTTTGAGAATTCGTTACTCTTTCTATTCCCATTGGGCTAGTGCAGAGAAGCGAGGCCCGGCCCGCGCGTGGGTGCCCACGACAGCATAGGCGGCCCCGCCCTCGATGGCGACATCGTCCTTCGCGAGCCCATTTCCTTCGAGCTCTGAACTTTCTCTCCCACCTCGGATCCGACCGAGTCGCCGCTAGTGAAGGCTGATTCGAAGTTCTCCGTTGGCCGCCACGCCATCCTCGGATGGGTTTACCTCCCACTCTCCGAGCCTACCTTGGGTCCCAAGGGGGACGGACGACGAGGCCCCAGGCCCCAGCCCCCAGCTGTGAGAAAGGGACGACAGATAAGGTAAGTGGCCACCATCTTCCTCTCTTCTCCGGCCTATGCATATCGCACTATATTCCTGCCTGCATTATGGCAGGTATATTGGTGCTATCTAATGGACGGTCTCATAAATTACCACGTCATCTTGAGACGACCTAACCAACTTCCTATACAATGCGTTGTCTTTTAAGTTGTCTGATTGTAACATATAATTCCTAAAATTATGCATGGATCAAATAAATGATAAGATCATGTACAACCATTAAGGTCCTCATTGTATGCATGCCACTTTGGTTGACCTCGAAGAACCTTCCAACAGGCTTCAAGTTTAAACCCACTGTCATCAGCCTCTTCCTCATAGAAAGCCTTGGCATGGTCCATTACCTGCTCATCAGACTCCCCGTTACCACGAAGTCGCTCTGCTTTTGTGAAACAGCCTTCAAAGAAATTCACACTTTTGTTCACACGGTGCCATTGTTCCTTGAGTTGCTTAATTTCTCTTTCTGTCACATGGAGTCGTGTTGTTGAACATGGCAGTTACTAATCCCCAATATCGATCATTTCTCTTCCAGTTTCCTTTAACTGTATCGTTTTTCAACCAAGCACTAACCTACATGTGAACAAAGATGGTTAAAACATGCACAAACATTATAGAAAAGATGGACACGTATTTATAGAATATACAGGGATTTTACCAGTCTCATGGTTTCACCAGGTGTCCATATCATCCTCTTATTTGCACGCCTACTTCTTGCGGTGTCATTTTCTTTGAACATGCTTGGACTGCCTCCATTAGCATCAATGTTATTAATGTCCACCATAGGAACAGCCTGGAAACCAAGTGCTGAATGTGAAATGTTTTGTTCAGGCATTGAATGAGATGACTTCGCTTTAGCCACCTGTGGTTGTCCCTCAAATGGAGCATATCAAGCATGGCTACTTGCATAAACAAAATTACCCGACATGGGTACTTGGTGACGATTTTCTTGAATTGGATAGTTTGAAGAACGTTGCATAAAATTTAGAAAACCACCAGGTGGGTAAGAACCTAAGTCACTGGAGAAGAATAATGAATATGTTATACATTTATGCTACCAAAAAATAAGTAGTCATAGCATAGCAAATATGTGGCTGATTTTCAGTTTCTTGTAGCAAGGGACAAAGAACTACCATGTACTAAATGTAGTATCACCTGATAATAAAATCTTACAATATGATATCCGTATAAATTAGTAAGCAAGGTGGAAAAGCAAACAACTAAATTTTAGTACGTAAAGGTCCTAAATTACTAGTCTGAACCTTCACCAGAAGGAATAAGCAATATTCATTCTTTCTCTCAAATTGCATCCAAATAACTCCCTCTGATTCCGATCAGTACAGATGCCAAAGGCTAATCACTCAAAATGAGTCTAAATTACTCTCTCCAATTCTAAATAATACAGACTTCAATCGTATGCTATATGTACCTTTCCTCTTGCATCGAACAGCTCGAGGCACTCAGATTTAAGTTTTGGACCATGGGGCCAGAATAGTTGGACCCAAATGCAGGAGGGATTGGTAGCCATGTTGAGCAAGTACCGAATGAACTAGGAGTGGCTTGCGCTGCTGGGGTCGTGGCTGTCGCTGCTGCCGGTGCCGATGCCGCCGACGGAAGTTCAAGGGGCATGCTCGTGGCCTGGGCCAACGGGGCGAGGCGCGGCAGGTTCGGGCGCCGGTGACGACCACCATTTTTTGGAGCATGCAGGGGCGCCATATGTTGTACTGCTGCGTGCGGTCGCCGTGGGCAGCGCCGTCGCCCGTCAGAGAAGGATGGTTGTGTTTGCGAGCAGAGAAAATAGGAAGAGAAAGTTGCAGTCTGCTGCAGATGAATTTGATACGAAGAAAAGGAAGTGCATTGGCGCGAGGAAGAAGAATTTGGCGCCAGAAATTGAAGCGATGAAGAATTTGACGCGAGAAAAGAATTTGGCGCAGCGCCGCAGCGAATCCAGCGAAACAAAGACTTCGGCGTACAATGGAACAGAGGTCGTCTCATCCGGCGAAAATGACAGACATGAGCTCATTGTTTTGCCAGGCAACGGCTTGACTTTCCCTCTCCTTTCTCTTTCCTCCACGTCATCAAAAATCATACGTGACACTGCATGAGACAAGCTATGAGACCGCTGATTTATAGCGATGTACCTGTCCTTAGCCAGAGACATCGTCGTTGTTCGTTGCCTTGACCGTTTATCTGTTGCATTGCCCCCATTTTGTGTTGTAATGAGGCACGCGCAATTAGAAAAGATAGAACCCACAAGTGACAGAGGTTTTGGTTCATGTCAAAACTCCACTGGTTCGCTACCGATTCGTACATAGTTTTACGATTAACATCGTCAAACAAATATTAATTATAGGATGTACATAGTCAATTTCATATTCATGAGTGATATAGTCTACTTTGTCGACAAATATGTGATCGTCTAGATACTGTTTATTATTAACATTCATTTTTTGATTTAGGATCGTATTTATAATTGTTTTGGTTCCTTCCAGTTTTTGCATATAAATATCAATGAATACCTAACGCAGTGGCACTCTATATTTGATATCATATGCATCGATAAAAATAGATTCCTGATTCTACAATTCATCCAACAATATCCGTCTTTCAAACAAATCCTTACTCTTTTTATTAACGGATTCAATAACCTAGTAAATACCACAGATCGTGTGGAGACCGGAGAGGGCAGCGTCATCAGGGTTGGAGCAATCGGCTGCTCAACATTCTGCCTCAACAAGTGTCAGTTCGGGGCTGTGTGATTTTGATTCTGTTACATCGATTGAGGTTGATACTTTAAGTAGTGCTGGTGTGTTCAGATGTAGGCCTTCAGGCCACCTTCAGGCCAGTTTAGCGGGCGCGCCTATTCAGGCCAGTTTAGCGGGCGTGCTTAAACGCTTTCAAATGAGAACTGTGAACTCTTTTGCTTTTGGTAATACAAAAGCGGGGTCTCCCCTTTTCTCTAAAAAAAATAAACTAGTAAAGAACTGCTGAACTGAAACAACCTAGTAAAGAACTGAAACATTTCCACATACCATTTAGTAATAAACAATTTCAAGTTGTTTATTTTATTATACCATACTACTTTAATAGGGTTCATTTGATTGTCTATTTTATTGCAAGGTACTTTATTGTAACAACCGAAAAAGAACGGGCTCGACCTCCTGTTAGACGCACGTCAGCACATGCCCCACACCTTCTTTTCTTCAGTGATAAATGCTTCTCACCTACTGCACTTGACTTTTTCGTATTTTTCATTGCTTTAATCCCATGAAAACTCGAGGAAGGACCCCCAAATCATCGTTGCTATACTTTTCGAGTTTCATTGGCGACTATCCTCACCTAATACCACGACAATGAAAGGAAGGGCAATAAGATTCCCTCCATATCTGCTTTGCCCAATTCCACTCATTCCTTCATCCACATCCACTTTGCCCACTTCCTCTGCTACAGTGCGCTTTGTTCTGAGGAACACGTTTCTGAGAGGCGCAAGGTGCAGCAATGGCTGAATCGGTAACCAGTATGTTTATCGGGCCGCTGGTCTCCATGGTGAAGGAAAAGGTGTCCAGCTACCTTCTTGATGAGTACAAGGTGATGGAAGGTATGGAGGAGCAGCGTGAGATCCTGGAGCGCAAGCTACCGGCCATCCTGGATATCATCGAAGACATCATTTGCTTCATAGGATACCTTCCTAAGCGCTCGGGCCAGGCTCTTACTCCTGCCCGGTACGCGCCCTTCTCCTCTGCGTCTTCGATGAGTTCAAGTATGAGGCTCTTGCCCGAGAGGCCAAGAAGAGGGGGCACGACAAGATGCTCGGCATGGATGCTGTAAGCCTCTTCCCTGCTTATGACCACCTTGTGTTTCGTCGTAGGATGGGTAAGAAGCTGCAGAAGATTGTGCAAGACATTAAGGTTCTGGTCACAGAAATGAATGCCTTTGGTTTCAGTCACAGGCAACAAGCACCATCGTCAAAGCCACACCGGCAGACTGATCCAGTCATGATTGAATCCGAGAAAGATATTGTTAGCAGATCCAGAATTGAAGAGAATAAGAAGATTGTGACGACATTACTTGATCATGCTAGCAATGCTGATCTCCTTGTTCTCCCTATTGTTGGATTAGGTGGGCTGGGCAAGACCATCTTTGTGCAGCTAGTTTACAATGACCCTGAAGTAGAGAAGCAATTTCAATTCCGAAAGTGGTGTTGTGTGTCAGAGGATTTTGATGTGGGTAATATCGCAAGAATCATCTGCAATAGCACAGAGAAAGATAGTGAAAAGGCATTGCAAGACCTTCAGAAAGAACTAAGTGGAAAGAGGTGCCTCCTTGTGTTGGATGATGTATGGAATGAAGATGTTAATAAGTGGGAAAAGTTGAAGACCTGTCTTCAGTATGCTGGAAAAGGTAGTGCCATACTGACCACAACTCGTGATTTAAAAGTAGCTCAAATTATGTCTGGGGATAAAGTTGAAGCCCATAATCTGGCAAATCTAGAGGATGTATTTCTAAAGGAAATACTCAAGAGAAGAGCATTCATTTTGCAGAAGCCAGAATTTGCTAATCTAGAGGAAGTTGTTGATGCTATTGTGAAGAGATGTATAACACATGAAGCAGTGCTTTGCATTTTGTGCGGTGTTTCCAAAAGATTATGAGATTAGTGTGGACAATTTAATCCAGCTGTGGATGGAAAATGACTATGTACCACTTGAAGATGGTGTGCCTCTTGAAGCAACTGGAAGACAGACTCTCAACGAACTAGCTTGGCGGTCATTCTTTCAAGACACGTTGGAGGATCAAAAGTGGAGTCATTTTCGTAGTATTAAGACATGTAAGATACATGATCTTATGCATGACATTGCCTTATCTGTTTTAGATGAAGAATGTGCAACTATCACCAATAGGTCCGATCAGAAGTTGTTGTTAAAGCACTGTCAGCACTTGTTCTCGTCGTATAATGCGACTAGTGCTCATCTGACTGCTTTTCTGAATAAACAAGCCCCAACTCTCCAGACATTATTGTCATCTCCATATCCAGACTGGATGTCACAAACTTTGCCAAAGTACAATTCTCTGCGAGCAATAAGACCCCCTAGGTGTTCAGAATTCAAAATTAGATTAATGCAGTTGCAACACCTAAGGTACCTTGATCTCTCAGGAAATTGGCTGATCTAACAACTTCCTAAAGAAATATCCATCATGTATAATCTACAGACCCTGAATGTTTCAGGCTGTGAAGAACTTTGTCGACTTCCAAAGGATATGAAGTATATGGCAAGCCTCCGGCACCTTTATACTAAGGGATGCACATCATTGAAGTGCATACCTCCGGACCTTAGAGAACTCTCTTCTCTGTGTATTCTGACATATTTCGTAGATGGTGCTAGCTCTGACTGCAGTAATATTGGAGAATTGCAAAACCTGGACCTTGGTGGCAAACTGATGCTAAGCTATCTAGAAAATGTAACAGAGGCCGAAGTAAAAGCTGCTACACTTGGAAATAAAGAGAAGCTCAACAATCTGTCTCTTCAATGGAGTAGTCAATGCCATGAAGAACCAGTACCAGATTGTCATAATAAGGTATTAGATGCGCTTGAACCACATGAAGGGTTGGAGAAGCTAAGGATACAGGGTTTCAAAAGCACTTCTTTACCAACATGGATGAAAGATCTTAGTTTGCTGCAGAAGCATTTGACAAAGCTCCATCTAGTTGGCTTTACAGTGTGTGAGGAATTTCCTCAATTCAGCCACTTTGAAGTTCTTCAGATTCTTCGTTTAGAAGAACTGGAGAAATTACAAAGCCTTTGTAGCAATAAGGCATCCTTGACATTTCCGAAACTAAAAAAACTGAAGTTACTTAGTCTGAAGAACATGGAAAGATGGGTGGCAGCTGAAGGGATAGAGGGAGAAGTGGTGTTTCCTCAGCTTGCGAAGCTTGTAATTCGTGGCTGTCCAAAGCTGGTTATTCTACCTGAAACACCAAATTTCAAGTATGTAATTCTTGATGAAGACAAAGCACAACTATCACCCTTGCTAATAGATAGATGTAAATGCATGTCTTTTCTGTCAACACTAACACTGGATGTTCGTGATAACGAAGCGGCACGTGAGATAGCCGGTGAGAACGTGGAGTTACCTTTGTTAGAATTGAGCTTAAGTGGATGTGACTTTTTCTTCCCTCCAAATCCAAGGCAGCCTACATTTATGATCTGGAGATGGTTTAAAAAACTTGTTTTTTTGAATATTTTTAAATGTGATGCACTCATCTACTGGCCTGAGGATGTTTTCCAAAGCTTGGGATCCTTGAAAATTCTGTATGTTTCCAAATGCCATAATCTACTGGGGCCCGCACAGGTAAAAGGTGAGCCAGCACCACCGACTAGTCGGGTCCTGCGACACCTAAGCAGTATATATGTAATCAGTTGCCAAAACCTGGCAGAGCTCTTTGTTCTTCCCCCGTCTATCACTTCACTTGAAATCTCGTCCTGTGAAAAATTGAAGTCCACATGGGAGGATACAGAATCGAAGAGAGTACTCCCTCCATCCCTAAAAGAGTGTCGTTTTTTATTTTTAGATATCGTATTTGATCGTTTCGTCTTATTCAAAATAAATAAATAAGTATTAAAGTATCTCTAATGATAAATAAGTCATAACAAAATAAATAATATTTATAAAACTTTTTTAAATAAAACGGATGATCAAACATGATGGATAAAAAACGTAAAACGACACTCTTTTCTGGTACGGAGAGAGTATATGTGAAGCACACCGGTACGCCAAAGCAATCACTAAAACAGACAAACCATCCTCGGCTTTGTCTGGAACGTCTAATCACCTTTCGTTTCAAAAAGAGTGTCGTTTTAGGTTTTTTATTTATTATGTTTGATCATCCGTCTTATTCAAAACTGTTTTATAAATATTATTTATTTTGTTATAACTTATTTATTATTAGAGATACTTTAATACTGATTTATTTATTTTATAATATACTTAAAAATTTAAATAAGATGAAGCGGTCAAATACGATATCTAGAAGTTAAAAATAACCCTCTTTTAGGGACGGAGAGAGTAGCTCGGTAACACTCCCAAATCTACCACCAACCCTCAAGACGTTATTTATCGACTGGTGTCAGGAGCTTTGTTGTGTGTCAGGGCAGCTGGATGCGCTTTAGGGTTTGTACATTTATGGCTGCAATAAGTTGCAGTCACTGGATTCCCTGGGACACCTGCCATCGTTACAAAGCCTCACTCTTGACAGGTGTAAAAGTTTGACCTCCGTACCAGGTGCTGTTGGAAGTTATCCAGCTTTGCAGAGTCTTACCATTGAATATTGCCCTGCCATAGATACGAAGACCCTTTACAAACGACACCGGCAGCGCCTTGACAACCTTGAAAAAAGGGACTTGTCACATGCTCATTCAAGCGATCCCAATGAAGGTACGTTCCAAGCCATTGTTCTTCAATATGCAGCCTACTTTTCTCTACCCGCTCCCCTGTTTTTAGGTACATTTGATCATTTAAAGTTCAAATGGAGGGTTTCAAGTTCCAGGCCTGTCTTCTTTCCTCACATTCATGTATGCCGTTTTTTTGGGGGTGGTTAAGAATAATGAAAGAGTAGGTGGTTGGGAGGGGCTATTTTAGCATCTCTGCTGATGCTGAGAGGCACGCTATTTCAGAATTATGTTTTGCCAAGCCAATTAGACAGCAGATTTGTGCACCTCCATTTCAATCTTAGAGTGCACACCCTCCGTGCATCTGTCGTTAACTATGGAGATTAGACAATCCGGCACCACAATGAGTCCTCTAAGAGAAAAAAAAAAAGGTGCCACATTGGGAGCTCAGTTTGCCACATGTTTGCAAGAAAAATGTGATAATGTGTGGTCTTGGTCTTGACCAAAATCCAGGAGTAAAAATGTAAAAAATAGGCTTAATTCCAATAACTAGCTACACCCAGTAACTTGCAACTTTATTTCTCTATTTTGGATGCAGGCTGAGCGAGCCCTGTTTTGTTTGAGTGTTCTCCCACCAATCCTCCTTTTAAGATGCAATTCTGTTTCAAAGTTTGATATACATATTTTTCTTGGATGCAGCAACTAGTTCACAGCGATACATTCTGACATCATTTTCCCATTGTCAGGACCTAAACTGAAGAACCCAAGAACCTGGAAGTATGCTATTCCTCAGCGCTGGCGCTACCGGAACTGAAGTCTCAAATACAGATTGCACATGTTAAAAAAGGTTTGTGTGGCATTAAACAATGCAACATGTATCCATCAAGTTGGGTTAGCTAAAGCATCTGTTTTGGGCTCTGCTTCTGCCTGTTGCTGATCGTTTGTGGTGGTTCCCTTCCAGGAGTGATCCGAGGTGCCATCAATGAAGGTGTCAATGAAAACATTGTCTGTTACTTATGGAGGATAATCAGCATGACGTTTTAGACCTTTCAGATGCAAGACCCCACTAATTGAAGCAGCTTGGAAACCCTTTTCTGTCGAGAAGCATACCCCAAGTTTCACAGTCATTGAAGGTTAATCTGACAACACACACGTGCCATAAGCACGTAGACAAATGCTCATTTTCTGCTCTTTTCATGCCTTTTTATGCTCACGTAGACATCATGGCAAGCAGCATGCGCACGAGGCCGTGTGGACTCAATACTATAGTTTGTATTAGTGCTGATTGTTTCACTAGTTAAGAAGTGTGTACACATTGTTGCAAGGATATCCGGTTGTAACTTTGTTTTGAGTTTTGATAGAAATATTTTAGATTTCCTATTGGCATGAAACCAGTCTTGTGAAACTGAAAGCATTGTGTGACCCTGTACATCATCAGGCTTTTTTGCCCTTATGGGCCCTTATGGGCCTATTTTGCTGGGTGGATAAACGCATAGCCACGCGCCCAGTAGATGGAAATGCCACCTCCGCTCCTAATTTCCTTTGTCTTCCCCACGGGAACTTTTTTTATTTTTAATTTTTTTTAAAAAAAAATTTACAAAAATAGTCTGCTGTTTCAAAAAATGACAGAAGTAGTCGCCTGCAGTGGGCGTTTTATAAAAAACGCCCACTGTGTGGGCGTTTTTTGTGACGTGGCAAACGGCAGAGCGGCGCCGGTGCCTGCGTTTGCGGGCGGGCCCGGAGCAGTAAAAAAAGCCCACACAGTGGGCGTTTTTTCCTCCCCAGGGGGCCGCC
>CM041635.1:31825305-31915693 GCA_023333625.1 Bothriochloa decipiens | reverse complement strand
CAGTGGGCGTTTTTTAAAAAACGCCCACTGTGGACGACTAGTTCTGTCATTTTTTCAAACCACCAATTATTTTTGTAAATTTTTTCTTAAAAAAAATTAAAAATAAAAAAAATTCTCCCCACGGCCCCACCCAGCGTAGGCTGCCCAGTGCCCACCCCAAATTCCGACAGACTCGTCGCCGGTGCTCCCGAGAGGTCTCCGCCGACTGCCGTCGCCATGCTCCACGGCGACGACCAGCTCGGGCGACAGGTAGGTGGCGGTTTTCCACTCCAGCGACCTCGGCATTGAGGCCTGGCCCGCCTTGGGTAATTTTCTCCCCTTCTGTTTTACGATCTGGTTTGGCCTGATGCTTGTGTTTGCCTGAATCCTGACGATGCAACTGCACTCGAAATAATAGCTCTGGAGTCGGATTTAAACCTCGACGGCGTTGGTGTGATGCATGAAACAAAGTTACCATTCGGCTCATGTATAGTAGCAGTAATAGGATGTTAATTTGGTTTTGAACTTTTGATACATATGGAAGGAAGCTTGGAAAAATGTTTATTAGCCTCTCGGCCTTGGCCACGAACCGTTCTCTTCTCTTTCTTAGAGCATGAATAGATTCGAGGCCTCACTTACCTCCACTAAGCCTTTCTATTTCTGCTCTGAATTCGCCGGACCCGTATCGTTCCTTGCCCACTTTGTCTGGTACCATGTTTGCATCAGGCTGCTGGGGTAGCTTCCCTCACCTTCTTTTTTTAATAATGGTATATACCCATACTTGATGCTTCTCACCGAGTCAATTTTACTTTTGGTATTTCATTGCTGGCCATCCTCACCTATCCCATGTGACAAAGAAACAAACGATAATAAATAAGATTTATTTTATGAGATTGATGACTGTTTGGTAACGCCAAAGGACACGGCTCATTTGTTTAGTGCTGACAACCTTTGTCTTTTATGAGAACTCTTTGGTAAAACCAAACAACTTACTCCTTCCCATCCTCCATTATCTGTTCAACCAGATGTAGATGTGGTTTGCCCACTTCCCCTGAAACAGTGTGCTTTGTTCTGTGTGTTGTTGGGAGCTGCAAGTGCGTGCAGCTATGGCTGAATTGGTAGCCAGTATGGTCATCGGGCCGCTGGTCTCCATGGTGAAGGACAGGATGTCCAGCTACCTTCTTGACGAGTACAAGGTGATGGAAGGCATGGAGGAGCAGCGTGAGATCTTGGAGCGCAAGCTACCGGCCATCCTAGACATCATGGAAGACGCGGAGGAGAAGGGAGCATACCGGGCAGGAGTAAGAGCCTGGCTAAAAGCACTGAAGAAGGTGTCCTACCAAGCAAATGATGTCTTTGATGAGTTCAAGTATGAGGCACTTGTGCGAGAAGCCAAGAAAAGGGGGCACCATCGTGATCTTGGCATGGATGTTGTAAGCCTCTTCCCTGCTTATAACCATATTGTGTTCCGTCGCAGGATGGGCAAGATGCTGCAGAAGATAGTGCAAGACATCGAGGTCCTGGTTGCAGAGATGAATACCTTTGGTTTCACACATAGGCAACAGGCAGACGGATCCTGTCATGATAGACTCCAAGAAGGGTATTGTTAGCAGGTCCAGAAATGAAGAGAAGAAGAAGATTGTCAAGATGATACTTGACCATGCTAACAGTGCTGATCTTCTGGTTCTCCCAATCGTTGGATTGGGTGGGTTGGGCAAGACCACCTTTGTGCAGCTAATTTACAGTGACCCTGAAATTGAGAAGCACTTTCAGTCCCAGAAGTGGTGTTGTGTCTCAGATGATTTTGATGTGGTTAATATTGCAAGAAGAATTTGCAATAGCACAGACAAAGATAGTGAAACGGCACTGCAAGACCTCCAAAAAGAACTATTTGGAAAGAGGTGCCTCCTTGTTTTGGATGATGTATGGAATCAGGAGGTTAATAAGTGGGAAAAGCTGAAGACCTGTCTTCAGCATGCTGGCACAGGTAGTACAGTACTGACCACAACTCGTGATGCAAAAGTAGCTCAAATTATGTCTGGAAAATCAGGAAAATTCCATAATCTGAAAAACATAGATGATGCATTTCTCAAGGAAATACTTGAGAAAAGAGCATTTGTTTTGCAGAAGCCCAAATATGCTGAGTTGGAGGACATTGTTAATGAGATTGTGAAGAGATGTGATGGCTGTCCCTTAGCTGCCAAAGCCATAGGATCAATGCTAAGTACCAAGACTAGCAAAGATGAATGGATGGCTGTCTTAAAGAAAAGCAGCATTTGCAATGAGGAGACTGGAATTTTACCAATACTCAAGCTCAGCTATGACAACTTACCATTACACATGAAGCAGTGCTTCTCATTTTGTGCTGTGTTTCTAAAAGATTACGAGATTGATGTGGAGGAATTGATCCAACTATGGATGGCTAATGACTATGTACCGCTTGAGGAGGGTGTCCCTCTTGAAAGAACTGGAAGACAGATTTTCGATGAGTTAACTTGGAGGTCATTCTTTCAAGATGCGAAGCAAGCAACCTTTGATGATCAAAACTGTAGTCACTTTCATGGTATTAAGACATGCAAGATACATGATCTTATGCATGATATTGCCTTGTCTGTTTTAGGTGAAGAATGTGCAACTCTCACAAATAGCCCGGATCAGAGGAAGTTGTTGTCAAAACACAATTGGCACTTGTTGTCATCCTATGATGCATCTAGAACTCTTCTGAATGATTTTCTGAAGAAACAAGCCCCGACTCTTCAGACGTTTCTTTGTTCATTTGGGCATACAACAAAATGGACATCACATGCAACATATTCTCCGCGAGCACTACAATTTCCCTGGTATAGTTCTCTGCGAGCAATAAAACATCCTTGTTATTTGAAGGTTGAAATCAGACCAAAGCACTTACAACACCTAAGGTATCTTGATATCTCAAGAAACTGGTGGATCAAACTACTTCCTGAAGAAATAAGTATTCTGTATAATCTACAGACCCTGAATGTTTCCGGCTGTAAGCAGCTCTGTCGACTTCCAAGGGATATGAAGTATATGGCAAGGCTCCGACACCTCTATACAGAGGGATGCATATCATTTAAGTGCATGCCTCCTAACCTTGGAGAACTCAGTTCTCTGCTGACTCTGACATATTTTGTGGCTGGTGCTAGCTCTGGCTGCAGTACTATCGGAGAATTGCAAAACCTGGACCTTGGTGGAAAACTGATGTTAAACTGTTTGGAAAATGTAACCGAGGCACAAGCAAGAGCTGCTACTCTTGGAAATAAAGAGAAACTCAGGCATTTATCTCTTGAATGGAGTAGTGAATGCCATGATCAACCAGTATCAGATTGTCATAAGGTATTAGTTGCCCTTGAACCACATGGTAGGCTGGATATGCTAAGGATATTTGGTTACAAAAGCACTTGTTTACCAACATGGACGGAAAATCTTAGTTTGGTGCAGACGCACTTGACTAAGCTCCATCTAGTTGGCTTTGCAATGTGTGAGGAATTTCCTCCGTTTAGCCATTTGGCAGTTCTTGAGATTCTTCATTTAGAAAAACTAGATAAATTGCGAAGTCTATGCAGAGGTGAGGTATCATTGACATTTCCGAAATTAAAAGAACTTGAGATACGCAGTTTGAAGAACATGGAAAGATGGGTGGCAACAGACAGGAGTGAGGGAGAAAAGGTGACATTTCCTCAGCTTGAGAATCTTGTTATCAGGGACTGTCCAAAGTTGGCTACTCTGCCTGAAATACCAAATCTCAAGGTTGTAGATCTTGATGAAAGAAGAGCACAGCTATTGTTATCAATAGTCAGATGTGAATACATGTCTTTATTATCAAAGCTACACCTGTCTGTCTGCGATAAAGAAGCAACACTTGAGCTAGATGATGAGAACGTGGAATCACCTCTGCTAGAACTGAGATTTTCTGGCTGTGACTTTTTCTTCCTCTCGAGTCCATCTCAGCCAATAATTGGGATCTGGAGATGGTTTGGGAAACTTGTTTCTTTGCATATTCTTAATTGTGATACACTCATCATCTGGCCTGACCATGTGTTCCAAAGCTTGGTATCCTTGAGGCATTTGAATGTTTCTCTGTGCCACAATCTAGTGGGGGTTGCACATGAGCCAGCGCCAACAACGAGTCCTATCCTGCCACACCTAGACAGTGTGATTGTATCATCTTGTGATAGGCTGACAGAGCTCTTTGTTCTTCCCCGATCTATCACTTCTATCAACATTGAGGAATGTAAATGTCTTGAGTTCACATGGGAAGAGGATGCAGAATTGAAGAGTGTACATGCGGAGCAGCTAGACACAACTACATTGCTTGAAACCAGTGTGCCAAAACAATCGGCTGCACAAACAAATCATCCTCTACCTTGCCTGAAGTATCTACGCATAACTACCTGTAATAGCTTGGTAAAACTCCCAATCCTACCGCCGGCCCTGAAGTTGTTATATATCAGGCAATGTCAGGAGCTTTGTTCTGTGTCAGGACATCTGGATGCTCTTAAGGATTTGTACATTCGGGACTGCAATAGGTTGCAGTCACTGGATTCCCTGGGACAGCTGTCATCATTAGAAAGCCTCAGACTTCTTCGGTGTAAATGTTTGACATCCCTACCAGGTGCTAGTGGGAGTTATTCAGCTCTGCAGAGAATTGCTATCCGATATTGTCCGTCCATAGATTTGAAGCCTCTTTACAAACGCCAGCAGCGGCTTGACAGCCTTGAAGTAAGAGACCTGGCATTTGCTCAGTCAAGCGATCCCCGTGAAGGTACATTACAGTCCATTGCACCTCTAGATGCAGCCTAAGTTTTCACTAGCCCTTTGTTTTGCATTGCAGTCCATTGTAACTCTAGATGCAGCTTAAGTTTTCACTAGCCCTTTGTTTTGTGATTTCAAGTTTTAATTTCTGGGCTTGAATGCTGTCTTGTATGTGTTTGTTGGATACATTTGATTGTTTATAAAATTCAGTCAGTAGATCTGAAGTTCTTGTCCGTTCTTATTTCCTCTCATGTATGAAAGTTTTCTTTTCCTTTTCTTTTTGGCTGAGATTAAAAGAATGAGTGATTGGATGCGGATATTGTAATGTCTCTTTAGAATAAGTTTTAGTTCATAGCTAGGGAGTTATTCTAACTCGCTATTACCAAGCAAAACTAGTCATTGTAGTTTTCTTCCCTCGACGCCCCCCAACCCACCCCCTAACGGGCCTTAGGGTGCATCTGTCTATGAGGTTTACCACACTATTTCAAGATCAAATGTGATAATCTACCTGCAACGTTATTTCTCTATTTCGGATACTTTGCAGTATGACAAGGTGAGTGAGCCCTGTTTTATTTTAATGTTCATGCTCCTATCCAACTCTTCAGATGAATTCAGTTACAAGTTCAAAAGTTTGATATATTTGTCTTGGATGCAGCAACTAGTTTAATACACAGTGATAAATTCTGACATCATTTCCCCTCCATCATTAGGACCTAAACTCAAGGAGCCAAAATCCTGGAAATATGCCATTCCTGGATGCCAGGGCTACTGAAGTCCCAAATAGAGGTGCACACATTGCAAAAAGGTTTGGTACATTAATTTTAAGTGCTTCAGCTAAACCATGTGTTTTGGGTTTTGCTTATGTCCCTTGCTGATAGTGTGTGGCTCCCTTCCAGAATGTATGCATTACGCTTTCTAGCATGGAGACGATGACGGGCTGTGTGGAGCAGAGCAGGGCAGGCAGTACTGGTGGGCATCGTTGGTCAGGCAGAGGATTTGTTGGCTGGAATTGAGACGGTATGGCCTTTGCGTTGTGCTTCTGTTTCTTCATGGACTGCGACAAATTACCGATGCATCCAAATGATAGTAAGAATTGTTGTTTTCTGACAGAGTTTATAACGATGACATAGAGAAAACTAGGCACTTCAATCGGGTCCACCTTTCTGTTTGGAACGATGGAACTTTTGCAAGAATTCTACATTCCTCAAAAGACTGGCAGAGTTTTTTCATTAGTAGTCAAGGTGCTTATGCTTAAGGTTGTGCTGGAGAAAGAAGATGTAAACAAGTATACCAATTTTACCAGTCATCTGAATCTGAAGCCACGTGAGTTTAGGAATCAGAGGCGCAATTGGCATGAAGGGCAGGTGTACAAGCCACATGCATATGCTGCTGCGTGCAGGCCTGCTGCTGGTCAATGATTGGGAATATTCGTCTTAAAACCAGTATCATGTCAAGTCAAGGTTATAAATTCGCCTCCAGCTGAAATCAATAACTTCACAACCGGACAGTCGCCAGTTGAAATCAAAAACTAATTGCACAGTTTTGTTGTACTTTGCGAGACGAACGTTTTGAGTCTGATGAGTCAAAGTTTAGACAATTTTATCAAATACAAACGAAATGCTACAGTGACGTATTTATTGCTTTTTGCCAACTTTGCATGTGTAAAGTTGGAAACTAATCAAGGCCTTGCTTTCCCATGCTCATCAACTTGCTAGTCCGCACGTGATTTTCAGTGCAGGTCCTGAGATTGAGAGTTGGAGGTTGGAGGAACACAAAGTGATGTTTCATGGCCTTCACTGATGTATTTATTCTCCAATATCTCACCCTTCAGCCGAGTGCTTGATGTCTATCTTGCTTGGAGACTAAAAGTTTTAGTCCACAACGAATGGGCAGATTTGGTATAGGAGCATGTGTATGTTTGCATGTCAAATTTGAGTTGAGGATTAGAGGGAACTGAAACCACATCAATTTCCTCAAATATCTCATCTTATGTGGTCATTTTTTTAGAAACGACTTTAATTAGCAATGACACATAGGATTACAGATCGGAGTACAATTAACAGTTATTGAAGCAGGCTTGTCAGCTTGTGGCTAGTTCAGTTTGTTATTTTTCATACATACACGAGTCTCTTATACAATTATTGAACATGCTTCAGCCTTCAGGTGCCTTACAAAAAAAAATGCTTCAGGTTTCCGACCCCACTCTCCTGCAAGCATTTGTTTACAAAAAAATGCTTCAAGTTTCCGACCCCACTCAAGGCCAACTTTGCGTTTGTATATGGAGTTATAAGTTATGGACACTAACATCAACAAAGCTGGAACGTCATACACGATCGAGTTGCTTCTTATACATTCTTTTTTTGAATATATCAGGTGCAAATCGGACCACCTGTGCAAACTTAAAAACTTTAAATCTAGGACACATACATTCTTGTAGAGGTGCCTTAACAGCAGAATCACACGTCGACCAAAAGTTCTCCAGAATGTTTAGAGATTTTTCTTGAGGTCAAGTTTCTCAAAAGTATTCGCAAATACCGCCATACAAGTGCTATTTCAGACATGCAAAATCTTCTGGTTGATTTGATGCAACTTGATGATTTGACGCAACTAGGATTATTGATGGGGCATTCAGACCTAAATGGTGCATCACCTACATATTCTTGAGGAATTGCCTTGACCAAACTCCGGTCATATGTCAACCACAGTTTTTCAGGATATTCAGAAATTTCTCCTGAGATTTATTTGATTGCACATTTCATACACATGAAAGATAAATTTTGTAGGCACCATATTCTTGTAAGCACTTCCTTTTCGTGTAAATGTAACTGGATACGAAAACTACAGATCCAGGACATATAAATGTTGCTCTACTGATTAAGGTGCTAAATAATACATTGCATATACATATATTACAGAAAATTTATGAAGCTTCCCAAGAAAAAAAACAGCTTCTCTTTTTGTTGGGTTGCATTGATGATTGTGCAGCCATAGATATCTGAATCATGCGTGCCTATTAATCGTCACAAATGTACATGTATAGTTATCTGCAGAGTGAGTGGCAGTAAAGCCTTTTCAAGGATGATGTACCCTATGTTTCCGAGTATATACAACTACTGCATTTGTGGAACCGACTCAAATGAAAAACATCTCACTCAATACTCCTCAAGCAATGCATCCAAATGTTTCCTCCTTGCAGCATGCTTCAGCTTCTCCATCGCAATGAGTCCTACTTGCCTCACACGCTCCCTCGATAACCCAAATCTGGATAATATAATTTCCATGCCAGAATTAGAACATCAAAATCCAAAAAAAAGAACTCTGCAAATTCTCATGGTTGTGCTCGAGGTATGGGCAGACTGTGCACGCAATCCAACTTGAAACAGACTTGGTTATGAGTATAGCTATATATATGAGATAGATTGTTCTTTGTCAGTCCAGACAAGAAGACTGAATACTTACTGTCTGCTAATATCCTCCCATGTATGGCACTGTTTTCCAATGCCATGATATAATCGAATAATGTCCCTCTCACGCTCGTTGAGAGTTGAATTTATGAGATTATTAACTTCCTCCTGGCATCAACAGAGTATTTATGTTAAAACAGAAGTGGAGGTGTCATAGAA
Organism: Bothriochloa decipiens; assembly: GCA_023333625.1. NCBI lineage: Eukaryota > Viridiplantae > Streptophyta > Magnoliopsida > Poales > Poaceae > Bothriochloa > Bothriochloa decipiens. The sequence goes on along the minus strand of CM041635.1, from coordinate 31,907,318 downwards.
GGAGAATCTTTAATTCACTAGGTACATCAGAAATAAAATTAAAAACTTGCAAAAGAACAAAACAAATGAAATATTCCTTAGTTATTACATTTTTTTTGAAACTTTCCTTAGTTATTACTAACAAACAACGAATTGGAAGTTATAACAACTGTCTCATACTAATGGATATATCGCTGTCACAAGAAATTAGTATGTATTAGTATTCTACTTGGAAGAACATCAGTTTGCATACCTTGAGATACCTTTCCTCAAATCCATGCCATGGATCATTTGCGACATTCTGATCATCTATATACTGAAAACATGAGGAAAATAGGAATAAAGTTAGTTTCTAGCATACCACAAGTCAAAAAGATAGAATGCTTCATATAACTCTACTTACACTATGGAGTGTGTCCCCAGGTAGGCCGTTTAAGGAGGGGAAGGCCTGTTGATCCAGTGAAATAACCTTGTTCACAGCCTGCATATATGAATGCTTTTGAGAATGGCAGAAATGTCAAAAAGGCATTAACCAGAAAAAAATTGACCAGGTAAGATTAAGTTCTTTTACCTCTGTAGCATTGTGCACTTTCTTTTCTGATATGTTGAGCGACTCTGCTATGTTCTGAGGATTGCCAAAAAGGTCATATAAGAACATTAGAATGTTTCAAAATTCCTTATTATTTAGGTTTAAAATTAAATTAACTAAGAAAAATGAGCCATATCATCGAGATAATAAATCAGGAATTGCATCTTGAAATACTATGTGGTTTGATGAAACAGAAATGGCCAAAACTTCATCAATATAGCCTCCCTACCTCTACTGTCGGAGCAATTCCTTGATCTTCCAACGCATACTTCGCACCACGAATTGCTATCAACCTCTCATGCAAATAAGTGGGGAGCCTGAACGTCTTTGAGTTATCAGCCAATGCTCTTGAAACACCCTGGTTATATTACAAGCAAATGAATGGAAGGCTCAATTCACCTATGATCTGATTAGGTCCAAATTTCTGCAGAACAAGAAAAATCTGCTCTAACCTGACGAATCCACCAATACACATAGGTGGAAATCCTAAATCCCCTTGAGGCATCAAACTTTTCGATCCCACGTAGTAGCCCTATCAGACCACCCTGCAACATCAATGGACACATTACGTTTCAACATTTCAGGTACACTAATTTATAGTGTAACAAACAAACAGCTCGAATATCCAGATACATTTCAATTGATTGACACATCTTATGTCATTACCTGAATAAGGTCTGCCAACTCAACACCAAGGTTATCATACTTCTGGGCAATGGATATCACCAAACGGATGTTGCTCATTGTCAGCATCTCCCTCGCAAGAAACGACTCACGCATCCTTGCATGCAGTTCAGGAGCTGATATCCTCAGTGATTGTGCCAGCTGCTTGTATGACGGCTCATTACCCAGTTTTTCCTTCAGCCTGAACTCAAAATTGGAGACAACGGGAATCAGCCAGGAAATTGGAATTCATCAGATAGACTCAATCTTCAACATGCAACTTTGATCACAATGAAAACTTGCATTGTGCGCATACAGTTCAGCCTAGTGAGTATTTTAAGTGGTTCATGGTATGACAAATATGCATATCATTTCCGACTCATTCAATGTAACATGTAGCTATGTTAACAATGCAAACACTCTGGTTTTGGGAGACACGATGTCAGTTTTGAAATGCTAATGACATTGGTATTATGCAATTGATGGGCATGCATTTTGAATTTGAATTGAAATGTTACTTTGATCTCTGGTGCTGAAGCCAGATGCCGTCCTTGATCTTCCTGGAGAGCTGGATGACCTGCTTGTGCGTGAGGAGGTCCTTACTGACGGTGCCCCGGAGGTAGATGCGGTTCCGGCTCTGCATCAGCTCCGGGCTGATGGCGACGCTCTTCCGGCCAGGTCCCCGGCGCCGGCCGCTCATCCGCCGCTGCCGCGCCGAGACGCCCGACCGCGCCACCACCGCCGCGGCCTTGCTAAGCCTCCCGTCGTCCACCTCGTCGTCCTCGTCCTCGGTGCAGGAGATGTCGTCCTCGAAGGGGAGCTGCCACTGCTTCTCGAGCATGGAGCGCTGCAGCAGCACGATGGCCTCGAGCGAGGACTCCAACTCGAACTCCATGTCCAGCTCCGGAGCGGCCGGCTCGTCCGCGGGTGGACGCGGCGGCGGCGGCGGCGGCGGCGGCAGCGGCGGGGCGAGCGCGGGTGCCGAGTGGTTCCTGAGCGCCCGGATGGCGTGCGCGCGAGCGTGGGAGGAGGAGGAGGAGGAGGACGAGGACGAGCTGGAGGCAGAGGCGCGGTGCGCGACGATGGTGAGCTTGGGCGCGGCGGGCGCGAACTGCCGCGACGCGTGCGCGTCCGGCGGCGCGAGGTCGGTGTTGCCGAATGAGGTGGCGAGGAGGCGGTTCCCGGCGCTCAGGCCGATCATCGCCGGCGTCGCAGTCATGGCGCGCGCAGTAGCAAGCCGGCCGGCAGCGAGGAACTGGACTGAGCTGAGCCTGCTAGCCTCCTCAGCTAGCAGAGGAAACGAAGAAGACAAGTGGAGGCAGGGAAGCTATGGCCACCACACGCCCGCCGGGAGAGCTAGAGAGAGGAGAGGGACTGACCGCTGACGATGACGAGGCGAGGAGAGAGAAAGAGGGAGGAGCTTGCTGGTCCGCTAGTGTTTTACTACGAGCAGGAGCGGGCACTGAAGGAGGTGTTACCGCGGCATGGTGGTGGGGGCGGGGGAGCTGAGATTGCTCGGAGCCGGTGAGGGAGGAGGAGAGGATAGGGTGCGGTGGGGAGCGAGGGGGCGCTCGGCCATTGGTGGGCGGCAGATATTCTGGCTGCCCCTCGTCCCTCGCTTTCCGCGCGGCCCGTCGTCATCGGCGATGCTGCTGCTGCGGCCGTGCCTCCGCCACGAGATCCGCCAGGGCGGCAGCAAAAAGATCGCGCTGAGCTCCACGCGGCACGCGGACCACACGACGACGCCCATCGGCCTCCGTCGTTCTGGACTTCTGTGGCCTGGGCCTCGTCTTTCACCTCGTGTGTGCCTTTTTCCTCTTGTAGTTTCGTGGGCTGGTGGGATGGGTGCTAATGGCCCACCAGCGGTGGCCGGCGTGCACAGCTCTTGATATTTTTTTTTCTCTCGTATTTTTCAAGAAACAGAAATTATCATCAGTTTTTTTGAGGAAATCATCAGGTTTTTTGTAAAATGGCTGAAGCCATTTCACGGCCCAAATAACAACTTTGGAAGCCCATGTGAGGAGTCGACCAGCCGCCGCCGACCCAAACGGTAGTGGCGCCGCCGCTTCGCTTCCCCGCCTGCCGTATTGGTGGCTCGGCGCCGCTCCTCTGCCCGGACATCTCGCTCTGCGTCGGCACCTCCACCTCGGCCGCGGCCTCCGCATCGCCCCGCGGCGACATCCACCTCGTCTTCCTCCTTGGCACCCGCCGCGATGTGAGTGCCCCCAACTCCTCTCCTACTGCTTAGGGTTTCTATACTCATACAGATTTCTATTATTTTTTTTCTTCCTTGTTTCCATCTCTTGGCATTCTGATGACACACTCAATTGATAAAAAATCGCTGGTTAAAATTTGAATTCACGGAATGGGTATTGGAATTGCTCTTGTTGTACTGTGATTTCTAAAAGGACATGAGGCCAAGTAGAAGTCACTACCAGCTTGTAATGTTAGCCCGTCAACAGCCTAGGGAAGAAGGCTCAGCCGTAGCTTGCATGTCGATGTTTGGTTGGATTCGTCTTTGGTATACGGCGGCTCGCAGCCCCTTCTCAATCCCATTCATTCCCAGCCCTATAGCCCCCTTCTGCAGAGACACAGCTAGACGAGACACCCGGTGGCCCAGTACGCAGCACAGCAATGGCTAGGCCCCAAGCAGGTCGAGGCCAGCATGGAGGCTCTGGCAGCAGCAGCCTTCCTCTCCACCTCCAACATCCAGGGAGCAAGCCGCAGGTCCTTGTCCTGTCGCTGGTGCCTCTCCCATGGTTAAGATCTAAATCTAGAAACATAATCCAATTGGGACAGAATTTATTCTGTTGCTCATGTGCACCATTTAGTTCTATCTATATATATGCATGCGATTATTTTTCTGAAAAAAATATTTTTACATTTACTATCATCACCAATGTTACATGATTCTATGAATATCTTTCCTGTTGTAAGCACAAGTATCGAGCATGATAGTTATCAAGTAGCCAGTCACTTGTTTGGTCCATTTTGGAGGTTCACCACTGGTGCTAGATATAGCACTTGAGTGAAACCTCACTGAATACTAATATTGGCCAATTTCCTGGTGTTTTTTGGGCAACATCAAAGAGGCAATGGATTGTGTTTCTGGCACAGAGTACAGAGAGGGCAAATCTGTTATGAGCAACAAGGAAGAAAAGAAAGATTGCCAAATAACCAAAGAAGAGAAGGGATGGAAGAAGAGGAAGAAACATAAGGACAAGGGTCAGGACAGCGATTGTGAGGGCAATGCAGAGGGTGTTATGAGCAAAAGCTCTGTGAAGAGACACAGGAAGAAAAAGAAGAAAGATAAAGAGGTTGAAATTAGCCAGAATCAGGTACTTGATGTTGATGAAGAGGATAAAGAATGTCAAATAACCAAAGAAGAGAAGGGACAGAAGAAGGGAAAGAAACATAAGGACAAGGGTTGGGACGGTGACTGTGAGGGCAAGGCTGTTATGGGCAACAATGAAGAGGATAAAGAATGCCAAATAACCAAAGAAGAGAAGGGACAGAAGAAGGGGAAGAAACATAAGGACAAGGGTCGGGACAGCGATTGTGAAGGCAAGTCTGTTATGAGCAACAAGGAGGAGAAAGACTGCCAAATAACCAAAGAAGAGAGGGGACGGAAGAAGGGGAATAAGCATAAGGACAAGGGTCGTGGCAGTGATTGTGATAGCTCAATTCATTCTGGTGACAGGAACCATAGCATTGAGATGGAGCAAGCTGAAGTGTCAGCTAAGATGGCTGAAAATCCCTGCTTGGACCATGCAGAGGGTGTTATGAGCAAAAGCTCTGTGAAGAAACACAGGAAGAAAAAGAAGAAAGCTAAAGAGGTTGAAATTGGCCAGAATCAGGTACTTGATGCTGATGAAAATGTTGGGTCAGAAGATGCGGAAAGGAACAACGGAGAAAAAGAACATGATAGTAAGTCCAAGAAGCGCAAACGAAAGCATCAGGATGACGAAACTGCCTTGAATGGTTCTGGTAATAAGATTGTTTTAGGGGAAGATAAGAGGAGGAAAATGGAGTGTTTAGTTTCCTTGGACTTGGAAGAGGCAATAAATCTGACATGTCAAAGATTGGGAAGAAGACAGAGAGCAAGAAAAAGAGGAGAAAGGAGAGAAATAATACTGCTGTTGACCAAAGACAAAATGCACCAGCTGGAGAGGGCAAGGATAGTAAGGGTATCAAAGAGAAAAAAGTGTGTGAGGATGAGAATGATGGTGGTGAAAGAGAAAAAGAAAACATGGCAAAGCGAAAGGACAAGGGTAGACGAGTGAGCTTCACTGATGACGTGGAGGTGTTTAATATAGGTGGCAGTGATGATGTAGAGGGTGATGGGAGTGGTGAAACTGAACTTGTGCATGGACAATGGTTTACCTCTGAAGAAGATGCGAAGCTAATGGAAGCCATGGTGAAATATGCAGAGGTTTCTTCTCTTGCTTTATTATAGTTTGTATATTGCTGGGTTTCACAAATTATATGCATTCTATTTAGTGCCTTTTCTTGCTACTAAGTGTATATGAATTACTATTATTTGTTACTAAGTGAGGTGGATTTTTATTCTTCAACTTACAAAAGATGGACCTTGACAATTCTTTTTCCAATTTAATGTACGTACTACCCGATTACTGTCTGTTGTCTACTGAAATGTTGAACATATTGATGAAATGAACTTTTCTTTTTTTATATATTTTCATGTACTGTTTGTGGAAGATACTACAACTCAGTATTCAACATTCATGTAATAGCTCTTGTTATACTTTTTATCTCTCCTTTTTTTCATTAACTTTAATGGGAGAGTTCGGAATGTTCTTTACATAGGCTTAACCTATATTTTTAGGTATTCTCATGTTCTACATTTGATTAGTAACCAGTATTACATAATTAATTATTTTTGAAGTTTGAGTGTTATATCATGTTTTTACTTGTTCTATTTACCAAATAAATAAATCGGTGGGTGGTGGAGTCTACGTGCTCACCATGGTTCAGACTTTCACTTCTTTTAATGTTTTCCTCAATATAGATGAAGCAATTAGGAGAGAAAGGGTTAGATATGATTGATGAGTCTAAGAAACATCCACAGATCAAGGGTTGTTAGGCTGAAATAGGTAAGCCACAAACATTTGGAGCTATCTATTTTACTTTCCCCCTCTAATACCAGCTTTCCCTTTTGTAATTAGCATATCAGTTACACTTGTAAACTTCTAAGCACAAATTGAAATCAGTCTTTAGGCTCATATGCTGAAAACAATAGTTTGATTGCAAATTTTATTCTTGCCGAATATGCACTTTGTTGATAATTTAGGAATTTGGCTTGTGAATAATGTAAAAGCCTATGTTTTCCTGAACTGGTTCGCAAATGGCTTACTAAGTATTTGTTGCAGCAAAATCATTACCTCATAGACCTGCAAAAGCTGTATATAAATGTGCACGGATCTTACTTCAAAGGAGTGCTGATCGTAAATGGACTGAAGAGGAGTACGAAATAGTTCGACGGTAACATAAAATCCTCCTGAGAATTTTGAACTTTAGTTTAGTTTTCCATTATATATACTAAGTTTACTTCACATTTCTACATTTTAGTATTAGTTGTAGAGCTCAACCAAAAAGTTGGATTACATGGAACACTAGTCTTAATTCTATCTTGATTCTGTGTAGCATATTAATAAATGTGATAGCTACTAGCATCCCTGCATTACTGAAGTTAGATTAACCACTCCCTCTGTTCCAAATTGTAAGTCGTTTTGGCTTTTCTAGGTACATAGCTTTTGCTATGCATCTAGTTTAGATATAAAGTATGTCTGGATACATAGTAATAACTATGAATCTAGAAAAGCTAGAACGACTTACAATTTTGGAATTGAGGAGGGAGTATGATAGCATATTAACTGTATTGTGCTATATCGTTCTGATGCTCTCTGCCTCCCCCATCTTGCCTTAAAGACATTATTCACAAATTTAGCGAAAAATGCAATATTTAATTTGGTACTGTGTGTAAGATTAGTAATTTCCTTTGGTTGAATTTTCTTTGTAAATGATGATTTTTTCTTGGATATGATATCCTCTCTCTTGGCGTCACTGTGTATCCTGTAAGCCTAGCTGTTGTATATCATTCACATTGCAGTATACTTTCTTGGCATTTATTGTGAGAAGAAGTAATGTTAGGATCTTATTTTATGATGATGAATGGCTTCAGGTGATTAAGAATTTAAGATTGCCATGCATGACACAGGTTTGTTGAAAAGAATGGCAGAAATTGGAGGGTATTAGCAAAAGAACTTGGAAAGAATGAAATCCATGTAAAAGATACTTGGAGACGAATCAAGCCCAAAAAAATTGAAAAAAGGTGCCTTTAAGTTTATCACAAGTTAGCTAATTCATTAGCCAATATGCATTATCATTACAGCTGTACCTCCTTTTTCATTGTTGTGTTTGGTGTACACTCTATCAGAATGTTTTTTCTTGCATTAGTTTCATGGCACTCATTTGGTTTAATAAAAACAAGATTATGGGGATATAAAATAGACTTTTACTTTAGTTTATTTTAGTTTTGTTCCATAAATTATGTTATATTCCACAGAGATATTTGCATAGCATGTGTTCATGCTTTGTCATATATCTAATTAGAAACTCAGTTACACCTTCATCTTTGGAGTAGGTACCCCTTATTTTGGGTGCAGATGGTTCATTTTAGCACACTATTAAAAAGTAGAGGCATGGCAAATGGCAACAACCATGAATTTCATTTGGTTCGTGTCAGCTTTGAATGACAGGCACCTGTTTGGAGAAAATATCAAATCATATTGGTACTTCTGTATAACATGGCTGGACTGCATGTGTATTTGTATCTTCAGTTACAATGTGTTGAGTCACTTAAATGTAACCAGGTTATAGTTTCAAAGGATGCACAAATTAGATTTTGAGAAAGACCATAAGTTTTAAAGGATTTACTTATTAGATTTTGATGTAAACAGGGCTTCACAATGCAAAGGATGTGTCCTAAGTTTTTTCTACCGTGAATTGAAGTTTCATTATGTAATATAGAAAGATAATACTTTGGTATGCTAACTTGTCCATTGTGTTGCTCCCCTCTAATTGGTGAAATGTTCAGGGCCTTGGACTCAGGATGAGTACCAAAACTTGTTTGATTTGGTAAATTTGGACTTGCGTGTGAAAGCCCATCAAAACTTCAATCATGGTCACCGTCGGGTGTGTAATTCTTTATCCTTGTGCATATTTTATATCAGTTTCATGTTTACCATCTTCCATTAGTGCTCTTTCACATTGTTGTATTCTTTATTCCATATAATCAAGTGTACTCATTTGTGACAGATAAGAGATAACATTTCTTGGGAGGCTATCAGTGATAAATTAACCACTCGGAGTAACCAAAACTGCTGTGTGAAGTGGTTAGTGTTGCCAGCCATTTAATGCATAACATAATTTCCTCCTTTGAATATGGGCCTAATTCTGTATATTTCGAGTTCTGCATTTTCTTTTACATTGATCTACCTTGTCGTCCTCAAACTGATTGGGTATCAGTTCTGTTCATAGAAGTGCAGTGTGTGGTATCTCTTTGGCATATTTATTGTCAAGACATTTTCTAGTGAGGCTGGTGCTGATGCCTCGTACCGACTCTATTGCAATGTGAATTATTTTTCACATTATCTAAACTAACATGGTTTAGTTGTATTGAAACTCCTGAAAAATGATTAATAGCTTCAAAATGTTTGAGATTTTATGATGGTGTTGGTTTGGCATGCTTTGACTACTGAAACCCTATTTTTGTGTTGCTAATTTGGGTTGATGCTATCTTCAGACATATATAGTCATTAAATAAATTTTTTATGTGTAACAGGTACCAGCAATTATCATCACCACTGGTTAAAGAAGGAACCTGGGCAGATGCAGATGATTATCTGTTAGTGGAAGCGTAAGTTTCTATGGGTTACCTATCAAATATTTGTCATAACAAAATGTATCTGCTTGTCGTTGGGATTATGATTGTGATATGGCCTGAAAGTGCCTCTGAACTTTGAGGTATAAAGCTATGTTTTCAATAAGGAAAACTTGTATATTTGATCCCTCTGCTTTTTAGTTAATGCAACTTTACCCCTTGTACTTTTAAAACCTAACAAATTATCCTTTCTACTTCTATACCAATTCAAAATAGGTCTAACCAGACATGGAATTTATTACGTCTCCTTTCTATTTACTCTTCTTTTCACGCACAAATTCTGAATGAATAGACTGAAATGCAAGTTTTTTAGACGAAGGAGGTGTGCACCTGAACAATATTTACCATGTTCACCATGATAGATTGATAATGTGTGGCTGATGTGTTTGAATTGTGACAATATGCCCTTGTTAGTGTTGCCTGGTAGCACTATCTTGTTGTTTCTTGGTAGCATTTTTCTTTTCTGTCTGGTATCTTGATACATTATTTGCTGCCTGCCCTAAATTTTTTCTTAACAATAAGCCAGGCTTCAAAATGTTGATGCTGTTTGTGTTGAAGATGTTGATTGCTTATTTCTGACTTAGCTTCAATCTTTAAACATAGCTTGTTGCTAGAAGTTAGTAGTTTTGGTATATTGCTCCCATTTTCATTTTTTAACATGAAATTTAATTGAATCGGTCCAGTTCTCTGTGATTTCAGTAAACTACAAATCTTTTGGTGCTCTGCCATCTGATCTGATGTATGTTAGATTGCCTCTTCCTTTCTGAGAGAAAAAAATTTGTTCTGAAAGAGCACTAGCATTACAATTTACAACACTTCAGTAAACTACAAATCTTTTGGTGCTCTGCCATCTGATCTGATGTATGTTAGATTGCCTCTTCCTTTCTGAGAGAAAAAAAAATTTGTTCTGAAAGAGCACTAGCATTACAATTTACAACACTTTACAGAAAACATTTGAGCTCTTGGGAACTATAGAGTGACTGCCTAATTCATATGCCATCAACCCATTAATTGTTTCTTGCTGAAGTCCTTGCTTCTGTTGCCTTGCCTTCTCCTGTGCTAAGACTACTATGTAGCAAATTGCTTGTTCATCTAAAACTTGCGATATTCTGTTTAATAGATAGATAATAAAATTAGTATGAAACTGTACCCATTAAGCAAATTTTTTTCAAATAGAATGGAACATTTTCCGTATATCATATCTAAGTGTTATCGGACCACTTCGGTTAGTGGTTACAGTAACAGGGTGTTTCCTGGTACTCAGGTTTGGGGAGCTTTGCCGTCAAAGATGGAACCAGATGGTCCGCCTGATCGGTGGCCACAGAGATAAGCCTTTCATTGAGCAAGTGGAAGTGCTTGCAAGGCGGTATTGCCCAGAAATGCTTGCGTACAGGAAACCAGAATCTGGTGAATTACCAGCTGACGAACTTGCTGGAGGCTGTGACTTGTAATGGCTACTGGCTAGTATAACCCCTCAGCCTGTGCTGCTGTAAAATTGATTAGCCTTTGTAATATGATAGCATATATGGTTCTAAAGCTTCAGTGCACACTGACCTCAACAAACCCTGGTATTGTTGAGGGCTTATGTATCTGAATTTGAAATGTTGTTGCTTCACTGAGTTAAGTTCTGAATGCTGAAACCATTGATGTTTTGCCTTCCAACTAATCATTTTTTTTAGATAATGGCCTTCCAACTAATCATGACTAGGGGTAATTGGTCGACCTTTGATTAGGCACTATGACTTGATTATAACGATTAGAAATAAGATCGTTCAATTAGAAGTGCCTGTCAGATTATGTGTTGGACGACTTCTACTGAGGCGAGACATGCAATTTCTACTGTGTCATTCTTAAAAAAAAAAAAATGAATCCCAACCAGTTAATCTAGACGATATGCATTTGGTGGCTTCCATCATGAATTTGTCAATTTAATCATGGCCCAGATCAGGTGGTCCATGAGAGTCTACCCCTAGCTACTCTTTTCCAATAAATCGATTTCTATAATAATTATCTTAAATCTACTTTTAGGATTTGACTAAATTTGTAGATAAACAAGATCAAATCAATATACTATAAAAATATATGTTGTGACACTAATTTAGCATCATAAATCTTCGGCTAAATTTAAAAATATTTAGTTTAAGATTACTCTAAAAATTAATTTATCGATCAGATAGAATATTCTTTTCGAGGCAAACGAAACAGTATGATTAGGATTCTCTCGGTGCCACGGCGCACGGACGGACGGCTGGATGTGAGTGGATTCTCGGAGAAGGAGCACCTTTCAAAATCTCTATGGCACGACGCACGCACACACGCCCATTTCAAAATTCAAAAAAGTTCGAATCACCTTTCACAACGGCCGTGTGCAGCCATCACCCATGACCTCATGTCCCATATATAACAGCAACCCCTCAGGCCCTCACCATCCGCCATCGTTCCCCTTTCCTCTGCCGCCGCCGCACTCCAATCCATCCCTATCCCCTTCGCCCCAACGCCGCCACCAGCTCCGCCGCAGGAGAGAGATCGCCCGCCGGACAGCCGGAGCCATGACGAAGGGCGGCGGAGGCGACCTGAAGTCCTTCTTCCGTCAGCAGAAGGCGAACACCGGCGCCGGCGCCACCAAGCCCACCGGCGGCGTCTCCAAGAAGGCGGCGGCGGCGCACCAGCACCAGAAGACCCCCCCCCCCCACCCCGTCCACCAGTCCCCAGGTACGTGCTAATCCCGGTCCCGAATCCCCCGATCGCTGTTCCGCTTCCCGCGGCACCACTGCCAGATAGATCGATTCTGTTGGATTTGATTCGTCTCTCGTCATCGCAGATCACGGCGCCGGCGCGGACGGGAAGAGGCACCAGCAGGAGGGGGCGGAGGAGCGGGAGAGGGCAGCCCGGGAGTTCGACATGGACATGCGCTACGGTCCCTGCCTCGGCGTCACCCGCGCCCAGCGCTGGCGCCGCGCCGCCGCGCTCGGTCTCGCACCGCCGCCGGCGCTCCTCGCCCTCTGCTCCGATGAGCAGCCCTGCCTCTGGGAGGGCCGCGTCTAGAGTCTAGACTACGGACGGGCTGCCGCCTCTCCCCTGCGCTTCGCCGCCGTGCTCCATTAGTAGCTAGCTCTGTGTTAAGCAGGATCAGGCAGCGTAGCGTCCGTCCGTTCTGCTTCCGTCTGGTTATGTTGCGTCCAGTTAGTATGAACCCTTCGTGTCTGGTGTGGTATTGTGATCAGAGCAGAAATGCTGTGTTATTTTTGTGTCTGGTGTTTTATTGTGATCAGAGCAGGAACTGTGCGTTATTTAGTTTCTGGTGTGTTAGTGATCATTGGAGCAGAAATGGTGTGTTATTCTGATCAGAGCAGAAATAGCATCTCTTACTAGTTATCTTGTCATTTATATCATGTGTTCTATTGCAGCATCCATGTCAAAACATACACAATTGCTTAATCCTAGTTCAAACTATATCAACCTAGTTGTATCCTAAGCCAAACTAACATAATTTTGACCAATTTTATAAAAAGTTGGATCAACATCTAGCACATCAGCGGTTTCATTAATCGAGTTTGATATGCATTGACTTCTGTAAAACAATTGAAGGTTTGAGTTAGTCAAAATTGAAGAAGTTTGACTTTGGACAAAACTGAAGAAGTTTGATTTGGACAAAGCTAAAAAGGTGATTTTTTCATCGTTGGCAAAATGACAAAGCTAAAAATTTTTGGATGATTGAATGATAAACATGATTAAAGATCTAACATAGTTGCTAAGTATTGGTCAGAAAATTAGTTATCTCACAGGTACTTGATTCAATTGTACAAGGACAAAATGATGTGTTGTTGTATAAGCAATCTAATTCAAGCACAAGACAACAACGCAAATGGAATTCATGCAAAAGCCCATTTGTTATGAAATTTCTATTATTCATAAGAAATCAAGCATGTTGAGTTAGTTAATGAGACAAGATGGATTGCATATGGAATGGTCTCATATTTGAAGCTTCTACATTGAACTATGAACTACACAAATGATTGGATGACTCAACACAAGATGTGACTTGACTGCTTGAGATAGTGAAGGTAGCAAGGAAAGGCTTCGAGGTACTAAGCAATGGTGAAGGGCAAGCGAGGGTTCGACGACTGAAGAACCTAGATAGGGTGAAGAAGAAAGTACCTGCATTTACTTGGTACTAATCAAGTTTCGAAGCTCATATTGATGTGGAGGATCAAATCACTATTGGAATGTTTGATGAAAGTGACTTGGTATATTTAGAGTTATCTATATTCGATGAATGGAATCAAGTGACTTGCTTAAGATGTCTATGCTCAAGAAGAAATCAAAGCTGACATGTTGACACTCTCACTTGATGAAGATTGAAAGAATCGGTTTAGATTAAAAGAAAATAACTCAAGCGGTTTATATTTTTTATTCAATCTTGAGTTAATAGGAAAGTCGTACTATTGAGAAGGATGCATCATGTCCATAGATTTATATTCTTAAGTGCTCAAACCTACCCATGAGAGTTTGAGAGCGAGAGAGACCTAAAATGCTAACTGCTTGTGCACAGTCTGGAAATATCAGACGTGTCTGGAATCAATACCGGACGTGTTCGGCATTGGAGTTGTGCACATTTTCATCTCTGGGTAGCTTGGATGTTCCCGAAAAATATCCAACTAGGCTTCTTTGTTTTAACTTGCAAGTTTTGGCTTGGATCTTCAAAACCTTTCATGGATATTCCAAGGACTTGCTGAAACTGTCCTCGAAATACCAGACATGTCTTTGTTCATACCGGTCATGTCAGGTATTACTCTCTATTAGTGAGTGGTTGATTCAAATCGACAAATCTAACTTGTGGTTGAAAGAAATTCAAATTTGTGAGCAAGCCACCTCCTGTGCACTTGAGCATATTGTCTATTTCGTGATCCGCAATTGTTACTCTTGGAATCTTTAGTCCTACACTGTTACGCATCACCGGAGAGCACCCAAAAGATTGTGGTGTGTCTTGAAAAGTTTAACGTTCGATTCCACCGCCGCAAGGGAAGGGATCAACTATTGGAACAAGGAAAGGGAGTTGGAAAAGACTTCGGCTAGAGTGACCTTCGTGCATCCTCTAGAGCCGACCTTTGTTGGGTCGCTCATAGCCCCCTTAACAGAGAGTAGGTCTCGACGGAGATCAAACTTCGGTAAAACAAATATCGTGTCTCCTCTTATCTTTATTTGATTTTGTGATTCACTTGTGTTATTCGAGCTATTGTGCAGGTTCTCTATGCTTAATATTATATCTAGTAGGTACATGTAGCTTGGATTGAAAATAGGAATCGAAAGGAGCAAGCATGGAGCTTTAACTGTTCAGCCTGTGATTAGCGGACGTGTCCGGTATTTCGGACCATTGCTGATTTTATTTGATCTTTGTTCTAACTTGTGTTGCAGGCTTATAGCTCCTAGATTAATTATATACCTAGCATATACTTTATAGTTGACTGGTGAGGGGCTTATTTCTCTAGTTTTGAGTTTCTGAGAAATTGGAAACTCCGACACTAATTGTTTCTGCATCTAAAGGTGTTAATTTTAGAAATGCCTATTCACTCCCTGCCCTCTAGGCGACATCTCGGTCCTTAAGTGTTAGAACAGGCAAGGGTCGCGGGGCTGATTGGGGGGGTCCTGGTGAGGGTCCCTTCCTTCAACACTGTGCGTTCATTGTACCACGTCGTCGTGCCCCATCGCCTCGTCAAATGACCATACGCCCGCAGGCATTGGGAAATACTCCCTCCGTCTCAAATTGTAGTTCAATTTGACTTTTTTGGATCATTCATTTTGATATGTATCTAGACATAATATAGTATCTAGATGCATGGTAAAATGGATGTACCAAAAAAATCAAAGTGAACTACAATTTAAGACAGAAGGAGCAAGAAACAAAGCCTTTCTAGTGAACATACTAGAAATGTGCGCGGCGTTGCCGCTTATGGCCAATGTATGGACCGTTGTTTTTTTATCGAGTATGCAGAATAAGAGCTTGCACATTGGTATTAATCTATGGAGAAACTTGCACATTTGCATATTTTTAGATTCATATACGTGCTGTCCATGGGTTATCAGTGATTGTTAGTATAATATGGACTCTTTTATAATAGGTGAGGACCTATTCTAGATTGGGCTATTATAATCAGCAGTTATCACTGAGTTCAGAACTTGTAAAGCCACATTTCGTGTGGTGTACAAAAGAACTCAACTGTAAAAGTTGTTTGGACAAGGGTGCTAACAGAAATAATCCTCAAAGAACGCATTTATTTACTATGAAATTTGAATTCACATTCTTTGGCAACTGAAGGTTTTCATAACGGGTAAACTGATAAATTATAATTACTAGTATAATATTTGTGCTAATGCCACGGGTTCATTTTAGGGGAACACATAAAAAGAGATAATTATCTCCAGCAGCCCCACATAGCTCTTCAATTTCGATTGGAATGGGAAGCCAATAGACAACTCGTTGGTAACCATGACAAATCTGTATGTGTTAGGCCAACTCGTAGATAAGAATTTTATTGAACATCTCGGAAGCAAAAGATTGTTCGGCCAGAGAAATGGCAAAGGCTAATATGTATGACTGATGACTATTCATGAGAAAAAATGTGAAAGGCTGCTAATACCTCAATATAGTCTGGAAAGGATAAACCACAATAATATATGTATGGACCACAGTAAAAACTTTCATCCTCGTCATAAAAGTATATTTGCATGTGGCGAGGCCCTTTAGAACCTGGAACTAAAATGGTCCAGGCAATTGTACAACGCACCATGCACACGAGATGTATATATACCAGTCCCCATTGCGGTGGTAACTCGTCGATCCAAGGTTACTCCAAAGCTTCAGAACTTGAGTATATATCCATTTTTTGCACATATTACATCCAGCCTGAGTAATAAATGCACTGCTTTTCTACTTTCCTACACAAAAATCAGTACCAGCAACATCAAATGCAAATTTTATTCTTCTATTATATCCAGCCCTCTGTCTTGCCGCAATAATAATTTCCAGGCCTTCAAACATGCTGAATATCAATAAAACAACATAGGTACGGCATATTGAGATCCATATGTAGGTCCCCAATTGGGAAAACAACATAGATTAGGTAGCTGACATTAATCCAAAATTTCTAGTCAATCCATTAAAAACAGATCATTCAACATATGACAACCAAATAAAGAATTTTGAACGGCTAACAGTGGCGAATCTATGAAAATTCATCGCCGGGGTCGGTCTAACTTAGAGCCATAAGCCGGTAACTATAGTTGACAATAATCTAACATCATACCTAAATATGTATATATATTGCAAATAGCAAGCACTCATACATGGACAAATATAACGATAACATAATTTGAGCAAAAAAACTATTTATAATAGCGGTTACCTCTTATAGTTTCACCCTACGAGTACGATCAGCCATATTCTGGAAACGAACTATGATATCATCATTTTGAATTGCATGAAGAAACTCTTGCTCAACGAAACAAAATGACACAATCATTCATAAATCCATCGCCGATTCGGTTAAGTCCGTCTTCACTATTTTCACTGCTGAGAAAATCATTTCCACCGATGCAGTCGCAATAGGAAGAACTAGCACAAGTTTGAGGAGCCGATATACCAAAGGAAAAGAAAGATGTTTGCTTGTATCTACCATCATTTTACCAAGCTCAGAAATAGTGGCCACTTGGGCAAATTTAGCGTCAGCTTGCACATTGTCAATGTAAAGATTAAGGTCAATAATAAGATCATTTAGGTCGCTTGGATCAAAATCATCGGGATATGCCTTAGCCAATTCCATCAAACTCTCAATTTTGAATGCAGCAAAAGAATTCTTCGGACTAAAAGCAGCAATGTTGGTAAGCAGTTGAGAATTTATCTCACTGAAACGGTCATTAAATTCTGTAAGCTGTAAGTCAATAACTGGGTTCAAGCAATCATATCTGTAGTGCTCATAGTTGGTGCGGTTGGTCTTCTTCCTTGGCTTGTCAATGTACTCTTGTTCTAGGTCTAACTTTGGGATTCCATGTTGCTCATAAAAAGATAGCACAGAACTCAGTAAGGAATCCCAACCATCATTCCTAATTTCCTGAAACTTCTATTTTGTTAAGTGCACCTCTGCCATAGCCTCTAAGATGTCATTATCTTTCCTTTGTAATGCCAATGACAAAGAATTTGCATGTCCCAATATAAGCAACATTAACTGCAAGTGGAACACAAAGTCAAAATCCTTGAGATAGTCCATGAGGCCACGAGCTTGACATTTCTTGGCATCTGTGGGACCTTCTTTTTCAACATATTGAAGCACTTCAATAACATCTGTGAACAGACTGCTTAACCTTTTCAAAGTTTTATAATGAGATGACCAACGAGTACCACCGGCTCTAGCAAGTGATTGTTCTTGATTTAATCCTATTCCAGTACTAAGTTGTCCACTTCCTATTTCTCTTGCAACTCTCTCTTGTTGACTTTCTCGAATCATATCCTTCCTTTTGCAAGAGGCTCCAGCAACATTAATCAATAGAGATACCATGTCAAAGAAATCACCAA
The DNA here is from genome assembly GCA_023333625.1 of Bothriochloa decipiens. NCBI lineage: Eukaryota > Viridiplantae > Streptophyta > Magnoliopsida > Poales > Poaceae > Bothriochloa > Bothriochloa decipiens. Next base: position 31,889,555 of record CM041635.1, on the reverse strand, counting down.
CATCATCATTCTTTTTAGCTACTACAACAATGACTAACTACAATTGATGAGCAAAGCAATGAATATAATATGCAGAACTATTTTCTCTCCGGATTAAAGCTCTCAATCCATTAAACTCTCCTCTCATGTTACTTGCTCCATCATAACCTTGGCCTCTAATTTGTTTTATGCTCAATCCATACTTACCAAATAGACTATCAATATTAGATTTGAGACATGAAGCTGAGGTCTCGCTCACATGAATTAGACCAATAAGTCTTTCTTTTATTGACCCACTCTTGTCCACATACCTCAAAACCACTACCATTTGCTTCTTGCCAGAAACATCGGCTGATTCATCTACCAATAAACAAAATACATCGCCACCGATTTCTTCAACAATATATTTCACTATGGTCTGAAAAAACATAGGCACCCATTAATTCATCAACATATATAGTGTATGAGATATAATAAAACGTCTAAACAAGGAAATTTTTCCTTACCTCGGCAAAACAATTTGCTAGATCTCTTTGGATGTGTGGAGCCACCATTTATGCATTCCTCAAAAGCCATTTGTTTCTATTATTTTGCTTTTCCAAAAGGTCCACCAGCTCTCGGTAATTTCCCTTATTTTTGGACTCTTCTGATTTATCATGACCTCGAAAAGCTAAATCTTGATGCAACAAGAATCGAGTAGCATCAATAGAAGTATTCAATTTCCTAAGATATTCCTCTTTAGTGACGTCTTTCTGCTTGTTGAGAGCATTGGCAATGGACCGATTAGGCTTCATCAAATTGTTACATCTTTTGACCGTTGTGTTATGGAAACTATTAGGTCGAATGCCTATATGATCTTGTAGTCTACTCGATTTTTTAAATCCATCCCAACCATCTTTTGCAAATGCATCATTCCCACCTTGGCCCTTATTGCTATCTCTAAACAAATAGCAATACAGACAGAAACACTTATCTACCTTCTCACTATACTCAAGTCAATCATACTTTGTGAACCATTCAGCTTGAAATCGACGTGGTACACCTGCTATAATTTTTTGAGGATATTTAAAACCAGGTGGTGGTCTAAAAGGGTCTCTAATCAAATACTTCCTCCTTATCTCATTTTGTAGCTTCTCGCCAATGTAATCTGAAATTTTTCTTCTATCCGTCGGATCATACGGAAGCTCGTCAAAATTTACCTCATGTCGTGAGATCCTTAAAGGACGTTGAACTATATTGTTAGCGTTTGTTGCATTTGCATCTCTTATTGAAGTTCCTCCATCAATATTCTCCATTACATCTCCTGAGGTGCCTCCGTCATTATCACTTATCGAGGTCAATTTCCTTTTAAAAAAATAATCCATCTGCTTTGATTGCCTATAAAATTATTTAGAATCAATCAATAAACTTTAAAGCGCAAATAGATATTGAATACAATTAGGGAACGCAAGTAGATTCATCTCTAATTTACTTACGCGCCATGTTTGCTGGAGGGCAGAGACGATCTGCCTCAGTCTGCGAGGACGATCTAGCAGCGATGGGCGATGTCGAGTTCACGAGTTGTCGACGAGATTAATCGATTTGGCTCGGATGGAACGGAAGTACGGACGGTGGAACGGCGGAAGTTTGATCGAATGGATGAGTGGATGACGGTCTACAGAGGCAGACGAATCGATTTGGCAACTGGCAAGCCGGCGGCTAAATGTTCGTATAATACTATAATCATATACGTATATGTGGGCAGTGCGTTGCTGGACTTTTAGGAGAATTTAATTGGACTGCTGCTGGGCTATTGACTGCTGTGGGCTGATGACCAACGAGTCACGAGTGTCACCGGGGTCAGCATTTTTTAACGGGGTCAAGCATGGTGAAAATTTATACATGTACACGTGCTCTTAGAAAGTCGTCGGGTTCAGCTGACACCGATACTTGCACGTACGTTCGCCCCTGACGGCTAACCTCATACAGTTGCTTCAGAGTTCAGACTAAATTCAGATTCAGTCTCTAATCTTAGCTGCAGTTCTAGACTCATTTGGAGATGCGGTACAAATGCTACATAGAACAATAATATCTATTGGATCCCCTTCCAATCAATCGCAACATACATGCCTCTAAGAAGCAAGACAACAACACAGCAGCCTATTAAATCAGCATTCAACAAAGAGCAAGCCCAAGAATACCTTGGGCAAGTACTGCACATGCACCATGGGCATCGTGGACGTGAGAAACCTCTCCAAATTCCCAGCCGCCGCCACCGTTGTTGCAGCCACATTTTCCTCAGCCGTCATAATTAGCTGTCGAGAGTTGCTACCAGTTATACTTACACATTAGCATTTTTCAGACTTTGAATCTCCACGCTTCTTTAGCTTTAATTTGAAGATCTTTATTTGTTCTGTCCTTTCTCAGCTCGGTGCATTCATTTTTCCGCAAACAAGATTAAAAGGAATCAATATCTGCTGATCATACGAGTTAATCGGCAAAAAAAAGAGTATGTTAACAACACCAGTTTAGTAGATCAGACCTCATCTCAATATAAATTTAAATATTAAAAAAATGCACAGCTCAACACAGAAATACAGAATACTGCTAGAGATGGTGACACAAGGTACACGCCAATTCATCCACTTGTTTAGAGACACAAGTATATCTTCCAAGAAAACAGGTATGGAATATAGAATTTATTGAGAACACATTAATATCTAGGTATATGAAGAACCAGTAAATTGATCAGGCCAATACAAACCATTTATGTTTGTCTATTGATACAGAACGATGACAAGTTTGATTCGTTAATCAACCAGAACTCACCACAATTGCCGATAGCTAAGACCACCCTGAATTTGGTTCCACAATCAGGGTTGGCATTTTATCAAACACCTTGCAAGCAATCGTTCCTTAGGCCAGAGCAGTAGAAGAAATGGAACAGCAGTTTCAAAGACGAACATTGGGGGAGCTTACACCTGCGGTTGATGGTCGACGGCTGCTAGATGGGCATCGTCGCAGTCTTGCTCCACCAGATGGCGCACTCCTTGCCTGCTTCGCGTCTACTGTGATAGCCAGAAGCAGCCATCGTACCTGCTCCAAGACGCACATGAGTGCAACAGAGCCGGAGCTTATCACGCCGTCGCAAGCGCACGGCGCAGCAGTCTTGGTAACCCCGGCGCCGGCGTGGTCGCGAGGTGGCACCCTTCTTGTTGCTCAACACAGGGAGAACAGGGGATGGCCAGAGAAATCCTCGATTCCGGACGGCGTGGCCGAAGAGATGGCGGCGGCGGGGAGATGAGGCCCTGCCCGCCTGTCCACGCGCGGTGGCCGGCACCTGCGCCTGCCGGGATGGCTCTGGGGTAGCCAGAGCCGCCAACCTCGCGCGGGGCCGAGCCGGTGTCGCAAGGGTCGCTGGCGCCTCTACCCGCGCCGGGATGGCCGTGACCGGGGAGCCCGGGACCGCCACGTCCGCACCCCGCATGCCCTGGGATTGCCGCACCTGCGGCGACCCACAGTCACGGCCGCATTTGGCTCGCCCGCGATGGGGAGGAAGGAGGTGGATGCTAAGGGGAGCGGGCGGAGCCGGAGCCACGTGCGACCCAGGAAGGTTCGCGATGGCCGATTGGCAGGGACGACGGTGAAGCGGGTAGCCGTCGGTGACCGTTCGCTTGAGATCTGACGGTTGAGGGAGAACCAAGTGACGTGGCCCAATGAGGAGCCCGGAAATGGTGCAGAAATCGTATTATAGAGATAGAGATACTCTCATATACTCCCTTGGTCCACGCACCTCGTCAATACATGTGCACTTTCTCTCATATACTCCCTCGATCCAACAAAACTTGCAACTATGGATTGCTTACTAGTAAAAGTGATTTACGTTTGATTAAATATCTAGTGAATACTATTAACATTTATGATTTTAAATTAATTTATTAAAAAATGCATTTCATAATTAACCCAATAGTATTTGATATCATAACTAATGATATTTTTATCTATAGTAATCAAACTTATAAGATACTAAAATATGACACTGTTAGATTTGTATGTTTTCCTATATGGAGGGAAAAAGTCATAATACCTAACTTGCTCGGCTAACGAGGGCCCATCTCCATCTTAAGCAAAGGTGAAGTGCAACAAGTCTGATGCACGGTCCACAAATTGTTAAGAAATTGGGCCAACTAAATGGCCCAACGAAGGAGCCACATCGCCGCCGTCGCAGCAAGCCGCGACTCACGGGCCTGAAGCGTCGCGCGCGCCGGGCAAGAGGGCGTGGGCGCAGATCTCTACGTCATATAGGCAAATTAGGAAAATAGAATAAATAAAATAGGAAACGAAAGATCCGCAGGATCTTCGCTTGCTTAAACGCTAAGCAACCCCCGGCCTATAAAAATAAGGGGTATTGTAACCGAACAAAACAATAATAGAGGTGGTAATTTTCATCTATCTCTTGGCTCTTGGCTCTTGGCTCTCTCCCTCATCCCCAAACCCTAGCCGCCACCTGCAGTCGCACGCCCTGCGCACACCGCGCGCCGCCAGTAGCCGGCCGGCCTTGGCCGCGCCGTCCCCTACCTCCGTCTCCTCCGCGCACGGATCGCCCTCCACGTGTTACCGTTGTGCCGGACCTCTTATACGAAGACTATGAAAAACAAATACAATCCAAAAATTGTGGAAGACCTCCTCGAACAACTTCATATTTTTTTCCTAAAACAATCAGATTAGGATCTATGCCCGTCCGCTTCGTCACCAAGCCTTCCGCAGTCGACAATGGACATGGCCAAGGCTAAGCATTCTCCACCCAACCGCAGCAAGGACAGGGCAATTACGCCTAGTCTGGCCGTGGCAAGGGCCAACGGCAACTTTATTTGGTGCAAACACTATCCAGCATGCCTCCCCCTTTATATATCATGGATAGTTACCGCACGTGTGCAGTTAATACGATCCAACAACGTGCCTAAGAGATTTCCACGCAAGCTCTGCAGGCGGCTTCGGGGCTATTGGATCGTGTTGATAGGATGCATGACAACTATATGTGGATACAGTTAGCAGGGAGAGGCGTGGCAACTATATGTTGATAGGACACGTATACAGTGAGAGACAGTGGATACAATTTGCACTGATTTTTTTTTTCTGGCAAATGGGTGGGCAACTGACGTCTAGGCAGTGGAAGATAAAAAAACACGAAAGGCTTGTTTGGAACGTAGAAATCTAAAACACAGGAATAAGAAAAAATATAGAAATGAGATGAGTGTGTAGTGGTAAAACAGATAAAAGGAAAAAAACGAAAATAATTAAGAAGAGGTTTGGAACGTAGAAATCCAACAAAGAAATTGAAACGTAGGAAATAGATTTGATTGGTGGTCCACAAGTGAGAAAGACAAGCAGGCAGTTGTGCTTCTGCCTTGGAGTTGGTAACCGTGGATACAGATCGAGAGTAATTGGAGGGCTGGTATAATATTTTTTTTCTCAAATTTCAGTTTTGGGAAAAAGTTTTAAAGGAGCTCTTCAAGATGAGTTTTTTTTTAGAATTACACGGTATAACATAGACGCTCACAACACGCACACACACTCACCCCTATAAATACACGTACGCAAATCTAGCCCTACCCCTATGAGCACCTCCAAAGGACTGAGCAACCGGCAGATCTGGAGATTCCCAAAGTCACCACTGGTGTCTCATCGTTGACGGGAACGTCGCTTATCACTTACTCCCTCCATCCTAAAATAAGTGCCATTCTCGTTTTCCGAGAAACAACTGCCGGTAATTATATATTAAAATATATAAATATTTATGTTAAGTAATTAGTATCATCAGAAATATCTTTTTTTTATAAATTTATTTGAACATATAAATATTGCACGTTTTTTCTACTAATCGAGTCAAACTTGAGGTATAAAAACCCAAAATGACATTTATTTTACGACGGAGGGAATAATGCATAATGCCAGTAAATCCTGAGATAATCTCAGAAAAGATGCGAGCACCAGGATATCTTGAAGCAAGTTTCGCATACTTTAGAATCTTTCATCCTGAGCCAAAATTTAGCCAAATTCAACATCTTAGCGCTGACAAAGCAATAGCATAATCGATATGATCCTCTTCCTACTACTGAATGAAAGAAGGCAATATTTCTGCCCTGCAACGCAAAAAAGGAAATAAGAAAAATAAGTAGCTGCGGTTATTCATTACAGAAAGCATAGAGTAGTAGTAGAAATGTGCGATTGATAACATCAAACTACACTTCGATCCGGTCATGCGTCGGCGATAGATAAAATCTTTTGACTTCGGAGGCCGCTCGCGCTGGGCTCTGTGTCGCAGTCGCAGTGTGCAATGACGTGCCCAGGCGCAGTGTGCAATGACGTGCCAAGCTTTGCTATTATACTGATAATAAGAACGCGGAGAGAATGCAATGACGACGTGCCGAGCTTTGCTATTACTGATAATAAGAACGCGGAGAGACAAGACAGAGATGCGCAGAATGCCTTCTCTTTATTATCTTATTATTTCTTTACTAGTACAGTATATACGTTGGCTAGTGAGAGGGAGGAAGAGGAAAATAAAACCTTTTGCACTTATGTAGTCCTATAATATACATGTATGTATTTGGTCCTGTGATCTGTGGACTTAGTGCGCAGAATGCCTTCTCTTTATCTTATTATTTGTTTACTACTCCGTACAGTATAATAGTATATATGTTGGGTAGTGAGAGGGAGAAAGAGGAAAATAAAACCTTTTGCACTTAGTCCCTATAATATGCATGTATGTATTTGGTCCTGTCATCTGTGGACTTAGTTTCGAAAGGATAAAAAAAGCTATCTTGTAATAACTTGGGGGCTGTCTAGGAGGATCTCTTTATTAGCTTGTTGGAAAAAAGACAAGATAGTGGCGCCTTCACCCCCTGCGGCAGCATGGCGCCTTCATCCCCTCCGGCAGGCCGTATTGTACTTTAATCTCTACTATACTATAATATTGCTTCACCTGTCGCGCGGGGTATAAATATATCATGCCAGCTCTCTGTCGCCCAACCATCCCACAGAGGCACAGGGTAAGCAAGGTGTGATTCTCTCGAAAACGCATTAAAAAGTGAGGTATGTATGATTATTCTTTTCCGAATTAGGGCTTGATACTCAGATCTCTGCAAATCCTCTTGTTTTTCCATTAGACATTAAATTTGTATTGTAGGAGCATCCCAACAGCAACTAACTGTTATACGTACTACTGTATTATGTTACAACGAGCAGGCTTTAGTTCTGCAAAATACACGAAAATGGATGGTCCCATGTTCGGGCTCTGCGTCGTCTCGGCGGCCGTCGCCTTCGCCGCAGGTGCCGATGACGAGGCTCGGCTGCAGACTTGCCTCGCGCTTGCCCTCCGCGTCATGTTCCACTCCGGAATCGTGCTCCTGCTTAATGGCGTCCGTCGCGCATGAGATCGAAGCCGATACCAGCGATGTTGTTCAGCAGCTCCGTCACTGCAGCGATGCTGAGTTGCTCACAACTGAGCCTGGGACCGGATCAATGGGTTGTTCTTGTTGTGCACTGTCAGTTGCTCTCGGTTTCACTTGTGTGCTCTATGCTTTCTGTAACGAATAATCGCAGCTGTCACTATATATATCCCCTTTGTTTTGCGGTTTCGCCTCTTCTTTTCTTTTCTTTTTCTCTCCTTTTCACGCTGCATGGAAGAAATAGACTTCTTTCATTCAGTACTCGAAAGAGGATATTATTGATTATTCTATTGCTTTGGGGCCGGATGGATCCCCCGACTAATTGTTCGTCCGCGTCACATCAATATTTAGAGCCTAAATAGGAGTATTGGATATAGGTTATTACAAAACTAATTATATAAACCACGACTGGCGGGCGCACCTCTGTCGTCCGACTCTGACGCTGGGAAGCTCCACGGCGTGAGAGAGCGAACGAAAACTACGCCCGGAGAACCCTCAGGAGGCGGTTAGGCGGTCGAGGCGGAAAAGGCGGCGGGGAGGTTCCGGGGAGGTTTCGCCAGATTTGGCCGGCGCCGGCGGGCCAAAACTAGGAGATCGTGATCGGCTGCTGCCGGCGAACCTGCGGACCTAGGTATTCCCGCCCCCTACCCCCATAGGCGCAGTTCTTCGTTGCTTTTGGCTCTGGTTTCGGCAGGGGATTGTGCGCCTAGACCCAATCCGGATCGAGAGGTGTTCCTGACCCAATGAATCGGCGGAGATTCACGATGGCGTTCCCGGGGGGACCGGATTATATGAGGGCCAGGTGGTGGGGGTCGAGCTCCATGGAGAACGGCCATGGAATTGCCCCTGATCAGCAATGATCACCCACATCGGCCTGGGAAAAGAGGAGGAGGCAAGAGGAGGAAATCAAACGAGCCCTCTTCAATGAACTTTCGCATAAGGAGGTGGAGGAGCAGGAGCTTAAGGATGTTGCCGATGCGCTGGATCGCGCCATTGCTATGATCCCGAGCTCTGGTTTGGCGCGGGAGGTTGGAGACGAACGAAACACGAGTGATGGGCCACGTGGGCCGGAACACAAAGCCCACCAAGGACGGTCCATCTCTGACCTATTTGGTCACTCTTACCGTCCACCTCCTTCCTCGACTCGCTGGGTCTGGATCCCTAAAGCTAGGGTCCTGGCGGCGGCGGCGGAGGGCGTCCCAGTAAAGGCCGAGGAGGTTAGGAGATTTGGAGCGCAGGCTAAGAGGATTGCTGGAGGTAAAGCTCACTGACTCCCGCTCTTTCCCTGAGGTTGTTCACATGGATCGTCGAGGGGATGGAAATAGAGGTGGTTTTCACAAGAATTTCGGGGGCAGAGATGGCTGGAGAGGAAGGGAGGAGCCTCAGAGGGATGGGGATTGGAATCAGCAGGGCAACTACTGCAGGAATGACAACTGGGCTGGTCAGGGAAGAGGAACTGTGGGGGGGGGGGAGAGGAGATGGTAGAGGTGATGGAAGGGGTTACAAGAGGAGAGCTGAATCAGATGAATACTATAGAAGGGGTGAGGAAGATCTCAGGTTCAAGCTGCTCAAAGACCAAGAAGCTAGATGGGGAAAAGAATGGAAAGGGTGGGATCCAAATGATGTATGCTACAGATGTGGAGAACCAGGACACCATAGGTCTAGATGCCCCAACAAGCCATTATGCTATAATTGCCAGATGAAGGGACACATAGCATCAGAATGCCCATACATGGAAGGAAGGGGATTGAAGCTATGCAGTCATGGTATCCTAGGTCAGCTCTTTTACAGTTTGAAAGTGCCGATCAAGGAAGAAGATGCTACCAAGAGCCCAATTACAGCAGTGATGACTATGCTGGATGGGGCAGGAAGCACACACAATGTAGAGGTGATTACTATAGAGTTGAAGTATTTTGTTACCTTCGCTTGGGATTTGAAAGTCAAGAAGATAGGTCTAAAAGATTACATGTTTGTTGTACCCTCAGCTCAAGATCTTAAGGATCTCACAAAATTCAGAGAATTCAAGGGGAAGATTTCTGGCTTATGGCTAACTGTTGAGCCATTAGATATGATGCTGGGTTGTACTGATGTGTTATCTGAGGTATGAGTTCTGGTGTGTGGAATCCCTGATTAAGCAAGAAGTGAATCTGTTGCTGAAGAGGTGGCATATCTCATTGGTGGGTTTGTAGAGGTGGATAAAGGTTCTTTGCCTGGTCTTGGGCCAATCAGAATCAAGATTTCCTGTATGGATCCTGCTGCTATCAAGGGCTCCAACAAGGTATATTTGAATGGGAGAGGTTTCTTCATTAGCTAGAATTTGGAAACTGAAAAAACCCCAAAAAAGCCTTTTCCTCCTGGCAAGCATGATAGGCATGACAAGCAAGATGATGATGAGGATGAATCATGTGATGGCATGGATGAAGATAAATTTGATCATTATGAACCAGGAAATGGTGCTGAGTCGAAGGATGCCCGAATCCAGCAAACATGGAGAATACAGAGGCAAACATAGATCTTGTGCTGATGAGGGGAGTTACCAGGAGCAGACAGGGGACAGCTCCCAAAAAACTCAGGATGAGAGATCTCAATCTGTGGAAGGGATCACAAGGACTATCAATGTGGAGAATGAAACAACAAATGTTGAGATTGAGGTGACCCTTGTCTCAGATCCCCTAGAAACTCTGGATAATGGTGGTACATTAGAGGTGATGCTCACTAACACTAACTTGCAAGCAAGCCTTATTGATAAAGACGTGAATGAAATCACAAGCCTACAGGTGGAAGAAACTTTCAAGGTGGTCAGCTCTAAGATGGCCAAGGTGAACAGGTTCCAAGAGGTGACCAAAGGGGCATCTGCCAGGGTGGCTGGCACTGGCACCCCAATCCCTGTTAGAGCTAAGAGAAGGACGACAATGAAGGACAATCAAGGTACTTCATCTAATCCTTTCTGCATTCTACAGAATATTAGTAACAATGATCTTAACTCCTTAGCCTTAGAATGTGGTATCATTTTGGGGGAAAATGAAGAGGACATTGATCTAAATATTGATTTAATTAAAGCCAAAGAACTGGCTCAGGCTACTTTGGCTAAAGCACAAAAAAGAAGCAGCAAAATTCTTCTGAAGAAGTGGTGGTAGAGGATGATGATTGTGTAGATGGTAATAATGGAGAACACTTGGCCATTATTCAAGAATTGGAAGAGGTGGATGTTTCTAAAAAAAGGAGAAAAGGAAAAGAGGTGATGGGATCTGAAAGAGAGGTGACACGCAACCCTGTTTCCAATGAATCTACTCTTTTGGAATATAAGGGGTTTGGGCAGTAAAGGGAGAAGAACTCAACTCAAAAAGATAATTCAGGATCATCAGATTAGCTTTGTATGCATTAGTGAGACCATAAAGCAGAATTTCTCAAATAGAGAACTCAGTAACTTCGGAGGTGTGGCTGATATAAGGTGGTTCTGGGAACCTGCAACAGGACATTCTGATGGACTGTTGACAGGGGTGGATAATGAAATTATTGAGGTAGAAAAGGTGGAAAGTTGCAGACATTTCCTAGCTATCACTCTAAAAAATAAAGAGGATGGAGTATGTTGGAGACTGATAAGTGTATATGGCCTTGTACAAGATAATTTGAAACAAGAATTCCTTAATGATTTAGAGATGTGTATTAGAGGTGATGATGATATCCCAACAGTGGTGGGAGGTGATTTCAACCTTGTCAAGAGAATTGATGAGAAGTCATCTGGTAATGTCAATTTGGGGCTGATGAATGCTTTCAACACATTTGTGGCCAACATTGGGTTAAGGGGGATCCATAAAGGTGGTGGTGAGTACACCTGGTCTAACAAGCAGGTGGCTCCCATCATGGTGGTTTTGGATAGGGTGTTTATGAACCAGGCATGGGAGAGTCAACATCCTTTAGTCAATGCCTTCTCAATCACAAGGATTGGCTCAGACCACAATCCCCTAGTGGTTGATGTCAATGATGGTAGACAAATGAGGTCAAAGATTTTCACATTTGAAGCAGCATGGCTCAAACAAGAGGGTTTTGTTACATGGGTCAATACAAAGTGGCCAAGTGTGCAAGGAAGTAGTAGCATTGATATCTGGCAAAACATTGCTACTAGCCTTAGAAGATGTTTAAGAGGTTGGAGCAGAAACTGGGGTAGTGACATTAAGAAGAGGAAACAAGATCTGTTGCTAAGTATCCAAGGCTTGGACTTGAAAGAGGAAGAGGTGGGTCTGTCTGACACTGAAAGGAAGCACAGGTATGAACTAGAAGATGAGTTTGTTGATATATATGGACAGGAGGAACTGATGTGGCAAGTTAGGGGAGGTGAAAGATGGCTCCTAGAAGGAGATGCAAATACAACATACTTCCATGGTATAGCCAATGGGAGGAAAAGAAAATGCTTGTTCAAATCACTGGAAGATGGAGATAGAGTCTTATCTGAGGCTAGAGAACTTCAAGAACACATAACTGGTTTTTATAAAAAGTTGTTTGGAAGTGAGCTAGCTACCAGCATGAAACTGGATCCTAATCTATGGCTGGAAAATGAGAGAGTCAATGTAGAGGAAAATGAGGAGTTAGTGAAGCCCTTCACAATGAAGGAACTGGAAGAGGTGGTTAAAGAGCTGAAAGATGGGGCAGCTCCAGGCCCTGATGGCTTCTCTGCACCTTTTTTCAAAACTTTCTGGCCACAACTTAGATTCCATGTTTTGAGCCTTTTGCATGAGCCTAGGTCTGGGGGTTTGGATCTTTTTAGATTAAACTATGGCATCATAATCCTCATTCCTAAAATCAAAGGTGCAACTAACATTAGGCAGTTTAGACCCATTTGCTTATTGAATGTCATTTACAAAATTATCATTAAAACTTTGACCCTGAGACTGAACAAAGTAGTAGGGAAGATTATCAGTCAGAACCAGACAACCTTCATACCAAATAGGAACATTCTAGATGGAGTGGTGGTTATTCATGAAGTACTACATGAGGTGGCTAGAAAGAAAGGGAGTTGTATTATCCTTAAGCTTGACTTTAAAAAGGCCTATGATAAAGCGAGGTGGGATTTTCTGGAGGAGGTAATGAGATTGATAGGCTTCAGTACACAGTGGATACAGTGGGTTTTGAAGGCAGTTTGTGGAGGAAGAGTGGCAGTTAATTTGAATGGGGAAGTTGAAAAATATTTCAGAAGCTGCAGAGGCATGAGGCAGGAGGATCCCCTATCTCCCATGTTGTTTAATCTAGTGGCTGATGCTCTATCATCTATACTGAATAGAGCAGCTGAAAGAGGTGTGATTAGAGGTGTTACTCCTAACCTAGTGCAGGGAGGGCTCACCCATTTACAGTATGTTGATGACACTGTACTTTTCATTAAAAACTCTGAGCAAAACATAACTAATCTCAAGTTTCTCCTATTCTGCTATGAAGAGGTGTCTGGGATGAAGATTAACTATAGTAAGTCTGAAGTCTTCACCATTGGTGTTGGAGATGAGGAATCAGTGGCTATAGTTGCAGCTTTCAATTGCAAGAGAGGTGCTTTTCCCATGACATACTTAGGACTACCTATCAGCTACAAAAGATTGACCAAACATGAGCTTGAGGGGGCTGCCAACAAAGTTGAAAAGAGACTAGAAATGTAGAAGTGTAACCAATTATCACATGGGGGCAGATCCATTCTCATAAACTCAAGCCTAACTAGCATCCCTATGTATAGCATGGGCTTCTACTGGCTACATGAGGAGACCCACCAGAAGATGGACTCACTTAGAAGCAAGTTTTTCTAGGAAAGGAGTGGGCAATAAGAAAAAATACCACATGGTCAAATGGAAGCCCTGGCAGTACCTAAAGATTTTGGATGTTTATATTTCATTGACACCAGGAATATGAATATAATCTTGCTAACAAAATGAATTTTTAAGTTGGATAGAGGAGAAAGTAATATGGCATTGGAGGTGCTTAGAAAAAATATCTAAAACAGGGGAGTTTTTGTCGAGCTTCCAATAGAGGATCATCACAATTCTGGTAGGGCTTGAACAAAACTAAAGAATGGTATGAAAGAGGTGTTAAATGGAAAGTGGGCAATGGAATCAAAATTAGATTCTGGCATGATGTGTGGGTTGATGATTGTCCTTTCAGGATTAGGTTCCCCAGGCTGTTTAGAATCTGTAGGAATACTGAATGGTCAGTGGCTGCAGCCAAAGAGGTGGAGTGGAATTTTGAATACAGAAGAAGACTGGGGGAACAAGAGCTAGCAGAATGGCATGAGATGTAGGCTTTGCTAGATAATGTTAATATAACTGAAAGAGATGATGTGGCTGTCTGAGGCCTGACTGGCTCAGGTAAATTCACTACACAATCCATATACAGACTGATCAAGAACCCAGGAGTTTCTGACACAAAGATGGTGAGGATGTGGAAAACCAAACTGCCACTGAAGATTACAATCTTTCTATGGATGCTTTAGCATGACAGAGTTCTCACAGGCGAACAGCGGCAAATAAGAAAAGGAAGAGGTTCTGGGAATTGCAAATACTGTGGTAAGTTTGAAATTGTCTCTCATCTGTTCTTTAACTGTACCATTGCCTAAGTCCTGTGGATCTGGGTCGGGGAAAGCTTGAGATGGCCACATAGGCCTTTCTCGGTCCTATCCTTTGAAGAGATAGTAAGAATGGGAGAGGGGAGGAAAACTGATGTCATATCCCTATATATTATTGCAAGAATATGCTGGAGTTTGTGGAAAACAAGAAATAAATGGAACTTTGATAATGCACTGCCTAAATCGGTTAAATCTATTGCTTACATGACTTTGGGCTACCTGACGCAGTGGAAGAAGATGATGAAGACGGCGGACAGGAGGAGAATGGAGGATATGATCGAGAAGCTGAAGCTGGGACTCAGCGGATGGTAACTCAAGATGCGTAAGGCCTGCAAGCAATATAGTTTGGAAGATGTCTCATTTGCTGGAAGCTAAGAGGTGTGAAGAAGATAGCAGTATGGAGGTGGTGACACCGGATTATGTCAAGATCTTTTGTAATAGATTTACCTAGACGTTAAACTTTCTTTTTCTTGTTTGGTTGTTATGCTCGGTTGTATCTCGGATGTTAAGCTGGTGTTCCTAGCGTACTTTCTGCTTTCAATATAAACAGGGTGGGAGTCTTTGCTCTAAAAATAAACCGTGACTAATTCATGAGAATAATCAATTAAGCCTAAGTAGGTGAAAACTAACTATTATTAGCTAATTATAAGTCGTTTTAACTTTTTTGATACATCATTTTTTGTTATGCATCTATATATAATAATCTATATAGATATATAGCAAGATAAATGGACGAAAAAAGTCAAATAACTTATAACTTAGAGTGGAGAAAATAGTAATTAGCTAACAAACCCTGTATACAAACCTTTCACCAAGAAATGCGCAATTTGATAACATCAAGCCACTTTGTACACCGAACGATCTAGACATTACCACTACAAGAGATTGGGCTTTATGACAATTTTCAAATGATAAAGCACTTTTTTAGTTATAGAAATGATGTGTTTATGATAGTTTTTCAATGGATGACAAGCGTTGTGACTAAGATGTACTTTAGTCATACACAACCGTTACCATGTGCCCTTCTCATCTTTGTGATAATAGCTCATGATAAAAGTGATTGAATGTAATCGTCGTTAAAAACCCACCTTGCCACAACCACGTCCTAGCTGGATGGTGGGACGCACATATATAAGTTAAATGTATATGTATCATAGCTGGACTGGTGGGACCCATACGTTTTTTTCAGACTGTATCTAGCATGTGGACCCATATGTTTTAACTGAAAAACATTTATAATCTTGATTATAAAAACTTCAAAAAACCATAACAATGTGGAATGAGTGGTTTGAACCTACTTACCCTTGCTCATAAACCAATCTCGATTATAAATAACTTCAAAAAAATAAAAATGTGGAATAAGAGTGGTTTCAACCTACTACCCTTGCTCATAAACCAATCTCGATTATAAAAAACTTCAAAAAACCATGAAAATGTGGAATAAGAGTGGTTTGAATCTACTACCCTTGCTCATAAACCGAATAATCTACCCACTGAGCTAGTGGTCCATTGGTGATATTTGAGCGTTCAGAATTCTGTGAAGTCTGGTTATGTGGGTGAAAAAAAAAACCCACTTTAAAAAATCTTACACATATGGCACAGGAGTGGCTCTATTTTCCTTGTAAACCAAGTGAGCCATCGTTCGTTCGTGGAAATAAGCTGACAACTGATGGTAACATGATCAGGAGGAAACAAACACTGCATACATTAACCCAATACAGCTTTCTTGCTTATCAAAAAAAAAAAAAACACAGCTTTCTTGAGTTTTTCTTTCTTACATCATCATCACCGTTCTATAGCTGATAACAGGCACACTTACATGGCCAATACAGGATCAGGAAGAAACACACAGGTACACGCACATATAGCATTAGCAATGTCACATGTCCGTTTATGTCTAATAACTGGAACAAGGAGCTCCATGCAATGAGCCAATGAAGTACTGTCGAAAATACCACTAAATTTCACAGCCATCAGCACTCTGAGCTCTGTATCCATGTTTACTAGTGTATTCTCAGTAAGGAACAATGATGGATTCGATGAGCTCCTGGAGTGGAGCCAGCTCCTTCTTGTCAATCAGGCCAAACTCCTGCAGCACAAACACCAAAGAACGTTAACTTCTGCTGCTCTTTTTTCCTGGTCAAGAATGTAAATATGTAATTGTGCCATATAAAAAGCAGTTGCCATGAATTATGTGACCTACATTTGTAAATAGAATGAAGTGCTTGAAACAGGTATTGAGATGGGCTTCCTCTTTAAGGCTAACAATCTTCTGGAAATGCGAGTGGTAGATGTGGGCATAGACACGAAACAAGCGCTTGAATATTGTCTTCACTACTTCCTTGAAGTTTGGCGGGAATGGTGTGCCTTGACAGAGGGGAAATGAAATCTAAATCAGATAACATGCTCAATTCCATCTGATATCATGTGTTCACAAGGAACTGAGAGAGCTCCACTATCGACAATAAAAGCAACATACCTAGTTTTTGAGGAAATATGGATTCATCATCAAGCTGACCTTCAATCCAATCCATCAGATACTCCACATATTTTGGCGCTGATACCTCTATGGGTTTCTTTATCTGCACGCCATCAGCCCATCTGTACTCATACCTGCATACACCTCATGTTTGTTCTGTCATGATATGATCTAAATATTAAACTGATTTAGGAGAATATGCACCACAAGATTATGGACACCATTTCATAACAGATGGAGTCATATGACAAAATACTAACTTCTTAAATGCTTAGCACCACAAAAGGCATGGCCACAAACAAAGTCCTCTACGAAAATTTTCTTCTCTAAACAAGAGGCATAACATTGACTATCCACTATCAAGATTCAGAAAATTACTAGAGAAGCATGTGAAAATGAGCATGGCATTGCAGGAAATGCACGCGCGATTAAGAAAAGGTAACCATGAGGTGTATATTTTATAGGTACACTAATATTGAACTTTTGAGCTAGTACATCATCATACTCCAAAGCTTGGACACCCTAACAATTGATAGTCATGTATAACTTCTACAGAAAGAGACTAATTGGTTTTGAAGACTGTTGATATCATGTCCCTATGAAGCCAGAAAAATGAGTTCAGATATAATAGCAAATAGCAACTTAGCAAGGAGACACTTAGCCCTAAGAGTTATCATTCAATAGCAGCCTTGGTGAAACAGTTCATCATACACAAAATTACAATGATGCAAATAAACTAGTCACTGACAAACTTTTTGGATAATTTTCACCATTTTGTATTTTGACAATCCAGAAGAATAGAATGTATGAAAACTTGTAAAGGCTTACTTTGGGCCAGCTGTCATTGTCGGGCAGCTCTCAGGTGTGCAGAATTCTGTGAGTGTGCCATACAGCAGATTAACTTGGTTAAAGAAATCCACAGCTGCAAAAGCAAAACAAACATGTTAGCTTCATTGGAATAACCGAGTTTGGTGAGAACTGAAAACAGAAGGGAAGAAACATTACTATTCACAGCAAGCCATTCATTGATATCCTCTCCAGGAGGCAACCTCACAGCTTCCCTAAGGTTTCCACTGCCAAGAGTGGCATCTATGTGCTTTCGGAGCTGCGCTCCCTGCAGACAGAAAGAAATGGTCAAGGTTATACATCACATTATTCACAATGTAATTTATGACTCAATGTCTGTGCTTATTTCAAGTCTCGCAAATAAAACATGCAAGATCTTAAGATACTGTATAGGAAAACCTAGAAAGTTTGCTCATCGCCGGTGACTTAAGAGCCATGACATGTACTGAAGATTGAATGTGCTAGAAATAACTGCTGCAAGTCTTTCATTAACACCAGTCAATGTAAAATAAGCATCATACATAGTTTCGTAAAGGATTCATTGGCTATATAGATACTGCCATAGATGTGGGACAACAATGTTTTTGTTAGACCTTTCACTGAAAGTATTTGTGTAATGGATTTAATTGACACATGATAAGAAGCAAAGGGAATAGTGTTATCAGTGTTTCAACATGTTTAGTACCGAGTGTCTTGGAATAGATGGAAGAACAAAGCAATCCAACAAAATTTCTGTCACTTATGTTAACAAAGTGCAGTGATAAATAAAGCTCTTGGAAATAGGCAACAAGAATGTCAACTGAGCAAGATATCCTCTAGTTCTGGACATGGCCAGGACAGAAAGACTAAATAAAGCTAAAACAGATAACTTAAAGCCTGTCTACTTCCTGAACAATCTGATAAGATTGATCACCAATTCAACTCCTGAAGTTAACCCAAAGTTCTAACTAGACTAATTGCACTAGCAGACAAGCTCTATCACAAACTTTTCAGTGACAAGAATAGCCTGCATCTGCATGCCCCCTAAACAGTTCATGACACCGATTAAAATAATCCTGAATGTAGCATGGCCAAACAAATCACTAGAGATTGCAACAAATCGACACCGAGATATATTGCTCGCATGTTCAGTCATCAGTCATGCTCCTACTGGTTGCAACAATAGTGCTTACCCAGGCTCTGATGCATAATCACCTGGACACATCAAATTTTGATTGATGATCCAGAGTAGCAAGGCAACGGCCACAACACATAAAACACACTTTGCATGCTGTAACGCCAAACAATGGCACAGGTGCAGGCAATTGCTGGGAAGCCGAGGTTCTTTCTTACCTTGCTGCCTGATGGAGCACTCTTCTTGGGGCGGAATGTCTTCTGGTTCCTGCCAGAAGAATGTAAAAAACCACTGATCAGGACGATTGCTGCATCATCAGAAGCTTAAACCAACAGAATTCCTCAATAGCGCGTGGCATGTTGGGTTGCAAGGGAGGGATTAATTCCCCAAGTGGAACCAATCCAGGGAGGGATTGAGCCATGGGTAAACGCAGAGTAAATGCTCAGCCGGCAATCTTACATGGGAATGGAGACCAGGCCACCCAAGCATGCCATCTTGCAGATTTCAGGCAGGCAGGATTGGTTCCACGACCTCACTCTAGAGAAGTGGCTTGATTGCAGGCGGCGGTGATGGGGTTTCGCAGGGAACTGGGGAAGTGGTCTTCTAACTGAACACGCCGCGAGAAGTGGGCTTCCAACTGAACTCGCATTTGATGGAGGAAAACCCCCAAAATTGAAAAAACAGGGGAGGGTTCATTCAGTAGAGCGGCGTAGGACTGACTCCCCACAGCGGCACTACTACACTAGCATGGTGGAGAGAGCCAACAGCCGTGATTGCTGATCGCAGAATATCCCCTACTAATTCGGGCCGATCCCGGACCCCAGCTAGAGCAGCGAGCGGATCAAGCGGGGGAGGGAGCTCCCCGATCCCGCGAACCCCGCTCGCGCGAGATCTCAATTCCAGCAGCAACGGCCCTGGATCCCGCCGCCCCGAACCCACGGACGGGCGCCAAGTCAGGGACGAGGCGGAAAAGCAAGCGAAGGGAGCAGAGCGAAGGTGTGGTATGTGTACGATACGATCGAGATCGCGCGAGCGCTCACCGTCCAAGCCCGAAGAGACTCATCCCTCCTCCTCGTCCTCCTGCTCTCCCTCCCTCGATCCGGCGAGCCGCCGAGCAGTGGTGGAGAGTGGAGACGCCGACGGCTGGACCTGCTGCTGCTGCTTTTGGCGCACGCAGCGAGCGAGGACGAAGGGGCCGAGAGCTGCGTCTGCGACCTGCGACCGCCAGAGCCAGATGTGAATGAATGGGCTCGCTCGTCAGAGGCGTCGTGGGCCGGCGCGGCGGGAGCGCCGTCGGATGGAGGGGACGGACGGCGGGTGGAGCCGGCCTGGCTGGCATCCACCTTCCCACGCCGGCCCCGGGTCAGATCACGATCTCCTCCAGCCTGTGCCGTGTGCGTCGTGTCGCAACTCGCAGCCGCGCGCGGGACGCGGCTCCTGCCATGTGCTCTGCGCTCTCCCGTCTCCCTCCCACGGTCCCACTGTACCACACTCGTGCACGGGTCCAACGTTCGTGCACATGACCTTCGTTCCCCCTTTCGTGCCTCCTATCGCGCTCTGACGCTTCGATCCTCCTGCTAGTACACGAAACTTATTGGCCGATGATCAAATATAAACACTGGATGCCTTGAAACAACCTATTTGATTGTACATTTTGGGCATGTTTGGTTGCAGGCCGCAGCTCGCCACACCAAAAGTTTGGTTTGGCCACGGCTTGGTTGCCGTGTAAACTTTGGCCGCTATAATTGCCGTTTTGCTCTGTTTGGTTGCACGTTGCAACTCGCAACGCTAAAAGTTGGATAGCTTCGGCTGTTGCTTGGTTCCCGTGTAAACTTTGTGTTGTCTGTGGCAACCACTCTTCTCGCCACACCAGTTGAGAGGCGGCGTCGAAACGACGTGGCTAGCCATGGCATGTAATTAGACATGTCCTCGATCTTATCTTGATCTATTTTATTATAATTCTAGGCAGATATATAGATGAGGTTTGCCTCGTATCGATAAAAGATATTCGTGGATACATGTAAAGATATCTATGTATACTCTGAATAGCAATAGTGTTGCAGGCAACAATAATTTTATGGCTGGATATGAAGTCATAGCCCCAAAACCAATAGACTCAAATCTGTCATAGCTCTATCTATAAGGATTTTGGTATATTTCTTGAAACAGATTATTCTTTATATCGAAGGCACAAGAATTCCAAGGTTGTATGGTTGAGTTGTTTTTTATATATTCTAACGGATAAAGAAAATCAAGTCTTTTTTTTTATTCTAAGCATATAATAAAATTAAGAAGCAGCTTAGAACTACTACTCCGTATCGTAGTATAATGGATTGTAACTTTTAAAATTTGTACTATAAACTATTGGTGACCATACTTAAATTTAGCAAAGTTTTCTTAAAAAATAAAACCATAATTTGATTATAAACTCCATAATCAGGTTTAATCCATCGGAACGATGCATCATTTGAGTGTTCGTTTAAGTTGCCTTAAACATTCTAGAATGCATTGCGCTATATAACGGGTGAGTACATACATGTGTCATTGATCATTCCTTAAAGTTATTAAATATTTTGAAATAGAGGAAGTAAGTGTGTTGTTTGCTTCTGCAACACTATTTTTGCACCCTTCTTTACTCACTCTCTCTCTCTCGTTCATTGCTTTCACCAAGTGCTGCTACGTAGGCACGGGAAAATCCTAGGTGACGTCATTGTGGAACACTTTATTCGCTCCAATGCTCTCCTCACATGCCGCCTCAACCTTTTTGTCGGGTGAAACTCTTGGACATAAAGTCATTGATCGGATTAAGCTTAGTACAAGCCATGATGACTATGTAATGTCTACGGACAGCTAGGATGATGTTCTAATACCCTTCTATCCCCAAATAAAAAAATTTGTAGAATTATCTAATTTTATTTTTTTTTTAACTTTGATTGAGTTTCTAAAAAAAAATACCATAGGATAATATCATTACTCTTAAGGGTAAAAACACAATAGTCATCTCTATAAAGTTGGTTAAACTTAAGATAGTTTCACGGTTTTAAGAATTCATTTATTTAGAGACTTGGGAGTATACCGTATAAGCATAGTAATCGTAAACAATAGTGTGCCTCAAATAGTCAAATGGCCTGCTAGGCGGGACATGTTCGGGGGTGCATTGGGTTGGTTACCCATGTGTATTTTTTTTTTGAACGGTATTACCCATGTGTATAACCAAGGATACAAACCAAATTTGGCTTCCATTGAGTTCGATGCCAAAATTTAGCATGGTAGTTTTTCCATTCGACCATCTTAAATCATTTTGATGGCCTAAGTTGATCAAAACCATAGTCTGGTGACCAAATTTGATTAGACTAGTGCATGGCACATTTAGGTGAAAACTGAAAACCATACTGCTTGAAACGTCGGATTGCATTTGCTAAGCCTGTGAGCCACATACAAGTGGCCTTAAAATCTTGAACAGCTGCAATATTATGTTTCTAGTGTTCCTCGACAAAGTGAATTTTACTAGAAATATAACATATGTAGTTATCTTTAGAATCCAGAAGATTCGATCAATAAGAGAACTTATCATGGATAAAAGCACATACATATGCAAGAACGGCACAATCTCGAAATGAACTCGAGATACAACTTATCAAGGATGATGTTTAGTAAGTGTTACAAACTAGACTCGCAAGAGGTCAAAAGCTTTACTAGACTCCCTCCATTTCAAACTATATAAGTCAGTTTTATTTTTTTTCTAGATAAACAACTTTTATTATGTATCTAGGCATAGCCTATAAAGATGCATAGTAAAAGCAATGTATCTAGAAGAGGTAGAACAATTTATAACTTGAAATGAAGAGGATTTTTTTTAAAGGAAGCAGACAACTGAATCACTGCAAGTTTACATACATAAGTTCCCTGAAACTATATCTTGGTATCCAAATACTGTAAAATCATAGTGTTTCCCCCTGTTCACGTGCCACAGAAGTTGAGAGGATGGAAAGGCTGTGATTCAAGAAGGTCAGTGCAGATTCACAGTCTGAAATAATCTTGGTCACAGATGAAGGCTCGTTAGAAGCTGACAGTGAACCAGCGGCCATTGCAGTGTATGAATCTCGGAGGCTCCTCAGATTTCCTAGGAACTAGAAAGTCACAGATAAATAACCATGTCAAAAAAACATGTTCTGTGGGTTAGAAACAGGCATCCAAAAGACAGAACACAGTGCGCTATCTAATTGGAGAGAACATGGAATGAAGGATCCTGAGAAGATGCCCACTAATGGTAAAGAGAACTTATCAAAGCTAGTCAAATTAGTTTTGAGTTTCCAGCAATAAGCAAATTTTGTTTTATTCCTGTTGGTTACCCTGTACTTGGTAAAGTACCAACAAATGAACAACATGAACAACTAGTAAAGTGGACACTGCAAAATTACCTTTAAAAGGGTATTGTATGCTTCCAAGAGGCGGTTAGCAGCTGGGCCGAAACCATGTAATTGTGGCACTTCCATCATGTGGGTCCAAGGATGGATTTCCTATATTATGATAATTCAATTCACATTTATGCTAAGGATACGTATCCAGTGTATATAAACAAGATATGGGGAAAACAGGAATTGCTGCATAAGATACACACCTTAGTATATATTGTGTTGAAGGATTTAACCGTTTCCAAAAATGATTTCAAGTGTTCCCTCAACTTCAACTCCGTCTCGGCATAGTCTTCGTTTGGATTATAATCATACTGTCACAAGAAACTACACAGTTAACTTAAAATAGCATGATACTGACTACTAAAGGAAGAACAACAAACAACATCATATACACAGGACTGTAGTGCATCAGAATGATATTCATTACAAAACTAAGCTAAATGGTTGTATGCTCTGAAGGATAACAGTGAAAATATCCAAAGAAAAACCTTTAGGATGCAGATTGGGGTGTGACAAAATGAACCGGAGGTCACAGTTAGCTCTGCCTTTGATAATTAATACACAGCCTTTATAAAATTCAAAAGGAAGAAAACTGTGAAGCTAGAGCAGAAAAAGTTTGTCCAAGTTTCCGTTCAAACATAAACTAGCATTAACTGGGGAAAGTGGTGCTGAACTTAAAAACATATGTACAGTTGTACATTCTATTATATACCTTCGATGCTAACTCCTGAACCATTTGTTGCAGATTAGACATCTTTTTGGTATACTCCGAGAGCTTTAACTCTAATTCAGCAATATCAGGCCTACGAAATGAGAATTGAAGAAAATGTGAGGTGATTTGAACAATTTTGTTATTTGAGGATCACATGGCATCCACAAAGATTCAGACCAATGGAACAATTCTGCAGGCACATGAAGCAGCTAGACAGTACATTTGGCAACGATCTAAATTGGAAGTACTTACAGGGGGTAAATTGATTGTATTTGGACATCTGCAGGGAAAAGTTTGCACTCCTCCGAAAAAATCTGGGCTTGTTTCTCAGCAATTGAATCTACGAGTTGCACATCCTTCTCCAATTGCTTATCCACACTACAACAGTACAAATTGTTCTCAGTGCTTTATGTTAGGTACCCTCCTCATATGCAAAGTAACACAATACTTTTCTGTGTAAACAGATTTCATTTGGCATCATATATTACGACGTTGGAATAAAGTTTTATCACAAGCTGCCCAAGTTTTATGTAGAATCAACAATCAACATAGTAGGTACATTTTATTTCAGATGTAAAAAACTGTGCGCAAGCCCGACCTCCACTCTGGATTGTCAGCGTAGCAACTAGCTTCCACTAGGTCGACAATAAGATGGAGCAGCTCCACCCGCTCCTCATAGCTACCTCGACCCTGCAACAACGACAGTTATGAACCGATGAAAGATGACACACCATACATCTCAGTTTGCAATTGTGCTGTGCTAGACATCTTGGCATCTTGCATGGCAGTAGCAGCATAAAATCCAGCAAATGTAACACATAACACAAACAGGGCGGCCATTTCTCTCACCTGAATTGCCTCGGTGTCCACTGAAGGTGTGATGCCCAGGAAGTTAGCTATCTCCGCAAGGTCTGCAGAACCACACGCCATCGTGAGATCAGCACCACGCGCGATCCCAGGAACGGAAAGCATTCTAGCCTACTGAAGAAACCAAAACCTTACGTTGGATCCTGCTGTTCTCCTCGTCGCGGTCCAGGCTATCCCCCTGCCAGTTCTGCTGCGTGAAGGGCGATCTGTCGCCTAGGAGCCTTCGGAACGCGCGCGCGCGCGCGCGCGCACACACACACACCAAACGAGCAGATACCGTCAGTTCCCAGCCCGAACCCCAAAAATCGAAGGCCATACACAGCAGAGAGATCACAGCTCCCAGACAGCAGGAGGAGCGGAGAGGAAAGGAAATGCGGCGCGGGGGTACCGGAAGAAGAGCCACTCGAGGAGGCGGTACCGCTCGACGCCGGCGAAGAGGAGGGATTGCGCCGGGGCGTTCGCCCGCGGGTACTCCAGCAGCGACAGCTTCCGCTGGATCTCCTCCATCTGCTTCGACGCCATGGCTGCTCTGCTCCGCTCCGCTCCGCTCCGCCGCGGCGGCCGGCCGTTGATGGAGATGGTGGGTATTGGGAAGACGGCGACTCACCAACGAGCGAGATGGTACCCAGAGATTGTTTGATTTTCCCCAAATTTTAATTTTCCTCCCGATCCCTTTCAAAATTCGACGAAAGGGTTGTCGCAATTTCGTCTCTCCCGGGTCCCACTTGTCAGGATTCATAAAGCACCGTTAATTTTTTTTAGAATTATAAAGCACCCGCTAATTGGGCTAAAATTGATAACGATAGGCCTTAAGGCCCAAGGCCTGCAGTCAAGCCCATTTTCCACAAATGGGCCTCAAAGCCCCACTTACCGCTCCCCGCTCGCCCCTCCCAAGCCAGAAGGCGAACCCTACCCAGGCGCCGCACCTATAAATGATCTTTCCCCCTTGGCCGCCTCCTCTCGCGCCGCCGCTCCCCTCCCGACCCACTCGCCCAAAACCCTAGCGCTCGTCGCCGCCGGAGCGCGCTCCCCATCTTCCTCCGTCAACCATGGCGACCCAGATCAGCAAGAAGAAGAAGGTACGCGAGCTCCTCCTAACCGTATCGCTAACGTCCCCCGTCTTCCCCACCTTGCGTCGATGGATCTGAGTATCTAACTGCCGTGCTCGTGTGCGCAGTTCGTCAGCGACGGTGTGTTCTACGCCGAGCTCAACGAGATGCTGACGCGGGAGCTGGCCGAGGACGGCTACTCCGGCGTGGAGGTGCGCGTCACGCCGATGCGCACGGAGATCATCATCCGCGCCACGCGCACGCAGAACGTGCTCGGCGAGAAGGGCCGCAGGATCAGGGAGCTCACCTCCGTCGTCCAGAAGAGGTTCAACTTCCCCGAGAACGGCGTCGAGCTCTACGCCGAGAAGGTCGTCAACCGCGGCCTCTGCGCCATCGCGCAGGCTGAGTCCCTCCGCTACAAGCTCCTCGGAGGCCTTGCCGTCCGGAGGTATAGACCCCACTCCTGATTCCCGTTAGCGGTGTGATTTGCTGGTTTTGATGTCGATGCTAGATGCTTTTAATTTGTGCTTGCCTTGAATTGTGTATAGGTGGTACCTAGCCGCGAAAAATGATATGTGGTAGTCATACCTTGCCTACAGATCCCAAAATTTTAGAATTAATAGGAGATGATTACCCAGAGTTTGCTTGTAATATGGTTAGAAGAATTTCGAGTTGATTAGAACTACAAGTAGAGACATTAGTCAGGGGTTAGTGTGTTTGCACCTGTGATTTATGTTCTGCCTTCAGTCCTTGTTGGTGGGATATTGTACTGGTGCATAGAGGAAATGCTGCTCCTTGAGGCAGCGGCGGCCAGACAACCGTTGAGACAGATCCACAGATAAATGATTAATATCATGTTGTTTGTCTACTAAATCTGTCTCACATTTCTTCAGTCCCATTAACCTAATAGCCTAGCTACTTTATTGGCCTAATTTACAGTAGCAGTGCCCACTTCAAGTTAGATTTTATAGTTTTGCTGGGCATACACAATATTTTGCATCATTAACTTGTTTGGATGTATCGGATAAAGTTTTTTTTCCATTTTTTTGCACCAATATTTATTTTTACCTGCCTTCTTTTATGATGGTTGGACTTAAGATGGTGCATAGAGGAAATGCTGCTGTTGTAGTAGCGGCGGCCAGACAACCGTTGAGATATAGATCCACAGATGAACAATCTTTCTGCTGTTTGTCTACTAAATCTATCTCACATTTTTTTGACATGAATGGTACTCTAGGTTCATGAATTTTCTTCTGTCTGCCGCCGTTCTATACATTGTATCAATCTGTGCCTTTGCTTATATATTTTTCTTGCTTGGATGATAAAATGTTGTGTAAGAACATGTTAAATCGTCATTGTTGGTTGGGGATATCTTATTGTGTTAAATTTGCTGCCTAAGTTTTTTACCCTGTAATGTATTATAGTTTGTCTAGTTCTTCTTACTAACATGCTTGTTTCATTGACAGGGCTTGCTATGGTGTTCTTCGCTTTGTTATGGAGAGTGGTGCCAAGGGTTGTGAGGTGAGTGTTCCTATGTTCTTCTGTGTGGATGTGTTCGTTTTCTGGTGATTGGTGAATGCACCTCAACAACATTATTTATTCTAATGCAGGTTATTGTGAGTGGAAAGCTCAGGGCCCAAAGAGCCAAGTCCATGAAATTCAAGGATGGCTACATGATCTCATCTGGTCAGCCAGTTAATGAGTACATTGACTCAGCTGTGAGACACGTCCTTCTCAGACAGGTTCGTTTTACTGTAATCGCTTTGTATCATGTTTGTTTATGTTCTGAGCAGGCATTTAATTTTCTTTACATGGCCTAAATCTAATTTCTCAACAAACTATATCTGTCTTGCAGGGTGTTCTGGGTATCAAGGTGAAGATCATGCTCGACTGGGACCCGAAGGGCAAGGTTGGCCCGATCACTCCTCTTCCGGACCTGGTGACCATCCACACCCCTAAGGACGAGGATGAGCTTCGCCCTCCGGTCTTGGCACCTGAGGTCTAAGGTCCCAACAGTGTCCTTGATATGGCAGTTTGATGGGGTCCTAGCTAGGTTTCTATCTTATGATAAGGGCAATGCTAAGACAGTTGGTTACCTTAAGCTTTATGGACAGATGCTATGTATTGGTTCCGTGTCACTTTTGTTTTAGCTAAGTTTTGCCGAGACAAGCAACCTTGATATGTACCGGATGAAATTGTGCTTTCGTATTGTATGCTCTGCTATATTATTTTTTCCTGTCGTTCAACATGCTTTGATAGAATTGACCTGTAGCAATGAAATTTATGTTTCGACCCAATGTTTTTTTAAAGCTTCAACGTGGTGGATTGCTCCCCACCTGATTTTATGGAATTATAGGTTTGGTAATTGGGATAACAAAGATGTCTACCGGTGCTTTGGTTTAAGTGGTGCTACATTCAGGAACGGACCAAACTTCCATTACTTTTGTGCTTTGGCAATTCTTCCACTGAATGGCTCTGATCTGCACGAAAGCAATTCTTCATCTCGAAAGACCACCCTGTTTCTCTTTCGGAGTTGCCTGCAGCATAGGGAGATGAAACATTTGGCTCGCAGTACAGGGTCTGTTTCTCCTTTTTCCAGTGCTGCCAGCTGCATAGTGAGATGAAGCATAGTCTTGGAACGCAGTACAGGGTTCTGGTTTGAAGGTTGTGAACGTCTTGGAGTCAAGTGACGACGAATATTGAACTGCGAAGATATGATCCGTAGTTTCCTGATCCGCATCTCAAACTGAACATGGTGGTGAATCAAGAATCTTCTTGCGATGTATGTTGCCTCTGCATTATATTCTTCCTTTTATGAGCAACCAAACGAAGAGCTAGACTCTTGGAGGGGCTGCGTTCTTCCAAAATGAAGATGGATGCCGGATCATGGGCCTCTCCCTTTGCCTTCGTTTGGCAGTAAATGGTCAAAGTATCCAGCTTGCCCGGCGCACGACGTTTGTCCGGCTCATCAGTCAGTTGCGTCCGTTGGACGATGTCAGTTAGTAGCTGTAATTCCTGCAGTACCTGAGGGGGCAACTGGTTAACAAAAGGGGGCTTTTTATTTTTTGCCATCCTTACGGATGCACCCTGGAGGTTTGAGCTTACTGCCTGTTGAGCTGTGGACTCCTTCATTGTGCAATGACTGAATAATCTAGGGAAGTGATCAGCGAGTGCATCGTATCTCTGTTGAGCTGTGGACTCCATTGTGCAGTAGTGATCTGAGAAGCTCCCAGTCTTGACCCAGGTCTTGACACCGCATGTTGGCTATGTTTGCTCTCTGTTTGATCCAAGACGCCCATGCTGAATACTGAGCGAAGTGTAAGCGATGGATGAGGTTGAGCATTAGCCAAATAGTTTGTGTTCCAAAGTCTTTTATGCCGAGAGCCGAGGCCTCCCAGATCTTTTGTGGCGCAGACGTTTTGCCAGGCGACTAAGCATTTGGCCGGGGATGTTTCTTGGTCGCCCGACTACAGAAAGGAGTGCCTACGTCTGTCAGTCTGCTTGATGATGTCCGGAGGATTGAAGCTTTAAGGTCAGAATCGATGAGAATCACTCTTCCCATGGTGTTGAGGATTGAGGCTCGCAAGGAGGCGAGGAAATGTCCATTTTGTCAACATAGGTGGTAAACGCAGCACAACACAAGGTCGACCACTGTCAATCGGGTGCTTGAATTGATAGATGCAGCCGTCCTGATTAGATTTTTTTTTTTTTTTTTTTTGATAATTCTACAAGGAGGAATAGGTAAGGCGACAGTGGATCTCCTGCGGAAGCCCAAGCTTGCAATTGATCCATCTCCCCGGACAACCATTTCCTAGCACAGCTGGTTTAGATGATGATAAAATGTCTTGCATCCAGTTGCACCATTTCTGATCGAAGCCTCGAGCATGCAGAATACGGTTGAGAGCATCCCAGTTTACAGTGTCAAATGCCTTGGCAGCACAAGGGAGGGTAATTTCCTTTCTTGACAAACCTGGACCACTTCAGCGGCGAACACGAAGGTTTCAGAAATGGACCGACCTTGCAGAAATCCCGTCTGATGCAGGTCAATCATCTTTCCTATTCCCTTCTGCAGCCTTCTTGTAAGAATTTTGCCGAGTATCGCTCACCGGGCCCTGTCGTCGATCGAAATAGCACAACCCCAACCGTATGGCCCGCCATAGCTTATCGTGAGCCACCCAAACATGCCGCACAAGTTCTACCGTGCGGGCCTGCTGCGGAAGCTGGCGGCAAACACTGTCCCTGCCTTACGCGGCGCCGTCGGCCGTCGTGCGGTCATGCCACTGCTGCCCGACGCTCCAATTTAGGTATGTTTCACTATTAATCCCTATACGGCGGTGGATACAATCAGTGCTTGTGATGACTCAAATTGGTTGCGTACTGTGCTATTGAATTAATCGGTAGAATGAGTAGGAGTGGGAGAGATGCACTTGTATTTTGGACCAATTTTTTTTGGATCGATTCATGGGGAGGGATGAATTGGAGCGTCTGCTGCATGAGCTGCAGCAAACACGATGCGATCTCTAGCAAACTAGCCTTGGTTGTTGACTCTGAACTTTTGTTTCTGAATTTAGCAATTTGTGATATGAAAAATTTTGAATTTGGAAAGGCCATACCGTGATCTAAAACCCAGAACATCTATTAACAAGGCGCAATTCTGTATACTTTGGGCTCCTTAATTTTTAGTTTTGCTTGCCTCCTACTCAAAGTGATTCTTTGTGTTAATGCAGATTAGTTTGTCGCATGAACCGTTTTCTTTGAAGCCTGTATCCTCTGTCCCTGTCAAGTTGGTGGAGAATTTTATGTTGCGGGTTAATGACAACCCATCGAGATTTTGCAATCAAGTATTTATCTACTGATGAGGAATGACAAGTGACTGAAATGAGTTTAAGATCATTAATGTATTGTTTGTAAGTTTCAACTCTGCTTGATATTCCTGTACCTGTCTGAGGCGCCAGACTTGAAGCAGCTTCAAATTGGTGAGATGCTATTTGGTCTGGAAGCAATTTGTACATGATGATTGATAATCCCATTTCTGAACTCGGGTTTTGAAAAGTTTGCTTGGTCTGTCGCCAATATCTGGAATGGTACGCAGGCTGTACATGTTAACAGGACAGCAAAAGTGACAAGCCATGGTGCTTTGCCTAAAATGAAAACTGTGCATCCAAACACCATTTTACAAGTGGCCAAGGCATATAATCTGTATGAAGGGCGGGTGTAACAGAAAACAGATGCTGATGCTCTCCTGAGTCCTAAACTCCCAAGGCCAAGGGTGGGTGCCTCGTCGAGGAGGCCTATAAACATTTCCTTCACAGCCAATGCAGGGTTAGCTTCTCACCTCCCAGCAACTAGTCACTGTTCTTCCCATTCCACCCTGTTACGACAAGCTTAGCAAGTGTCAGGCACTGAAGTGAGAGTTGGAGGAAAGCAAACCGATTGACCATCGGATTCTGCAACGGATTGGTGGGTAAACATGATTGCCGGTCGGTTTGTTTCCTCCAATATCTCACCTTCAGTCGATAGCCTGGTGTTACAGTTACAGATACTATGAAGAGATATGCTACCAACTTTCATTTGGGCCATTCAAGATGAGATATTAGAGGAAACTGAACCTTGTTCCATATCTTCCAATGGATGGTTCAGTTACCTCTAATATCTCATCTTGAATGGCCCATCCCTGGAGATGTTTGCCTGCATATATAACTGAAATGCAGTCACCCAAGTGAGCACTGGAGGAAATTGAACTCCAAATCACTCTGTCAGACACAATCCATGTTGGTCATCGAGTTTGTTGTCCTCCAATATCTAATCTATGTTGAACTGAGCGATACCGAGCTGTCGACTAACTGTTAATATTAGTACTATCTAGGCCCAAAGTAAGGACTTCAAGCTTCAGTGTCAAAAAAATGCAAGAATCCTGAAAATTTAGTTTTGCTAGAACCATTTATTCAGTACCTGCTGCCTTGCTCGAAACTTGCCCTGCCCTTTATGATGAAAAACAAAAATTTGCTTTGCCCTGACCAATGAAGTAAAACTTAGTTTCAATGGAGTTCTAAAAAGCATCCTTTGATGATCCAAGGAGATTTCCCCATGTTTCCACTTTTCCAGTTCAACTGTTTTATTATCTACTTATTACTGAGTGATCATCTGGTGCTAAAAGTGAGGGTGGTAGGAAAACAAACTGATTGGTAATCATAGTCTGCAAAAGGTAATCGCTAATTTCAGCTTGGTTTCCTCCAAGATCCGAAGTACAACTGATGCCTTGGTTGCTAAACAGATTTGCTGGGGAGGTACATGTGTTCCATTTGAAGTGCAATTTGAGGTAAGTAAACCGACCTGAGGAGGGACGAGCATTGTTTTATCAAAAGTGATGCACCATCTTCTACCATTATTTGAGAAAGCACTGAATGCAATGTACACTGTCTGCAGTGGTTTATCCAACAAGCAACAGGTAATTTTCGTCTAGCCAATGTTGAACGATCATGTGATGTAGATGCAAGATAAAGGGCTCCAAACTTGTTAAATACTTTGTCGTGGTACTGACTGCAACTGAGGAACCCTCCCTACCTATCTTAACTAATTTTGTGCCAGGTAACCAGTGTGTCAATTGCTTAACAAGAACACACCGTCAGCGAAAAATTTTTACTTTAGTTTTTTTACAATAATTTCTGCTTTAGTTTAATTCTCTAACAAAACAATAAGAGCTTCCCTATACAGCTTGAAACTTTAACAGTTGCACTGCATAGCTCTCTGCCTGTGACGTCCGTCCCCTGTTTCTTGGAAGCATAATTCTGTGGAGGAAGCTAGACGGCAGGCCCATAGACTTTTGTTATTCAAAAAGAGCAACCTTTCTGTCCTCTTTAGGACTCCAAGGCTGATTCCCCCCTCCTGCTCTCTCCTTTCCCTATCTTTCTGTACAATTGTAACAGCCCTGTAGACTGTAGTCTTCTCCCTTTCTCTATGTACATTCATTTGTGCCATTTTTTTTTGACAAGACAATTGTGCCATTTGAAGTGCGGATTAGAGGTAACTGAACCATCCATTGGAAGATATGGACCAGGGTTCAGTTTCCTCTAATATCTCATCATGAATGGCCCATCCCCGGAGATGTTTGCCTGCTTCTAACTGAAATGCAGTAACCCAAAGTGAGTACCGGAGGAAATCAAACTCCGAGTCGCTCTGTCAGATAGACAGACACAGACACAATCCATGTTGGCCATCGAATTTGTTGTCCTCCATTATCTAAGCTCAGTTCAATTGAGTGAGACTGAGCTGTTGACTAACTTAGTACTAAAAAAAGGGCGTACCCAGTGCCGTAGGCTCCCGCACTGCGGGGTCTGAGGAAGGGAACAACTGATGGCTTGGTTGCTGAACAGATTCATTTGAAGTGCGGATGTGAGGTAAGTAAACCTGCGTGAGAAGCAGGGACAGCAAGTATTTATTTCATCAGAAGTGAGGCGCCATCTTCTACCATTATTTGATAAAGCACTGAACGCAATGCATACACTGTATGCAGCTGTTTATCCAACAGCAACAACTAATTCGTCTGGAAAACCACAGTTAAACTATCATGTGATGCAGGTGCAATTGAGGAGGAACCCTCCCGATGTTTGTCATGGTACTAACTGCAATTGAGGAGGAATCCTCCCAAATGTTGGCTACCCTAACTTAACTGATTTTGTACTAGGTAACCAGAGGGAACTGGAATTTGTCAATTGATGAACTAGAACAAACCGTCAGCAAAAATTTCTGCTTTAGTTTAATTCTCTCACCACCAAGTCCACTGGTATTGCAACTTTATCAGTGGAGGAACCGTTGACAAGTATATTATTTTTAATGTTTTATAAGAAAAAGACAGTATAATGAGCATGAAGAGCAGATGTACCAGAAGCAGTGGATAAACTGTCCTGTTATCAACTTGAATATCTTACATTTAGATGGATTGTTTGGTCCTGAGTTGTTGACTTTAGCCAAGGCCAAAGGGACACCATGCATTGATCAACAAATGCAGAAAAGAGATACAGATGCAGGAGTTCAACTTTAAGGATAATGGCAAGAATTCCCACCACTCCGCCTCGCTCACTGGGTATCTAATAAATATACTATGGCCCAAAAATAATAACATTAAAAAAGAACCAATCAATCCTCATGACAGTTGAACAACAACATTGCATGACCAAAGAGAATATTCAAGGCTAGCATGGTTAAATCAATGTTCTTATGCTTTACACGATGCTATTGTGTAATACAAATGAGGCTTGTAGAGTATGTCCTGGATCTCAAATTACAATCATGTCAGGTCAGGTGTCTGCTCCGTCCTTCCAAAGAAACTTCTACCAATCTATGTGTAGGGGTTAAAATACATTGCCCAAAATCAGTGGTGGACATGAAAGGCTCAGAAATTGCCATGGCTACAGGTGATAGAATACAAATATCATGAACAGAGAACACAGAAGCTTTTACATTGAGGGTTTGCCAACTCACCATTGTTGGTGTCCAGTAACAGCTTGCAACTATGTGAACTTCTGGATATTTCAGATCGACCTACAAAAGTCTAGGTCAGGAAATATGGTTTGCCATTTGGCACTTCATCAGAGCTACTGGTCCCAGAACACTCATCAGAAGACCAATCGTTTGGTTTTTGTTCCTGATCACCAGTCTCATCCTTCACTGATGCTCACTAGACCATTGGGGAAGAGAAAGTTTTGCTGTACTAGCTTCTGTGGTCGGAATGGCCAGTCAAACTTCAGGAGCGACTGGGCATGTGGTACCATGGTTCGCCTCAGCTGCTTCAGCCAGTGCCTTCTCTTCAATCTTCAGACACAGAGATTGCGTACTGGTCCCAGAACACTCATCAGAAGACCAATCGTTTGGTTTTTGTTCCTGATCACCAGTCTCATCCTTCACTGATGCTCACTAGACCATTGGGGAAGAGAAAGTTTTGCTGTACTAGCTTCTGTGGTTGGAATGGTCAGTCAAACTTCAGGAGCGACTGGGCATGTGGTACCATGGTTCGCCTCAGCTGCTTCAGCCAGTGCCTTCTCTTCAATCTTCAGACACAGAGATTGCGTCCGGTCAATCAGCAGGCAGTTGGAGCGGAGCATTTAAGGAGCAGGCAAGATATTTGCACCTTTTGCACGAATTCGTTCTCCTCTCTCAACCTTTTGTAAGTCTTTTCTTTCTCTTTTTTATCTGCACCGCACACAAAATAAACGAACATTTTTATACATCTTCCATGGGCATCAACCAAACATACAGCATGCTCTAGCGACTACCAATGAAAAGCACAGGGGCAAGTTTACTGACCATGCTATCAAATTCTGATCTTTGTACTGCCCTCTCATCAACATGCCACACAAACTGTTGAACTTCAGTGAGAGGTTTCTGCTCTTTCTCCAGAAGTGGAATAGGATCCCTGTGACAATATTACAGAAGGCTGTTTTACGTATCTCGCTCACGAAAAGGGGACCAATTCTTAAGGGAAATGCTGCATGTGTTACTCACTCTTTCAGTACAGGTTGAGCTTTGACAATTCTCTTCTGGGCCTCTTCCCTCTCCATTCTCTGCTGTTCTTCCATCAGCCTTTGCTGCTCTAGTTCATGTCTCACCAAACTCTCTCTCTACTTGAAAGCCTTCTGGTCTTGTATAAGGCTTTGGTTCAGGCTTCGTCGACATCTGAACAAGGATTGTGTTAAACAGGATGAATCAAGAAATGGTGCCAGCTGAAAATGTCAGAGTAAAATTTTCACATACCATCAGAGAATTCTCTGTGGTGTATGGATGAGGGTCAGCTTTGTGAACGGCCTTTTCCTCCTCCATATTCTTTTGTAAGATCTGTGCTTCTAGCTGCCTCTCTTTCACATGACCTCTATACTGATAATTATTCTGTTGCACAATCATGAAAAGAAATGTTGTGACTCGAAAAAAATTCACATCTCACAAACCTCTGTTTGTAGATTGAAAGGTTTGGTATGGTGCATCTGGGCACATCTTGCATGTTGATGTTTGATGAACATTCAGAATGAGGAGAGAGCTTCAAAATAGGAAAATTTAATAAGATCTTGACCTAAAAAAACAATATAGTGGTTATACAACCATATGGCTGTCGATAAATACCTTGTCAAATAAGTCAGCAACTGATGGAGGATTGGAGGGCCCAAGCGAACGTCGGTCGAGAAATAGAACTCCTTGGGAGCTGTGACTTGAGACTTTGGATGGGCATGCACACCAATGTCTCCCTTACTCTCAAAAATCTGCATGACATGAAAGCCCAAAAATGAAACTCTAACTCATAATCTACTCAAATTTTTGTTCATCTATGACAAGTGTTATGACCTTTTTGTTTAGTGGCCTGGCATTGAACTTGGGGGCCTTCTCCAGCTCCTCCAATTCAAGTTCCTGAGAACTTTTCACAGTGTTGAAAGATGATATTAGAATTTAGCATTAAAAAAAGACTAATGTCTGCTAAAATGATTTCAGTATTCATCATTTTTGTATGGCAAAAGCAAACCTTGGTGGTTGAACTCTCATTGTTGTACGAAGTTGTGGTGGCTTTGGTTGTCTCATTTTCAGTGGATTATTTTGACTCTGCAAGATTGAAACACTGAACTTTGTAGCTAAAGTTTAATAATAACTAGCATCCTTAGATGCAGCAGCTAGGCAACTAGGAACTTACTCGGATATTATCTGCACAAGACACTTCTGAACAGGTGTCCGCATATCGAGTTGCTCTCTCCATTGTTTTAAGATGGAACTCCTTCAGTTGATGCAAAGGAACAAATGAATTAATCAACTTTCGTTCATGAAAGTGCCACTATGATAGAATACGCACATTAAATTCGGGGACCTGTGGGGTTTTCCTTGGAAATGGAGGGGACGAAGAGGCTTCAGCAATCTTCAGGCAAAAGGCAGCAACTAGTTAGCATGCAGTTAAAGTAAGACAGTCGTGAATCATTGGTTGCTCCTTCCTTTGTCTTGGATGCCTGGCGATTCAGACACAACACGGATGCTGCTACTGGTCGCCTGGCTAGCTGCCTCGAGTCAGCTCGAATCTGCTGCTGGTCTGTGGCTAGCTGCCTCGAGTCAGCTCGGTCAGTACGGGGAATACCTGGGCTCGCGGAGCCTGATAGGCTTGGAGGCCCCGGGGTGCTCTCGGTGTAGCTGAAGCGGAAGCCGAAGGGGAGGTCGGAGTCCAGCCAGGACGGCGGGCGGTACGGCGGCTTTTTCGCGGCGGCGGCGCTGGGAGGTTCTCGCGGGGCCGGGGCGAGGGAGTCCGGGGCCACGAAGCCGTAGCGGTCGAGGAGGCGCGAGAGGTGCCGGCGGGGCGGGAGGCCTGGTAGTACGCGCGCGCCGCGGAGGAGGCCGGGGCCGAGGAGCATGGGGCGGTGGCGAGCTGGGAGACGGCCGGCGGACGGCGGCGGGGTCAGAACAGAGACCTCTCCTGGTAGTGGGCTCTTTTGGGGAGAAGAAATCGCGTCCGTGCAATGGAAGGCTGCCTAGACAAAGGAACGGCCCGATTCGAATGTTCAGGCTCCGATTCAGACTCTCAGAACGCGGGTGTGAATTGTGAATTTGTGATGCTGCGAGATTCGACTAGTTTACCGAGCGACAAGACTGGGAAGTGCCTGTAAATTGGAACCTTAACACGAAAAAAAAAGAAAAAATGGAGATATCATCGATACAAAAAAAAAATGGTTTTCCTTGTCATACAATCAGCACGGATAATTCTGGTTAACCTTGCCAGCCAGAACATGTTCATATATATGCACGCCTATATCATCCAATCCTTTAGTAGGAGGGGAGATACAAAACGGTTCCAACCTTACGTTTGATACACAAAATAGTTATATGTCAACTATCAGTATAATTAACTTTATCGCAAAACCTAGATGATAGCCTCAGCACCTAAGCTCCTACCTCTACAAATACACTACATGAGCAATGCTGGATGCAGCAACTGCATATAACATTAGCTCCTCGAGCTCTGGCCCTCACATATAAGAACTCAATGGCGACATGTCAGCAATATACATCCAAAGCAATCATGGCTGGCCACATCTTCGTTTCACCGACCGATTGGTGTGAACGAATGGGGGATTTTTGACTAGGATGATTGATACACATTGCTATTGCCCTTGTAGAATACAAGAATTAGTGGGAGTCCGTGATCTCAAGCTGGGTTAAGTTTTGTTTTGGCTTCGTTATTTAAGCAAGCGGGCGTGGGCTAGGGAGTGAGCTAGGATTAGTATGGTTGTCCGTGGGTTTTCTACACGGAACTGTCAGTTTTTTTTTTGACAACATACTGAACTGTCAGTTAGATTTTACAGTTTCACTACTTATTACAGCCATAAAAAAAATCCTATGGGCATGTAAACATGCTACAAGTGTTATGGTCAAAGTTGCTGAAGCAAGAGATACACAAAATCTGTCGTGCCAACCCCAAGTGTCCTTTTCTTCAGTTTGTTGTATAGTTGAGTTTGTTGGAGATGTAAGAATTGTTGGTACGCTTGGGGTTTTATATGAGGCAGTCTCAAACTAACTCTCCTTGCCAAGGACCTACAAGCATCTGAGTGTACCCTCCCAAGCTCATGTTGCCTTCAAATGGTTATAGACAAGTTCATGTTAAAATAGACATAAGGTTTTCTTTTAGCTCATTCTAAAGGATAGGTTAAACACCAAGAGAATGCTTAGAAGAAGAAATATGGAGCCAGAAAGATACAATTGCGTCCTATGTAACAATCAGAATGAAAAATCTAGAGCACCTATTCATCAATTTCCCCTTTGCAATTCAGAGCTGACCTCTCGCTCAATCTGCACATAGACCAAAGCCTCTCCCCTAGAAAACCTGGAATCTTTTAGAGCTCAAATCAATCAGAACTTCTTCATAGAAATCATCATCCTCCATTGTTGGGCAATCTAGATGAGCAAGAACAAGCTATTTAGGCAACTTTCCCCATCAGATGATTGATGACAAGCTATTTTCAAAACTGAATTTGAAAATTGATGCTATGCATAGCAAAAAGGAAAAATTTCCCAACAATTCAAGATGGATAAGCCAGTTGCACTAATATGGAGGTCTCTAGTGCTCTCTGTGTTTCTTTCTTTTCCTTTCATCTCTGTATTTCTATATTCTTTTATGCTTGGTTCACTGTTTTTTTAATTTTTTTGAGGCAAGTAGGGCGTACCCAGTGTCGTAGGCTTCCGCACTGCGGGGTCTGGGGAAAGAAAAATAGCCAGCAACCATCCCTACACAAATGTGCAGAGGCTAAGTCTTTCGTAAATTTTCACTAGGGGCTCGTTGACCCTCCTGCTCTATCAAAAGAAAAAAGAATAACTTCAAACTAATGCCAGACGGTAGTTGATCTTAAACTTAAAGAAAAAGTGGCTCATGTCATCTTCGACATACAAAGCGTAGGTATTTTTTTTGGCCATGTCTATAAGAATTTGATGCTAGTTAGAATAGGGACTCTATTGTCGCAGAATCGATACAAGGAGCTTGAGGCCTGGCCACATCATCGCGGATCTACCCCTAGGACTTTAAAGGTTATAAAACGGCGAGTTTAAACCCCAAACCCCTAGGAGTTTGAAGGCGAGAAGACACCCCATCCGAATCCCCAAGACGGCAAGACCCCAGCCAAAGTGACGATGATAGACTGGATGGACCCGGATAGCTTTGAATTGAATTGAATGGACAAATAACGAAATGCAGAGTCAACAGTCGTTGGAGCATCCAATGGGGAAGGGACGGACGGAGCAGCATCGCATCATCAATCAACCGTTGTCCAGGCCTGACAGAACCCAGAGCGCCAAAAAGGCACACACGTGCTCCACATGCCGTTGTTTCCTGTTCGTTGGTCCCCTGGGGCTGGGCGCCGCCGCAGGATCCGAGTCGGACCAGAGGATGCCCCGCACGCGGTCCCCAGTCCCGCCTCCACTTCCACGTCCACTCAACGGGATCCCACATGTCTTCCGTTTCACAGACCATCTCATCATCATCCACTCATGTTCCGTTCCATTCCACGGCCGACGGGGCCCACACTATCGGATTCGCTATCTTTATCGAGTGTCGAAAGCACTCGGCAAAGACAGCAAAGCAGTCGGCGAAGGCTTTGCCGACTGCTTTACACGTCGGCAGTCGGCAAAGAGGTGTCGGCAAAGAATGTCTCGGCAAAGACCTCTTTGCCGACTGCCAAGCCAAAGCATTCGGCGAAGCCTTTGCCGAGTGTCAAACCAACACTCGGCAAAGGAAGCAGCCACCGTCATCTGACGGCTTCTTTGCCGAGTGCTGACATGGCACTTGGCAAAGATATTTTATTTTTTAATTCAGAAAGTCTTTACCGAGTGCCGAGGACGACACTCGGCAAAGAGTTTTTTCTTTTTTTTACAATAATCTTTGCCGAGTGCCTGAACTGGCACTCGGCAAAGCTGGAATTTTTTTTTATTATTTCGTATATATCACATGCAAACATATTTATATATATAATACAAATCCACATATAAAGCACAAATCCACATATATATCACATGCCATAACAAATCCGAGAGCCTGCATGCTATAACAAATACATCCACATCCAAGTCCAATATACATAATAAGTTCATCATGTCCAACATCATCATAGAGTCCATCACAAGCTAAACGAGAGGTACCTACGACGATTCACCGTCCCGATGACCCCAAGAGTGTGAAGAGGCCCCACCTTGCCACCCCGGCCACCCCTGCAGCGCCGAGGAGTACGTCCAGGCCCCGACATCCTACCGAGGCTCAGGAGCGCCACATGACCACCCGTGCTGCTGAGGCTGAGGAGTTGGGGCACCTGACCACGGATCCCACCCGTGCTGTGGAGGCGGAGGAGGAGCGTCACCTGGCCACGTGTGGTGTGCACGGGCCAACCTGCCAGTCATGGCCTGGAGAAGCGCCATGTGGAGGAGTCGGGTTCGAACCCGCCGACTGTGCCTGCACATAGGAGAAGGATCTCATTAGTACCAGCGGGATGGCCACACAAGCCAAAATATTAGACAAATATATATACTCATCGGAGTCCCTATAGGGCCAGGAGGAGGGGTGGAGCGAACATCGAGGCAGGCAACGGAGGCAAGACAACACCAGGGATGTGAAGGCTCTGAAAGAATCCGGCAAAGTCCTACATCTAACGCTACGCGTGCCGGACAACCTCCATCTGGCGCGCCATCTCCTGCCGATGGGCCTCCTGTTGGGCCGCGGTCGTCTCCCGCAACTCGGCTAGCTTGGACTGCAATATTACATCTGCGATGTTTAAACAATGCAAAAGGAAAAGTACGTATGTAAAACCAATGAACGGTGAATAAAACTAAAGTTACCTGAACCGCCGCCAACATCTACGTGGAGCTCGGCTATCGAGGTCGTATGGGGACGTCGGAGGAGGACGTGCTGTCTGATCGACGAACCTGACGAAGGGTGGGAATGGTGGCTGGGTCGATTGCGTTGTTGGCAATAAAGTA
This sequence comes from Bothriochloa decipiens, assembly GCA_023333625.1. Lineage (NCBI taxonomy): Eukaryota > Viridiplantae > Streptophyta > Magnoliopsida > Poales > Poaceae > Bothriochloa > Bothriochloa decipiens. The sequence goes on along the minus strand of CM041635.1, from coordinate 31,848,586 downwards.
CCGGCAGTGCTGCTTCCCTCCTCCCGTCCTCATCAGGATGTCTGTATCCAGGGGCTCGGTGGCAGGATCATAGGTCTCACCATGGCCCCTGCGAGCCGCCTCAGTGTACTGGACCATCCTCTCGTAGGCGTTTGGGTTGGTGTACGAGTCGACCCCCTCCGTCGGGTTATAGACGTTGTCTGGATCTATCACTTTGCCCTTGTGAGACAGGGCGTAGCCGGTGAACTCGTTGATCACCTGCCCACCATGCGACTGGGACTGCAAGAAAACACAAGAATGATTACACGTAATGAGAATGAATAAATAAATAAATAAATCAGCAGAAGTGTACCCATGTGTCCATGAACCCTGAGAGGGGGCGGCTTCCTTGGTGGTGTGCCGGCCCTGGCATCGCGCCGCTCCTATGAATCCGGCTTTCTCCACTCGTCCACAATGGCCTCCTAGCAGTCCATGTGCATTTTGCACCAATCAGCAGGAAACTGCATGACAACGTGCATTTGACATGTAAGAAGATGAATCAGAATTAATGTTTTCTACTTATTTTTCATGGAAGGAATCAGAATTAATGTTTCCTACTTACCTGGAGGTAGATCTCCTTGGGAAGGTCGATCTCGGGGTAGAGGATCATCTCCCTAGCTTGCGTCTTCGATAGCGACTGGTGAAGCACGTCGGCGTGGTAGGTGATGAGGACCTAGAGGTGCGCCTCGTAGTACATGTCCTTGAGTCGGTCCATACAGACCTTGTCCTGCACTCACGACGCCTCGACCTCGTGCCCCGGCTTGCTCGTGAATCACTCCTGCATACAAATATCATGTATCATTTTTATTATTTCAAGAATGTCCAATGAAGGCGTAGTATTGACAAAGCGGTGCGATGAAGACTCATCCAGAACTCCCTCTTGATCTTGGTCGCAATGGGGACTTCGTATGCGTCCGTGATGTGGAAGAAGTCCCGCCACTTCTAGTGTGGCGCTGTGGTCCCATCGTGGGTGACAAGGCCAGGGTAGTGCTTTATAACACCTTGGTTCCCAAAGGAAGACCAGAGGCCGTCATATGTGCTCCCAGAAAGTCCACACATAAAATAGAAAATGGGATATCAGATAAACAATGTATTATATAGTGAAAACTTACTTATATCAACACTTACAAACATCAGAGTATCACGGAATTTATTGGCTACAACTGCTTTTTAGAGCTCCATTCTTCTCAGTGACAAATAACTGGGGGCTCCGTACGCCAAACACTTCTGACACTCAACATCTTTATCCTTCTTAAGAGCAGCACCTTACTACAAACTATAGCAAGGGTGAGTTCCATGTTGAAACTCAGCAAGTACAGGTGAAAAGTAATGACATGCATGGCTTATACAAAGGTAAGGTTGAATGGTAAAACTACGGTAGCATTTTAGTTATACAACATATAACATATTTAGATTAACAGCCTAATTACTATCATCTTGGTGGACAAGACCCAACCCTTAATTAAAGGTCCAAGTAGAAATTAAGATTCATAGTATCCAAGATATAGGCATATATCCATCAAAACATTAACCTTGAGACTGCCATCTCAAGCAACACAGGATTGACATCCCATTCAGAAACAGAGGTATGCCACCTCCTCAAACAACATCACCATGATTTAACAATTTATTCCATTTGGCTAAGTCATGTGAGGATCTGGGCCGCTCGTGACCGTGAGCACGAACGGTATATCGATTTTAACTCTACGTAGAGGTGTATACTTTCACTCCAGATTGTGATTACTCTTTATACCCGAGGTGATCAGTCTCCTAGCCCATTACCAAGATAGGCTGGCAGAGGTCACAACAAGGTTCTTCACAGGGTCATAGGCAGTGACAACTCACTAACAATGAGTGCAAGCGTATGGGAGACTTCCTCGTAAGGTCGCCCCCTTCCCGGATCTACAGCTCCTTCCACACTAAATACTTAAAAACACCCCAGCGACCATAGCTATAGCCACCCGTCGGTAAGCTGTCTAACCTGCCCATGATTGTCCTACTAATAGACCAAACCAGAGCCCATTAGCCTGGAGATATACGGAAGTCCCAGGTTGCCGCTCCATGAACAGGACCTTAAGGGGGAGGAGATACGGATACCCTCATCAACATGAGTCCCACTAGCATCCGTTTCCCCCATCTTTCACCGCCAACCAACGATGCGGATCAGCATCAACTTCTCCAACGGTCGAAGCCAAGAGCCCACGGCTCCAACATCTTTAAGAAGCAAGTTTTATCTTCATTAAGTAGGTGAAAGATGAGGTAGAGCACTAGCAACCTATTGACCTATCAACTAAAACCCCATAGGTGATATATGGATAGAGTGGCTAGTCATCCCTATGGTTTGCCGATTTAAGACACATGCAATGTATTAACTAAAAGTGAATAGGCGCAATATGATCAAAGGTGCCTGCACTTGCCTTAAATCCAAAGTCTAGCTGCTCGATAGACTTTACTTGTTCTATCTTCTGGTCTTCCATTCCAATTGCACTTGTCGGTCCTCAGCTCCCGATCTTCAGCACTCATGAACTGTTCTTCGTCTATTCGGAGCAAACAAGCAACACAAACAGACAAAACTAAGAACATACATCATACAAAAGAAACACTAAAGAAAGAGCGTTCTACATGGTAGAGCTCATCACTACGATCACGAGAGTGTAAAAATGACCAACAAAGGAGCTATCGTTATGGTGGCACAACTAACGAGGTTGATCTAGGCTATTCGCATGTTAGAAAAGGCGTTGATAGATCATTATTCTAACCCACAAATAAGTCACATTTCGAAAAGCCTAGAACATGGTAAATGTCACTATGATCGCATAGCTTACGTCGATACGATTCCAAAAGTATAAGTTTGCTAAAAACGGAGTTAAAACGTGAAAGTTATGGCTAAATCAAGGTCAGGGGCACTACCGTAAATAAACATCACTATTTTCATATTCAAAAAATAATTTTAAAATTGAAATAAAACTTGTTTTGGATCTAAAGCATAAATACTGACGGCTTCAGGGTTGAAACTGCAAAAACAGCAACCTGATTTGAACTACGGTGGACTAAATCATAAATACTAAAAAATACAGGGGCTTTTCTATAAAAGTGACAGGGCTGACTGGCATGTTGACCAGGTTGACTGGTCAGCGCTGACGTGGCGCTAAGGTAGCGCGCACGTGGCGCCAACGTGGCTGCCACGTCGACACACGACGCAGCCGGTTGACCTAGGGTTGACCGGTACGCCATGATCTAATCTGGGCTGTCCAGATTGGATCGTACAGCTGGGGTTGGCCGGCGGGCTTTGGGTCCCCGGCGGTGGCGCTAGCTGCGGCGGCGTGGCAGGGGAGCTCACCGGAGTTCGTCGGAACGGCGCTCTGGTGCTTGACGGGGCATATGGGGGCTAAGGGGAGGGTCGGCGTTACTTTACAGACTCATTCGGGGGCACTACGACGGCCGGAGATAGCCAAAGGCGGTTGGCTGCGTGGCGGCACCATGGCCGGCGATGGCAAGCTCGGCAGGGAGCGGTGCGGGGCGTGAGAGCAGGGAACGAGAGCAAGGGTGCGGGCGCAAACGCGGGAAGGAGTGCAAGAGGAGACGGGACGGGCACCTACGTGTGGCTCACCTCGCTGCGACGCTTGTGGAAGTGCTCTCTTTGGCGGGGACACGCCAATGGTGGAAATCGATGGCGTCGCTCCAGAGCTCGGGGCGGTGGTGGCTATGGTGGCGTGCAGCTAGGGTTCGGGTGGTGGCGGTTCTTGGCGCTAGGGTAACGAAGCGTGGCGCGGGGCGCGGGGCAAGGGCAAAGCCCTTTGTAGGCGCTGGCGAACCTCGTGTCATGCTAAGGGCGGATCGAGCGGCGGCGCGGCGCTCCGCGCAATGCGGAAGAGAGGAGGGTGCTGACACGTGGGACCGGGGAGTGGGGCTCGCCTGGCAGTGAGGCAGGGCGCGGAGTGGGCCGGTGCGGTGGGCTCGGCCCACTATGCGAAGGGCACAGCTGGCCGGGGCTGTTTGGCTAGGCCACTTGTGGCTGACAGTGGCTGGCTGCGCTGCTGCTGGGCTTGGCCATGGCTGCTGGCTGCGCAGCCACTACGGGTGGCTAGGTCTGGCCACTGCTGGCCAAGCTGCTGCTTGCTGCTCCTTGGCCATGGCTGGCCATGGCCGATTGGGAGTGGCCAGAGTTGGCCAGGGATGGGCAGAGAGGGCTCAAGGTGGCCGCGGGAGGCTATGGCTTCTTGCGGCCTGCTGCTGGGCTGGTTCGCAGCCTAGGCTGGCTTGTGGCCGCTGCGACCAAGCTAGTGGTGGCTGCTGCCGGCCAAAGTTGGCCGTGGCCGGCTGAGAGTGGCGACAGGTGGCTGTGGCTGGCCAGGGTTGGCCAGATGAGGCTGGGTGAGGCCAGGGGTGGCCCAAGCTAGGTAGGAGCTGGTCAAAGCAAGCTAGGATGTTTTAGAGGATGGCAAAGGGTTGCTAGAATGGACTGCTGTTGGCCTTGCTATGCTGCTGATGGCCAAGTTTGGCCACTGGTGGCCGGCTGCTGCTACGGCTGGCCTGGCCGGGTTGGCCGTAGCCGGCTGGTGCCAGCTAGGACTGGCCAAAGTTGGCCAGTGGAGGCTAGGAGAGGCCAGAGCAAGCTAGGTTGGGCTAGGATAGGCTAGGGCAAGCCAGGGATGTCTAGAGACTGAACTAGGCCCGCTAGGGCTAGGTAGGGGATGGTGCCTGGCTAGAGCGATGGTCAACACTATAGAGGAAAAAGAAAAGCTCTCTCTCTCTATCTATCTAAGCAAGAGAGGATTTTTTTGAAAACATTTTCCCAAAATCTTCTTGAGGCAAACTTGGGTTTTTGAAGCTTTATTTTCATACTCGAGAAGAATCTAGTCGTGACTTGCTCAGGGTTTAGAAATTTTTTCTCACACACAAGCAAAACAAAGCAAAGCACCAAACATAAACTCATCTTTGTTAACTTCATAAAAGTTTTATAAAACCACACTTTCTATCATTTTATAATGATAACAAAAGAATAATATCTTGGCTAATTTTAAATAAATTAATAAATCCTTTAGTTTATTTAGTGTTTTCGGTTCACAACCCAAAATAGAAATTTTGGGGTGCGACAGAACTACCCCACTTAACATGAATCTCGTCCCGAGATTCGAAGAGGCTAGGGATAGAGACTACACAAACAGTCCGGGTGGTTTCAAAAACTTTGAGGAGACATGATATAGATCTTCTAAGATTACTCAAAGGTTGATGAGAAAATCAAAGATTGATCCTCCAAAATGCTTCAAAATCCAACACAAGATTGGATAAACAGATAAAGAATTATCCATATACCAAGATATGGAGACAAGATGATAAGATAACATTTGAATGATGCCTGATTTCTCTTTTCTTCTATGAGGGAAGAGAGAGAACAAACATCAATCCTTTGAGGATTTGCACTTCCTTGAACTAAGGTTTATGGAGTGCAAAGAAAAGTCTTGAATGTCAACATGGGTCGACCAAAAGATCGAGATCCTTGGGACCTGTGGTGACATACCATGACAGAGTTTGTAGATTGACATGGTTCAACCATAAAATAGAAATAACGGTCACATGAAAAACAAAGGTTATTCTTCATGGGCCTACCCTCCAAGAATCATAGGACATAAGCCTAAGGATTAACACGGGATAGATCTAGAAGACAAGTATCGATTCCTCAAATTGATGTAACAAGATGACCAAAGAAAAGTTCATGTTGAGATAATACATCTGAGTAGCTTATATAATGGATCATGATTAACAATCCGTTACCAATGCTTACCGAGCACAACCATGTGTGTGCACTCACTGGAGGCCCTCGGTTCAACAGGACACCGCCAGTTATTAATCAAGACGTCATTACTAAGTTTACTACCAATTTATATCTCCCATGACACAGGTATAGATCTTGCATGATTAATCACATGCAAGACAAAAAGATGATCACGAGGTTTGGTGAAAAGGATGGTTGAGGTTCCTTGGTCTTTTGTTCACAAGTGTGTGTAGTCAACCTCGATGATTCCATGAGTAGTGGTTATCTTCAAGGCTGTTTGCAAGAAGACCAAAGATTGAGGACGAAGCATGATGAACAAGAGGAACTTTGAATAGCTCTTACTTCATACATCATGGGATGCAAGAGCTAGACTCAGAATATGATATAGACGATACAGATTGACCTCATGGTGATCGCAATCCCTTGATCCACTTTGGTGAGATAGAATGATGATAGATTAAGAAATTAGAAAAGGTCAACCAAGGGGGTCAAGATTGATTCTTCAAGACTTTGCACTTCATCGTCTCCTAATCCATAATTGAAGGGTAAGGGCCGAAGGTCGATGAGAATGTCAAGAAGGGTCAAGAAAGATAAGGCTCAACCCTTTAACTCTTCAGGCCTTGAAACTTGAGTCGCGATGGTCGGTGATAGTAGCGAATGCTACCCCACTTTAACAAAAGAATTGCTTATATCCAAAATATGTACATGAGCATCCTCTTAATCCAAATAATCTCCTACATATTCCCTTAGTTGATTTACCATTCTGCTTAACACACCACCTGATTCTAAACCCAAGGAAAAGAATTGGAGTAACGAGTCAAAGATTTTAGAGTAAGAGGATCCTGCAAATCAAATTGATACACAACATCACAATCCACCTTTGCAGCTTAAAAGAAAAAGGGTCTGTTGGAATGGTTATCCCTTTTTCCATAGAAGTTACAACTGAAAAGGACACTACCGAGTGAAACATGTTGCTGACTTTAGACATTGTCCCATGTGCTTTGGGCTTCAGCACACTGAAATCAATCCAAGCTTTTACTCCTGATTCTGAAATTGCTTTGGTGTTGAGATATATCTTCTTTTGTATATGGTCTTCAACTTTCCCAGATTGCATCTTCCCTGATCCGGTTGTTCTGCTGCATCTTCCCTTTGCTTGGGACAGAGCTGAGTACCTTCATACACAATCCTTTCTCCTAATGGGGTCGTCAGAGACACCAAGCGTTGAATCGGATTAATCCCTCCGCGACATGCGTAGAACCATCCCATTCCAAGGACGATGTCAATCTCCAGTGTTTCCAGAACTATAAGGTCTACTTCAAAGCTTGCATCCTTTATGTTGAGATTCACTTTTGGGCACATGCGGGTTGCTCTTATCTCCCTCCTTGGAGTATTAACTAGCATGGGCTTCTGCATTAGTAACGTGAACATCTTACGATCAGAAACATACTTGCTTGAGATGAAAGAGTGTGTAGAGCCTCTGTCAAACAATACAGTGGCGGGATTTAGGTTTACTAAAATCGATCCAAAGACAACCTTTTTAGCTTTGTGAGCATCCCTCAATTCCACATTCTGAAATCTACCAATCTTGTGACTTTGCTTACCCTTGTTGCTTCCATGGGTATTTCTCTAGACATTGTCTTACAACATGTCCCTCCTCATGACAATGGTAACAGGCCTTGAAGGATTATGAGGGTGCTACGCTAGCCAGAAAACAAAACTTTTCTACCTCATAAACTAGGATCTACTGCTAGATATAGGTCATAGGATTACCACTAGACGCGCAGGTGCAGCGGAAGACTCGATGTAGTCGAACGTGTCGCAGCAGTGTCACGCAGTTGTGTGGTCGTCCGTCAAGAACACCCTTTACTTGCGGATCTCCTGAGCATGTTCCCGACCATGTTCAGCAAGTCACCGACCAGTCCAACTGGGCGCCGACAAGTTGCCGACCATCGTGACCGACCAGGTCCATCCCTGTGCCACAAATGTAACACCTCTGAGGTATCACACACATACGGGAGAAGCAATACGCGACCGGACCGCTAGGTCCGCGAGGAGCAAAGGTGTAGGTGTGGGGTGGGCGACGACGACTGAATCGATTAGATCGGATTAGGTTAGCTCTGCCTCGCCCCTACCCCTTGCTTATATAGGCATCCCTTTGCGACCCCGACCTAGAGGCCCATGAGGAAACGTAAGCCTTGTCTAATCCGGGTCCAACCTGAACTAGGCTTTCAGCCCTTAAGCGTGCGACCCTATGGGTTCGCGTACACATAGACATGGACTGAGTACTCTACTCACCCAATAGTTGACAGTGGCCTCTAGCAAGACGTGACAACTCCTATGCGTATAAAAAGATCATATCAGATGAACCACTACGACCACGTACAAGTTATTCCCTTTGCCACTGATATATGGTTCAACTCGTGGGTTAACTCTTAACCCAAGCATGGCCATGCATTTGTTGATCCAATCACTTGAGTGATCCAGTGATATCTCTCTTATGCAAAGGGGGGAAATCCCATCTTGACTGTCTATGCCTCACAGAATGCTTCCCAATCACCCGAAGACTACCTTTATAACTACCCAGTTACGGAGCAGCATTTGGTAATCCCTAAGTAGCCGTTTCACATCTTGAGTACATACCACAATCTCAGGTCTAAGGACATAATGTACATGACATGAATAGAGACTTTCTTTTGTCGGGTTAGTCCAGCCTACATGTCTCACATGTGCCCACATTATTAGTTTGACATCTCTATGTCCATGACTTATGAAACATAGTCATCAACTAATACATGTGCTGGTCTAATATTCAAGTGTGTTCTTCACAAGAACGCCGACCAGGGACAACTTTAGAATAACCATACAAGTATTGAGTTCCACAAATAATTCACATAATTGCCAATCAACACAAGTTGTCTATAATGGATATTCATTGAACACTTAATGCATGTCATAGATACAACCGGAATATCATCATCTTATGATTACCTCTAGGGCATATTCCCAACAGTCTCCCACTTGCACTAGAATTAATCTCTAAGGTGTCTAATCCCCATAGACCTCCTATGCGCCTCATGCTTAGGCTGTGGAAGAGCCTTTGTCAAAGGATCTGCTATATTCAAATTCATATGTATTTTGCATAGTTCGATGTCTTCTAATTTCACAAACTATCGAATGAGATGAAACTTTCAGAGTACATGTTTGTTCTTCTGGTGATCCCTAGGCTGCTTAGTCTGTGCAATCACCCCATTGTTATTATAGTGTAATTTCAATGGGCCCGACGCATTAGGAAACACACCAAGTTCAATGAGGAACCTCCTCAACCAAACACCTTCCTTTGCAGCTCCACCAGCCGCAATGTACTTGGCTTCTGCTGTAGAATTGCTGACCGCTTTTTGCTTGGAACTCTTCCAGCTTACTGCACCACCATTTATTGTGAACACAAAACCGGATTGAGATAGTGAATTATCCTGGTCGGTTTGGAAGCTAGCATCGGTGTAACCATTTACAACGAGCTCCTCCTCACCACCATAGATAAGGAACACATCCTTAGTCCTTCTCATGTACTTAAGAATGTTTTTAACCAGCGTCCAGTGACTCTCACCAGGATTGGCTTGGTACCTACTCGCAACACTTAGAGCATAGGCTACATCTGGGCAAGTACATATCATGGCGTACATGATGGAACCAACTGCCGAAGTGTATGGAACCTTACTCATGCGCTTGCGCTTAGCATCAGTGGAAGGACAATGCTTATCACTAAAGCACACACTATGTGACACAGGCAAGAACCCTTTCTTGAACTGTTCCATGTTGAACCGCTTCAACATCTTGTTAATGTACGTATCTTGGCTTAATCCTATTAGCTTTTTTGACCTATCTCTATAGATCTTTATGCCCAAGATGTATGTTGCTTCTCCTAAATCCTTCATAGAAAAACTATTACTCAGTGAAGTCTTTACGGATTGCAACATAGGAATGTCATTCCCGATCAGTAACATGTCATCCACATACAAGATCAGAAACACCACAGCGCTCCCACTTTCCTTCTTGTAAACACAAGGTTCTTCTTCATTCTAACAGAAGTCAAACCCTTTGACGACCTCATCAAAATAAAGATTCCAACTCCGAGATGCTTGCTTTAACCCATAAATGGATTTCTTAAGCTTGCATATTTTTCTAGCATTTTTAGAATCAACAAAGCCTTTGGGTTGTATCATATACATGTCCACTTTCAAAAGTCCATTTAGAAAGGTTGTTTTAACATCCATATGCCATATCTCATAATCAAAATACGCAGCAGTTGCTAGAACGATCCATATAGATTTAAGCATCGCTACTGGCGAGAATGTCTCGTCGTAGTCAACCCCTTGAACTTGCCAAAAACCCTTTGCGACAAGCCGATCTTTATAGATGTGAACATTTCCGTCCATATCCTTCTTCTTCTTGAATATCCATTTGCACTCAATGGGTCTAACCCTTTGAGGTGGGTCAACCAAGTTCCAAACCAGATTGTCTCCCATGGAATCTATTTTGGATCTCATGGCACTTTGCCATTTCTCGGAATCTGGGCCCATCATTGCTTTCGCATAATTTGTCAGTTCATCATCATCTAATAACAATATATCACCACACAATTCGCGAAGTCTTGCTGATCTTCGTGGTTCGGGTGGATTACCGACCACAGGTGGTTGGGGTGGTGTACCGACCATAGGTATATCAACTTGTTCTGCTACATTAGCATCACTCGTTGGGTCATTCACTAATGACTCATCTTGAACCTCTTCAAGATATACCTTCCGACCACTCCTATCTCCTTTGAGAAACTCTTTCTAGGAAGACACCGTTCCGAGCAAGAAACACTTTGCCCTCTGAACGGTCATAGAAGTAATACCCTAAAGTTTCCTTTGGATATCCCATGAAGAAACACTTGTCCGATTTTGGTGCTAGCTTATCAGATATCAACCGTTTGACATAAGCTTCACAACCCCAAACTTTTAGAAAAGACAAACTGGGACGCCGACCAGTTCACATCTCATATGGTGTCTTCTCCATGGACTTAGATGGTGCCCTATTTAATGTGAAAGCGGCTGTTTCTAGAGCGTATCCCCAAAATGATAAAGGTAGGTCCGACCGGCTCATCATAGACCGAACCATGTCCAACAAAGTCCAATTACGACGCTCGAACACGTCATTTCTTTGCGGTGTTTTGGGCAGCGTAAGTTGTGGAACAATTCCGCAAGTCTTAAGATGAATGCTAAACTCGTGACTCAAATATTCACCTCCATGATCAGATCGCAAGGCTTTAATTTTCTTGCCACGTTGATTCTCTACTTCATTCTGTGATTCTTTGAACTTTTCAAATGTTTCAGACTTATGCTTCATTAGGTAGACATATCCATATCTACTAAAGTCATCAGTAAAAGTTATGAAGTATTGGAATCCACCTCTAGCTGTCGTGCTCAGTGGTCCGCACACATCAGTATGTATGAGTTCCAACAAGTCAGACGCTCTCTCAGGAAAACCTGTGAAAGGTGCCTTGGTCATCTTGCCGAGCAGGCAATCTTCACATGTCTCGTAAGATTCAAAATCAAACGAAGTTAGAGTCCCATCAGCATGGAGCCTCTTCATGTGTTTTTCACTTATATGACCCAACTGACAATGCCATACATATGTAGGACTTAACTCATTACAGACAGGAGCATCACAAAGATTTAAAATAAACAATCCATTCACAATGGATGCGAAAGCCACAAACATGTCATTCTTAGAGATCAAACAACCATTGTCTTTACTCGTAAAAGAATAACCATCCTTCATCAAACATGAAGGTGATACAATGTTTCGACTTAAGCTAGGAACAAAATAACAATTATTCAATTCCATGATAAATCCTGATGGCAGGTGAAGTTGCATCGTCCCGACGTTCAACGCAGCAACTCTTGCATTGTTGCCCACGCGGAAGTCAACCTCTCCCTTTTCCACTCTTCTACTTCTTATCATTCCCTGCATCGTATTGCAAATATGAGCAACTAAAAGCAGCTGGCTGCACAGCGGCACCATGGCCGGTGATGGCAAGCTCGGCAGGGAGTGGTGCAGGGCGCGAGAGCAGGGAACGAGAGCAAGGGCACGATGCGTGTGCTCAGGCTCATGCGGATACACAAGGCAGCTAGGCCGAGACGCGGTTGGGGCCGCGGGACGATGCGGCGGCGTCGGCACATCCGGCGAGGGCGCAAACGCAGGAAGGAGTGCAAGAGGAGACGCGATGGGCACCTACAGGTGGCTCACCTTGCTGCGATGCTTGTGGAAATGCTCTCATCGACGGGGACACGCCAATGGTGGAAATCGATGGAGTCGCTCTAGAGCTCGGGGCGGTGGTGGCTATGGTGGCGCGCAGCTAGGGTTCGGGTGGCGGTGGTTCCTGGCGCTAGGGTAATGAAGCATGGCGCGGGGCGCGGGGCACAGGGCAAAGCCCTTTGTAGGAGCTGGCGAACCTTGTGTCGTGCTAAGGGCGGATCGAGCGGCGGCACGGCGCTCCGCGCGATGCGAGAGGGAGGAGGGTGCTGACGCGTGGGACCAGGGAGTGGGGCCCACCTAGCAGCGAGGCAGGGCGCGGAGCGGGCCGGTGCGGTGGGCTCGGCCCACTATGCGAAGGGCACAGCTGGCCAGGGCTGGGCAGGCCGGGGTTGTTTGGCTAGGCCACTTGTGGCCGACTGTGGCTGGCTGCGCTGCTACTGGGCTTGGCCCGCGCCGCTGGCTGCGCAGCCGCGGTGGGTGGCCAGGTTTGGCCACTGCTAGCCAAGCTGCTGCTTGCTGCTCCTTGGCCATGGCTGGCCATGGCCGACTGGGAGTGGCCAGAGGTGGCCAGGGATGGCCAGAGAGGGTCAAGGTGGCCGCGAGAGGCTATGGCTACTTGTGACCTGCTACGGCTAGCTGCTGGGCTGGGTCGTGGCCTAGGCTGGCTTATGGCCGCTGCGGCCAAGCTAGTGCTGGCTGCTGCTGACCGAAGTTGGCCATGGCCGGCTGAGAGTGGCGACAGGTGGCTGTGGCTGGCCAGAGTTAGCCAAATGAGGCTGGGTGAGGCCAGGGGTGGCCCAAGCTAGGTAGGAGCTGGTCAAAGCAAGCTAGGATGTTTTAGATGATGGAAAAGGGTTGCTAGAATGGACTGCTCCTGGCCTTGCTATGCTGCTGATGGCCAAGTTTGGCTACTGGTGGCCGGCTGCTGCTACGGCTGGCCTGGCCGGGTTGGCCGTAGCCGGCTGGTGCCGGCCAGGACTGGCCAAAGTTGGCTAGTTGAGGCTAGGAGAGGCCAGAGCAAGCTAGGTTGGGCCAGGATAGGCTAGGGCAAGCCAGGGATGTCTAGAGACTGAACTAGGCCCGCTAGGGCTAGGTAGGGGATGGTGCCTAGCTAGAGTGATGGCCAACACTATAGAGGAAAAAGAAAAGCTCTCTCTCTATCTAAGCAAGAGAAAGGATTTTTCCAAAAATGTTTTCCCAAAACCTTCTTGAGGCAACCTTGGGTTTTTGAAGCTTTATTTTCATACTCGAGAAGAACCTAGTCGTGACTTGCTCGGGGTTTAGAAATTCTTTCTCACACATAAGCAAAACAAAATAAAGCACCAAACATAAACCCATCTTTATTAACTTCATAAAAGTTCTATAAAACCACACTTTCTATCATTTTATAATGATAACAAAAGAATAAAATCTTGGCTAATTTTAAATAAATTAATAAATCCTTTAGTTTATTTATTGTTTTCGGTTCACAACCAAAATAAAAATTTTGGGGTGTGACATGCTTCTTAATCAGGAGGGCCAGCATGCCATTAGCATGGCGTGAACTGGCCCCGCTGACACACTCCAAGTTTCTGCATGAGTCATTAAGAAGGATTGTTAGTCTCAAGTTCAAATTTAAACATGTCATATGAATAAGTCGTGAAAACATGAATGGTTACTTCGCACTGTCGGGTCAAATCACCAGACGTTGGTCTGGCGTGAGTGGCACTGAAGGGAGGCGCGTGATCCCATGCTGGTAAACCTTGCTCGAACCTGAGGAAGCCACCTCTCCTGGTGACGCCTCGCCCCCCCTCCTGCTTGCCCTTGTTCTACTCGTCCTACTCACCCCTTCCTCCTCGACGACGTCCTGCTGGTCGTCGTGGTCTGCCAAAAATAGCGCCCTTGTCCTGCGGGCCCTCGTCGTCGACTGCACCAACGGCGGGTCATCGACCTCCTCCTCGTCGGGGCCGGCCCTCAGGTAGCGCGAGTTGACCCCCATTCGTCGCGGTCGTCTACTTCCACCCGGCATTTTGTCCTGTGCCTGCAATGACAAAGACAAAGATTAAACCAATTAGCACAAATAATTGATAAGTACTTGTAAAGAGATGCAAAATGCACGAAACATAATTACAAAGTAATAATAAGAACAATATAGTATTACATGAATTAGAAATTATCTTCACGAACGGCAGTGGTTGGCTCTATGTCATCACTATCACTATTGTCATAATCACTATCAATATTGTCGAAACCTAAGTCCTCATCATCTCCTTTGTCCTCACCACCTCCATCATCCTCAACAACTCTATCGCACGGAGCCCTCCATCGCTCAAGCATCATTATGTTCTTAGGATCTTGCACCACTTCACCCTCGTCCTCATCGATGTCGTTGTCTATTTCCATGCCCATCAGCGAAAGAATGTCTATCTCCAAATGCCCTTCTAGCCCCTTGAGTTGATAGAACTCTTCAATATCTGCCTTTAGGTCAAGTTGTAATCATCATCGTTTGGGACAGGTGCTTTACCACGCGGTGATACCAAGTGCACAATTCACCAACCCTTAAGATTCTCATCATTTTGGCACGCCCATGGGAGATAATAAACTTGTGTGGCCTATTGAGACACAATATAGACATCTTCTCCCGTATAGACGGAATCCTATTGAATTTTGACCTGCCCAATGTCATCGGATCTTCTCGTATCATTAGGATCGAACCAATGGCATTTGAATACCACTGGTTTAAGATCTTAGGGCCCTCAAAGTGGAGCTCGTATATTTCTTTGACTATGCCATAATACTCGCGATCATCGTTGCCGGGCGTACAAACTCCTATGCACGTGGTCTTTCAGGTGGGCCGCCTCTCCTCGTAGTTTCTCGTGCAAAAGCGATAGCCATTCACATCATAAACTGTGAATGTCTTGACCCTACGGGTGAAGCCTCGTGCAACCTATTTTAATTCACCACTCATTACCCTATCCGTGCGTGCCTGCAAGGTGAGGCCAGGTAGATCATTACATTACTTGCTCCTAGGAGCAAAGTGGAATCTCAAAGTTGGATGGTACCTTCATACAGAACCAAGAAATAAAATCGGGCGAGTCATTTTGGAGAAGATAGTCTTCTTCTTGGTCGGTAGGAGCCCTATTCTCTGTCCAGTGTTCCTTAATAAACTCTCTGAAAAACAAGAGACAAAGGGGTAGGACCGATAGGTGGAGGATATTGACTGCGTATGTAACTAGCTCATTGAGAAACTTCTTCAAGTTTCAACAATACATTGAGCATGATAGTGCAAAACTCATGTTGTTGCAACGTCTTGGGGGTACCTGCGCTTCCCCTTCTGAGTTTCCCTTTGAAAAGGCTCAGGGTCAATGCACTCTCGTCGTCGTTGTAACAAGGGGTGGGTTCACGTTGGGAAGGTTCTCAGTATAGTACGTTGTTGTGAAGTTCAACACCTCCACCACTCTGAATGCCTCTGCCACGAAAGCCTTAATTTTGGCTTTATTTCTACACTTTTCATAGAATCTTTAGACACCTCTCGATTGGATAGCACCAAAGGGCCTACACGGGACCCCCAGCCGTGCCTCACGCGGTAGGTGCAAAATCAGATGCTGCATCGGTAGGAAGAAGCCGGGTAGAAAGATCATCTTCAACTTGTAGATCAACAGAGGTGCAATACGCTCCAGGTCACGAATCACTTCCCGAGATAAATCCCTGGCACAAAGCTGGTGAAAGAAATAGCTCAACTCTGCTAGAACGCGCCACACTAGCTCGGGGAGGTATCCATGGGTCATCGTAGGAAGGAGCCACTCAATCCATATGTGGAAGTCATGACTCTTCATCCCTAAGACTTTCATAGTCTTAGGGTTCACTCCCGTACTCAGATTCGCCGTGTACCCATCAGGGAACATTAACATCTTGATCCACTGCAGCACTTCCTTCCTATCGTCCCTTTTTAGGATGTAATCGGTCGGGCCCCTTTTTAAACTCTTGCCTTGCGCAGGGGTCTTCATCACTAGCTTTGGTCTATCACAGATCTCCTCCACATCCAGTCTAGCCTTAACATTGTCCTTTGACTTCTCCTTTCTGTCCATGAGTGTACCCCAAAGTGCCTCGATGACATTCTTTTCTGTGTGAGTTACATCGATGTTGTGTGGAAGAAGAAGGTCCTTGAAGTAGGAGAGCCTAGTCAAGCTTGATATGTGGGTCCATATGTGGTCCACACCATACTTCTTAAAACCACCATTGTCTTCATCAATTTCGAGAGCCTCTAGCTGGACAAGGACCTGGGCACCGCTCATAATCTGAGGAATGGGGTCGACGACTTGAACACCTTTTGTGAAGTGCTTCATGTCTTGTCTGAACTCATGGTCATCATCTATGAACTGATGATGTTTGTCAAATGAAGAGAACTTGCCACCCTTCTTTAGCTAGGTGAACATCACAGATGCCTTGCATACTGGGCAAGGAAACTTCCCGTGAACACACCACCCACTGAATATGCCATATGCTAGGAAGTCATGCATTGAATACAGATATCACACATGCATTGTGAAGTTCTTCTTTGTAGCTCAGTTATACGTTAGTACCCCTTTTTCCAAGCATGTTGCAATTCATCCCATAGTGGCTGCATGAACGCGCCCATATTGTTGCCCGGGTGTTCAGGTATTATTAGCGACAAGAGCATATTCTTGGGTTCAAACATGATGTTGGGGGGAAGATTGAGGGGATCACGAACACAGGCCAACAAGTGTACAGGGCCACCATCATTCCATACGGGTTGAACCCATAAGTTGCCATCACTACACGTACATTCTGAGCGTCCATAGCTTTGTCAGGATGCTGGTTATCGAAGTACTTCCATGCGTCACCATCCGATGGGTGTACCATCTTGTCACTGTATCTTTTATCATCCTTGTGCCATCTCATCTATTTCACGGACTCCTCTGTCATGTACATCCGTTGGAGCCTCGGTATGACAGGAAGGTACCGTAGGACCGTCTCAAGGATCTTAGACTGTTTCTTCGTGCCATCACTACCGTGTACCTCCACATCCCTAGAGGCTTTGCACTTTGGACAGTGTGTTGCTTCCTCAAGGTCTCCCCTAAATAGGACACACCCATTAAGACAAACATGGATCGACCCATACGACATCTTAAGTGCACGAAGGAGCTTCTATGACTCGTACGTGCTATTCGGCAGCATGTGACCCTTCGGAAGCATTATGCCAAAAACTGCCAACATGTAATCGAAGCCATCTTGACTCAGGCTCAACTTTGACTTCAACACTATTAGGCGTCCAATGGCATCCAATTGCGACATTGTTGCCTTCTCGTGAAGGGCCTTCTGTGCTAAAGACATCATTTCGTAGAACACTTTTGCGGTATCCTCTGGATCCTCCTCCACCAATCCTTCATTGCCATGTGCCTCGTTATAGTCTACCACCATGTCGGCCATCCCAGCATCTCCATCATACTCCTCAAGGCGTGCTCTCACCTGCTCCTCTCTACGTCGAGGCGTGCTCTCACCTGCTCCTCTCTAATATGGCCCCCTTCACCATGAAAGATCCACCTCTTATAGTTTGCCACAAATCTGTTCTTAAAAAGATATCTGATGACATCTTTCTTTATTTTTCTTTTTGAGTTCTTACACTGGCTGCAGGGACACGACATCCAAATCGACCCTTTAGCAGCCGAGCCAAATGCTTGCTCCAGGAAATTATTGGCCCCCTAACCCATTCATCGCTCTTCCTCTTAGCTGTGAAGCCCGTGTACATCCACTCATGGTTATCCATCCTCTGTCATACACATGCATAAGCGAGTAATAAACCAGCAATTGCATCTACACGATGTTCCTCCCATCTAATAGGTGAAGGATAGGTCCTAATCCCACCCATGGATGCGTAGATGGGTTAGCTATAGGTCCTAATCCCACTCGTGGATGCGTAGATGGGTTAGCTTCCATGCTCTGCTCCGGTATGAGTCAGAATTTTGGCAGCACCTCCCCGCTGTTCTCCCGATACACGTCCCTGTAGGGAGAGAGTGTATCCGAAGAACAACGGGGAGGTGCTGCAACTCTGACTCAGACAAGACCAGAATATGGAAGCTAACCCATCTACGCATCCGTGGGCTATCCAAAAACCGTGGATAATCCAAAAGAGATACGGTCGCCGATATGCAAAGACCTGCATACCTCCAACCGTATCTCTTTTGGACGGAAGACGCCTAACTGGGTCACGTGACCTAAGTACGACAACGGGTAAGGAAGAGAGGTGATTTATACCTAGGGTGACGGTGGAGAAAGGCTAGCAGGGCAGTGGCGAGGCGACGATCAGGGTGGCCAAGTCTCTCCCACGGGTCCTGCAAAAAAGGAAAATAGATTAGTATCAATTGATAATTTCGGCAGCACCTCACCTGCACGGAGAGGTTCCCAAAACCTGCAGAGAACATAGGCACCAAGGCCAACATTTACAATGGCACGAAGGCCGACAACCATAACAGCACGAAAGCCGACATTCGCAAACCGCACGAAGGCCGACATTCACAACGATCCATATACCTTCGGCGGCAGCGGCGGGGCGGGGGGCGTGGGCGCATGTGTGGGTCGGGTTAGGGTTTAGGGAGATAAGTCCCTAGTGGGCCTTTTTAGATAGGATTTTTGTGGTGTCACCTTTGCCGACTGCCACCCTGGGCACTCGACAAAGAGATACTTTGCCAAGTGTCAAACATGGCACTCAGCAAAGATTTGATTTTTTTTTGGTTTTGAGTTCAAACTTTTTCTGTAGCCCACACATATTCTATTGAAGCACATGTTTGAATTTGGGAACTTTTTATAATATTGAAGCACATATTCTATTGTAGCCCAAATTCGAACATGTGCTTCAATAGAATATGTGTGGACTACAGAAAAAGTTTGAACTCAAAACCCAAAAAAAATCAAATCTTTGCCGAGTGTCATGATTGACACTCGGCAAAGTGGCTCTTTGCCGAGTGCTGTCGACGTGGCACTCGGCAAAGATTCCCTCTTTACCGAGTGCCCAGGGTGGCAGTCGGCAAAGAGGGATGGCCTGGGCCCATGGTGGCTCTTTGCCGAGTGCGTCTCGTGGCACTCGGCAAAGACAATATCTTTGCCGAGTGGCTGACTTTAGGACAGTCAGGAAAGATAACGGCGACAGACGTCGTTAGCACGTGGAAAACTTTGCCGAGTACACTACTTTGCCGAGTGCTCGGCACTCGGCAAAGGGTGTCTTTGCCGAGTGTCCAGATTCGCCAAGAGCCGGGCACTCGGCAAAGATGTCTTTGCCAAGTGCTGCATTTGGTAGTCGGCAAAGAACTTCTTTGCCGAGTGTCCCAACTTTGACAGTCGGTAAAGCCGGACGCACTCGGCAAAGCCCTGTTTCCGTAGTGCCAGGCTGTGCGGCGTGGTGTGCCCACGTACGTACTAGAAGAACTGGCCGCCATTGCTGTCTGATGGAGGTGCTGACATGGACGACGCTGCTCCGCTCAAGGTGCACTGCGCTCCTGAGCAGCCAACCGCGGTGGACGTTGTCCCAGTCTCGATAACCTCCGTT
Source organism: Bothriochloa decipiens (assembly GCA_023333625.1). Classification (NCBI taxonomy): domain Eukaryota; kingdom Viridiplantae; phylum Streptophyta; class Magnoliopsida; order Poales; family Poaceae; genus Bothriochloa; species Bothriochloa decipiens. The sequence goes on along the minus strand of CM041635.1, from coordinate 31,828,952 downwards.
GACAGCGTATCCGACGGAGGCTCACATGAACCATATATGCTTGACTCGCAAGGACCAGCTTCCCTCGGTCTCATTGCTTCCTCATCAATCCTTTCTCCTGCTGCTCCGGTTACCAAGAGAGAGGCAGGAGCAACGGGAGATGCAAGAGAGCAATGGAGTGGTTGTTTTTGCCAGACTTATTAGTCCTTGCATTAGTTAATTGATGATGTACTCCATAGGTCGTGCGTACTCTCTAAAGCAAAGCATCTAGTACGTTATGTTAAGACAACCCGATCATAGTATAAAATGCCACACCATTAAAAATTTTGACTATATATCCTCTGCCTGAAGCATGGCACGAAATAGAACCATGCGCACAAAAAAATGTTCCATGTATATGCATCTTATAGGCATCAGATATGTTACTCGCAGATAAAGAACGTCTCGAACAATTTGTAATTTCTTTTGCACTTGGCGAAGGGGTCTCGGCAAAGCCCCTGTCGGCAAAGGCCCCTTTGCCGAGTGCCGGATGTCGGACACTCGGAGACACTTGGCAAAGAAAAGCCGCCGTGACGGTCCAAGGTAAGGTAACAACCGTTTTTGCCGAGTGCATGGTAAAGGTGGGTCTATGGACATGCGAAAGGCAAGGCATTGCGACCAGTACATCCTAACTCATTTTTAGTATTTTTATCTAATGCGACACCAATAGAGGACTGTAACATATTCAAAAAGCCATATGAATGGCTGAAACTAAGAAAAAAAATCAAATGAATCGAATTCTGTTTTTACAAAACCAGGTCAGTGCCGACGGGCCCTTCGAGGTGCGCGCCATGGGCGTCCTACCCATGGGGACGTTCGTGGCGATGGCCACCAACGTGCCGCTGGGTGACACCGCCACCTAGGCCAGGGAAAGCGGTCCACAACGTTGTCACCCTTCGGCTCCTTGGAGAGGCAAAGACAGACCGCCATGTCGCCGACTTCATCCACTCAGGCAGACGACGAAGATGTCTTCATCATCCCCTACGGCGCCGCTCTTCCATTCGTCTGCAGGTCCAGCACCGATAATCTTTTCTGGTGATCGCGCCCGGGCGTTATGGTGTGTAGGCTTCTAATTTCTTTAGTCGATGCATCGCGTTGCTGAACCCGTTCTCTATATATAATATGCATGCTGTCATGTGTGTTTGGTTACGTCTATGAGTCTGTTTTATATGTTCTTAGAGAATGTAATAGTTCCGCCCTCTATGACCGCTCCATCCTTATTGAGACGCAAAACACTGGGAGAGCAATTGCAGTCTAATGCACTCTGTTATGGTCTCTGTCACCTCTGTTCATCACATCTCTGAAACAGGTAGGGGTTGTTTATTTGATTGGAACACAAGTTGTTTAAATATACATTCAGAATCATCTATCTTTGTCTCTAGGCAAATAAGCAACTTGTTACGTTCTGTTGATCACAAGGAGATTCTTTCATTCCTGCTTTGCCTTAGAAACCAAACGCAAGTTCAGTCAGTCCACCGTTGTCGGATTTTCGTTAGGTGCTGAAGTGGCAGAAACCAAATGCATGTTCAGTCAGTCCACTGTTGTCGGATTTTCGTCAGGTGCTAAAGTGGCAGAAACCAAACGCAAGTTCAGTCAGTCCACGGTTACAAAGGAAGTGTATCCCCAGTCTAAACTAAGTAGAATGAGCATGTATTATACCTCATACTGAGCCTATAAAAAACACATTGATTCACATGCTGAGAAAAGAATCAAAATGTTGTCATCAACATGGATAAAGTTTGAATGACATGAGACGTACTCCCTCCGTCCTCATTTAAATGTCGTCGGAGCAACAAGGCCTTGTCCTTAAATAATAGTCGTTCCCTATCACGCGTAGGCCATACTAGCTGAGGCTCGTATAGCAGAGTCCAGTCTCCGTACAGCATTCCAAGCACTCCAGTCTTTTCCCTCCACTCCACTCACTAGTGCCAACACAAAATTCCAAAACTACAGAACTGCACAATGTCTCGTCACTAGGGGTGTCAGGTTGTATGCCTCCTCATCTTAATCCTTATGCCATCTCCCCAGCGACAATTAAAGGGGGACAGAGGGAGTAATCGCCAAGCATCACTTGCAATGACTCGGATCGACCTCAAATGACATATAGAGCAGAGTTGAATCATGTTACGTATATTGGTTGGACCTCAAATTAGGATGGCTCATTTTTCTTGAGATGGCGCTTCTTCTCATTGCGCTGCTGCTTATCACGACAGCCAGACTCCTGTTCATCGACAAATGTGATCTTACTTTTTAGGGCATATGCCCCACCCCCACGCACACTATGTCGTTAGATTCACATTAAAATGTCGCCGACTACACAACCACATAGGGCACGTGCGGGTGTACGGCTGCAGCACAAACACCACCATATGCAACATCAAATTCAGTACTTCTTTTCCGAGACGCGCTGGCGGTGCTTCTCCTCATCACGCTGCTGCTCTGCACGCCTTCCTCCAGTTCGTCCCCGTCTGCCCTCCTGATGATGGCCAACGGCTGGGTCAATGGTGCTCTGCTCCTTCTGTGTTCTTGGCTGAAGATGATGTGCATCTCCTCATCCGCCTCCGCCTGGACCACACCGTACTCTGGGTCGTCGCGCCCGTGCTTCCCGACGGTGTGGTGCAGCTCGTGCTCGCCAAGGTCCATCCTGCTCAAAGGGCTCCTGGGCAGCAAGGTTAAGGAGCGTACGGTCAGTTTCAAAGTTGGATATTCACATCTTAAAATAGTTCACGACACTGATAACTAAATGTATAAATTGCTCACATCTAAGATAGAATTAATGGAAGTTACAACATACAAATATTAATGAGAAACGATTTAAGTGCAGAAGATAGTTTCTCTCATGTTGAGAGGAAATTAGGATAATACCTAGCAAGTTTAACTAATTGCCTTTATCAATTTTTCTTCAGTCTGCGTACTTTGGGATCAATTTTTCCTGTTGGCCTCTTCTTGGATCTCCATCGCACAGAATAGAGAAGCAGGACAGCTCGTCACTCAAACACTTGAATCACCCGGCGAATCGTACTCTCCGTCGATGGAATAACCCGGCGATCACTCACTCGTGCCCGATCTGTGCAGTTCTGTCGCCATCGTGTCTTTTTCTCACAGCCGGCCGCCGATCCGTGCAGTCCGCCCACTCTTTTTCTTCTTCTCGCGCCTTCTCAGTTTGAATTTGAATAGCAGTGGTTCTCGATGATACCTGGGCGGCAGCAGGCTTATGGGCCGACCTCACTGCCGCTGGATTATTGATGCACGGTGAGCTGGGCTAAGTTGGAGGAGCCGCCTCCGGTGCCTTCATAATTCCGCCAGCCCACACGGCCCGCGTCGTGTCAACGTCGCGTCCATTAGCTCGCGGTAATGCCATTGGCATGCAATGGGCGTGGCACCACTGGCAGGCTGTTGCTACCTCCTGGTGAAAAAAAAAAAAATCTACGCAGCCCAAGTGCAGCACGCACACTCTGAAAAGAAAAATCAGCATTTTGTTTTGCATCATGTGATTTTGTGAATCACTGTTTGGACCTCGTATGAAACCTAAAGAAACGGTGCCAAACTGCCGGACCTCAAACGATTTAAGGAGAATCGCTTCAAAACGGCTCTTCTAGAAAGGTATTGGGGGGGGGGGGGGGGGGGGG
>CM041635.1:31708298-31825295 GCA_023333625.1 Bothriochloa decipiens | reverse complement strand
CAAATAATTCTTCAATAATTTCAGCTTCGAAAAGGTCCTTTCAGCTGAGGCCATAGTCACAGGCATAGTGAATAGGATCCGATAAGCAATAGAAATTCTAAATTATGTCATACTATATTCAATATGATTGTTGTATTATACTAGGTAAATGCCCGTGCGTTGCAACGGAAAACATAATACTACGATAACATATACTCCCTCCATTCCAAATTGTATCCACTTTGACTTTTTTGGTTCATATATTTTTCTGTCTATCTAGACATATTATTTATCTAGGTACATAACAAATGTATGAAACAAAAAAGTTAAAGTGAATTACAATTTGGAACGGAGGGAGTATATAAGCATGTGCTATATTGTTGATTAAAAAGGATACTGCAATCATAATATTTGGGACAATAATATCACATAATTTTTTAAGAAAGATAACTAAAATATAACTCTAAATTTCAAATCCAAGAAGCAGCAACTGTGACTTCTTGCAAATGTAGTTGCAAATATCCTACGTAAAAAAATTGCTTTTTATTTTTTAAAGCTAAAGTATTGTTGATGTACCGAAAAAGATATGTATCGACCTATTTCATGGAGTTATAATCTCTTTATATACAATATTCTTTGTAAATATATCATTCGCCCATCCTTTGCCGGTTTCTACGTGTCCTTAGCAGGCGTCAGGCGGCACGACCAAGATCCTAATGATTGATCTTGTCGTGGCTTTTGAAAGCGCTACGTACAATTGGTCATGCGAAAACACTTGTTCCGACAATTATACCGACGTTAGAGATAGTCTATCCTTGTGCATTATTAACGGTAATTGCGAAACTGAGCCAAGTAGAAAACTGTTTTCGCTTAAATTTGAAAGGGAACTTCTCTTTGTCCGATGGGATAAGGGTAGGAAAAACCTGCTTAAATTGTACAACACATCAATTACTATGCAGGTCAATGGCATGGTGTGGAGACAAGAGCACTATACACTAAAGTATAATTTTTTTTTGATCTGTAGATACAATTGTTATTATTAGCTTTTAAAGCTATGCGATTGCTGACTGTCAGTTCTTTTTGCTCCATCCAATTCTCATTTCCAGCAATAGTAGTTTCTAAAATACTTGAAACCATTGACTCGTTAAAATTTCAACCAAACTACAGTTGGTCTAAAAAATTAAAGTTCCTCAAAACCATTGACTGTTTACATGCACTCTGCATTTACATAATTATAAACTCAAAAGCCTTAGGCTCTGAACATGGATTTATGGATTATCGCAGATGTACTACTTCAGGAACCAAAGCAAGTAGTCTTGGTCAATCTCAATTAATAAGGCAATGATTTAGGGAGGTGAGGTTATTGAGATAGATGTGCACTAAAAATTCTAAATCCAACTGGATTTTGATATGCAGCGCCTGATTCAGTTTATTAGGCATCCATGATATTCTAGAGCAGGCACAAGTCAAGCATCAGGCATCGACAAACAAAGGCCAAATTAATTAGATGGGACTGTCAGAGGTCGTTTTAATTATACTGTGTTGAGTGCAGTCGAAATGTGCCGGCTCGTTGTCTCTTAGGAAGTTGATCCTAAGCATCGGCTCCAGCAGCGCCGTGTGCACCTCTGCCAGCAGCTGACATTTGAATTTAGTTCCAGTCTTGAGAATATACGTTGCATAGGAATGATTCACCCATTTGGCGAAGTTGAGATTGTCGAATGAAACACACGATTCATAGTTGATGTTCTGCTTTTACTAAGATGAGTTATATGACAGCATGTGAATCTACTTTAAGTATAATACTAAGGTACTAATAGAGTAATAATTGCACCAGAAAAACTTGTGGTTTATGATGCCATGAAAATAGAAACAAATAGCATTGATGCACTTGCATTTAGATTCTGGTCAGAACAATTAAGTATGCAAAGAGTAACTGAATGTTGCATTTTTTTTTTCTTCTTAATTAGTAAGGCTTCAGAACTTGCAAAAACATGTCTGTAGGTCATGCCGTACACACTAAGTAGCTGAACACACGAAGCCACAAGACTGACTGACTAAGAACTCACAAAGCATGTCTCTGGGAGCTCTGTAGGTCAGGGAGAGACCTTCAGTTATGAAAGATAGGCAATCACCTGGCTGAGCGGAATGGATGAGATGCCTCCCTTGTAATTGAACAAGGGCAGATGTACATGTTCACTCTCTTAAGAAAGGAGCTTATTCAGATATTTTGGAACCGAAAGAAGATCAGTTTCGTCAGGTCAGACTGAATTACGGAACTCGCTGATGTGTGAAACTGAGCTTCAATTCACATGTAGCTTCATCTCCTCACCTCAGTTTTGTAAGCAGTGAGAGCGACCGGCGGCGGCGCGTCCGAATTGACGAAGCGAACAGTTCGGCGGCGTCTGGTGCCGTCGTGCAACTCCGATGGCGCGCGGAGTGTCCGGCGTTGAGGCGGCGGGCAGCGGCAGCAGTTGGAGTGTCCGGCCCGTCCGTCCTCCGACGGCGTCGCGTCCGATGGTGGCGGCAGGCCGACGATGGCGTCGCGTCCGGGGGCAGTCCATCCGGCGGCGGAGTTACGGATGTCCCGTCCTTCGGCGGCGTCGCGTCCGGCGGTGGGGCCGTGAGGGCAGGCCAACGGTGGCGTCGCGTCCGGGGTAGCCCGATCGGCGGCGATCACGTCCGGCAGTGCCGCGGTGGGGGCTGTGGCAGTTTTTATTTTCTCTCCTCCTAGATTTGTTACGGGACGAGATTTTCGGGGAGGGTGTGTGCACTGCGGGAGGGTGACCACGCACGGCGGGATTGTTTTCGGATGAAGTTTCACCGCAGCCGGGCGGTAATTTTTTGGAGAGGCCTCACCACGGCCCTGGCTGACGGGTCCGTTTCACATGTTTCGTAGTAGATAGAGATGGGGTTCCTAAATTCTAAACCTAAATCAGCTGATCACTCGCAGGAAGTCGCGGCAGGCGGCGTAAGGGCAGGCAGGGTCGCGATCTCGCGGACACCATGGAACTTGCGAAGCTGAATCGATCGGACGTGTACGATGGCTTGCTCTCTGCCTTTATTCTTGGGCTGCACCCTGTACGCTGAATACCTACTACTACTACTACGTATATGGGGCTGGGCCCCCAGGCCTCGGGGGCCCAGTTCGGCCGCTCCGCAGGCACTGCCCCAGGGCCGGGCCTGGGTGCCTCCCCCGGCGGCTACATACAGTAGCGCTGCTCGTCTATTCACCGGCCGATGCTCGTCGTGCTTTCTTCTTTCTCTGCTCAGTTTCAGTCTCGTGTTCGTCGTCTGTTCCGTTCATGGAGTCGACGTGCGGGTGACGAGCAGGGGACTAGCGCGTGCACTTCCAGCGCACAGAGTCGGCGCTCTCCGTGGGTCCAGGCGGTCATCCGCCCCTGCTCAGCAGCAGCTGCTCGCCGGCCGGCCGTGGCCGTTTTCCTCCCTGGTTCGTTCGTTCAAGTCGTACTCCAGGAGCAGCAGAGCTTCCTTCCGTGCTTGGTCCGATTTGTTTCCTTCTTGCGTGCAGTAGAGAGTTGGACTCTGGGATTGCTCGTTCCTCTACCTTCTTGCTCGATCCTACTCTATCTCTCCAATGCTCGTGGTGGCGCTTGCAGACCTGCGCCCAGCACCCTTCTCCCTCTCTTTCCAGTTGCGATTGCAAGGAACGCGGACATGCAGCTGCTTGCGTGGCCGACCTCAAGCAGGAGCTAGCGACTCCTCCCGCTTCGCCTCGCCGTTAAAAGGTACTACTGTAAAAGCCAATGTCGCCGGTGTCTGCTCCCTTTTTCCTTTCTGCTCTGCCCGCGGACAGCTCCGCTCGCCGGCGAAATTCATCGCCATCGCTGCACCTCAGCCCAATAGCTCTTGCCCACAGATCCTCCTGCTCTTCACGCTCCTCCTTGACCCGCTCGCGCCGCCTCTCTCGGTTGGCATCGACCGCAAGCGCCGTTCCCGTCACGGCAGCATGCCATGGCCGCCAAGCTCCACCTCCGCTGTGGCCAGGCCCCTTCGGAGCACCTCTTGCTCGTCCGTTTGTTGCTCTGGGTTCCTCATGACATGTTGATGCTCATCAGCTCGCTGTTTTCGTGCTTCTTGCTCAGGTTTTGCCGGAGCGCAGCTTGCCGCCGTGTCCGCCGCTGCAGGCGGCCTGTGCACGTGGCTGCCCCTTCCCCGATAGTATCCGATTGCGTTTGGGCCACCCACGGGTGCGCCCTGGCATGGAGATGCCCCGGCTCCTCTCTCTCACCGCCGATGAGCATCAACCGGCCGGAACCGAGTCTCGATCGTCTTCCGTAGAAAGAAGCAATACAAACTTTTAAAAGTTTTTCTACTACTAATGAATTAAAATATTTATCAACGAATAATATAGAATAGGTAATAAAAGAAATTAGTAAATATTGTAAAAATTAGAAAATCTCTAACAGGGGATACTTGTCTTAAATCTATGAGCCCCTTGGTCTATAGATAAAGACACCCCTCCTTATCATTACATAGAGATCTATAAGAGCATGATATGAGAGGTGTAAAGGGTGAGTGCTAGGTAGTCATTCTTGTGTAAAGTAGTTGTGTTGAAATAAAATTTCGTTTCAAGTGTCAGTCTTCCTGTTGAGTCATATAGTTTCTAAGTACTTAGTGCCTAAGCTATGATCCATCGAAGGTAGGCTCTGCCACCCGGAATCCTAAGGGTCTGGACTTTATCGTAGGTTGGCTCTGTCACCTGGAAGTCAGCTTCATCTGTTGGTAAGCTCTGCCACCCAGAAGTGAGAAGACTGCTCTGCCGTCGAAAGGACCCTCTGCACTAAGTAACTAGAAATTATAAAAGAACCGATCGACTCAGAGTAAGTTTGTGTTCTAGGTGTAGGTCCTCATTAGTGGGTATTGGAGCCACCAAAAACTCCTACAATTGGTATTGAAGCTGTGACGGTCCGGGGCCGTCAGGAAGAGGTTTTTTAGTTGGTGCAACATCAAGACACTAAGGGGAGACTCTGCCGGAGTTTATAGTCCGGGACTGTGAAGGAACGCTAGTCCGGGACCAAGTGTAGTTGATATTGGGTGTCCATTGATATGGCGAATCTCTTTAGTACAGGAGGCATTAAGAAACTCAACAGTAATAATTATGGCTATTGGAAGACCTACATGCAGTCTTACCTATAAGGAAAAGACCTATGGGAGGTTGTTGCGGCACCGAAATGGAGCCTCCATCAAAGTAGAGTGGCGATGCCTTGTGAAAATGGCGTATCAAAGCCGGCAAGGCCATATTCGTGCTGAAGACAACTATTAAGGAGGACCTACTGGAGCATATCCGAGATGCAGGTAGCCCAAAAGAAACTTGGGAGACTCTTGGGAAATTATTCTCGAAGAAGAATGAAGCACGCCTCCAATTATTAGAAAAGAAGCTCTCAGGTATCTCTCAAGGAACTATGTCTATTGGTCAATATTTCACAAAAATAAAATCTATATGTCGAGAGATATCCGAGCTGGCACCGGAGAAGAAAGTTGGTGATGCCCGCATAAGGAGAATCATCATTAATGGCCTTAGACCCGAATATCATGGGTTTATAGCCGCAGTGAGTGGATGGCCGACTCAACCTTCGTTGGTGGAGTTAGAAAATTTATTGGCTAATCAGGAGGAGTTAGCCAAAAGGATGGGAGGCGTTCCTATGAAGGAAAAAGAGGAGGCTCTCTTCACAAGCAAGAAGAAGGGACTACTTAGGAGCCAAGGAAAGTTGATGCCAAGATGGATGGAAGGTAGCAATCATCACCCAAAGGATAAAAGTAACTATTCAGGGGAGCCCATAGACGAGAAAACCAGCAACAATAACCAAGGAAGGATGGATGCTTCAATTGTGGTAAGAAGGGTCACTTTGCTCGAGAATGCTGGTTCCAAGGAGGCGCTTTGAAGGAAATGAGAAGCGGAATGAGAAGCGTTTTGAAGGAAATGTGGCCACCACCACAAGTGAGAAAAAGAAAAATTACACTAGTGAAGAAGAATGGGATGTTGAAGTTGGGTTTTCTCAAGGTGTTGAGGAAAATGAGTTGGAGGAGGACATGGAGGAATATACTTTTGCAGCAACAACTGATCCAACAATTAAATACAAGAAGGATTGGATCATTGATTCTGGGTGCTCTAATCACATGAATAGTGATGATAAAAATTTGGAGGGAATCACCGACTATAAAGGAAGGAGAGTTGTGCTTATGGCAGATAACTCAAAGTTATCAATCTCTCATGTTGGAAAGGCGGTTGTTCCAAGGTATGGTCCTCAGCAACTCCAACTTGATAAAGTTTATCATGTTCCTGGCTTGAAGAAGAATCTGTTGTCGGTCACTCAGTTGACAGTAGAAGAAAAATATGTGCTCTTTGGGCCGGAAGGTGTGGCAATTTTTATAAAATTAAAGTTGATTGGCACACCTATCATGGAAGGAAGGAGGAGACAATCGGTCTATGTCCTCTCCGCTAAATCTGCTTATATGGACAAGGCTCGCAGGAATGAGACGGGTGATCTTTGGCATGCGCATCTTGGACATGTTAACTATAGTAAGCTGAAGGAGATGATCCAGAAGCAAATATTAAAGGGGCTTCCTCAAGTGGATATCCAGACAGACACTATTTGTGCTGGTTATCAGTATGGCAAGGCCCATCAGTTGCAATACAAGAAATCAAAACATCGGTCCGAGACGCCATTGGAGCTCATACACTCGGATGTTTTAGGCCTAGTCAAGCAAATATCTATTGGAGGTATGAGGTACATGGTGACTTTCATTGATGACTTCTCACGGTACGTCTGGGTTTATTTTATGAAAAAGAAGTCTGAAGCTTTCACAAAATTCAAGGAGTTCAAGGAGAAGGTAGAAGGTGAACTCAACATAAAAATTAAGTGCCTCTATACTGATAATGAGAGAGAATATTTATCAAATGAGTTCACCAACTATCTTAAGGAGCACAAAATAAGAAGGCAATTAACTTGTCCCAATACTGCACAACAAAATAGAGTGGCGGAGCGCAAGAATCGCCATCTTGCGGAGACTTGTCGAAGTATGCTCCATGCCAAGAGTATACCAGCAAGATTCTGGGCCGAGTGTATGAGGACAGCAGCCTATTTGATTAATAGGCTACCACAAATTAAGTTGGCATTCAAGTCACCACATGAGCTATTATGAAAGGTGAAGCCAGTGGTAAGCCATCTCAAAGTATTTGACTGTGTTTGCTATGTGTTTCTGCCCGATCACCTAAGGAGCAAGTTTGAGAAGAAAGCAATTCGGTGCATCTTTGTTGGCTATGATGATGCATGGAAAGATTGTAGGTGTTGCGATCCAACCACAGGAAGGTGCCACACCTCAAGAAATATGGTGTTTGATGAAGCCTCCTCAAAATCATGTAATTTTGGTAGCTCAACCTTTTCTGGTGATCACCATGCTGAGGCTTCAGAAGGAATACAAGAAGAAGAAGAGCATCAATCAACCCCAAGAAAAGATAAAGAGGGTTCTCCAAACAAAGGCAAGAGTCCTTGGAAGACTGGTGTACATCAAGCGGAGCCTCAACTACCACAAATAGAGCTTGACAAACCTACTCAAGAATTAAGGAGGACAACAAGACAGAGGAAACCTAATCCAAGGTATGCTAATGCTGCCCTAGTTAATGAGTCTATACCTATTGAGCCATCCTCATATGAAGAAGCAGAAAAAGGTCCCGAGTGGCGTAAGGCGATAGAAGAGGAAATCAGGGCACTAAATGAGAATCAAACATGGAATTTGGTGCCAAGGCCAAAGTAAGTAAAGCCTATAGCTTGCAAATGGGTTTACAAGATAAAGACTCGTCCTGATGGCTCAATTGAGAGGTATAAGGCTCATCTCGTGGCTCAGGGTTTCTCTCAACAATATGGACTGGATTATTAAGAAATATTCTGTCCGGTGGAAAAAATCATAACTGTTCGAGTCTTGCTAGCATTGGCTGCTTGCAAGTCTTGAAAGTTGTGGCAGATGGATGTCAAGAATGCATTCTTACATGGCAAGCTTGACAAGGACATCTACATGGAGCAACCAAGAGGTTTTGAGAGTAAGATCCACCCCGGGTATGTTTGTAAATTGAAGAAGGCGCTCTATGGCTTGAAGCAAGCACCGCGAGCTTGGTATGGGAAAATCGGTGAGTTTCTCATACAAAGTGGTTTCAAAGTCGCTCCATCGGATTCTAGTTTATTTGTGAAGGCCAAAGATAATAGACTAGCAATAGTCCTAGTCTATGTTGATGATTTGATCATCACGGGAGATTACTCCGAGGAAATACAAAGGACAAGGGAGAATCTCTCAATCAGATTTCAAATGAAGGAGTTTGGAGAATTGAATCACTTTCTTGGACTTGAGGTGGAGCGCACAAAGGAAGGGCTATTTCTGGGTCAACAGAAATATGCCAAGGATCTTTTACAAAGGTATGGAATGCTTGACTGCAAGCCCATTTCTACTCCTATGGATCCAAATGTGAGGCTATCGGAATTTGATGGAAAGAACTTGGAGGACATGACTATGCATCGACAGTTGTTTGGAAGCCTCATCTATCTCACACTGACTCGACCAGATATTTCTTATCCAGTAGGAGTGGTTAGTTGATACATGAGCAATCCAAAGAAGCCTCACCTTGATGCAGTCAAGCGTATCCTCAGGTATGTTAAAGGCACCATCAATTTTGGTATTTTATACCATAAGGCGAAGGATTGCCAGGTTATGGGATATTATGATGCCGACTATGCTGGAGATTATGGCACACGGCGGTCAACCACAGGAATATTAGTTCAGGAGCTATATCATCGTGCAGCAAAAAACAACCTACTGTGGCATTATCTAGTACGGAAGCAGAGTATCGGTCGGCGGCAATGGCAGCTCAAGAGAGCACATGGCTTAAGCAATTGATGGAGAATCTTCATCAACCTACAGACTACGGAGTAAGGATTTTCTGTGACAACTTATCCTCTATACGTCTAGCAGAAAATCCAGTTTTTCATGCAAGGACCAAGCACATAGAAATCCACTATCACTACATAAGAGAAAAGATCCTTGAAGAAGAGATTGAGATGGTGCCTATCAAGACTGATGAACAGACTACCAACATCTTCACAAAAGGCCTGAACAAGATAAAGTTTGAAAAGTTTCGGGAGGCACTCGACATGGTCTGCAAGACAACTCTGGAGAGAAGTTTGCATTGAGAGGGAGTGTTGAAAGAAGCAATGCAAACTTCTATAAGTTTCCCTACTACTCATGAATCAAGATATTTATCAAGAAAAAATGTAGAATAGGTAATAAAACAAATTAGTAAATGTTGTAAAAACTAGGAAATCTTTAGAAGGGGGACACTTGTCTTAAATCTATGAGCCCTCTTGGTCTATAAATAGAGACACTCCTCCTTGCCATGACATAGAGATCTATGAGAGCATGACATGAGAGGTGTAAAGGGTGAGTGCTAGGTAGTCACTCTTGTGTAAAGTAGTTGTGTTGAAATAAAGTTTCGTTTCAAGTGTCAGCCTCCCGGTTAAGCCATATAGTTTCTAAGTACTTAGTGTCTAAGTTGTAATCCATCGAAGATAGGCTCTGCCACCCGGGATCCTAAGGGTCTGGACTTCATCGTAGGTTGGCTCTGCCATCCAGAAGTCAGCCTCATCTGTTGGTAGGCTCTGTCACCCGAAAGTGAGAAGACGGCTCTGCCATCGAAATAACCCTCTGCACTAAGTAACTAAAAATTATAAAAGAACCAATCGACTCAGAGTAAGTTGATGTTCTAGGTGTAGGTCCTCATTAGTAGGTATTAGGGCCACCAAAAACTCCTACATCTTCTGCTCCAATTCACGACCAAGGATTTCGCGACCTGACACTCGCGCCCCCCTCGTGGCCCCCTCCGGCGCCCAGCGTGCTGTAGCAGGCAGCCGCCGCAGCCTGGCGTGCAGCAAGGTGGCCGCCGCCCATGGCAGTAGGCCGCCGCCCCAGCCCTGTCATGAACCCCTCGCGGCCTGGCACTGCAAAATTGGACTGAAAAAACAGCCATAGGCCTAAAGTGCACGGATTGGATAGATGAGGGTGCTCCTGTGTCCGGTTTTGAAATTAGAGGAGTAAAATCAAACTTTCGAGAAATATAAGAAGGTGAAAATAGACTTTTTCCAAAAAAAACCAAATACTTCTTTGCAGCCCAAGCCCATATGCGTGTACGGAGTACGTATACACAGAAAGACGAACCATCTAACCGTGAGCGCGAAGGCCAAGCCGCTGAATGTGATCCGCGTCGATTCTCGATCTTGCGTGCCGCACTGCCGCCGGCGCCGCCACACTTATCCGGCCGCCCCGCCGCCCGGCCGTAAAGGCAGCAGCAAGGCACCTCGCCACCTCCTGAGTCCTGACCTCCGTCTCCGTGTATCAGCCGGACAGCCGGTCAGCCGATCAGCACGTGCACATCCAGCGACAAGGCAGCAGCTAGCAAGGTATATTCTCTGTTCACTTCTTTTCTAATTTTTTATGTCCATCCGTTTGGAAAATTAGAGCTAATGCCTAATTGACTAATGAAACTATTACTTTTCATATTAAAGGATAATCATCATGAAACTATTATTTTTTATATATGATCGAAACTATATATATATTAAAATTTTATATTAGACTATACATATTTGATTGTCCAGCCCCCCTTCGTATATAATTCCTGGCTCCGCCACTGATACCGTATATGTCTATTCGAGTATAAATAACACTTTTAGAAAATAACAATATGTTGAAAATGTTTTTTGTGGTTACAAAAAAAGAATTGAATACAGAACCAGTCACTTTTATAGCAAACGTGCTTTTAAAAATAGAATCCGCATGCCAAACGGATGCGTAGCTCAGCAGAGCCGTCAATTTGAGCGGTGAATGTTTTGAGCTCGTTCGCTTCTCCAATGGACCCGAGGCTCAACTAATCCAGTCGACTTGCGGCCCCGACCTACCCCTGCAATAAGCTCGTATAACGTGTGGTTCGCCATGACACGAAACAAGCAAAGATTCCCCGTGCAAAACAGCAGTACCGCTAGACCCCACACGCCTTTTATGGCTTGTTTGATACCCTGGCGCCGACCGGTCTACCTATGGCCAGCCACAAACAGGTCCCATGGTGTAACTGGATTTATTTGGTTTACATGTCTGATCTAGCCCGGTCCAAATGAGATTGTGTTTGATTTCTTGCCCAAATGGTTATGCACACTCTCCACGACAATTCGGTAGCCTAGCTTACCCCCAATATTTTCACCTTTCTCTCCTTCTGCACATTTCATCGAGCACCTGGCGTGCACCCGGAGCACGGAGCCATGGAGGAGGACTGGCTGAGCAGTAGTGGCCGGAGCATAGGAAACGGCGACGCTTGCCGAGATACAGTGTCGGGAGGCCTCCGCCGCTTGCCATGGCCGCACTCTCCGCCTCTGGCGCGCGAGCCGCTCACCGTGGCCGCGACCTCCACCTCCGGCGCACGCTGCTCGCCATGGCCGCCAGCTCCGCCTCTGCCACGCGTGCAGCTCGCCGTGGCCGAGAGCTCCGCCTCTGCCACGCGCGCAGCTTGCCGTGGCTGGGAGCTCCATCTCCGGCGCACGCATCTCGCCATAGCCGCAAGCTCCGCCTCCGCCACTCGCCGTGGCCGAGAGCTCCGCCTCCGCCGCGAGCTTCGCCTCGGGCGCATGCGCCGCTCTCCATGGCTGGGAGCTCCGTCTCTGGCGTGCGCATCTTGCCATGGTTGCGAGCTCCGTCTTCGGCGCGCACATCTCGCTATGGCCGCGAGCTCCGTCTCCAGTGCGCAGCGCCATGGAGAGGAGCGTGGGTGCGGGAGACGGGGGCAGGGACAGGAGCTTGACGCCGGAGGAGACGAAGCGGACATCACGACTGCGGCGGCCCGTGGCAGTGACGTGGAGCGGACACCGCGACTGCAGCGGCCTGTGGCGGCGACGCGGTGGAGAGGAGCCGAGAGGAAGGAGACGGAGAGGTAATCCTATCCGATGACAGAGCCCACTCCGTACCGGACCGAGCCTGGCTTTGAAAAAGCGGACCCCAACTCGTTTTTCTGGAGCCTGGCCCAAGTGCTTTAAGTTCCGTGCAAGCGTGAACTCGAGGCTAGACCAGTTTACCCAACACGGGCCATTGCAGCCCACGGGCTCGAGCCACCCTCCAGGGCCGCCATCAAACACGCCCTTAATCGTTGCAGTAATCCCGTGATAACCCCTCTTCTTGGAATGATGAGCCCAATTATTGTATGAACTTGGGGATTCATTTCAATCAAATCTTGGGAAAAGCGATTTGGCTTTGCTAGATGGATTCACGGACGGAGCAGGGGGGAACGGGGAAAGGTAGAAATGAAGATCTGCCATGGCCCATGGAAAGCACTAGTGTACAAAGCTGTCAGGCTTAGCAACAGAAATGGAAACCCCAGTGCTTTTTCGCAGCCGTCAGGCCAAAACAGATGCAGCATGGCCCATGCTTTTACCACACTTTTTTTTTTGAAAGACATGCTTTTACCACACTAGTACACTGACCAAGATCCCTTGGCTTTGCAGACCATCTGCAACTGCAACTGCTAGCTAGTAGTAGGCTTTTCGGCAAAGCAGTAGGATAGCATGACTGCATGATATCTTGCACGTGTCTGCCGGTCAGGACCAGGATGTTTCGGTGTCGGGTCGGATTCGGACCAGCAAGCAACAGACAACACGTACGGGGTGGCCCAATCGTCCCCACGGGCTGATTGTCTCATGTTCCTCTTTTCAAACGACGAATGGCTAGAGCAGACAAGACGATTGAGTCAGCGGATCGGTGTCGGGAGTCACGACATCCTTCCTGTCCCCAAACAAGCAACAGGGACAGATCCGATCCTGTCCAACGCTGGTACTGGGATGGGGGCAGATTCCGCCAGGACAACCCCGTGTCACTTTCCTCACCTCACGGTGGGTCAGACCGAAGAAAACAATAGACTTGACCTAGCACAGCGAGACTTCTACTCTGCTAGCAAATAACCCTTTAGTGCTAGCAAATAACACTTTAGGACTTGTTTGGCTTCTTGAAATTAAAAAAATTTAATTTATTATTATTTAGGCACATCATTATTTAGGCACATATTTGATCTAACTAGGAATGGAATGGAACAAAGTTAGAGAGTGCAAACATAGCATGGTTAATAATGATGATCTGCATAATTCAATTCCCATTTCCCACCCTATGAATTTGAGATAGGCTTAAAAGTGAACTTTGGAAAGTGATAGAATCTCAAATTCTTTCTTCCACAATTATAATTTATACTATGAATTCAATCCAAAAATTCTAAGATCCAAACAAGCCCTTAGAGATCAAAGTTCTTATTAATTAGGGTACAACAAAATGCTAGCAAATAACCCTTAGGTACAACCAAGAAAGCGGATAAGAACACAAGTGATCCATTTTTACACGTCACAGAAGATCCCATATAACTACATTAAGGCAAAACAATCGAGGAGGGAGACACGCCATCAGGGTCAATAGCACAATCGAACTGCATTTTTTTTTTCTGAAGCCTGAATCGAATTGTATTGTTGCATGAGCATAACTCCTACCGGAGAATAGGTGCCAGCTTTTTTTTATGGACAAGCTCGATGGCACTGCCACCAAGTGGCACGTACCGTCGGTCCACTAGAAATGCTCGCGGCGTTGCCGCCCGTGGCCAGTGCGTGGGCTATTTGTAGCGAAGGAGTGCTCTTTTTCCGTACGACTTGGTGTCCCAGGCGTGGCTTTGCCGCGTCTTTGCTCAACCAGCCAGCCAGGTGAACAAAATGATTAATTTGTTAGTCTTCTTTTGATGAGGCTTGGATGAGATCGATGTGGACTTGAGGACATGATCTCTAAAATTTTTGACATACAGGAGCAATATAAAGTAACTAAATATTTGCAAGTTGATGTACTGATGTCCTACAGTATGCAAAAACACTGGAAGCCAATAATGTTGGCAGCTGTAATAGTCACTCCTAAAGTGATGTTCTGGTTGTGGCTGGTGTTTAGCAATGTAGCTGCATTTCTTGTAATAGAAATGCATATAGTACTCTATGCACTCTAAAAGAGTTTCGTAATATACATACATACGTGTATATATATATATGTATATATATATGTATATATATATGTATATATATATGTATATATATATATGTATATATATATATATGTATGTATGTATATGTATATATATATATTATATTACATATATAAAAGGGTTTGAGCTGGGCTGCAAGTAGAGTGGCACAAATAGAGCTCCATTTGAACCATATGAAGAGAGAGAAAAGGTATATGTAGCGCTTTCCATCCAAAATGAGGATTGAGCCACCAATGTAGTTCTGTCGTCTAAATATGAATCATCAAGAGAATATGAACAAAGAATTTCTCGAACTTACAGTTGGAAACTTGATATTACAATTAGGACGTCAAATGTATATAAGATGTCTTGCTTATGGTAGCATGATATTCTTTATATTGCACTGTGTTATGCAACCAAATTGTTCAAGAGTAGTGGTAAAAATGTGAAAAATTAGTTCCATGCAGTCCTGGAATTAAGCGGCTTAAACTTTTAATAAGATGAATGATAAATTAATAGAACCTCTTTTTTTAGATTGGAATAAGATTTAACTCTAAAAATAATAGGACTATTAAATTCAATGGTCATGATCCATGAACAAAGTCAAAGAAGGTGGTCTTCTTGAACCTTTAAGAAAGCATTAGTGCTTGAATGCACCAGATGTCAGATGTTAGTAAATGTCCAAACTGTATGTGGAAAAAAGAAGACGCCATAAACTTGGAAGAGGGTACACAGGTCTTATGGGTATTTCCAGAATGAATCATGCACAAAATTTCAATTAGCAAAACACATGAATATGTTAGTGTAAAGCACAGATTATAAAAAATCAAAGCGGGTGAAATATGTGGCATGAATGATATTTCCAATCTGTTCTAATGTGGTAGCTAGCTTCAGCTCTTCCCCTCTGTCTTCAAGAACAACATTATTCGGCTTTTATAGAAAAGAGATTGCAAGTGCTACTAGGGGGCTAGCAAAAATGATAGAACAACACAGTGATCATAATGCATAACCAGCAGCCCAGCAGCACCTTATCTACATCTTGTAAGCTAAGGGAAAACCTCAAATTTTATACTCCAATCAGCACAGGTTGATAAAGCCTCCACTAATCCTAGAAATCCATAGCGTAGATTCATCATGTTGCAGTCGGAGCATTGGCCGAGGCCGAGGTCAGTGAACCCCAGGTCATCGCACTCCCTTGGCCTAAGCCGCTTACCGCATATAGAATATAACTGAAAAAGGTGTCATAATACCATTAAGTTCTTTGGTCTGACACATAGTGCTTTAAGCACAAAATTGCATAGGCAAGAAATAATCATTCACGTAGGATCACACCAAGGAGCAATCAATTTATAGATGCAGGTACAAGCTTGCATCAACTGACAGGGAAAGCAAACTTCTAGGAGTTAAGCTAGAAGTTAATCGACTCTGATAAAAACAAATCAGCTGTAAATCAGAGTATAAGTTTAACAGATTTTGATGAATCATGTGTGCCATAGCTACAGGTGGTTCTTTGTCAAACCATCCAATAGGACATAAGTGCGGTTATAATGCAAAGATAATATTTAATCCCTAAACAAATCTAATATTGTTCACAATATAACGCAAATAAAATGGAATTGCACGGACTTTAAAATAGAGAGCCTTTTGCTTTCATTGACTGAAATGAAATGGAAAATGTAGCATGCGTTCACTATGTTGACATTTCATCAAACAGTTGAGGAGCATCAGTATCAAAGGAAATGGAGAAGTCAGGTCACCTGTTTAGTCGTTTCATCAAAGCAAATGGAGAAGCTTGTTGGATGCGTGCAGGAGCAGGAGGTCCAAGTAGTGATGGGCAGTGAGTTCCTGTGCGTGGTGCTTGCAACGCCTGCCATCACTGGCGAGAACAGGAAGATGTTGAGTACTGTGATTGGAGAAGGTAGAGCTATGGCTGCTTGACTTGGATTGAGAGTGCAGTGTGTGGATCCTGAACCTGAAACAGTGCTGGCGCTCGATGGACGGCTGAGTTGAGCGGAGACTGCGGCTGCAGCACCGCCGCGCGGGGAGGGGCGCGGCCGCGCGGCTGTAACGGGACTTATCCCCGTGCCTGCGCAGGAGGAACGCAGCGCCGGCCGCCCAGCCTGGAACGCTGGAGGTGGCCGCATCGAGGGCCGCCAGCGCCGGTGTGCCGTGCCTCCGCAGCAGGCCAGCGCGGGAGGCGGGCATCCATGCCGGCTCAGATGGGGAGGGAAGGCGCAGCGGCGTAAGAAGCACGGGCAGACCGGGCGGCGGCGCGGCCAGGGGCGGAGTGCGAGGCGCGGGAGGCCATCCGTGCTGGGGTTGCGGCGTCGACGGCCGTCGCTGCTAGGGCCCCCATGCCGGGCCAGCGCGCCGGGAGCCTCCCTCGGCGTGCTGAGGACGCGACGCCGGGGCCACCGGGCGCTCGCACCGCGTCACCGCGTCACCTCCGCATGGGGCCCGCCCTAGCTGAGGCCGCTGCGCCGCCGGAGTGCGCCGTACACCATCACCGCTGAAGCGCTGCGAAGCAGGCGGGCGAAGGATCAAGAGGAGGAGGAGGAGGAGGGAGGGCGTGCGCCGCCGCCGTCGCCTTGCCCGCATCGGAGGGAGCGAAGAGAGATAACGCCTGGACGGGGGGTTTAATTCAATAGAAATTTGAGGGTTTTTCTATAAAAGGCCGGAGCTCGTGCGATCTGCACCGTCCATTGACCGGATCGGACGGCCGAGGACAGCCAGCGACGTGGCGTGGCTGGGCTTCTTTTGTTGCATGAATCTTTGGGGAAGATCAGATCAGATCACCCGGACCGAGTTGCACGGGCTGCGTCAAGTCGCCTGTCCCGCTTCTCCCGCCGCGCGTCCCCACCTGCCCAAACTGCCCTGCCTGGCCGCGCGCCGCGCGTGCGCTTGCGCCACCGGCACCCACTCCGAATCCGGCGTACATGAGGCCGCGTGTCGTCGACGACTATAAGTATATAATAACATATATACTAACGTAATAATGATTCATTTTTTTGGATTCCGTTAGCATTTTCGTATATTTTGATTTAAAATAATGAGTTAACTATGAATTTTAAGAAGCTAAACAAGAAGTTCCATTATTATTATTCTAAATAAAAATAGATAACCGCCCGAGCGAAGTGCGTGCGTGCGGCCCCGGCTCGAATCGGATCCTGTCACGTGTGTGTCCTGGAATCGAAACGACATCCTTTACACGTCGGCCGAAAGCTAGCTAGGGTTATCCACAAATTTATCCGGATCACATTATTCGCGTAACCCGTATATTATTGTATGTATAGGCGTGGACTACTTTATTAGATTTCCCGTTAATTAATAATATTATGGTTACGAACCCGTGAGCGCGAGGGAGATGACGATCATCTGCCCTGCTCTCCTACTCGATCTCGTACGCTGCTTTGCGCCCTTGCCTCAAAATCTTGAGGACAGCTATTACGATTACCAGAAGTACTATGTCGCATCGCAGGCACAGGCAGCACCGGCATAGCCGCCTAGGCATGTCTAGCTCGGAACTGACGGTGGTGTCGATCTGGAGCATGTGATCGACAGCACTTGGGTCCCGGATGAAATCAAACTCGAGAACCAGCCGCCGGCCTTGGATGCATTATCAGGACACGCCGGCCGGCGCCTCAAAGACGAGTTGGCGGAAAATTAAGGAGGGGGGTTTTGGGATGATGATCTCTCCTGGAATGTACGTACGTGTCCATGCATGTTTTTCTTGGACGTCGGCTACTCATTCTATGGACGCGCTACTAGCTAGCTAGTTCCCTTGCTGTGAACTCATGTTTACCACGCTTGCCGCATGGTATGAGAAACAAGCAGATCCAATATATCATGTCGTCAACGTCAATAATGAGCAAATAGATTCAAACGGAAGGGGGCCGCCCGAGAAACGGGCGACACACAGGTCAGATCGTGAGGATCTGCGCGAATAAGGACCAACGGACACACGGGCTGCGGGAGTACATACCTGAAAACACGGTATTTTCTTTTCGAGACGCGCATGCGGCACTTCTCCTCATGGCGCTGCTGCTCATCGTGCCGGCTAGACTCTTCGTTCACGCCTTCCTCCTATTCTTCCACGATGTCATTGCGCTCCCAGACCGCGTGGTGCAGCTAGTGACAAAATCAACGATTTTGGTTGACGGGGGCCGGATAAATGTGACCGTATTTTTAGGGCATATGCCCCCACCCCACACACTACGTTGTTGGATTCGCATACTAATTACAGCCATCAATATAAACCCACCAGTCACATTTACTCACCAGTATTCCAGTACAAGTACTTCTTATATGATTGGCACGTCAAGTGCTGCCTCGTATGGGACAGTAAAGTTGATATTGCACTTAAGTCTCGTGAGTTGCTTCACCCTGATGAATCTCACTATGGTCCGGTGGGTGGTTGCCTCGCCCTGTAGCTTGAATGGGAGGCTGCGCTCGTGTGTCACTTCGACCAAGTACGTACATCTCCGCTTGTTCATCGAGGGGGTAGTTGGATGCGGTTGCCACTGTGGGGATCTGGAATGTGTGCAGTGCAGGCACATCGATATGAGCGATGTGGACGTCCGCCATGGTTTGGTTCCTGAACCGCAGACGGAGCTGGAGATTCGTAAACTTAACTGAGGATCGGTCGTAGTTGTTCACGTTGATCTTCAAGCTCACCTGCATGTCCGTCAAGGTGATCGTGGTCGTGGATGTCTAGAAGTCATGGTCGTCACGGGACAGGAACACGTCCATGTTTGCCTCCTGGATGGCGAAGAAGGGTGGCTCCGTCGCAAGAGCTTAGACGACGAGGATGGCCGCCATGGCGACGAACACTAGCGCGGTGACACTAGCGCGGCGATCGCATTCGAGGCCCCGGCCCATGCCCACTGCTCGCAGCGGGACGGGCCCTGACTGAAACGGAAACACAAATATCACGAGGATCGTCCCTGGCGAAGAATTACGACATATAGACTGCAGGAGTTACCTGAATATCGGTACATCTGTTTCGAGATGCGGCATCGACACTGCTCCTCATCGCGTCGGGCGTGCTCGCTTAACCCCTCCTCCTGCACGTCATCCAACTGTTCGTGCCCCTGCTCTGGCATCATGAAGATCTTGCTCTGCCATCGTGCTCTGCTATGCTCCTCCCTGAAATTCAAATCTTAGTGGTAGATAAATGAAGTAGATAAATGAACAAATAAAGAAATAACCACTCGCCCGTGCTCCTAGACCGCCTGGTGCAGCTAGTGACGGAACCAGCGATTTTGGTTGAGGGGGCTGAACAAATGTGATTGTATTTTTTAGGGCATATGCCCCACTGCACACACTATATGTTATTGGATTCACATTAAAATGTCGCAGACTACACGGAAACATAGGGCACGTGAAGGTGTGTGGCTGCACCAAAAACACCACCACATGCACCATCACAGACCCCATGAGAAGGACGAACGCCAGCGCCACCATGAGGATCACCGCAAACCACTCCACCTTCCCTGACCTGGCCATGGCTCTCTCTCTCTCTCTCTCTCTCTCTCTCTCTCTCGATATCCGACAGGGATCGAGGAGCTTCTTCGATCGGGTCAGGGTTTGCGTCGACACCAGGAATGACAATTGTGATTACGACTGAAGACATATAGGATGGAGCCGCAGATAAGCCCCTGTGCAGTTGAGCTTGCTCTTCCTCGCGCAGGCCGGTGAGACGTTGCGCTTGACAGGTCGACCGGCCACACGTGAGTACGTGATGCGAGCGGCGAGTGGGACGTGCTTGACGCAGACGTGTGCATGCGGCGGATCAAGGGCGTGTACTTGCAAGTATATTTACTTACTCTTTCTGTAATGTATTTTATGTGTACTCGATTCTTGTATTGTGTTTCCTAGAAGGACTAAAAGAGCTATTACCTTAGAAATTTTGTCCACTGCTTCATCGTCTTTGTCTCGCCTTGGAGCCAAGATGTGTGCCTCAACGTGCCACCGCACACCTGAGCCTCTCACAGCGTCAACTCCTTGAGGGCTCCATTAGGGGGCAGGGGGAGCGACACCCGAGGTTAGAGATTTTTTACTAATCAATCCATGCTATTTTGCTCCCGTGATCTCCGGTTGCTCTTGTTCTAGTTCTTTGCTGTTGTGTAACGTCGGGGAGCGCCGCCCGGACGTCGTACGTCGGGGAGTGATGCCTGGGTTGTTGTGTGGTGTTTGCTTTTGTTTTAAATGGAACCACAGCCGAGCTTGCATGCAGACAATGATCCACGGTGATCCACGCCTGGGGAAAGGGTGGGGTGGATCCAAACGAAGCCTAACCGGCCCCAAAACCTCTCCTTGGCCCTGAACCCGCTCAAGCACCGAGCATTGCCCGCCGACGGCAGTCACCTTAGGTCACAGAATGGCACGCGGAGACCACACATGCACAACACGACCTAGCCACCTGGCCTCGCCACACGCCTCTGGCACCATGCGGCGAGGCCGCAACGCACGCAGGGAGTTTGCTCTCCGTGGCTCCGTCCCAGCACAGGCACACATGCACGCCAACTCTCTGCAGATCCCTACCGGCGCACACGCGGCGTGTGTAACGTCGCACTCTCTACTTCCGCTATGATCGTCAGGCTCATCTGATCCGGCCTGTTAGGCCTACTCGAGGCACCGACCCAGTAGTGAAGCGCCAAGCCGAAGCCCAGATGGAGTCTCTCACTCTCCTTCTGGTGCGCAGAACTGCAGTGAGGCCAAGCCCAACCAGTCCTAGCTTTTCCATTTATCTGTTGCTAGATCTACTCAAAAAAATATTTCACCTTCTAAAATTAACCATTAATTCATCTCAGCCCTTTCATAACATTTATAAAATCCTAATATACCTCCTAGTGCTGTTTTAGGGTTTTAGGTGAGTTCGGTTCTGGATCCAAATGTGCCCCAGATGAAGGAGACTCCCGCTGATCGGCTGCAAGGATGTTGAAAGAAGCGAATCACTGATAGGAATCGCAGTGCAAGTTGTGCACATGTGGTAGCCTCTCACTATATGCCTGTGGGACCTCACTGACTTGATTCAGCCTGCAACCCAAAGAATAACTGGGCTTTGGCAATGCTGTCTTGGGAGGTTGTTGGCCTTTCACTGTTCATCCTGTCATAGTGAAGCCCAACCAAAGTTATAGCCATGTCAAGCTAGTAGGCCCAAAAGATCAGGATTGTTCTGGAATTTTTGCACAGGCCTAATTAAATCTACAAGTACATCTGAGTCTATTTATTTGTTGATCTCAAAACATGAAAAGGACAAACCATAGGGCCTGAAAGCCACCAGTTCACAGGAAACAGTCCTCTTACCAGGCTTTTACAGTAAAACTATTTCCTGCCTTGTCTAACATATTTCATTTGATTTGCTCTTACATATATTTACAGTTTTTATGCTGTTGGCTGGCATCAGGCTGTCAGCATTAGTTAGTTACAGAGACCATAAGCGTTCCTAGTTTTGCCTTGATCACTTGTACAATCACTGGATATATCTGGGTGTTGGATTTTTATATTATTTAGTTTTGCCAGACCCTGTTCGAACAAATGAACAATCATGAAGAACTGGTGAATGTACATCCGAATTCATTCATCTATATATGTTTCGTGGACATGGTATACGTTCTGTCATAGGGTTGCTTGCATTCCAATTACGTTAAGACGATATTGTCTAAGTTACGCCCATTGATGCTTGCAGGGGACGAATGATGATGTTGTGAACTGGTCAAATGTGGAAACTAGCAAGGGATAGATCCTTATGACCCATTGATCCTTCTTTTTCAGCTAGTATCTTTCCTGGTTGGTCCATGCTGAGTTGACTTGAGTCTGGTTCACCCCCATGCATAATTTTTTTGATGAAGACTCAAAGATACTCTGTCTTTATGTTTTTTTACGAAGTATTTAAATTTCCTTTTATTTTAGGATATTTTAGGTTATTTCTTGTGTAGTATATCATTATATGATGATTAGCATATGAAGCATGCATTTTCATCCATCCTAGCTTATTCAGAGAAGATTGTGAAGCCTTCATGGTCTCATTGTCTGACATCATGACTACTGAATGAAATAAGTAGTGCTGGTTTGGTCTTCCTGCTTCTCCATCAAGATCCAAACATAAGATTAAATAAGGAATCATGCCTATCCTACGATCTTCTCGCACTTGATATTGGTGAATTGAATTCGACAAGGGAGGTTATGGAACAGGCGGGTGTTTTCTTTCTTGCTCGTTTGAAACCGACAAGAAAGCGTTCAGCTATAGCTGTGTCAGGGACAAATCTGGATAGAATGTTTCAGCAAAGACAGGGTTTGTTGATCTTACATGGCCATAGCCCACTTAACATATCAACGAATGACCATCAAGCTTCTTGATGTCATAGTCGAGGTTCCCTCTCATTTCTCCTCCTCAACAGCAGGACGACACCTCGACAAGGATGTCTGGACTTGACTGACACCAAACCAGAAAACTTCACAAATAAAAAGGCTTTAAGCATGTTCAAATATTCAAGGCCTACAAGTAAAGCTATGTTGCACCTTAGCTTTTGTAGGTGCAAGACACAAAAAAAAAAAGAATGCTGAATCTATGAGGGCAGATCAAAATTAATTCAAATTAGTCAATGGAAATTGATCACATGTCAAGATGCAAACTTTGAATGAATAGCAAGCAAAATTCTCATGTATACTACAACCATAGGGCGAGGAGGCAGATCTAGGCGTGGGTGAGTCAGAACCGCCCGCACCAGTGCTAGAAGCCCCGGCCCGCCAGCTAGGTGGGTCCCCGCGACAACGTCCAATCCACTAACTCCATGGGAGGGAGGGGGAGGAAGAGCATTAATCTTCCATTCTAACCAGGGTGAGGAGCAGCACCTATCCGACCACCCCTTCTCCTAGTGCATTGTTTTTCTTCACCCCCCTTCCCCCACTGGCAAATTGGAGCTGAGATGAGCGATTTCACAATCACTAATAATCCGTTCATGCATTTGATGAGCGATTTCACAGTGGTATGAGTTTCCCGAGGTTTAGGCGCTCTATGCGATGATTTTTGGCTTCTCCATCTCCACCAACATAATTTGAAGTATTGCCAAATATGCATGCGAGGGATTGCTTGTAAAGCCATTTTGTGCCAGGAAGCGGAAAGCATGAACAAAAAAGCCTTTCCCAGTTGTCCTTGGTCCCCACACACTTAGCCATCAAGTTATCATAAATTACAGAAAATGCCATTAACCACTCATGTGTGTAACCAAGGTAAGACATTTGACCTCTTCCATCTATTTCTCAAGAATATATGCGTAGCTATTTGCTAGATTTTTTCTAGACGTGCAGTTGAGCAATATATTGTGCTACGAATCCCACAAAAAATGCCTCCATTAACGTTCACTGAACATACTGAACAGGGAGTATGTGCTTAATGTAATATCTTAACCTCCCAACTATGCTACGACATTGATATAAAAACTTTTCTTTTTAAATAAAAGGATGTGCAAATTTTTTACGTATTAGAGAAAAAAATCTATTACTCATGATTTAAACGTGCTCCACATAATCAATCCCATTTAAACAACGGCACAAAGAAACAGAAGTGAGTTGGCAACTCACCCGGCTGGTTTCCCCAATCCCGATGCTTGTCCTTGTTCCAAGCACATGGGGTCCCTACTCAATCCATGCACAATACCGGTCTTCTAGTGATTTTTTTAGAATCCGGTTTTCTTCTTCTTCTTTGAGAAACTAGGAAATATATTGCATAAACTTGTAAAAGTTTACACCAA
The DNA here is from genome assembly GCA_023333625.1 of Bothriochloa decipiens. Classification (NCBI taxonomy): domain Eukaryota; kingdom Viridiplantae; phylum Streptophyta; class Magnoliopsida; order Poales; family Poaceae; genus Bothriochloa; species Bothriochloa decipiens. The sequence continues at coordinate 31,801,472 of CM041635.1, read as the reverse complement.
ATCTCACAAAGACCCTCTGTCAAAGAAAATGAAAGTACAACCTAATCCTTCCAAGATCATGGTCCTCCCAGTTGACCTTATCATCGGTGATCGGAGCAATCTGCAGCCTGAAGCCAACCCTCTTACTGACGATAGCTCTTCATAATTTTTTGATGCCACCATGAGTCGCGTAGAGTATCGACATGTTGTAAGCTCACTGAATGTCCTGGCTGAAGAAGATGGCTACCAACCATCACACCGCCGGTAAAATAAGGAATCTAGCGCCTCAAAGGCGACTAGTAGCCTTGACTAATCGGAAAAAGATACAACCCAAAGGGAAATGTACAAAAACCACTAAAAAAGGTGGGATCCAAACCCAGCCCAGTTTCTCTAAGAGTTGGTAAGCATATATTCCAAATTTTCTCCATACATCCATTGCCATATTCTAGAGCACTATGTTGGCATCATGGGCACCAACGACACTAAGAAAAACATAGGAAAAGGAATGCCGACACAGAAGATAATTTAATAGCTCATCGCTTAGTTGTTTTGTGCGTTTTTGTGTTCGATGGCCTTTTAGAAATAGTATACTTGTTCGATCGAAAACACACCACAAAGGTAATTAATTAATTTAATTATTATTACTTGGGTCACTGTTGGGCTCAATCTGTCCAACCCAGGCTTATCTTGACGGATCATGGTTGTACAACGGTGAGAACCGCCATGTGCTTAGAGAGTTGTGAGAGCTAGGCTAGACTTGGGGCTGGGTTGGACGGTTTGAGCCCAACAGTGACCCAAGCGATAATAAATATAAAGAAATTAATTAATTAGCTTAGTGGGCTGCTTTTGATCTAGTGCTATTTCTAGAAGGCCATCGAACACAAGAACGCACGATATGAGTGATGAGCTATTAATTTTTTGCTAGAAAAAAGTAACCACACACCAAATCATTTGAGAAGCATATCCATATAGGACATGCATTGAATGAGGTCCACCAGGTTTGGCTGAAATCTATAACTATTTCATATACCCCTTTCATATTTTTAGGTTTGTTTCTCTATATCGAAATAAAGTAAGAAGTTATTTTTTTTTTTGCGAATATTATTATTAAGTTTGCTAGAAATGAGCGGTGCCTAGCACATTTGAATAAGTCCACAAGGTTAGGCCAACCTCTATAAGTAGTATACATTAGACATGGACCTTTTTGTACGTAGCACACTAGCACTTCTCCATAACCATGTCGTCCTATGAGAAACTAGCAATTGTTGGCTTCATCTTAACCTTGCTCCTTGTGTCACACTGTATGTATAGAGATTATTTTGTATAGTTTCTAACAAAATTTAAATTTATACAAGACAAACTAGCTTGTAGCAAGTGTTGCTTCAATCCGCAAATATATATACTCACTAGCGACAGCTAACGGTATGATAATTTGTTTTGTGATTTCAGGCATGCATGCGGATGAAAAAGTGTGCTATTTGGAAACGCAGGACCATTGCATCGGAGAAGACAGAGCCAGCTTAGACGCAGGTTGCAGTCAGTATTGCAAGGACCAGGGCCACACGGGTGGCGGCTTATGCAGCGATGTAACGTCTTTGTGTATTTGTGTGAGGCCGTGTACAGCGGAGAAAACCACATACGCCGGGAACCCAGCTCGTGCCATAGACGAAGCAGCCAACACCGGATATATGGAAAGCGTTTAAGCAATTGACTGATGCCAGATATTTAGACAACTATGTCATATATGTAAGAAATAAAATCAGAATATATATTTTGGATCATTGTTATGCACATCTGTAATCCAAACTCGTGTTGTGCATGTGTGGTCTCCGAGTGCCAGTCCGTGACCCTTGTGGCCGCCGTCGGCGCGCAATGCTCGGCGCTTGAGCGGGTTCGGGGCCAAGGCGAGGTTGTGGGGCCGGTTAAGGAGTTGGCATTGTGAGGGGCTCAGGTGTACGGCGGCGCGTTGAGGACACAGCCGACAGCTTGGCTCCATGGCGAGACAAAGACGAAGCAGTGGACAGGCAGAGTGGCGGCGTACATGAGGGAGCTGGTAGGGCAGGAGGCCGGTTGAGGTTCTATAGCCTGCTGGCTATGGTTCCCGAAGACGGTTCTGCTGTCCATGACATCTGATGGGACGACGCGGGTGGGTGAGCGAGCTGGGGACACTACTACAGCATTGGTTTACTGCAGCGGGCCAAAACAATTTTTGGCAGTGGGCAAACATGCCCGCCAAGGACGCCACGCCACGGTAAATCAAGATGCAACCATGACGGGCATAGTGCCGCTGTTGGAAAGAGATTTACCACAGCGGGCACCTAATAATGCCCGCTGCGGTAAAGAATTTCAAAAAAACAAAAAAAGAAACAAAACCCTAGATAGGCCCGCCGAGCCCATCCACAGGCCCGACGAGCCCATCTAGGGTTCCAGCGCGGCCGTTGCCAATCCGTGTGCGTGAGCTCCGCCATCGGGTACACCGGATGTGGGCGCGCCCCTCCTCGTCGCAAGACCGCACCGGAGCCAGAGCTGCGGAAGTCGGAGCTCGCCGCAACACCAAACGCGGGCGTCGCCGCACGTCGTCGCTGATCTGCAGTGAAGGGATAGGGTAATCAATGGACTGGGTCCAGATCTGAGGAGAGAGAGAGAGAAAGAGAGAGAGGAAGGGCATACCTGCGCCGCCGTCGTCGAAGTTGGAGGGATTCGCCGGATCCGCCCTCCATCGGCGCCGCTGCGGTGGAGGACCGCCGGATCCGGTCTTCCATGGGAGGAAGGTTGCCGTAGCGCCGAGCTCCGCCGCATCGAGCTCCCAGCGCCGCCTCCCCTCCATGGCTGCCTCAACGCTGCCTGTCCTCCATGGCCGCCTCTGCGCGCCGTTCCCCTCCTCCATGGCCGAGCTCCACCGCGCCTACCTGTCCGCCATGGCCGCCGCGTGAGCCTCCAACAGTGTGCCCGTGAGGGCCCCGCCCACCAGTCCTCGCTGAAGGACGCCGGAGCCCATGCCGCTCGAGCTCAAGGAGAGAGTGGGGAGGAAGACAAGTGGAGCGAGGGAGGCAGAGAGGTGGAGTGAGGTGGGCGCCGTGCGGCTATGCGGTGGAGTCTGAGCAGCAAACCCTAGTTTCTATATATATGTAGGCCCTTTCGGAATTAGGCTCGGTGGGTTTACCTAGGCTCTGTATTTTTTGTGACGGGCCACAAAGGACGTCCGCTGTGGTAAATCGATTTACCGCAGCAGAAATCTTAAGGCGTCCGCTGTGGTAAATAGAGTATTTACCGCAGCGGATGCCTTATGATGCCCGCTGCGGTAAATCGATTTACCACAGCGGGCAAAAAAGGTCGTCATGGTAAATAAAAAATGCCCGCTGCGGTAAATCCCACGATTTACCGCAGCGGGCATCCTAACTGCCCGTCACGGAGGCCCAAAGTGAGACACTGCGGTTAATCATTTTTGGCGTAGTGGGAGGTTCGAGAAGCGGGCGCCGGGCTGGGCGTGGCCACGGGTGCGTCCGGCGGCAAGCGGCTCGTGAGCTCGTCGCGTCGCGACGTTCCCGCACGCGGCCTCCGACGAAAGCAGAGCCCTGGTTTCGAAAAACAGAGGTGGCAGTTTGTACGGAGAAAGGAGGAAACGACGAAGCTAGACGGAAAGGAGATGGGGCAGGGCATCTTCGGCTGACTTCTGGGTCCCACGGACGGTGAAGCGCATGCTCTTCTCTTGCGTTGGGTTGGGGCGGAAGGGGAGGGAGGCGCATATGGGCCTACTAGGAGGAATTGGGTTCCGAGTGATGGCGGGCTAGGGAGAGCGGCTGGGCCAGCGTGAGGCCCGAGATGGGGCAGGGTCGCGACCAGACGAGCTGAGCTGGCAACTTAGGGATGGGTCTAAAAAAAAATAGGGACGATCCCCGGTCCCCCGAGCTCCACACCTTTGGCCACGGCCCCGAAGTTCCTCCTCTCGCTGCCGCTGCCGCTGCCGATGTCCGTCATCTTCTCTCTCTTCACTGAAGACGATCTCACTCGCTCGGAAACACTTTGGTCTTGCTTCCCCTGCTCTAGTCTCGATCTGTGAACTGTGATGATCGGCCGAACTGGTTTTAATGTAGTCCCGCGAAGCGCCCGGGTCGGCTGACCACTTTTTTTTTTTCTTTCTCCAGCCGAACACGTACGTACTCCTGTTGATAGCATAATTTGGCAGTGACATGTTCCTGGGCTACTGCAGTTTAACGGCAGCATGCAGGAGGAGGAAAAGAAGTTCTTCTGGACCGGCGAGTACTGGCTGGTGGCAGCTTGGCATCAAAGCTGTAGGAGCCGATGGCGCAAGGGAAGATCACACATGGATTAGCTATATATAGCGCTGGTGAAGGAGTATGATTCAGAAATAATGCATGCAACAGTCTTCGTTATTTTCATGGAGGCCAGAGTATACGTATTTGAGAAGGCAAGCCAGACAAATCTCGGACTCGGAGGAGATATATCAGATATGTATGTATGGCACATCGGTTAGGATTAGGAATATTCTATTATTAGGCTTGTACAAGGGATAATTAATCTTGTACGTATACGTATGTATTGGACTTCTCTATCTATTGTCGAAGATCAGACACCCTATATATATTTTGTATGGGGCACGGCCGATTGTTCTGATCAATCGACACACAAAAATACATCTATTATCTGCGTTCTACCTAAATTTTTCTCGTACTAGTTCTTGCCAAGCTCTAGCTTCCCTAGAGATTGGTTGATCTTTGCCGTTTTGCGCTGAAAAACGGACGGCTCTCCTCCACGAAAACGAGGATACTTTGTTGCTTTGCTTGGAAAGCAGTCGCTCCTCGTCACGAAAGCACGATAGCTATCGTGTTGTTGCGCGGATCAATTTCGCGTGCCGACAACTCCTTACTAGCAGCAATCTCTTTTGCACGCTTTTGGGACCGGACGGATCGGTCCTGTGCTCTGACCTCTCCGGTGGACCAACGTATCGGCAGAGTGTGAGCGAGTACACTCGTCCGAATTCTAGCTCCTTGTGTCCTTGGTGCCCTAACACTTGGCACTAGTACTGTAGCTGCAAGTCATTAAGTTTCTTTCAATTCCGAGCAGGCTGTTTGCAGAATCGATTCGAAGGGCAACTCGGACTTGTCGTTCTCGAACGTGAAGACAGTGCCATCCTGATCAAAACTTCTGTTGCGGTGGCACGCCTGTCGGTGCAAAGTATCGGGTACATACGTGTTGGCATCTCCTTCTTCCAGTTGCGGACATACTCATGCTTCCTTGACAAGTATTGCTAGGTGAACACGTCCAGCTAGCATCCCTAACGGACCGTATGCGCTCAAGAGTTGGGTGCGGCCTCGATCTCGTTGCTCCAGGTGAAAAGACGCCCAGAGAGAGATGCGTCCATCCATCTTTGTATGCCGTCCAGAGTCCTTCTGAAGCGGACGCATCCATATCTCTGCAGTGAAGGTTGCCCGTTGTTCTTGTCCGCATCGTGAAGGATCATGTTCAAGTCCCCGCACAAAAGCCATGGGCCGGAGCAAGAAGTCCGCAGCGCTAGCTCCGAGTTCATCTAAGAAGCAGGCATCTACAGAGAGACGTGCAAGGCCATTCAGACCTTGGACGTTCCAGCATACGACGTGGAAATTATTATTCATGGCACACGCACGTGGCTGTGTGCGGCTTGCAGACAACGCGCACGTCTGCTTCGGCAGACTGCGCACGTGGGCCAGGGGATACTGGACTGCGATGACCGCACGCAGGAAGCAGAGCGATGCGAAGGATGATTACCGATTGCATGCTTCATGGTTTAAAGAGTCTTGTAATGCATGGGTGTGTCGATCTAACTAGAATGCTAAGGTGGTATATCAGTGCTTGAAACAGAAGGAACTTACATGCTTGGTGATTAGGTCTCATGTCATTCAAGCTTTATCCAAGTTGATGACAACATTTTGATTCTTTTCTCAGCAAGCGAATCAATGTGTTTTTTTATAGGCTCAGTATGAGGTATTCGACATGTTCATTCTACTTAGTTTAGACTTGGGATACACTTCCTTTGTAACGGTGGACTGACTGAACCTGCGTTTGGTTTCTGCCACTTCAGAACCTGACGAAAATCTGACAACGGTTGACTGACTGAACTACCCTTTGGTTTCTGCCCTTCAGCACCTGACAAAAATCCGACAACGGTGGACTGACTGAACTTGCGTTTGGTTTCTAAGGCAAAGCAGCAATAAAAGAATTTGCTTGTGATCAACAGAACGTAACAAGTTGCGTATTTGTCTAGATACAATGCTAGCTGAATCTGAATGTATATTTAAACAACTTGTGTTCCAATCAAATAAACAACCCCCCCCCCCCCCCCCCTACCTGTTTCAGAGATGTGATGAACAAAGGAAACAGAGAGCATAACAGAGTCAGGCATTAGACTGCAATTGTTATCCCAGTGTTTTGCATCTCAACAAGGGTCATAGAGGCCTATTACATTCTCTAAGAAAATATAAGATAGACTCATACACGTAACCAAACAAAGGAAACAGAGACTATAACAGAGTCCTGCGTTAGACTACAATTGCTATCCCAGTGTTTTGCGTCGCAATAAGGATAGGGCAGTCATAGAGGCCGGAACTATTACATTCTATAAGAACATATAAGAAAGACTCATAGACGCAACCAAACACACCTGACAACATGCATATTATATATAGAAAACAGGTTCAGCAACGCGATGCATTGACTAAAGAAATTAGAAGCCTACATCATAACGCCCGGGCGCGATCACCTGAAAAGATTGTCGGGGCTGGACCTGCAGACGAACGGAAGAGCGGCGCCGTAGGGGATGCTGAACATGATCTCGCAGGACATCTTCGTGGTCTGCCTGACGTGGATGATGCCGGAGACATGGCGGTCCGTCTTTGCCTCGCCAAGGAGCCGAAGCGTGACGACGTGGTGGACCGCTTCCATGGCCCGGGTGGCGGCGTCGCCCAGCGGCACGTTGGTGGCCGTCGCCACGAACGTCCCCAGGGGCAGGACGCCCATGGCGCGCACCTCGAAGGGCCCGTCGGCACTGACCTCTGTAATGTTCTGGTCGGCGATGGCGACGTGCAGGTCGAGTGCGCGGAAGACGACGGAGGAGTGGCATCTGCTGTTGGATGCTTCGAGTTGCAGGGACATGTTGATCTCTTGCAGCATCATGACGCTCTCCGGCGGCGGCTGCTGGAACCCGTAGCGCACCTTGTCGAGGCTGGCCCCCACCACCGCGAAGTTGGGCGGGCGCGACCACAGCGCCGCCACGACCAAGATGGCCACCATCCCGATCACCAGGAAGAGAGCTAGGGTGTTGAGGATCAGCTCTGCGCCCCACGCCGCGGGGCCGGACTTCGTCATCGCACCTCTCTCTCTCTCTCTCTCTCTCTCTCTCTCTCTCTCTCTCTCTCTCGCTCTCTCTCTCTCTCAGCGTTCGTGTAGGAGGCTGCCGACCTGCAGAGGAATGCACCGGGGACGGCGACGGGTTAAGCAGGGGCCGAACCCGATGCTTTTGGCGGGCAGCGGTCTTTGTACTTCCGTGGCATCACACCCAAGTTATCCCTGGGCGCTAGGATGTTGCGTTCCTGACGGAATCACAACGGATAACTGGATTGGATTGGAGTTTAGACTGGGATTCAGCAAGAATTGGGACTAGGTTGAAAAGAACAAAGTAGTTCAGAAGCAAGCATTCTGAGAAAGAGGTTCAGCGAATCAGGTTCTATCCGATATCCTTCCCTGTTTGCTTAGTTGCTTACACGGGCTTAGCCGCCCGACTGCACCAACACACGCCAGCATAACTGCCTGACAGCTAGCAAAGGCCCCCACGGGAATGAAGAGCTGCAGAGGAATGCGCCGGGCCGGGGACGGTGACGGCGACGGGTTAAGCTTAAGCAAAGACTGGGAACTGCGCTGTGAACCCGATGCTTTTGGCGGGCATCTTCTTTGTACTTCCGCGGCGGTTTGGTGTGATCCCTTGCTCCGGTATACATCAAGTGACTCTACTTGGTCATATTGCAAGTGTAAGTTGAACTCTACATGGTTGGTACAGCCTTCTACTAATCTGGTTAACTGAAAAAGACCTGGTGTTTTATCTGACCCTTGAAAGATCAATTTACACTTTGCTTCTTTACTTTTAGTTGCATGTGTGATGTCAAATTATTATGTGCTTGTGGTCAGATTAGCCATCAGCTTCGTTGTTAGAATTTATCTTGAGATGACAAACAATTGATGTGTGGAATTCCGGCTTCTAATCCAACCATGTGGATTAGTTTAACCTTAGATTGAATTGGTATGCTAACTAATAGTGATTAAGCCTAACTGCTTGTATCTTACTTTCTGTAATTTACTTTTGCTATCATTAGGAGGTTCCTTGGCTTCCAAGTTGATCATGGAAACCTTAGCAACCAAGTAGTATAATAAATATCTTGCTTTATGCATAGAATATGCTCAGAATAGGAGATAGATGGTTTTAAAGAAGACACCAAGTATCATGTACCCAAGCTTTGTAATTTCAATTCAATCAAGTGGCCCTTTGGCCAAGCTAACCTTTGGGATTTCTATCTCATTTTGCTTGATGTCCGGGAAACAATTGATATCCAGAGCCTAAGTCTCGCAAACTTCCCTGCTAGCCGCCACCATATGTCCACCTCCAGCGAGAGAGCACTGGCCAAGACTGTGAACGCATGGGGAGCCACGGATGGCAACGTCGTTGATCCGGATATCCATGAGGTGCGCCTTGCTGCCACAGAGTCAGTGGAATCAAGGGCTCTCCGACGGCAGGTTGTCAAAAATTCTCCGTGCCCGTGCCGTCATCTTCTTGGCGACTAGTGAAAGCTGAAATGAGAGAATCGCAAAAAAAAATGAAAGCTGAAATGAGAGGAAGGCAAGGTGGGTACTAGAGCAATTGGGGGTGGATTTGTTCTTGTCCGAGATGTTGGGTTTAGTCCCACATCGGTAATTGATGGTGGAGGAGCACAACATATAAGACGGAGGCAACTCTCACCTATCAGGGTAGTCTTTTGGGTTGAGTTAGGCGTAAGGCCTGGATATGTTGTGGGCTCCGGTGGACTTGGGCTCGAGGGGTTGTTGTCTCGTGAACGCACGAGCTGGGCCATATTCCGCTGCGCACTCTAACAATTGGTATCTAGAGCTATGGTTGGGTTGTATCTTGAGGCTGTGCGGAAGATCACTCAGAGGTTCGAGGATTATGCATCTACAAGGCATCGTGCAGCGTATGGTAATACGAAGCGGATATGGCACAAGGTGGAGCTGGGTCATGGCCATTGCGTGTGATCTGGACACCTATGGCAGCGACGACTAGGCCGATGTCAACCGTGGAGTGCGGGCAGAAGCCCGATGTGCGACGGACGACGGAAGTCTTGCTCGGTTACGGATGACCACGTACGGGTGGTACACCTGTGCCCTTGGATTGCGTATGATTGTGGCCTAATCGGAGTTGTATACATGCATGACACCACACGATTACGGACGCTCCTCCCCAATCCAGCAACACCGGCCGCTCCCTAGGGTCCCGACAACGTGTCGCCGCCCTCCGTGAACCTGTCGCTATGTCGTCATGGTTATAACAGCAGCCCTCCTCTCATATTTATGAGGAGGCCGGGTTACAGAGTCCGACACCAACTCTACCCTATACTACCTAATACAACTCAGAGTCCTAACATAACCAAACTCGTATATGATATTCGACACATATCTAACATAACAAACTCTACCTTGGCGAATATTCTGCCACCGATGAGTCTCATTATAGACCCACCGCAAACAAGAGGCTCCGCTATCTCCACAACTTCATGCTCCATGACTCCACCGGTAGCTGTGCATCCTTCTCTTTATCACTACAATCTCCATCAAGTAAAATTTAGATTCTTCTCCAGCTCTAAGACATGCTTGACTCCCTAGAAGCAATCTGCTCTAAGCAAGGCACCACACAAGCTTGCTGAATCCAATAACATACTCAAACTGATTGCACATGTGACACTGAGAACCTCATAGTTACTACCCGAGTCACATATAGAAAGTTGTCATAGCGCTCTTCCGTTTCCACTACAATGCTATGCCCGAGCTCTTACACTGTAGTCTTCTGCAGTACAGACCAACCAGATTACTCTAGTTGCAAGTACAGACATCCACCGTCTATACTTCCTTCTAGTTCAGCCCTTGAAGCTTCATCACGTCATTCGATCCACACTTCAGAACCCTGCATGCAATTTGAATTGATCCACGCCCTTCCTGATTTGGAAGCACGCAAACTCATCCAATGCAAACCGGCATCGAACTAACGCCACATGTTGCCACGCCACAGCGATCAACAAACCTTCATCAACTACCACACTCCTATGTCGTCATCGCTGATCCTGTCGCTGTAACATCCTCGATGTTAAGCATACTTAAGCACTTGCATTGCATTAGCCTAATCATCATTTGCATTAGCATCATCTCTATATCATTCTGACATTGCATGTGATGCTATGAGGGTTGAAGTTTTGTTTGTCCTTTCATGAAAAACATGATAACCGTGGTCAAGTGCTTGATGATTGCTCACTAAAATAATCTAGAGATTATTAGGGTACCAAATGAACCTATGTTCATGTTAACAACTTTGCCTAATTATGTCTCTAGGTGATAGTTGACCAACAACGGGACCATGAGTGCTCTGCTTTGACCATTTCAAAAATCCTTGATAGAGTGTTTGCGTGTCTATGCACCCTTAATCATTATTGTTCAGAATTTTATAAGGAACAAAATTTGTTATTATCAATTTTCATGAAAATGTTTGGAAAATGTTTAAAACGATTGAAAAAGGCAGGTTTGGGGGCTGTTTTTCATTTAAATTAAATTTATGAGGTATTTTCAATTGGAATTTTGTATTTCAAAATAGGCATAATCTGGCCTTGCTTGTTAAATATGAAATGTTCTACTCTTCTAGAGATACATTTCCTTCAATATGAGTTTTGGCTAATTCAGCTTGGTTTGGGAGTAATAGGGCAGAGAAGTTTGCATTAGAGGTCATTAAAATGGAATTTCTATGACGGTTACCTCTTAGCCGTCAGGAAAATCGAGGTCCTAAAATTCGTGGCCAACCCGCTCAGGCCTCTCGTGCCACGTGGCGTCCTGGCACCAACGTCCGTGGGTGGCAGCGGCCCGACAGGCTGCGTTAAGGCGCCGCGCTGCGCCCTCACCCACTCCATTTCCCCCATCTCTTCATTTCCTCTCTCTCCCTCTCCCTTCCTCTTTCTCGGCACAGCATCGGGCGGGCACCATTGTTGCCGCCACGCTTCACCACAACCATAGCACCGCACCACCACCTCATTTTCTTCCCAGCGCCTGCACGGAGCTTCGCGATGGCCACCTCCGTCACCTGAGCCTGCTAGCAGCAGCCGTTGTCCAGGGGTAAGGCCGAATCGGCCGAATTTTTTTTTCGCCATGGCCGTCGAGCTCAGGCTCGCCGTGGCCAACCCGGCTCCGACTGCCTCCTCCTCTCTCATCTTGAGAATCGAGTTTGCCTTGCCATGGGGACCGTAAAACCCTAGCTGGTTCGGCCGACAGGGCCCCGACGCGTCGCCTCGCCGCGCCGCTCCGCCGCCGAGCCGCCGGCGTGCGTGGCCAAGTCGCCTCGGGCCGCCTCCGCTTGCATTGAGGGTACCAGTGGGTGCGCGGTAGCCTCCTGCTGCTCCGCCATCTCTTCTTTGCTGCCGGTGAGCCCCCGCTGGCCGACGACGGCGAGCTCCGGCGCCTCCTCTGTCTCTCCCCGCGCAAGGACCTCGGTCCAGAATATGAAGAAACGCAGGGGCCCAGATGCAAAGTTTTCAGAGAGGAAGAACTTCAGATCCGGGCTTCATTAATTTCCAGAAAGCTCAGGGTCCTTTCTGCAAAGTGGTTTTCTATTTCGGTTTATAAGAAAATGTATTTCCAGATTTTATTTAAACGCTTCAAAAATTCATATCTTGCTCATTTTAGCTCCAAATGAGATGGTTCAAGTTGCATTATTTTTCTTATGAGCAGATCTACATGATAAAAATATAATATGACACTTTTGTAGAACTTTTCTGTATAGTTTTATTTAAGTTGATTTATTCACATTAAATGCTTGATATCTTTGGAAATGCATAACTAATTGTGTATAGCTCAGAAAAATGTGATTCTTGTTGGGTTATCTTTTGTTGGCCTGCTCTATCTATCATAAATATTTGGTGTATGCTTGTTGTGTAAAAATATGAGGTTGTAGTTCAAGTGTGATTTTAGGGCTATTCTTGGAATAATTCAAAAATGCATTTTGTGGACCTAGTTTGGGGTTGATAATTTTTGTGGGATACTTACATGCCATAAGGTAACTCTTGATGTAGTGAAACATGAGGTTTGAAATACTTCATAGTACAAAGTATTTTTAGGTCCCCTGTTTTATGCTGCCTTGTGATTTTTGTGTAGAATGATGGGCTTATCCAAATGAGGTGAAATTTGAGTGGCAGCCTAGAATTTGTATGTTTTGTCTTCTGTAATTTTTGTAGAATTTTCTGGGTAGTATAAATATGTGATGCAGTTCTACCCTTATTTATATATGTGTTTATTAATGCTTTGCTTTATCAGTTCATGCTATCTACAATGCTTCTTTCTACTCTTGCAAAGTATATAATCTGTTAAAGCTATGGTTTAGGATTGATGCTTATATGAGTGGATGATACTTACATGTTAGAATGGATGATGTAATGGTGGTGTGCTGTTCCATTTTAATGCTTGTGTAGTAGTTGTTGTAGGAGCGAATGCAGTAGATGACATGTGCTCATAATATATGTTCTTAGATGATTTTGACGACTTTGTGGAAGTCATGTGCAAGCAATCATGCTCATCATCATAGTCCATATCCATTTTATATGCATTTCTAGTATTCATGTATGCATACGCATCATACAGGATCGCATGCGAGAACCTTGTCGGGAAGTCGAGAAGCCAGAAGGATGACTCGTTGGAAGTTCCCGCATCGGAGGTGATCTAGGACTAGGAGAAGGACATGGAGCTATACGAGTGTCCGAAGAATCAACCTCGCTCTTTTGAGGAAGGCAAGCCCCGGAGCATTTCTCCCTGTGGTTTGCAAAATATCTAACTTGAGTCTTTTACTTGTTTGATGCATTAAGTTATAGGCGTTGTTTTGATACTGTTGCTACATTACTTATATTCCTTGACACTGTTATACTTCAACCCTGTTAGGTTCAGGTGCGATTATCTGCTTAGCCCTGCTTTACTAGATCGGTAGAAGTTAGGTGATTTCCTGTCATCCGTGAGTTATAGGTGGTAACTTGAAATGGTTGAATACATTGTTATCTTGGATAACCATGTGGAGATAATAAATCGAGACTGGGCGGGATTGGTGTTGAGACTGAACTGGAGGTTTGGTGTGGTTATCCCGTCTGTGTCGAACTAGGACCCCGTTCCTTGTACGTCCTCAAGTCATATTGAATTTATGCCTCACATTTAGCTAGAAGGATAAGTCGTTCTGACCGCGAAGCCTAATTTTGATTTGGGCTGGGAGTCGACCTGCTGTACGCATCGTATTGGTGAAGATGGGGGACCACGGGTTACGCGGAGAGTAAGTCCGAGGTCAGGGTCGCCCTGAATAAGGCAGCCGGACGGTTCCTGGATACAATGGTACCTGTTGATCCCGCGCTTTTTCCGAATTGGATGTCGGTGACCTGTAGCTCACCGTGGCTGGTGAGTGTGGTTTGTGTGCGGAATACCCGCCAGCTGGTTAGTAATCGATTATAATCGCCATCGTTCCTGGACAGTGAACATTTGACTTGAGCAGTGGCAACGTAGTAAGAACTTGAACAAAGAGATGAGATGGTTGAGCCCTTGAGATAGAAGGATACTCAATCGGATTGGTTACTTTTACTATTGAATAATTACTACCATGCTTGTTTAGTACAGGTGCTAATGTAGCATGATAAGGTTAATCAGATTAAAATACATTGCTAGAAGGTTCTTGTTAATTGTTCCTTAATGCAAGCTTTTCCACAATTAAATGAGTCAGCTATCCCACTTATAAAGCCTTGCATACTCCTTGGAGTCAATTTATTTTTGGTTTATGACGGGTAAGTCTAACTGAGTATATTCTTGTACTCAGGGTTTTATTCTCACTTGTTGCAGGTGTTCATCTAGGTTGCTGTGGCTGCAAGATGGGTTTCTATCTCATTACGGGAAACAATCAGACTTGGGCACCGTCATTCCTTATAATCTTATCTCAGATTGCTTTTGTTGGATTTGACTATGAGCTGGCACCGTATTTGAAAATGTGAGTGTGAGTGTTGTTAAAGTAATTTTCTTCCGCTATTATATTTTCTCTATAAAAAGGATGTTGTAATATTCTCTTATAAACTCTGATGCATTTAAGTTAATTGCAAATTTATGTATCATGTGGATTGTGGTTACTGAATCTCTACGATCTTGGTTTGTAAGTTGGTTTGAAATCCTTCGTGATTTCACGGACTACCGGGTTTATATGGGTTTAGGTGCAATTTAAGCTGTCATGGCAGCTTAATTTGGACTTAAGCTTATATAAATTGGTCGGTTCTGTTACAGCTGGCATCGGAGCAAGGTTCAGTATATTACTGTTCACATGTTAATTTGGACTTAAGCTTATATAAATTGGTCGGTTCTGTTACAGCTGGCATCGAAGCAAGGTTCAGTATATTACTGTTCACATGTGTATTTTCAAACAAATGGGTTTTGTTTTACAAAACTAATTGCCAACTTATAGTTATATATAGATGTTTAACTCTATGATTTTAAAACTTAAGAGTGTGCCAGTTGTCATATCCTTTATGCCCAATAGGATTCCAGGTGGCTTAGATAAGTACTGACTTGGGGGAAATTGCATCATATTTTCTCTTTCGCTGTTGCCCATACAATGGAGGATTCGTATGGGTGCCATTCACTTGGATGGTAATATATGGATCATTCGTGCCTCTACGCCAAGGTAAGGTTGTTTCAATAGCAAGGTAAGTGTGAGTTGTGAGCGCACGATCGGATCCACAGCCGGTCTAGGGGAGTGCTTATATGGTGCTGGATTATTTACATGTTGCACACATGTTTATATGAAGGTACCACATGTGTGGGTTTTTCGTCTTCTGGCGATGCCGTCTTCTGACGATGATTTGGGGTAGTGTGCACCTACACGCATGTATATTTGGGGATATACATAGATGGCGGGGGTGTGAGTAATCGGTGTTTTCACCTTGTTCGGAAGGTGCGTGGAATTTTTACGTCGAATTGCATTTATGTGGGACTTGGGCTGAAATAAAGTTTTCTGCAGGTACGCTAACAGAGCAAACGTGTAGAACGAATTAATTGCGTATAAGGAGAGCGCGATATATGCCACCGCATAGCACGTTAGATTTATTAGGTCGTGAGGATGAATAGAACGTGCATGCATCATGTCGCATGTTCATCTCATGTCATTGCATCGTCTCTCTCATAAATAATTGATTATTTCTTTTTGATAAAATCCACCAACTTAATATCCGTTCCCAAGAGAGTCGCAACCTTGTACAGATGGCTAGTATGAAGTGTTCATCTTACTCAGGGTTTTATTCCCACTTGTTGCAGGTGTTCATCTAGGTTGCTGTGGCTGCAAGATGGGTTTCTATCCCATTACGGGAAACAATCAGACTTGGGCACCGTCATTCCTTATAATCTTATCTCAGATTGCTTTTATTAGATTTGACTATGAGCTGGCACCATATTTAAAAATGTGAGTGTGAGTGTTGTTAAAGTAATTTGCTTCTGCTATTATATTTTCTCTATAAAAAGGGTGTTGTAATATTCTCTTATAAACTCCGATGCATTGAAGTTAATTGTAAATTTATGTATTATGTGGATTGTGGTTACTGAATCTCTACGATCTTGGTTTGTAAGTTGGTTTGAAATCCTTCGTGATTTCACGGACTACCGGGTTTATATGGGTTTAGGTGCAATTTAAGCTGTCATGGCAGCTTAATTTGGACTTAAGCTTATATAAATTGGTCGGTTCTGTTACAGCCGCCATCTCTGCTCCCATGGTATGACTAGCCTGTTGTCGCTAGCCTCTTCGCCATGCACCACGATATGTTTGTCCTGCAAACAAATTGTCCGTCAGCCATCCTGAATTGTGCGCCTTGTGCCCGCGAACTGTTCGGTCCTAATCCATCAATCACAGCCAAATCACCAATGAACTGCTCTTCGCCTCAACCCTATCAGCCAGCACCTGACTCCGTCGCTCCCAAGAACACCCGCTAAAATATCACTGTCAAACTCCATCAGTCGCCATGTGCACCACGACTGAACGCCGTCAACAGTCTCCACTCGTCGCCAACAAGCACTGCAGCACTAGCCCCGAGGTCTGGTAAGCTGAACACTACCTCTCCTCCACCTCTGTTGTAAATTTCATCAGTATCCACAACATTCCATTGCGCTTTGTAGCCTCGCTGTATGCACAACCCTGCCACAACTCTCGCAACGTATCTTATTGTCTTGCATACTGATCTGACCGACTATCAATGCCGATCACCAGACTGTCCACCATCGTAAACTGTCTGCCTGGGTTTACTATAAACCCATACGCCTTCATCGAACAATCTGCACATAACTTGAGCCTGCCCATAGATCGTGCTTGCACACGTACACATATCTCCCGTGCTTCCCCCGCTCCAAGTCTGACACGTCCCGACTCCCGACTCCCGACTCCGACTACACTTGCTCCATATGATGTCCACCTGTCAGCCGTGATGCCATGCACTTGTTTGCGTTACATTAAACCAGCCACCGAGAGTCCACAAGCAATACCACGATTGCATGCGTGTCTTGCATGGCCACGTCCTTGTTTTCTTTCCTTTTCCAGCAACCGTAACCGTGTGGTGTCATGCATGTATACAACTCCGATTACGCCACAATCATACGCGATCCAAGGGCACCGTGTACCATCCGTACGTGGTCATCCGTAACCGAGCAAGACTTCCGTCGTCCATCACACATCGGGCTTCTGCTCGGACTCCACGGTCATCTGCAAGCCTTCGATCCCAAGAGCTCTGTGCCTTCCTTGACATCGGCCTAGTCGTCGCGGCCATAGGTTTTCCAGATCACACGCAATGGCCATGACCCAGCTCCACCTTGCGCCATATCCGCTTCATACGCCGCACGACGCCTTGTAGATGCATAATCCTCGAACCTCTGAGTGATCTTCCGCGCAGCCTCAAGATCCAACCCAACCTGGCTCTGATACCAATTGTTAGAAACTAGCTCTTACAGCGGCAAGCTATCCACTAATCTTTACGTGCGGAAGCGTCGATTGAATCCATCGAGACGAACATGCAAGATCACAGACGACACTAAAGACACGATATTTGTTAACGAGGTTCAGCCAAAGCCTAGTCACTGGGGCACGATTACGGGTGCTCCTCCCCAATCCAGCAACACCGGCCGCTCCCCAGGGTCCCGGCAACGTGTCACCGTCATCCGTAAACTTGTCGCTATGTCGTCATGGTTACAATAGCAGCTCTCCTCTCATATTTATGAGGAGGTCGGGTTACAGAGTCCGACACCAACTCTACCCTATACTGCCTAATACAACTCAGAGTCCTAACATAACCAAACTCGTACATGATATTCGACACATATCTAACGTGAGATACGGGAGAAATGCAATGTTAGTACTGTACTATGTATTTGATGCCTGTCTTTTGCGAGGGTATGGAATCTTCCTCTATCTGTCTCATGAGATCGCTATTGGCCGATTCACGCTGCTCTAACGGAGAATCTCGTATTGCTCGTTGGCATTGTTGTCGGCATCGGCGAGGAGAGACTCCCTTACGGAGGACGATGCGACGGATGAGCGTGCGTGAGGTGACGCACAAGAGGCCAAAAAGAGTAGTAGAGCACTCGACCGTATGAGCCGGCCGGCCGGGCAGCAGCCAGCCAGCCAGGGGAGGGTGTGATGCATGTGTGACACTGACACCTCGTAGGAACGGGCACCAGGCCACGCCCGAGACGGGCGTACTGACCGTAGCAGCTGCAGCCGGGTTGCCGGCGCCGGCGCCGGTGTTCAAAACAAGACAACCTACTGCGCGCTGGCTGGCTAGTAGAATCTCAACCAAAACCGGCAGTAACCGCGCTACGTACAGCCGGGCCGGTGTGTCGGCGAATCAACCTGTGGGCTTCCGCTTCTTCTTTGTTTGTTAACAAGCTGTGACTTGAGACGGCGAGGTAGCCGAGGCCCGAGGCCCGAGGCCGGGGCAGAGCCAACCAGAGGCAGCGCAGGTTGCGTGGTGCTTCCGGTGCAACGTGGCTAGTTCCACTCCACAGAGACACAGACACATGCGCATACAGCGGCGAGTAGACGCGTGCGAAACGGATCGGACGCAACACATGCATGGCATGTCAGTCCGGAGGAAACGACCATGCATTCCTCGTGATCTATCGTGAACAAACAGAGCGGAGCGGCGGTATGTAAGTAAAGTTTGCATTTCAATCAAAGGCGATCGATTGACTGACGATCATCAGCGAGCGAGTGGATTCCCCCCTAATTATTGTACGCCAAATACGCCATGCACGGAAAAAAAAAATCGTACCAACCCGCCACGTGCGCACCTTCACCAGCAAAAAAGAAAAGAAAAAAAAAAACAAGCTTCCTTTGCATGCCAAGTTCGAAAATAATGTCGATCCAGTCCCTGCCATGCGAATCATCGTTTGCGCCTTTGATCTTGTCATATGATTTTGCCATGTCATGCTTACTTTAACCTTTTTCTTCAATGATGAAGAGCAACTCAAATTAAACTACTTTTGATTAGCCTGCTGCCCGAGTGAATGATTGTCCTATATCAGGGGTGATTGTCAACGTGTTTAGTTTTTTCAGGCGATATATATAATTCTCCAGGCATGATGCGTTGTATGGAGTTATTCTTCCCTAATTTGCTCTTATATTGATGTATAATGCAATGTGATAATATAATACGTAGCTCTCGTGCCACTTCAAGGAGAGAAAAAATTAGCTCAAACTAACCAGTTGTGCACTTGATGCTGCTCCCTAGATGTCAAGGTGCCTGCATGTCATGACTCATACTGGCTTCTTCTATATTAAGCGTGTGTATGCGTTAGGCCTGCGAGCCATACCTGTCTTGGTCCATTGGGTTGAGGCAAGTCAGAAGATAAAGGGTGAAGACATAAGCACAAGGCATTCTTTGGATCCGGAAAGTTTCTCATATTGGGATTGTTCGATCAATTTTCGTGATCACTTCTTATGGGCGTGTGCTTAAAGGATATAGACAGGAATTCACAAGCAAAAAAGGAAATTAGTTGTCTGCAACGTGAAAAAGATTTTATGTGGTAGCAATAGAGGTTGGATACATCTAGGATACCGTTTGCTTTGGGGTCTTTATTATCTCTTTTGAGGAGTTTTTGGATCATTTAGGCTATATTTAGTCTGTTTTAGCTTGTACTATTTATTTTTCTTGGAGAAATGGTTATGGACCTCAGAAGATAAAGGAGAGCGTCAGGCAGGTCGATAACCATCAGCACACAAGAGCTTCAACTGACTAAATGGAATGGAAATCTAGCGAGGTGTTCCCACACTACGTTTGCAAATCTGGTGCTTGTTTTTTTCTTTAACACAGGTGTTCCCTTATGCTTGTTCTAATTTTTTCCTTTAGCAAATTTGCATGGTCTATCTAGTTTTTTTTTTAAACGAAGAAACTACAATGTGTTCTGTACTTCTGTTCTAAAAAAAAAATGAAACCTCGGCCTCAAGCTACCGTACTTCCAGCCCACGTTAATATAAAAGGACTCAGCCTGCCCAGAATTACTTGCCGATGTCAAAAGCAAAAGGCCCAGGGAACGGACTTCCGGCCCAAACCCAGCAATGAAGGGTTTCCCAAACTGCTCACGAACGCCGATGCACAGACGGTAGGCAACACAGCATCCGGGAACGTGACAAGTCGTGATCGCGCAGGGCTATCTCGATCCATCGTGTCCGCCAGAGCCTCCGCCCATGATCTTTGCGCGTCAGGACTAAGGCCACACGCGTTGTAGCTGTTGTGGCACTGCCAGAAATATGTGAATGACGAAGAGAAACATGTAAGGTATGCAGTAGCAGTACAAAGAGAAGAATATTACCAGCAAAGCACAATTTCCTCAACTTAATGTTATACATAATGAACCTCAGTTGTGCAATAGGAGTAGAGAAAGATACATTGCGATGAGCAGGCACTCAAATTAATTCTCCTGATATATCAGTTCTCCAAGGGCTGACAGCTGCTCATCTGTATTACCTGCCGCTAATAATGTTTTGAATATGTTCAAAAAAATATGTTTTGAAAGCCTACAGACCAGAAATTAAAATAGTGTCAAGAGAGAAAACAATGAAATAGTCTTCAATAAAGGGGAATCAAATGAATGACCATCACTTGCAGAGTTTAGTTTCTTCAAGGATAATTTACAATTTTCTGACACTTTGGATGGCACTAAGAGCGTACCATATTACCGCTGTCATTGCAGCATGTTTCAGGAAAGAACAAAACTTTGAAATGGTTCCCACCATAAATGTTTTCAGATTCAGAAAATAGATTTGGTAGTGTAGAAACAAATAATCTGGTCGAGAGATTTAACCCCAACACGGAAGTTTTCATATATGGGATGTCTTAGTAGGAGCCTTCACACTGTAAGATCTTTTAGGATCAATAACTGTCACTGTGTCATTGTGATCTCCATATTTCTCTAAAAATGCATCTCCATTAATCACCTCTGGAATGTTTTTTTTTTTGGCATAAACAGCTTCATATCTGAAATTGGGATTTTACTACGATCCATGAAATACCAGAACCATAAATATAAATGGGGACTTCACTAAATGTGACCTGTGAGGTGGTAAGTTGCACAAATACTCCAGTCCAGCTTCAGCAGTACACCGATACCATTTTCTTTATAACAATCAGACTGAACAGGGAGGCCTTGAAGAGTTGAAGTCAAGGACTCTGAAACTAAATATGATGCTGCACACTTGATCATCTTTCGCCCCACATAAGTGCCTACCCTTACAGATCCATAATCTCTCCTGCCAACACTAACAGTTCAAGAGAGATTAGTTTGCAATTAGCTCCAAATTTTTTCCAATAAGACAAGTAATGTCTACATTCTCCACAACAAAAGCTCAGTTAGGAATAGCTTCCTACCTATGCCGTATCCCTGAATCTAGACCCCACAACCGTATATGAGTTGGTATGCAAACCAATTCCTTCACTTATGCCGTATCCCTGAATCTAGACCCCACAACCGTATATGAGTTGGAATGCCAACCAATTCCTTCATCAGTTCTGCAGGCTGCAGGAGAACTGAAGCAACATTGATATTTACTGGAGGAAAGGTAGGATCTATCAGCTTCTGTACGCTGGGACTCATAAACAACACTAACTTGGCAAACCATTGGCGAGGAGTTTATTAGCTTCTCCACATGCAGATGCAATTTGATCATTACCCCACAAGGAGCCCCAACTACATGTTTTGACGTTTAAACCTACAG
This sequence comes from Bothriochloa decipiens, assembly GCA_023333625.1. Classification (NCBI taxonomy): domain Eukaryota; kingdom Viridiplantae; phylum Streptophyta; class Magnoliopsida; order Poales; family Poaceae; genus Bothriochloa; species Bothriochloa decipiens. The sequence goes on along the minus strand of CM041635.1, from coordinate 31,779,937 downwards.
ATAAGTAAAAAGGAAACCATCAACGATGCTATTTAGACATGACATGTCTCAGGGTTCAATGGATAGGCTAAATAGTCAATGCCAATCTACATACCATAGGCCGCGGCAATAGCAGACATTGTGGCAACCTCAACTGATGCAGAAGAAACACCTGTTCCTTCTGGCACGGCAGATGAAACCTGGAGTTTTAGAGCAGAAAGAAGACAAGGAACTGAATAAGTGATTACAGGTTTTTACATACGCAATTCCAGGATAATGAAAACTTGAGTGATTACCAGAATGCTAATGCTGTCAGTGAACTGGGCGCCAAGTTCAATCACCAAAACTATAAGTGTTACAAATATGCAAATGTAATTGAGTAGGTGAAATCTTGTAGCGAAATATTAGAAGTTATTTTCATACTTTTGGGATGGATCCTGACAGAAAAGCTCTCTGGCTTTCTCATAGGATATTGGTTTTCCACCATCCATAAAATCTGACAGGTCCATGTTGAAAGTTGGTGCGCGGTTACTCAAATTAGAACCAAATGATACCTGTGCGACTATCATGTTTACAATAGGTAATAAGCATTGACAAGTCATGAAAGTCAGTGGCGTAGCTAGGATCTTGAGCCAGGGTGGTCCATCTTAGATGTAAAACCAAACAATAGAGTAACTCATGCACAATTTTCATGATTTTTGAGAACTCATCTAATTAGTTTAACCTTGAACAAAATTTTAGGGTGTTCCATGGACCACATGTCCACCTAGCTAGCTACGCCACTGATGGAAGTCCATACAAATGCTATGCAAAACAGCCAGATCAAAAGGGCAACTAGGCAAAAATGCGGCTATACTAAAGTTTAAATTAGCCAACAAAAGCACTATTATCATGCATATAATATGCGGCACCTACATGCCCTGTCCAATGGAGGTGGAAAATCTTTTAGAATAGATTACAAAGCATGAATTAGTTGAACATACAATTTGTACCACAGGCACCAACTGCACCAAGCCTGCGTTCTCAAGCTGTCTTGCTTTTGTATGTTCCCAAAGTTTCTGCTTGCTGGGATGGTTTCTCTGAACACCAACATGGTAGGCTTCCTGAAGAGGAATTTAGTCATGGCATCCAAAATATCAACCACAAATGCCAAATACATGATCCAAAAAAAATAGCATCTATGTTTCTTTCCAGAGGTTTATTTGTTTATTTATCTGTGGCATCAAAGGGAATTCCAAACAAGAAATAAAGAAAAGAGAAAATACAATAGACATCGAGATTCAATGAAAATAGAGGAAACTGATTTTGCGAAAGATGGCATTCTCGAATAATTTTGCGAAAGATGGGAATAGCATAAAATCAAATATTTGTAGGTAGAGTATCCAGCTATTAGTTAAAAAACTTATAACACTATTTTGTAACAGAAACCTAACATTCAGATGCCCTTGCTACGTACTTATAACATTAGTGCGTAGCAAGGGCACCTAAAAGTTCAGGAGTATATTATATTTCCGTCTACAAAGGAACAATAAGGGAACCAATCATTCATTCACCATTTTCGAGCGACTTACTTCAGTTATTCAAGTACATAGCAACAAGCTAATAAAACAAATCCAAGGGATGAGATAACATTCACAGGGATGAGTATACATTTTTTTTTAAAGAATTACACGGCACCCGCAACATACACGCACACGTAGAGATGAGTGTTTTTTTTTTTTTTGAGCAAACACGTTGGGATAAGTGTACGCTTGTTGTGGTCGTCTTATTATATTGTGTAATTTCTAAAAAAATAGTACACACAAGTGTAGCAGAGTCATTTGTTTTTTTTTTGTTTAGCCTCTCTGTAACACGTCGCATGGCCTCGCTACAAATGTGATGGGCCCGATTGCTGTTGCTTCGGACATTTGACCCAGCAGCGCGGAAAACCATAGATAAGCGAGTTCACTCCCACGGCGCTTCAGCGCCGCCGCAATCCTCCTCCACTCCGCTACAGCTCCAGCCGCGGCGACCATGGACAAGGAGCGTGGAGGGCAACCTGCAGCGCAGCCTGCAGAGCAAGGGCGTGGACGTCGCCGATCCGTTCACGATGGGCGCGGCCATGATGCTCACGTTTGCGTACGACGCCACCCCCGACCCACCCGTGTCTCCCGACGCACCCCCGCCTCCGCCGTCGCCGCGCGAGCCCCAGCCGATGGCGTCGACCGCATTAGCCGCCTCCCCGATGTGCTGCTACTCAGGGACGTCGTGTCGCGCCTCCCCAACCAAGGACGCCGCGCGCACCGCCGCGCTCGCCTCGCTCTGGCGCGGGCACTGGCGCTCCGTGCCGCTCACTCTCGTCGAGGCCCACATCCTCCCGTACTGGATCTTGGCAGACCGCATGGTCCCCGGAGGCGAGGACGTCATGACCGGGGCCGTCGCCCTCGCGGCGTCCCGCGTCCTGGACGCGCACCCGGGCCCTTTCCGCTTCGTCCACCTCTCCCGCTGCCACATGGCGTCGCACGGGACCAAGATCGAGCGCTGGCTGGAGCTCCTCTCCCGCAAGGGCGTCCAAGAGCTCGTCCTTATCAATCGCCCGTGGCCGATGGACCACCCTCTCCCACGCGCGCTCTTCGGCTGCACCTCCGTCACCCGCCTGCACCTCGGCCTCTGCAGGGTCCCCACTCCCCACCACCGTCGGGCTCCCGCGCGCCACACGCTTCCCCCACCTCCAGGAGCTTGTCCTCAGCACGGCCGTCATCGAGGACCGAGACGTCCACTTCCTGATCGACGGGAGCCCCGCCCTGGAGGTCCTCACCTTCATCACAAGCCAGACCGGGACTCGAGTCCCGAGTCCGGCTGGTCAGCCGCAGCCTGTGGTGCGTGCAGATTGGCATGTCTACCTTGGTGGACATCACTGTGGTGGACGTTCCTCGTCTGGAGAGGCTCTTTGTGTGGAGGATGATATCACCTTCCAGTTCCACGCAGACGCAGGACACACAATCTCAAGGATCAAGATTGGCCATGCACCCAACCTGCGCATGCTGGGATATTGGCAACCGGCACTCGAACTGGAGACTGGCAACACCATCCTCAAGGTCCTAATTTCTGATCTAGCTTGTATATTTGTGTCAACAGAGTGTGCCAATATGCGTTGTCATCTAAATTTCTGCTTTGGTGTGTCTTGTCTACACATTTTGCATTGTAGGTGGATGCTAAAATAAGCCCAAACACCATGGTTCCAAGCATCAAGGTTTTGGCTTTGGAGGTGGGATTTGAAGTCTGCAGTGGTCAAAATGGTGCCTTGCTTCCTGAAATGATTTCCCAACGTCGAGACGCTCCATGTATTTGTAAGACTTGCCAGCCCCATCTTGTTTCATTTCAGATTTAGCATCAATGGAACCAACACTAACTTGCTAGCCTCTTTCGATGGGTTCTTACTCAGAACAATAGCGATCTGAACTATGTATACTTTGATTTGATTGCAGTCACGGAATGATGCCCCCAATGGCAAGGTTGATCCCAAATTCTAGAAAATGATGGAAATGGCATTCTTCAGGCGTTCATGTTCACCAAAAGATGGTGACGTTGTATCGTCACGTCGCGGCTGGCGCCTCATCACGGTCGTTTAATTTCGGTTTTGACCTATACGTACCCTCATTTTCTTCAATTCAAAGCCCTCCGCTATTATTGTAACGCTACATTGATATCGCGCCACACACGATTTATGCAAAGCCATTGTCTTTAATTACTTTGTGTTGACACACACGCCTCATTGTCTTTTCAAAATGAAATTCTTCCGCAGATGTCCCCACGCCGATCGTCTCGGGTTCCTTTCAAACGACGAATGGGTGGGATAATAATTTAGCGAGCAACGTTGGGCCAGAAACCAGCGGATGAGGCTTCCGAATTGTTCTGGATTGGCTGCCTCCATCTTCAGGCCCATACCCAACAGCCTAGTCGTGGCGAGGCTGTCACGCGATGCCACGGGCCCGGACGCTGACCGCACCTGTTACTGTTTGCGGTCCGTCTGTTGCTTCGACCACGTCAACTGGTCCACGTTGTCTCTGCTTTGACTTTGTGTTTTGGATCGAAAAAAAAAAAACACCGGACTACGCAAGTACCTATGCATATCCGATCCCAGTCGTCATGAACACCTGCAGTGGATCTTAAAATTGATGTTTCGCAAAAAAAAAAATTGATGAAGTTATCATGGATTTATTATTCTATTTCGTTTTAAACATAATGCTAACTTCCAGAAAATGTTTGCCAAGAAATGACTAGACCGGCCTCCACGTTGCTCCATCACAAGGAACTAAAATATCTAGCTATATATCATTTTCACTCGTGACCTTTGATTTATAACAGCAACCATCAACGTGAGTTATGATATCATTTTAGTTTCTACTCCCTTCTTCTCGGAAAGAAGATCGTCTTAGCCTTCAAAATATGTCCCATAAATACCAGTGTCGCTCCATAGTATGTACCTTGGCAGGTGCCAGGCCTATCACCGTATCCGGCCTTTCTAGTTCCCTGACCTATCACTATCAGTGTAGCCTTCTCAGAATTTTGCTTGCAAAAAAAAGAAGAAGAATTGTGTTGTGTCAATGTGTCCTGGCAGCCCACTAGTTGTTCAGCCCACCGGCGGAGCAGCCAGAAGCATCTCAGTTGCAGCCTCTCCGTGCGAGGACTGACCGACACATCGCTCTGGCTCATCAGAAGAGCTGCTTGCATGTGCAGCCGTGCATCTTTTGTTTTTTTTTTTCTTTTGAGAGCTTGCAGGTGCACGTGCATCCTCGGTGCGTTCCTCCGTTAAATAGTGTCCAAATCGAGTCCAGTACCGAGGAGGCCCAGACCTTGTGTCCTTGTTGGCCACACCACAACCACATCGATCGATGCGGATAGCCAGGAAAGAAAAAGGGCCACATCGAGGTGCTCACGATGTAGCGTGCCTGTGGCTATGCTGCCCTGGTGTCCGCAAGGGCATGTGAAATTTTCGCTTTCGGAGGGCAACATAATAAGAGCAAGAACATGTTAAGCAACACGTGTTGTACACAAGAAAATTTTCCTGTTTCGTTGCATGTCCAGCAGGCAAAAGCATGTATATGTATATTTGAAAAAAAAAATTGTTGACGCCGATTCGCGACCGTGTCAACACATCAGCGGGCTTTGGACGCCCAAGGAGGTTGTCTTCATAACCTACAACGCAACAAACACGCAGCGTAACCTGTCAAACCGATCTAGAGATCGAAAAGGCCGATGTGGAGCTCGTGTATGGCTGAAACGACCTCAGAACCACCTCCGGAAGGATCCGTCAGGAGGGAGCACGTGAGGGATCTCTTAGGACCAGCAAGGCCGCCTAAGATGCCAACCAATCTCGTGGAGAGAAAGGCCGGACAGCAGGTAGAGAGGTTGAGGAGAGAAAAGGGGTAAAAGAGTTGGATAGATTGGTTTTTGATCGATTGATTGAATGGGATCAATCGGTCATGTACCCCTTATTTTATAGGGGGTAGGGGTGGTCTTATCCCGTTGAAAAACCAATGTGGTACTATTAATTTGTCCAAGTTCTCCTTAGATTGGGCCAAACACTATCATGTGCCTATTTAATTAACATGGGCCCAATTTGAGTGTCAACATATGCCCCCCTGTTTTCAAGTGAATGATGCATGAACTTGAAAACACCTGTCAAGATACAACCGACCAACACGATACCCATCACATCGGCTGACCAGCGACTAAGGGCGATGTATACATCGACCATTTTTATGCTGAGGGCGATACATGTATCGGCCATTGCTTGGTAGAGCACTTAGGCATCTTGCCAGACACTTGAAAAGTATTTTTTGAGATACCTTCCATTGATTGCCTTCGGGAGAGGCTCACCTTTCAGCGTTTTCAGCAAGTATGAGTTTTCGAAGATGACTCTAACCACTCTAAAAGGACCCTTACAATTGGGCGACCATTTGCCAAATTCGTCACTCTTTGATCCAATAGGAAGTATAGTTTGCCAAACTAGATCCCCCACTTGAAACAACTTGCTTCGAACCTTCTTGTTATAAGCCCTTGCAACACGGACTTTGTCCTTTTCAATCTCCTTGAGAGCTTGCAACCTTTTATCTGTCACTTCATCCACACTGTCCATCATTAGATCATGGTACACAACAGGAGATAAATCATTTTGTTTAGTAAATCTGTATGCACTCAAGTTCACTTCGACAGGCAACATGGCTTCTTGACCATAGACTAGCTCAAAAGGAGTCACTTTTGTAGCACCATGCTTTGATGTGCGATACGCCCACAAAGCTTCTGACAAAGTTTCATGCCATCTTCTTGGTTGTTCCTCAATCTTCTTCTTGATGAGCTTGATTAGAGTCTTGTTACTAGCTTCAGTTAGGCCATTAGCTTGAGCATAGTATGGAGATGAGTTGACCAACTTGATCTTGTGGGATTCGGCAAACTTCTTAACTTCTTTGGACATAAAGAAAGTCCCTTTATCCATAGTTAATGACCGAAGAATACCGAATCTATGAATAATATGCTCAGTGATGAACTCAATAACCTCCTTATGAGTGATATTCTTCAAAGGAACCGCTTCACACCACTTAGTGAAATAATCAGTGGCAACCAGAATGAATTGATGCCCCTTTGAAGACGAGGGATGAATTTGGCCAATGAAATCTAGCCCCCAACCTCTAAATGGCCATGGCTTCATAATGGGATGGAGTTCTACAGCAGGCACCATCTGAATATTACCGAACCGTTGGCACTCATCACATCCTTTGTAGTAACGAAAACAATTGGCCATCATAGTGGGCCAATAGAAACCAGCCCTCCTTAGCAACCACTTCATCTTCGGGGCCGATTGATGCGTACCAAAAATCCCTTCATGGACTTCTCCCATTGCCACCCTTGCATCATCAGATCCTAGGCACTTGAGCAATAAATCATCAGCGGTTCTTCGATAGAGCTCATCATGCCAAATAATATACTTGAACGCACTTCTTCGCACGCTCTTATCAACTTTAGCACTAGGATCCTGCAAATATTTAATTAAGGGAGTCCTCCAATCCTCCAAATCAGAATTAGAATTACCAGAATCTGAACTAGACCGATTTAGAGCGCCATTAGGCGAATCAGCAGCAGCACCTGTAGTAGAGTCGGCTAGGCCGACTGTGGTAGTCAACTTAGCCGACTGGGCTGCCCAGTCAGTAGACCCGGCTAGGCCGGCCTGGTGACCCGGCTTAGCCGTCTGATGGCCGGCTAGGCCAACTGTAACAGTCGGCTTAGCCGAATCGGAGCACCCGTCAGTATACCTGGCTAGGCTGGCCCGGTGACCCGGCTTAGCCGTCTGATGGCTGGCTAGGCCGACTGTAACAGTCGGCCAGGCCGGTTTGTCCAGACCTGCACAGAAAAAATGATCATCTTGATGCATCGGCTTTTCTTGAATATGAAAATTACGCCCACTGACGTCAAAGCCTGATGCTTGTTGAGCTAACATGTTGTCCTTCTGATTTTCATGTCTTGAAATATGCCAAATTTTAAATTTGGTAATTTTAGAGATTAGGTCAAGACAAGTATTAAGAGAAGCTCGAAGTGATCCATCTAAACATTGAAATTCACCAGCAACCTGCTGCACCACCATCAATGAATCACCATAGGCTTCAACATGCTGCACCTCCATAGAAGTTAACATGATCAACCCGAATATAAGAGCTTGATATTCGGTTTGATTGTTAGTACATTAAAACTCTAATCGGCTTGACATCCCTGTCAACATTATTAGGAGAAACAAGAATAATACCAATACCTTGGCTATCTTTATAAAGCGATCCATCAAAATATAGCTTCCACGGGGTGTAAGTAAGGTAATTGACTTCATCATCAAGATCAATACCATGCTCAACAATAAAATCAGTAAGAACTTGACCTCTTATGGATTTCAATGGTTCATAAGTCAAGTCATATTCAATTAAAGAGTATGCCCATTTGCCCAACCTTCCACTAAGGATTGGCCGATATAGCATATGCTTGATAATATCGGCCTGGCATGCTACAACACATGTACTTGATAAAAGATAATGTCTCATCTTGCTACATGCAAAGTACAGCGATAAGCATAGTTTTTCAATATGGGCATACCTTGTCTCGGGATCAAGAAGACGACGACCAAGATAAGCAATAACATACTCCTTCCCTTCATCTTCTTGAGTCATAACAGCCCCAATGATTTTTTCTTCGGCAGCAACATAAAGTTTAAACAGAACTCCTCTCCTAGGTGCACGAAGAACGGGCAGCGATGATAGATACTCCTTTATCTCCTCAAACGCTGCTTGTTGACTTGCCCCCCAAGTGAATTCAGATTCATCCTTTAACTTGAGTATAGGAGTAAAAGGAATAATCTTCCCGGATAGATTGACAATAAACCTCCTCAAGTAGTTCACCTTCCCTAAGAATTTCTGCACATCCTTTTTGCATGTAGGTGGTTGAACATTCTTGATCTTCTCAATCCTCTTGGGATCAACCTCTATGCCTTTATCATGAATAATAAAACCTAAAAACTTCCCAGCCGATACTCCAAAAGCACATTTGAGTAGATTCATCTTTAAACCATAGCGGCACATCCTTTCAAAAGCAAGACGCAAATCGGCTAAATGAGATTTATGGACAGTCAACTTAATCACAATATCATCAATGTAAACTTCTATAATCACCCCAATTAGATCATGAAAAATCAAGTTTATTGCTCTTTGATAAGTTGCTCCCGCATTCTTCAAACCAAAGGTCATAACAATCCACTCAAACAAACCAACAAAGCCAGGATAAATGAAAGCCGTCTTTGATGTGTCTTCCTCTGCTATGAAAATTTCATTGTATCTAGCATTACCATCAAGAAAGCTAATAACTCTATTTCTAGAAGCATCATTGATCAACATGTCGGCTATAGGCATAGGATATTCATATTTGGGAGTGGCTCTATTAAGATCTCTAAAATCAACACAGACTCTGATCTTACCAGAATCCTTCTTCTCAACAGGCACAATATTAGAAACCCACTCCGCATATTGGCATGGACGAATGAATTCAGCTTGCAACAACCTATTGATCTCCTCCTTAATTCGGTCATGAATGGCCGAATTGAAGCGTCAGGGATGTTGCTTGACAGATCTGAACCTATCCTTGATTTTAAGCCGATGCTCCACAAGATTTCAGCTCAATCCTGGCATCTCTGTATAATTCTATGCAAAACAATCAGAATATTCCTTAAGAAGCGCGATTAACTCAGCTTTATAATAAGCTTTCAAGTTTTTATTGACAAACGTCAGCCGTGACGTGGAGCCATCCCCAATATCAACCTATTCTAAAGGGTCAGCCGACGTGAAACCTTGGCCCAACTTATTAAGCTCATCAAAGTCATCAATAACTTCATAGGCATCGGTCTTATCAGCCCGATACTGTTCAACACGACGCTTTAACCATTCAACATTATCCATTGATTACATGATGGTGCTAAGCCGATTGTCAATCGACTTAAGTGAAATAGGAACAAAGCCTTGTCTAGTGAAACTTACAAAATCATACTCAGACAAGTCTCTACCTGACAAGCAACCAAAAGCACCATGACCCCCAGCTTCACACGTATCGGTTGTGGCAACTTCAACTGATGAATCAGCATGGACGACCTCAATGGAATCTCCCACCCATTGGATGAGAAATTGATGCAAGCTGGACGATACACACTCATTATCATGAATCCAATCACGCCTAAGTATCACATTGTAGCTCCCTTTGATGTCAGCAACGAAGAAAGCTGTAGCCAAAGTCTTGCTCCCGATGGTCAACTCAACGTTAGCAATACCTCTAGCTGGAATTGGGGCTTCACTACCAACACCTGTGATGGTCATGTTGGTCTTCACTAACTCCTCATCCTTGTTACCAAGCTTCTTGTCTAGTGAGTACGGCATGACGTTCACAATAGCACTTTTGTCCACTAGCATGCTATGAACTGGCATCCCGTTGATGTGACCTTTCAGGTGGAGTGGCCTGAGATGATCCACCCACACTACTGGCTTCTTGAATATAACATCTTCAACGGCAAACACCAATTCTGCTACTGGTGGCTCTTCTTCATCATGGCTAATCACGTAGTAGTCAGAAGAGAAATATACTACGTTCACATTTCCATGCGGTGGTGACGGCTCATAGTCCACCATCTCCTCTTCCGGCACCTCTGGAGCCTCCATACCCACCATATCAGCAACAACAGTGGCAAAGACCTCAGGTGAGTCTCCAAGATCTCCAGAACCTGCAAGAATCGACACAGGAGCCTTAGAAGACACCATAGCCGATTCGGGAGTTACCAGGACAGAAATAGCAGATATAGCCGGCCTGGCCAACTCCTCAGTCGGCCTAGCCGATCCAGTCAGCTTAGCCGACTCACCAGTTAGCTTAGCCGACTTCTGACCCGCCTGGTCAGCGTCGGGGGTGGAGGGCGGCTTAGCCGGCTCTGGAGCCGGCTTAGCCGACCCAGTCGACCTGGCTGGTTCTGGGGCCGGCTTAGCCGTCTGAGCAGGGACAGCAGTCGCGATGATGGTTTTCCATAGAATCTCTTGAGGGCTTTCTGATACAAGTGGGCCCTCGACGATCCCAAGAGCTTCCTTCTTCAATTTCTTTTGCCGAGGACGCTGTAATTTTCGCCTTTGAGTTTTATCCAACCCTCGTGGACACCACTTGGGTTGAGTGTACTTGGGGTCCCTTGGCGGCTTATCTTGCTCTTGAAATCTAGCAACTTTTTCAGTAGTTTCTTTTTGCTTGTTTACTGGATCTTCAATCACAATCGGCTTGTTGTCATTTAAAACAGGAACTGACATCGAACCAATTATGACACTAGGAACATATATAGGTTTTTTGGACACCTCAACCTTCTTCGGCACGTACACTTGCTGCGTAGGAGCTTTCTTAATTTCTTGAGGAGCTTCAACCTGCATATCAACCACCTTCTCTTGATTTACTCCACTAAAGCCCAATTGACTGCCCAATCGGCTAAAGACAGAAGATTTTGAAGATGGACCAGCAACATCTCCCAAACTTTGGCACACGGGAGCCTGAGGATATGGCACCCACACCCCACATGGTCCCCATTGTGGTGTTGGTATAATTGGTGGGGCTGGAGCCACTGGAGGTCCCCAACGCGACACACAAGGACGAATAACCTATAAGGAAGAATCAGCTGGTGGAGTCATTGCCATTTGCTTGTTCTTATTTTCTTCATGCTTCGGCGGTGTAGACTCCCTTTTTTTATGGGCCAATTCTCGGAATCGGCCTTTTGTTTCTTGTACTTCGCCATAAGTCGATCAAAAGTACAAAGTCGCTTCACCACAGGTGGCTTGACTTTCTGCTCTTTCTCCTTCTTCCAAACACCAATCTCCGGTTTCTTGGGAATAAACGTGCGAATCACATGGACACCAGAAGTGGAACTGCCTGGAGGAGGGGAGCCGGCTTGGCCGACTGGAGCAGTCGGCTTAGTCGTCTGGCCGGACCCGGCCAGGCCGACTGAGTCAGTCGGCTTAGTCGGCTTTGGCTGGCCTGTGCTGGACCCGGCTAGGCCGACTGGGGCAGTTGGCTTAGCTGTCTCGGAGTCGGCCTGGCCGACTGGAACAATCGGCCTAGCCGGCCTCTGCAGCGCCGCACGCGTCTCGTACCATCTTTGCCTTCTCAAAGCTTCCGCTGATCCAGCAGTGATTGTAAGCTTGTTTTTGCCTTCCTAATCCTTCTCCAACACCACTTGTCGCCCTAAATTCTTTTGAACATTCGGTGCAACACGCGGTTCGCCGACAATGACGTTCTTGCCTTTAGCTTTGCCAGCTTGCTCGGGTTGGATCAAGATTGCTGGACTTCCTGCTTCAATTGTGTTCATGTGTGCAGGAAAAAGATTCTTGTTGATCTCCGTGTCAGAAAAACTCAATCGGCCCTCATTAAGCGCCGATTGGACCTGTCGACGGAAAACATTACAATCATTAGTTGCATGAGAATAAGAGTTATGATATTTGCAATAAGCGCGTCTCTTAATCTCATCTGCAGAAGGCAAAGTATAATGAATTCTAATGTATCCGATTTTGAGTAATTTATCAAAACTCCGGTCACATTTAGAAATATCAAAAGTAAACTTTACTTCCTCACTTTGATTCTTTTGAATCGGTTTGAGAGAAGGACAAGTAACATGTTTATTCTCTGCTAGCCATCTAATTTCAGTAGCCAACGTCTCCTTACTTTCATCATCCGAATCATCTGAAAAAGCACCAAAAGCATGTGTATTCGAACGATATGTCTTATGTTCACGAGAGTCTTTAAGGCGCGATTCTCAAAAAACGGCCCTCTCCATAAGATGATTCATGTTAGCAAACTGAACATTCTCAAGTTTTTCTTTGATTTTATAATTTAAGACATTAAAACATATATCAACAAGATCTCTTTCAGAAATACTTAAATGAAAGCATCTTGATATCTCTAGCTTTATTGAAAAACTCAAGCACTGTTTCATCACGAGTTTGTTTAATAGCAGTAAGATGTGATAATCTAGTTTCTTGGGCTCCGGTATAAAAATGTTTATGAAACTTTTCTTCTAACTCAACCCAAGAACCAATGCATAGTGGTGGTAAATTAACAAACCATGAAAAAACAGTTCTAGTCAATGATAAAGAGAAATTGCGAATTTTCATATAATCAATACTAGCAGCTTCTCCTAATTGAACAAGATAAATATGGACATGTTCCATGGTGAATTTATTACCATTACCACTAAACTTTTGAAAGTCAAGTATCTTCTACCCAGGAGGATTGCTCATGAAATCAATTGCAGAAGGGTACGGCTTAGTGCTCATATTTTGTGCAGTTTTAAAGTGAACACCAAAACTTTCTTCAAGATTTTTAGTAAAATCCTTCTTGAATTGGCTCAATATATCATGAATTTCAGCGGAAGCACTTCCCTGCGCATATTCAAGCATAGGATTTAGACTAGGAGACTTCGGTGGGTTGGGTAAAACAGTGTTGCCCCCCCGAAGCTTTAGATGCTTCCGCTGCACTAGTACTAGTATGACCGGTTTTATCAGCAGAAGCAGCCGAAGAAACCGATTTTAGTTTACTAGTGTCGCTAACAGATGATTGATTTTGAAAGAAACCTTAAGGCATGCCAAATTCAGGTTGGGATAAGACACCCGATTGGTTAGAAACGGTTGTCTTTCCTTCAATTTTATTTAGCCTATTAGCTATCTTTCCTAACGAGGTTTCCATAGCTTCTCGAAATTGAGAACCACTATCAGATATCATCTTAGCAACATAAGCTTGTGTAATGGGAACTTCATCATACTTAGGGGCGTTATCTTGAGGAATTACCTGCTCAGATGATGAAGTACCCAAGATTTCAGCAATGTTTGGAGCCTTAAATTGCACCACCTTGTCATGCCGGCCCTTCGAGCAACCTTGAAGGAAAGCCCTTTGAAGTTCCTGTATGTTAGCTTAAAGTTGTGCTTGCAATTCTGACGTGAGCTCCTCCACGGACGTGGGATTGATGATGTTGCCACTATAGACGTCGCTTGCATCCTTCGCTGCATCCCCATCTACACCCATGTCGCCGGTAGATTGATATGTCAATTTACGCCTCGAATTCCCCAGCGGAGTCACCAAAAAGTATGTTGACGCCGATTCGCGACCGTGCCAATACACCAACGGGCTTTGGACGCCCAAGGAGGTTGTCTTCACAACCTACAACGCAGCAAACATGTAGCGTAACCGGCCAAACCGATCTAGAGATCAAAAAGGCCGATGTGGAGCTCGTGCATGGCTGAAACGACCTCAGAACCACCTCTGGAAGGATCCGTCGGGAGGGAGCACGTGAGGGATCTCTTAGGACCAGCAAGGCCGCCTAAGATACCAACTAATGTCATGGAGAGAAGGGCCGGACAGCAGGTAGAGAGGTTGAGGAGAGAAAAGGGGTAAAAGAGTTGGATAGATTGGTTTTTGATCGATTGATTGGATGGGATCAATCGGCCATGTATCCCTTCTTTTATAGGGGGTAGGGGTGGTCTTATCCCATTGAAAAACCAATGTGGTACTATTAATTTGTCCAAGTTCTTCTTAGATTGGGCCAAACACTATCATGGGCCTATTTAATTAACATGTGCCCAATTTGAGTGTCAACAAAAATGATACGAAAAAAATAAATAGTTGAGTGAAACTAGCTTTGTCAAGTTGTCACTTGACTAGTAAAATAGCACATATGTCATGTTTTGAAAGTTTCTTTAGCATCAATCAAACTGATAAAAGCATGTAGTACCTTCCCGTCCTCAGCAACAGCCACACTGGATCAGCACCTAGAGTATTCATATTCATGTCTTCTTTTGCTTGCCTGATGCCAAAGGTTGTTGAGAGATGTGTTTGCCTGAGGCCAAAGGAACTTGAGTGATCTTCAAAAGCAATCTCCTCAACATTCAAAGCAATCTCCTCAACATTCTCTGTCTACCTGCAATTTACCAAAGGTGTACTTAATCTGCAACACAATCATCAAAGTCAAGTATTACAAGACGGAAGTTAATAGTCACCTCCCATCCTCGGACTTGGGCGAAGATGTGTTTGCCACAGGTTCATTGCCATATTGGTAATAATGCAGCTTGATTCTTGAGCGACGGAGGAGGGGCAAAGCCCAACGAGGAGACAAACCATACCATATAGAGACACGGCAACGAATCGTCCCGACTGCATGTGTCGGCAAAAAAAAAAAAAGAAAAAAAAAAAAGAAAAAACTCTGCTCGATCGGTTGGTTCTTCAGACCATAACTCACCTGGCCTTTTGTACGTGCCTGTTTCCATATTCCGTTGAAACGAACGAAGACCATTAAGCTTTGTTTAGTATAATACGTATAGTACTAGTCCTACATTCAGTGATGACCATACTGTGTAATGTACATGCACTAAACATACGGATACTCTCCTGACAGTTAACATATCCTAGTATACCTTATCAGAAGAGAAACCGCACATCAGATGAGATGGATCAGCTCTGATGTGCCGTAGTGGTGAAGAATACTATGGAATACCCTGCTCAACAACGGTTGCTTCCATTGGGACATTCCCCGCACGGGCGCATTGATTCGTTGGCGTGACTTGGAAGTGCGTGGGGGTGGGGGGACGGGGGCATATGCCCGTAAGGACATATTTAGGCTGATTCGAGATTTTATCCTCAAATTTTACTATAACAAAAAAAAATTTTCGTCACATTAAAATGCCGACACATGTATGGAATACTAAATATAGATGTAATAAAAAACTAATTACACAGTTTTATTGTACTTTGCGAGACGAACATTTTAAGCCTAATTAATCAATGTTTGTATAATTATTACCAAATAAAAACAAAATTGCTACAGTATTTAACAGAATTTACTATGCAAAATTGGTGCACCAACTTTGGTATCTAAACAAGGCCTTAACTTTCTCCAATGGAGAGGTCACTAGACTGTTACGGCACACGGACGTGCTTGTGGCAGACACAATTCAGTTCGACTGGAGGGTGACATCATTAAGCTCGGCGACGGTAGTCTAGTAGCGTTGGAGATGCTCCGAGAGAGAGAGGAATAAATCGCTGAGAGGGCCCATAGAATTGCGTCGCTGCGGCATCCATCATGCACTGCTCTCTGCGGCATTCATCATGCACTTTAGTCCAAAGATTAAGATGGGACAGTATGTAGTATAGGAATAAAGTACTGTAAAGCCTTGTTTAGATTCCAGATTTTACCTTTAAATTTTACTATGCAAAAAAAAAATTTCTCATCACATCAAAATACCGGCACATGTATGGAATACTAAATATAGATGAAATAAAAAACTAATTATACAGTTTTATTGTACTTTGCGAGACGAACATTTTAAGCCTAATTAATCAATGTTTGGATAATTATTACCAAATAAAAATAAAATTACTACACTATTTAATAAAATTTATTATACAAAATTGGTATACCAGCTTTAATATCTAAACAAGGCTGCCTCAGCAGAAGGCCTACCTCACCATCGATCTCGACCTTTGGGACGTGAAAAGCCCCGCGGACGATAGAGCGTACGTGACGTTCACCGGTCTGTCCTGTCCCTGGCTAGCGTACCGTTGGGAGCATGGTCGTCGCGTCTCGGAGAAGAAATACCGCGTATTCTGGTATCCTTCTTCCTTGTTGTGTGTTGCAGGCAAGGGCCTTCCCGTTCCAGCAATGGACATGTGCCGGAAGGATGACGGCAGGCGCGCTGCTGTTCTTTCGCCATGTTGGCCATCATCGTCGCTGTCACTCTCGGCCCCCACGCCCCTTTGTCCGTGACCCTATCCTGGAGCAGTTGATTTACATGTACTCGTACGACTTCTCGGCGTCGACGTCCACCGTGAACATCAGAACCTTGGTGGTCAGCGTAGTTATAGAGGCTCACATTGCCGATCATGCCGTCGTGGACTTCAACAATGTGCACATCCGCCGCCTCTTCGACAACAACACGCCGGCGACCATTGCAGACCACCACTTGGAGGTCCCGACCCTGAAGACGGTTCAGATTCTGACGGTTGCTAACCACGACCTGATCGTTCCATTCGTGCTCCACGGCGAGGTCTGTTAAATAATTAGGTAATCTCCTATTTAACTTTGTTTTTCTAATTGTTCTTATCTAATTCAGCTTTTTGTTGGTCTTGTGTAGTAAAAATATAAACTAATAAGATTTCACAATATCACTTGGTCCTGCGAGCAATCAAGCTGGCCCGTAGCCACGCATGTCATTGCCAAGGACCAGGCCGAGTATATATATCATTTTCCAATTTATTTAAATTTAAAGAGAATATTTGTTGTGGTCAGGACGCCACCAGAGTATGTCCATGGTAGCAAATGGAACTATGGCTGTCCGATTCATGATGTGTGGATCTGGTGGCGTTGACCGTTCTGGTAAAGACTATGGCGCAGGCAGGCTGTTGTCGTGTGTCTATTGGCCACCTTTTTTTTTTTCTTTTTGTTGTCGTCTATCCATTGTTTTAGTGGGCCTATTGGTTGTACGACGTTTGGTTGGTTGAGTGAAAAAAATCTCAGCCTCCCCTCTCCCTGCCAATTACCAAACCGTCTCTCCCCGCTCTTCTCTCTCTCCTTATCTCCTTTCCTCTCTCCGTCTCCTTCCTGACGCGGTCGCACACCCGCCACTGGCGCAGGAGCGGGACGAGGACGGCCACAGCGCGGCACTGTGGGTGCAGGTGACCAGGGCAAGGAAAGTCGCCGCAGGCGCCTGGTGACCAGGCCAGGCCGGTTGCAGCTCGACCGGAGCCGGCGGCAGCGGCAGTCGCAGCCGGCGGATATGGCGGATGCGCTGCCTCCATGGCCTGATCCATCTGTCCTCATGTTGGATCAGCACGTGAGGCCTCCGACGCTATGAGACTCAGGTTAGGGTGTCCTCCCTTCCTTGCTCCTCCTCTCCTTCCTTTGTCAGCGTTCTGAGCGTTGTGGGCCTTCCGGAGGTGCTGGAAACGGAGGAGGCGGATGACCCCGCGCCGCTAGGAGACGGCGAGGTCCTCCTCCAAGTGGCCGTCGCGGGTCTCAACTGCGTTGGCACACTCCGGCGCCCTGGCCGCGACCCGCCGCCCGCCAGCGTGTCCCTGCACCCGCGCCTCCAGTGACGAACTGAGATTTTGCTTCTCTTACTGCGTGTGATTTGCTTTGTGTGCTGGGGTGGGGTGAGGTCGTGAGGATGACGTTGTATCTGTCGTGACCCCGGTGGGGCAAGATCTGGAGCGAGGCTGCGCTGTTTCGGGGCTGTATCGGGCATGCCAGAACTAGACGTGGTCGATGCCGTGCCTGGTGCCGTCTGCAGTCGCTCTGGTATGGTTCTTCGGCTTACTGCTTATGAAATCGATCTATAGAGATGTGTCTGACATTTTAATTTTTCTCCCTTCTTTTTGATTTCTTTTGGTACAATCCGACAGCAGCGCTCGGCGGCTCTGGGTCATCGCCATCGCCACACTACCTACCAGGAGGGTCTCCTCAGGTTTGTGGACAGGCATAACGTGGCCGGAGGCGGCACTCCAGCCAAGGACATGACGGGTGTGCGTCGACCCGCTACCTCCCATATGCAACGCCTGCAAGATCTAGCGTGCGGGGCCACGGCGGTGATGGCTACGTTTCTGTGAACCACGAAGATGGAGGAGGCGGCGGCCCCGACGAGCTCAGCCATCTTTTGATTGGCAAGTACCCTGGCTTTCGCCTCCGGTTAGTCTGATCTGTCCAAAGGTGGACCTCGATGGTGTCCTGGTTCCTGTTCCTATGCTGCTCCACCTCCATCACGATTTGCCATAGAGTTTCCCTGGTTTCGGGGTTAGGTCTGGTCGTATTGCACGAAGGTGTTGCTGTCATTTGGTGATTTCTGTGTGTGAGTACAAATGCGTTTTATTTCACATTTTTATCTTAACTGCCAGGAGAACAAGGAGTGCAATCGGGGTTCTTAGCACTGAACTAGATGTGAATCTCCCTGTTTGTGTTCGTTCACCTTTAGGATTACCATGCTTCTTCAGTTTTGCAGATACATGGAGGATCAAGTGGAATTCGAACTTTTGCTATGCAGACTGTGAAGCTC
The DNA here is from genome assembly GCA_023333625.1 of Bothriochloa decipiens. Lineage (NCBI taxonomy): Eukaryota > Viridiplantae > Streptophyta > Magnoliopsida > Poales > Poaceae > Bothriochloa > Bothriochloa decipiens. The sequence goes on along the minus strand of CM041635.1, from coordinate 31,761,341 downwards.
CTGGGAATAGGTTTGCAGATACGTAGAGGTCCCGGGTTCAAGCCCCAGCCTCTGCACATTTGTGCAGGGATGGCTGCTGGCTATTTTCCCTTCCCCAGACCCCGCAGTGCGGGAGCCTATGGCACTGGGTACGCCTTTTTAACAAGTAAGACGTGGTCAGATGTTCCTAGTGATGACATGTCCCTAATAATTGTGCTGAAACATTCTACGAAGTGAAGAAAGACAAACAGCCGACAAAATTTTGAGTGGTGACATATGCATAAACCTGATTGTGTTTGGTGACATAATGCATAGTCCTACTACTACCTGATTGTGTTTCATATTAGCTCATTTTTGTTGTATTTGAGGTCCATGTTGTCTTACAGATTACCTGTATTGGCATCTGAGCGTTAACAACATGCTTATTAACACTTTTCCTTGGAGGAACTACTACTATGCATATATATGTTTAGCAACAGTTTTCCTGCTTACAATTCTCTATTTTAGTTGCTCATGTTTTCCACATATACATGTAGCTACTAACTATAATTATTTTCAGCATAGCACAAAAGTTGAAAGCATGAGTGATAAAGAAGACTGTTAGTCTGAAATAGAATGAAGAGCTCAACCTATGCGGTTCTTGCTAAAATGGTATGTGTTCGGTTCCGTGTCGTCTAGCCTTTTCTTTCCTAAATCTATGCCTGTACCAAAGGCTCCAACAATATCAAATTATGGTGAGATGCTGCTTCAGCTGTGGACCATCTTATATGTCTGAATGCATAGTTATTTTTGCAAGTTGCAAATTCCTATACATAGATCGAATTTCAGTTTCATCTTATATGTCTGAATGCATATTTATTTAGCGTCTCATCTTATATGTCATTGTTGATATACTATTTATAGATTAGAGTTTGAAGGTTAGGAAAATTGCAGTCAACAGAAAGCAGGTTGCAGCCACAGCTGCTTGCACACTTCAACTGGATATTACAAAAAATAGTTTTATTAAGACCTTTGGAGTCACTCTGATTCAGCAGACCTACTGCATAGACATAAAAAAAACTATTAGGTTGCTTTGGTGGCAACAAATGTTATGAACATGTGGTCATCTTTTTTTTTGGAAACAGAGCAAATAATCATCTTATATGTCATTTAGCATTCTCTCTGTCAGTTTACTTCAGTGAACAGTTTTTTCTCACTTTTGTATATCAGCAAAAGAATTCAGCATGGATAGGGAGATCCTTGGAGAATCTTATGAGTAGCAGCATACAGGTGATATTCAGCTACAACCCAAGGCTTCAATTCAGTGACTTTTCATAACCAAGATAAGGAGAGGCTCAAGAGCAGTAGTTACTTCCCTTAAATATTATAGCTATCATTGTGCTCCTACGACGTGCTAAGTGTTGTGATTTCTTCTTGTGCAATATAGTATAATATCAGATAAAACCACCTTTGCAGCGACACAACATGTATTAACTTTCAGACCGAAGCTGGAAGCTTTATTAAGGGCGCTGAAGATCAGAGCAGCCTCTGAAGCAGATGCCAATTTTCTTAGGGGCTACATCTCATCATCTGCTACTATGACTTTTGTAATGTGTTATGTTGTGTCATTTGTGTATGCCTTTTTGGAAATGGATTTCGGTGTATGCCTCCTTGGTTTTCTATCATAAGACTGTTCTATGTAGAATATATGTACCACTTAGACATGAAACGTGCCAGTGTAGGCCTGCACTTAGACATGAAACGTGCCAGTGTAGGCCTGCCTCGTGTAAGACTAAATATTATTTAAATACTCTTTATGTCTTGTGCAATATATATGTGCATTTTCCACATCTCGCACCTGTTCGGGCTGTTTTAGAATGCATTGCACTGGACTGACTATTTTAGCTCAACGGCGCAGGCAAATGCCTATCGTTTTTACCATCAGTGTTGTTCCATTGTGTTATATTGCCCAGATACAAACACGCGACCAGTGACTCGCGCGCAAATTACTCGTCAGTAAATAAATTTGAGAAGCAAGTGATCCAGACAATAGATCTCGGAACTTATTTTTTTTTGCATACAAAAGAGAGGAATTGTGTCAACGTGTCCAGCCAGCCCACTAGTTGAACCCATTGAACAATTTTCGGCCCGCTCAACTAGCCAGCAAACCCCCCTCGGGCCCTCGTGTGCTGCTGGCCTATGCTGCGGCCCCTTTAGCAGCCCGATACAAGCAGTGACCCACCTACCCACCTGACAAGGTAGTGGAGGCCCGCTTGCGGAACCGCCTGTGCCCATCTCATCCGGCCGGAATCCATGCATCTGGCAGCGCACTCAGCGCCGTCCAAACTTTTTGGGTGATCGACGTCGTACCGTGTATTATTTATCCACTTAAGATTGTCTTGTCTATGTACATTTTATATAGCAAATGTTCAACATGAAGAATTGCTACCCAAAACCACCCCTAACTGAACAAGCCCTGGACAAGGATTTCCGGTACGATATCCCTGCGAACCGAACGCAAGTGCCCGTGTCATGTCATTGCTGATTCTTCATCAGTTCAAGTATGGATGGGATGGTTCCAAGTTCCGACGCAACCCTACCAGAAAGACAGAAAATCAGTCAGTACAAACTTAATTCATCTACAGTCTTATTAACTTACAATTTGCTTTTACACCAACCTACAAGCTTGTTGTGGAACCGCAGTGACTTCGAATGCAGCAGGACTGAACGGATTGGATGTTACGTAATGTGGAAAGAACCAAGGCACCTAGCTAACCACACTTGTCTTCGTCGTCTGTGAATCGAGTATACTAACCACACTTGCACTGGAATATGAACACCTCTGTTGGCCATCTGGAGGGTGAACTGCGTGAAGCCAAAACTCCTCCAGAGTCCAGCTGGATTCCCATGCGGCCGCAGCCCATTCCGATTCCGGGAGTGGGAGTAGTAGATACGGCAGCCTTTTTCCTCAACGGGAAAAGGGTCCGGCACAAAAGAACCGTCTAGGTTGATCTTCAGCAGTCCCTCCGATCCGGCGGAGTTGTCCATTGAGCAATTTCAGTTCTTTTTTTCCACTGGCTTCAAATCTCCAAACATTCTTAGCACATCTGCACCCTATCCACTTTGTTCCTGACGTTCCTCCAATTCCAAAGAAAAAGCACAGATTTCAGGCAATCCTCCTCCTTCAGGGAAATCACCTCCATAGCCACGTCCCATGCCGATTTCTTCAGTAACAGATTCAGGTGAACTGATTCAAGAGACAAACTAGCCTTGCCACGTTTAACAAGTTTACACTTTGGAAATGGTTCCCCCCTTCATAATCTGACACCTCATAAATATCTTAATCAACACCCAACAACCAACCCCCAGAGTGGCCTTGAGAAGGAACCCACCTCCAGGTAAAACCAGTGCCACCTCCTAAAGCTGTCACCTCTCTAGTAGTGAAAGACTGTTTGATAGTCTCACTGATACACACACAGCTAATATTATGCTCCAGCAAAATCTTCTTGAGTTGAGCCTTTCTCCCTTTACTAACCAAACTCCTTATATTCCAAAAAAGAATATTCATTTTTAGTCTTTTTGGGTTGCTTTGCCCTTTAGGCTCCTATTTGGCACCTTTACATATCCAGCCACCTCTTCCACTTTATCAGTCACCTCTAATTCTTGGATAATTGCTTCATGCACCTTAATTTGGTTATCATCATCTAACACCTCTTCAGTGGGTTGTTCAGTTACTTCTTGCTGAGTTTCTTTCTTTCTTTCAGCTGCAGCAAGAGTAGGTTGTGCAAGTTCTTTTGCTTTGGTCAGATTAATACACTCATCCACCTCTTCATCATTTTCACCTAAGATAATACTCATTCTACTGCTATCTTAGATAACACCTCATTATCAACATGTTTAAAACAGAGAAGGATTATGATTTATACCTTGGTTGTCAGCCCATATCACCCTCCTTCAGCTCTCAGAAGAATGGGGGTCCTAGTTCCAACCACCCTTGAACTTGGTTTCTCTGCCACTTGAGCCTTGTGGGAAAACTTCTTTTGTTGAAAGCCATCTTCAGCCTGGTGATTCTCCTTTTCAGTAGCTTGAGAAAAGCCTACATTGCCAACATCAATTTTGCAAACTTGCAACTCCTCATCTTCAATAGCCATCATCTGAGTCCCCTCCCTCATTCCAGACCCACCAATCATTTGTGAGGTGTTAGCCTCAGACTGTATGGGAAGGGGTAGTGTGGACTCCCTGGCCTGATCTTGTTCCACCTTGTCCTTCAAAATTTCAACCTCTTCAGAGACCACATCCACCACCTTGTCTTGTGGAGCCTGAACCTCCATGCTTTCATGCTGTCCTCCCTGCTTACTAGACTCAGCCTCGCCCTTAGGATTCTTCGGATCTAAGGTACCATCTGGGTGACCAAATGGGTTGTAGCTTCCAGAGTCATCATCCAGGTAAAAAAATACAAGGTTTAGGGGGCAATAAAATAGTAATCGATAGAAACTTGGAAAAAGCTACAGTATTTAGGTCTATTAAGTTGTGTACACGTGTCATGGAGAAAAAAGATTGATAATCGGTTTTTTTTTTATCAGGACCAGTCATGCAATACAAGCAAAAAGAAACAACAAAGTAACAGAAAACCTAGTCTTTGTATCTAGCAAGAGCTGCAGTGCCCAATCATAAATTAGCCAAATGGCACCACGCCACCACATCTCTCAAGCTTTTGTCTGCTGCGTGAAGAGAAGAGCAAAAAAATATAATCAGGGCTATGTGGTGCATTGCCTGTGTTGTGTGACTGATCTGATCTTGTTAGCTAGTGCAAATTTTGTGAAGAAACGAATAGGAAACCACAGAGAGCTGATGGGTTAACTCAAGCCTGACAGAACTAAGCTTTTACGAATTCTGCTTCTACTAGTACTGCACAAGGAATTGAAAAGAAGAAAAAACATAATGGCAATGGAAACAGGGAATTTCAAACAGTATGCATGGACAGACGTCAGCCAAAGATATCACAAGCCTGGCCCCATCCAACGTTGAGCCCAGAAATTTCAACAGATGAAGAACCATCGTCTTCCCACTTCAAAGTGATTGAGTTTTTGGATAATCCTGTCAGCTAAATAATAAGACAGTCTTCGCTCAGTAGAAAAATATTTGACTCTCCATAATCTGTATCCATCTTCTCCATCATAACTACTACTGAGAAATTATTACAATATTCACTTACAATGTCAGCAGTTGCCAACTTAATGGTTATCAACTTCGGAAAGCAAGCCCGTTTACTCTACAAAATGAAAAATAAATTTAAGAACAGATAAATCAACAGAACTTGTCTACTAGCTGTATGGTAACAGCACTAAGGCTACCGACATAAATGGGAGTATAGAGAACAGATGCGTGGGGCATCAAAATTCCCACAAGCAAGCGATCATTAGATGTTAGTTTTCCAGTGCACAGATAATCAGCACATTATCTTTTCTTCCAACAAACAGTACTGCTGAAATATTTGAAAAAGGTTGTACCAACTGCAATGAATTACCTCCAGCAGCTGATGTTCTTCGTTGAGGCTGTACGTCTGTACCCAAGAATCCAGAACATATAAGCCAACTGAAATTTTACAAAAAGTGCGAGAACAGGTCAAGGTGTGTCAATCCAGTGAAACCTGCACTAACTAAATGATCTTAATTAATGCCATGATATAACATAATGTGCAAAACATTGCCTATTGAAACTGGAAAACAATGCTATGATTTTGAATTTATTATTAGTTTGAAGGTGTGGACTGAGCCAGTCATAGAAGTTATGGGCAACAGAACAGTCTCTTTCAGGGCAATCAATCCCAATTGCGCAGTTAATATATTAACACTAATAATAAAAAAATGTAACTAAAAAAATGACCTTCGCATAATTAGTTACCTTGCTAGAACAGAAGCTTTCATGTGCTGATGCAAAAGGATGACTATTGGTAGCCTGAATCATCTTTTCAATTATAGTTAAGTCAAAAGCTTTCACCCATGGGAAAACATTGTGTTGAAGATTCAAAGGTCATAAGATCTGCATGAAATTCATTATGATCTTCAGACAACCAATGGGAAACTACATGAAGAAAATGGATGTGTATATAGGTCAGAGAAATCACTGGCAATAAAAGGGCGTACCCAGTGCCGTAGGCTCCCGCACTGCGAGGTCTGAGGAAGGGAAAATAGCTGACTGCCTTTCCCACACAAATGTGCAGAGGGCAATGTTGCTGGTTGTTTTGGACAGTTATACCTTGGAACGATTATTTGATTATCTGTGGCCTGGGTTCTTGAGGGTTGACGCGGTACGCAGAAAAGCAACAGGTCCGCAACCACATAACAGACCTGGAACACATAGGATCACAGGTGTATGAAATAATTTGAGGAGAAGATGATGCATTGTCTTGTCCATCTTCAGAGGTCACACGTACTGAAAAAATAATAAGTAGGTAAAAGAAAGAGAACATATGACACAAAAGATCTGCTATGATTGAGTACTAATTATGCCAAAAAAACATAGAGAATAACAAACATTTAATTTAACTAACAATGCTATAACGATTGAATTTTTGAATGCTAAAGCTATTGTTGCTGTTTGAATATTAAACTAGGAAACCAATACAGTTGTGGAGCTGGGTGATTGAATCGTAAAAGGAAATCAACCACTACGATCATAAAAGGAATCGTAAACAGGTAATTACAAACTCCAGTTGGATTCACAGTGTATAGATCAGAACTGAATCATTAGCTTAGGAGTCCTGCTGCCCAAACGTATTAAAATAATGCTTATATGAAATCTTTAGTTCACCACCCTCAGTGAATCAGAACATATAGAAATAAATACAGTGTACAGTTAGGAAAACAAAGAGCTGTTCCTCTTCACACATTGTTTCTTGAACATCTGAAGAGAACATATAAAATGTTAATATTAATAACTCAAAATTGGTACTTGAAACAAACAAACAAACTATACTAATCAGCTAGCATAAAAAAAGGTTTAAAAAATTGTAGCTTCGGATGACAGCACTAGCTGTATTTTCATCCACTTTTGTCCCTATCAAATAAGGGAACATCCAAATATGTTACAAAAAAAATTCATAGAAATATCATTATTACTGTGTTATGGATGAAAAGAAAGTTTCCAATGGCCCACAAATATGTAAACTTCAGTAAATACTGGATGAAATATGAGTATATGAGGCTAACCAAAAGTTTCCCCTTCGCCCGAGAGGAGAAAGCTGTGCAAAATCACAGGCACACCTCAAATAAAAACCAACTGACTTATGCTTCTTGCTCAAGGCGTATGTCCTTCTAGGATAAAGGACAAAGGAGGCTAATCAGTATTGATTCCTAGCAAAGGCAAATCAGAAGCCACACGAAAATGGCAGCTAAGCACCAGCACATGCCCATGCCCATGAATCCAAACAATTAATGAAATGGAAGTGTGTGGTTTGGCAATACTATAAAAAATTAGCTGGTACTGTCCATTGCAATGGGTTTTCTATAAAGGCCAGAATATTCGCTACTGCTTATCCATGAGACAACAAACAGACAGTCAACATGCATACAACTGAGACAACTAGATCTACTCTTAAAAGTGATCATACCAAAAGGGCCGAGGTACGGGGATATGTGATGACATAGTTCGGATCAATAGAACTGTACAAAGCATGCTAAATATCAGTGTGCGAGACAAGAGATTGTTTCAAAATTATTAGCGCAATGAAATTAAATGGGTTGAGGTCACACTAAGTAATGGATTATATAAATTGCAAAAATAGACTTATAGGTAAAACCTTGTAAAAGTTATAATGTTGAAGAAACATGATGCTAAAAGGTTAAGCTGCAGGCACCGTTGCTTTGGAAAATAGTATAATTAATTAGGCTATGCATCCAATTTAACAAAACAAAAAAACAATTATCATTTGATTTCAATGAGTTATTATTTAAGTAATAAAGAGCCGTGACTAAATAAATGTTTAGTGCAGTTCAGATAGCTATGATTTTTTAACGAAAGCAGTGTGGTTGTAGTATTGAGTATTAATCTGAGAATAGGCTGTGGTTAAGAATATATGTGTTTGAAAAGATTAACAAATATAGATCAGTATAGGTACATTGGAAAATAAATATTAGAAGGCCGCATAGACATACACCATAAATCATAATGAATCAACATTGGAAAATATTAACTAGAAAATGGGATAGACACACCATATTCATAATGTCTTGGTAGAGTTCTTCAAAAGGCTAAATAAGAAAATATTAAGACATAGTTAGGAAGTACCAGTGAAAATGCAAACAGGAAAAATAATGATAACAGTGATTAAAACGAAATGGGAGGAAGATATGGATATTAAAGAAATGCCATGGATGGTCACAAAAGAACCTTACAACAGTGGTGACGATACTTTCAAGCTATAAACATGCTCATTCAGGCAGAATTCTGATATTTCAACAGCATAGTGATTCAGGCAAAAGTGATATAAGCAGCCCTTTGATGGATTTTGGCCATTATCTAAAAATTCTAGATATGTAAAATAATAAAGTATATCGACAAAATACAATGGGGCACAATTTGTAGAATAGTGGCTATTCTCACAACTTAGAAGCCAGAGACTAATGATGTCCAATAGCACTGTGCAATGTAATGCATCGTCACACAAGATGCTATCAAGCAACAGCTGACAGCAGATGCAACAAGTATTTGGTGGGGGTACATTTCTGTTTGATGCCATCATGATGTCCAATAGCACTGCGACAACGTAATGCATCATCACACAAGATGTCAGTGTCACATTCCATCTTAGTATGTGTTGATTCGGAACAGCACCTCCAGAGCACTACAATGGAATATAACGTTAGAACATGAGCAGAACAGCATCATCTTCAGCAGTTTTCTGTGCATCAGGCAAATCAAGCAGGTCTGCACCGATGGAGAACCTTAGCCATCGGTTCTTCTCCATGTACCCCAGCCATGGCTGCAGCACGGACCCAATGAGCCCCGCTAGGATGCTCACTGCTATCACCTTGTAGGATGTAAGGGCCATCACCATGATGATCAAGAGAGCTGGTGGGATGATCAACAGGACAGCACCAATGCTGCCCAGAGGTATCCTATAGGGCCGAGAGGCGTTTGGATGGGTCACCCAAAGCATGATGAAGGCAATGAACTCCAGGATCATGCCAAAGCAGTAGAGGTAGTTCTCGGTAGCGATGATTACCTGGAAGCTCATCCAAGACAGTAGGATCATGCCAAACGCAGAGAACAGGATGCCAATCAGTGGGGTTCCATAGTGAGATCTCTTGGTAAAAAAGTCAGGGAGCCTGCCACGCTCAGCCATCCGAAGAAGCTGGTAAGAATCACTGCTCATTTCGGTGAGGAAATTGCCCATGTTGGATAAAGCAGCTGCTGCTTGGATCCATGAGTGCAACCAAATGCCACCAAGAATTCTTGCCATGTCTGAAAAATAACCATCTGACCAGTACTCCCGAAAAACTGGAACTGCTGCTGTGGAAGTTATCAATGGGTAGAGGTATCCTCCCACCACTAGAACTAGAGCATAAGAAAGTGCTCTTGGTAGGGTTGTATTTGGATTCTCGACTTCACCAGCTAATGTACTAATTGAATACCAATAGTTGAGGTTCCAAAACAGTCTATTCAGATACAATCCCCAATCCACATTCCTCAAGTCCATTTCAAGCCACCTTGAAGCTTCAATCCTTGGAATACCAATCAATCCCATCTCAAAGAATGGGAGAGACAACACCCCAAGAAGAGTTCATATATGTAAACGCAACTGTGAGGATAAGCACTACTAAGGTCCTTGGGAGCCTACCTCCAAGAGCCAGAACACTGGACTTGACATAGTCCAGAAAAAAGAACTGGATAGAGGGAACCATTATCTATGACACTGCTGAGCCACTTTGCCCATCCTGGCTGAAAACCCCAGATGACCAAAAGCTGAAGAAACCTGGACAACATAACCACAGTTCTCTGGGAACATTGTGCCCATCTTAGCGGTGATTAGAGCTTCTGGAATGCTCCATATGAGTGCAAACAGAAGAAAGCCCACAATTGCTAGTAGTGGCCCAGCAGCCTTGACACTATCCTCAAACCATGGGGATGCCATGCCCTAACTTACAGTCTTCGCCCTCACTGACACTGTTGTACTTGACACCAACATGATCCCCCATTGGAAGACAGGCTGAATTTGCTCGTGTTATTGCTGTGTTCCTCAGATTCTGCAATCGGTAAGCCAAATAGTCAGAAATACCCAAACATATGGTTGTTCCTTGTTTCAACACGAATGGATATGACTACATGAGTGGCTGTACGGGGGGAAAGTCCGTGTCTTCAAATTCTCCATTGAGCAGACGACTAGTTTATTGTTTTCAGATTATATGATACTCAGAAATACTTGGGTCTAAATGTATGTTCATGGAGAACAATGGGCACTAGTAATAGTCAGAACAGAAATCCAGTGAAAGTTAAATATTACTTTGGATCTTGCGGGAAAGTCCGGTCACTGTGTCGGCAAGGAAAAAGGGCGAAAACGAAAAGGATACCTTGTGCACAATTTACCGAACACATTCGCTGCAGCTTCCATAACCGGCACTGAGCTCGCTGTCCGACGGCAACGTCGAGCACATGGAGCAGGAGGAGGCATGGAGACTGCAGATGCCCGCCTGACCCGGCACTGCTTTCTTCCCCATCGCCGCAGATCGAGACCGCAGGCCGCCGCTTTCGACGCGGCGTCGCGTAGGCCTGCAAGCCGCCGCGGTCGAGGTCGAGCCACGGATTGTCGGCCATTGGAGATCGGCTATTATATAACCAGCCCAAGTTTTCCTCAAAAAATAGCAGCCCAAGTGTTGTGTATTTGGGCCATGTTCAAACAAGAGATCATCAAGTGCCTGTGTGCGTACTTGGGCGCAGCCCATATAACAGAGGAATGTATGACAAGTCCATTGCAGTTGCAGCCATCACTCATTTCTTAAAAAAAAAGGATGCAGCCATCACTCACTACTACTATCTTTCTCATTTCTCCCTCTCGGGCATCTACCGGGAGTCCGGAATGGACATTTACTTTGGCGACGAAGACGTGTGCATAAGTGCTAAAATGGAGGTAATGGCAGAGGCTAATCAAGTTACAAACAGAAATACTTTAAGAGAAAATTATTTTCTTGGCCCTAAAAACTGTTGTTTAGTTTCTTGACCATTTTTTTTTCTAGAGTTTCGCTATTTGACTCTAAAACAATTTTCCTTTGATTTCTTAGCCCTTCTGCTAGTTTCGTGGGCTATCGATGTTAAGTTGTACGCGAAATTACTTCTTTTTTAAGTGAAATCCACTCTTTCTTATTCTCAAAAATAAGTCCACGTATATTGCTAAAATCAGATTTCCAGGTCCCTGAACTTGCTAGATGTATCATCAGGGTCCAACCCAGTCGTAGAACTCTGGTTTTGCATACGTGAAACGTGGTGTAGCGCTGCTCGCGCGCGGCCAGGTTGTTCGTGCAAGTGCAACATGTCAAAGCAGGAAAGACCGAAAGAGAGACGAGGCATCAACGACCAACGTGGACGCCGTACGTACGTCTCAGGGATCGAGGCCACCTCACCGTCCCGCGTCCAGAGATGAGTTCTGGTTGTTCCATATCTTCTCACACCTCCGTGTTCATCGTGTACCATAAATGCATGCATGTTCCGTCTCGTCAAACAAAAAGGTTGTAGTTTTCTCTAAGTCAAATAACTTTCAAGTTTCATCTGACTGATAAAAAAAATACATGACACCGAAGTAACGTTAGAACATCCATATGCAAGGAACCATGTGGGTGAGGTTTTATTCTCTGGATGGTTCAACGATCAACGATGCAAATTAGCTAAAAAAACGGAACGGTCCAACGATCAACGATGCCATATTATCGAAGAAGGGAAGGAAGTCCTTAAGCGTTCTCAAGAATTCAAAGTTTTCAAATGCTACCAGAGCACAAACAAGGCTGCTATGTGATTGGTTCAATTCTTTATTTTTGGGACGGATCGAAGCTTAGGTGTGAGCTTTCTATTCTGCTTGTGGCTGTCATAGCCTTAATTTAACACTTTCACTACCGGAAAGCCTAAATTCACTTACGGTTTATGCCATTTTTCTGACGGTTACATGCACTGACAAGTTAATTAAAAATTTTTCTGACGGTTATTTAATTTTTCTATTTATTTTCTAGATACCGTTAAGTTAATATCAATTTCCTGACGGTTATTAATTTGCTGTGTGTTTTTCGGAAACCATCGAGATAATTCTATTTACCCCGAAGGTTTATACAATAGCCGTCAAAAAAATTCGAAACCGTCAAGGTATTTTGAGTTTCTAATAGTGTTTGTGATATGGTGAAGACTTGTGGTAATGCCAAAGATTTTTTGGAAACATCCAACGTATCTACACAACATTTGCTAAATCGTCTAAGAAATAGAAGATTTTGAAAGATCTACTCATTGGGAGAGTCGTGTTGATAGTGTTAAAGCTATTAGGTTTAGAGTTGGGACTTGGGCCGTGCCATTTGAGGGCGGGTCATGGAACGATCATTTGGCACGACCCGAAGCACGTCACGGTACGAAATATTTTAGGCCGTGCCGACACGACACGAACACGAAGGCCGTGCCATGCCTAGGATCTTGACACGGCGGGCTACATGGCACGGCCCGCACTTTGGGCCGTGCTTGGGCTGGCACGGCACGAAAGCGGCACATATGCACTTCTACAACTCTACAATGCGATTTTCTAGCATTTACTCTACTATCTATCAACTAATTCTTAAATATATTATGAAAATTACTAAAACTTTTATTAAAATGATGCACACAAGCTATATGTCTTCGTAATGATTGGAGATAATGAAAACTAACAGTTGAGGATCGTGCTTAGGACGGCACGACCCGAAGGCATGCCGGCGTGCCACGGGCCATGCTTAGGCCGAACAAAAGTTTTACCATGCCATATCGGCACGGCCCGACGTGCCTCCCGTGCCTAGATCACATGACCCGAAGCGGCACGAAGCACGAGAGTGTCGTGCCGTGCCGGCGCGGCCCCGCCCAAAAACCCACTCTAATTAGGTTTCAGTGTGCAAATATTCGAGAGGCTCTACTTCAAGCATCTGATAGTGACAATGATCCTTTGACAAGAGCTGTGAGGCTAAAGGTTTAGCAAATAATGAACTTGGAGAGTGTGAATTTTAGTGTCAATAATCATTTGGTACGAGAACCCAAATGATTCAAATGCTGTCACAGAATCTGCAGAGGAATTATTTAGACGTGAATATTTTTTACCAATTGTTGATCAAGCTATTTCCTCTCTTACTACAAGATTTGAACAGTACCAAGGTTACAAGAAAATATTTGGTTTCTTATTTACTTCTGATGCATTGCGTTCTCTAGATCATAATAGCTTGAAATCTTGTCATCATGTTGAGGCTGCACTTAAATGAGGTGGGTGATCTAATATTAATGCTGATGATCTTTATGTGGAGTTGATTTTCTTCAAGATTTTATTCCACAAGAAAATAAAGGTCCGGTTGAAATTCTAAATTTTTTGAAGCCACATGAGTGTTTTGCTAATGCAGCCATTGCATATAGAATTTTATTGACCATTCCGATGACTGTTGCATCGGCACAGCAGAGTTTTTTAAATTGAAGCTATTGAAGACCTACTTGCGAATTACAATGACACAAGAAAGACTTAACACATTTGCGCTAATAGCACTTGAGAGTGGCATGCTGGATAAGATTGATCATGAATATATCATTGAGGATTTCATTTTAAAGAATGCTAAAAGAATATCGCTTTTCGAGTGATAGTTATACAAGAGGTATAATTTTTTTTTTGTCTGTGGTTCACCATCCGTGATGTGCAATGGGCCATGAAAGGTCACCCCTAAGGCCCGCTACAAACCCTTCTTGGGCCGCCAACTGGCCTGTTACACGCATCTGTGATGTACAGTGGCCTCACGAACGGCCTGCCCGGAGGACCACTACGAACCCTCCTTTCTTGGATCCCAAATTGGCACTGGGCTACGCTATAGCCCATTCACGAAATTAGCCCACGCGTGCTCACCGACGCTATTGCTGTTCTGCCTTGTGTCACACATCTGCAGTCGCCATGTAGCTCTCTCCTCTTGTGTGCTTGGAGCCTCAGACGTGCTTGCCCACAGGAAAACAACTGTGACGATACGGTGAAAATTTGGTCACTAGAACTGATTTTTAAAATTTTAAGGGGGCATGTGCATCCCCTACTCACGCTACAGCTTCGCCCCTACCTGTAATTTCGTCGAAAGACATGCCATAGAACGGTGGCTTACCGTAACTGAAGCGAGGTGGCACATTCGGGTCGAAAAGATTTGGGCAGTACGCGATCCTGGCCGCTTCCTTCCACAACGTACTGCAAGCCGGTACTGCAACGCCCTCGATCGCTGCATGCACATGTCAAGCACGTCACGCTCGATCGCCAAAGTCCCAGCGTCACGTCTCACCGGCCCAGCCCGCGCGGGGAAGAGCAGCGTCGCGTCTCACCAGCCCAGCTCGTGCAGGGAAGGGTCGGCGCGAAGGGCTTATCTGAGCTCCGTCCTCTATATATATATCTCCAAACCCTAGACGATGAAGAACGAAGCCACACATGCTAGCTGCTGCTCTCTCCTCTTGTGTGCTCGGAGCCTCGGACGTGCTTGCCCACAGGAAAATAACCGTGAGGATACGGTGAAAATTTGGTCACGAAAACTGATTTTTAAAATTTTAAGGGGGCATGTGCACCCCCTACTCACACTACAGCTTTGCCCCTACCTGTAATTTAGTCGAAAGACATGCCATAGAACGGTCGCTTACCGTAACCAAAGCGGTGGCACATTCGGGTCGAGAAGATTTGGGCAGTATGCGATCCTAGACGCTTCCTTCCACAACATACTGCAAGCCGGTACTGCAACGCCCTCGATCGCTGCATGCACATGTCAAGCACGTCACGCTCGATCACCAAAGTCCCAGCGTCGTGTCTCACCGGCCCAGCCTGCGCGGGGAAGAGCAGCGTCGTGTCTCACCAGCCCAGCCAGTGCGGGGAAGGGCAGGCGCGAAGGGCTTATCTGAGCTCTGTCCTCTCTCTCTATGTATATATATCCAAAGCCTAGACGATCGAGAACGAAGCCACACATGCTAGCTACTACTCCCCTTTCCCTGCCGGAGATTGATCGAAAGAGAGAGCGAACGAGGGAGAGAGAGAGAGAGCCATCATGGCCATATCGGGGAAGATCGAGTGGTGCTCCGTGAGCATCATGGTGGCCTTCACACTCATCACTACCGGATTCGCCTTCTTCGTCGAGTGACTGAGGCACTCGGCAAAGTACTATATGTACTCGGCGAAGACTTTGCTGAGTGCCACACTCGGCAAAGAGGTGTCGGCAAAGAGTTCTTTGCCGATTGCCACGAGGCAAGCACTCAGCAAAGACTTAGCCGACTGCCAGATCAGCAGTTGGCAAAGATAACGGCCACCGTCATCTGACGGCTTTTTTGCCGAGTGCTGACGTGGCCAGCACTTTGTAAAGCATTTTTATTTTTTTATTTCAAAAAGTCTTTGTCGAGTGCTGCCGTGGCGGACACTCGGCAAAGAGTTTTTGTTTATTTTTTTAAAAATAGGCTTTGCCGAGTGCCTTGGCTGGCACTCAACAAAGCTTGTGCGATAGCCAGTTGATACCCAGGTTGGCCGAGTGCCAGTACTCGGCAAAGCTGGGAATTTTTTTTTCATATATATCACAGTAGGAAAATCCATATATATATATATATCTCACAAATCCACATATATATCACATGCCATCCATAAAAAATCCATCCAACAAGTCGAACATCCATAACAAGTCCAACATTACTAGTCACAAATCCATGATGTCCGATATAACAATCACAAAGTCCATCACTGCTCGTGCTGCGATCCGATGTCCCTATGCCCACCAGAGGCTGAAGAGCTCCCACCTGGCCACGAAGACCACCCCTGCTGTGGCCCCTGCTGCAGCGCCGTGGCGTACGCCCAGCTCCCGTGCATAGGAGGAGGGCCGCTTGCCCACCCGGAGTGCCCGTGCTGCGTGTGCGGAGGAGGAACGCTACCTGCCCACGTGTGTAGTGGACTCGGGCCAACCCGGCACCCATGTTGTGGAGAAGGTCAATCTGTAGGCGTCAGGTTCGAACCTGCCAACTGTGGCTGCACAAAGAAGAAGCGATCTCATTAGTACCTACAGGATGGCCGCATAAGCCAAAGCAATAGACAAACATATATACTCACCGGAGTCCCTATAGGGCTAGGAGGAGGGGGTGGAGCAAACAGCGAGGGAGGCAACGGAGGCACAACGACACCAGGGATGTGAAGGCTCTGAAAGGAGCCAGCCACGTCCTGCATCTGACGCGCCGCGTGCTGCCGGACAGCATCCACCTGACGCACCGCGTGCTGCTAGTATGCCTGCAGCTGCCACTGATGGGCCTCTGCTTAGGCTGTCTGATTGGCCTGCTACTCGGCCAGCTTGGCCTGTAATATTACACCCACAAGGTTTAAACAATGCAAAAGGAAAGATACATGTGTAAAACCAATGAACGACGAATAAAACTATACTTACCTGAAACGTCGTCATCATCTGCGTGGAGCTCGGCTGCCAAGGTCGTATAGGGAAGTCGGAGAAGCTCGTGCTCCTTGATCGAACCTGGCGGAACGTGGGAACGGTGGCCGGGTCGATTGCGCTATGGGCAATATAGTACCGGTCGTGCTGCTTTCTCCTCCCGTCCTCATCAGGAGGTCTATATCCAGGGGCTTGGTGGCTGGATTGAAGGTCTCCCCATAGCGCGTGCGAGCCGCCGTGGTGTACTCGGCCATCTTCTAGTAGGCGTTCGGGTTGGTGTACGCGTCGGCCACGTCCACCGGGTCGTAGACGTTGTAAGCTAGGGCATACCCCATGAACTTGTTGATCTCCTAGCCACCATGCGACTGGGACTGCGAGGAAAACACAAGGATGATTACACGCAATGAGAGTGGAGTGCTAGAATGAATGAATGAATGAATAAATAAATAAATAAATCAACAGAAGCATACCCATTTGTCCATGTACACTGGGAGGGGGCGGCCCTGGCATCACCAAGCGTTGCTACTGTTTGGCTCTGCGATGCGCGTATGAGTCCTCGTTTGTCCACTTATTCATAATCTCCACCCAGTAGTCCATGTACAGTTTGCACCATTTAGGAGGAAACTGCATGACAATATGCATTTGATATGTCAGAAGATGAATCAGAATTAATGTTTCCAACTTATTTTTCATGGAAGAAATCAGAATTAATATTTCCTACTTACCTGGAGGTACTGCTCCCTGGTGAGGTCAGTTTCGGGGTAGAGGATCATCTCCCTGGCTTGTGCCTTCGACACCTTCCGGTAAAGCACGTCAGTGTGGTAGCTGATGATGCACTGGAGGTGCGACTCGTGGTCCATGTCCTTGAGTCACTCTTTGCAGACCTTGTCCTACACTTGCGCCGCCTCAACCACTCCCCCCAGCTCTCACGTGAACCACTCCTGCATACAGACATCATGCATGTATCATTTCATTATTTCAAGAACCTCCAAAGAATGCGTAGTATTGAGCAACACGGTGCAATGAAGACTCACCTAGAACTCATTCTTGATCTTGGTCACATTAGGGACATCGTTTTCATCCTTGGCGCTGGCGAAGTGATCCAACTTCCAGGGCGGCCCTTGTCACCCCTTTGTGGGTGACCCTACTAGGATAGTGTTTCTTAATCAGGAGGCCCTGCATGCTATTGATATGGCGTGAACTGCCCTCGTTCACAAGCGTCCAATTACCACATGAGTCATTAAGAAGAATTGTTAGTCTGAAGTTCGATTTTCAACATGTCATATGAATAAGTTGTGAAAAACATGAATGATTACTTACTTCTCACCAGCGGGTCAAATCACCGGACGCTGGTGTGGCACGAGCGGCACTGAAGGTAGGTGTGTGATCCAATGTCATCGTGGCACTCGGCAAACTTGCATGGCCTGTTGAGCCACAATATAGACATCTTCTCCTTTATAGATGGAATCCTGTCGAATTTCGACTTGCCCAATGTCATCGGCTTGTCTCGTGTCAATTAAATTTGAATACCACTAGAATTTATTGGTCCCTCTAACCCATTCAGCCTTGCCAAATGCTTGCTCCAGGAATTTATTGGTTCCCCTAACCCATTCAATGCTCTTATTATTACTTGTGTGGCCTATGTACATCCACTCACGGTTATCCATCCTCTGTCGTACACATATGTAAGCGAGTAATAAAACCAGCAATTGCATCTACACGACGTTCCTACCATCTAATAGGTGAAGGATAGGTCCTAATCCCACCTGTGGCTGCGTAGATAGGTTAGCTTCCATATTCTGCTCCTGTCCAAGTCAGAATTTCAGCAGCACCTCCCCGCTGTTCTCCTGATACACGTCCTAGCAGGGAGAGTGTGTATTCGGAGAACAACAGGGAGATGGTGCCAAAACTCTGACTCATACGGGAGCAGAACATGAAAGCTAACACATGTACACATCTGCGGGCTGTCCAAAAAACATGGAAAATCTAAAATAGATATGGTCGCACATATGCAAAGACCTGCATACCTTCAACCGTATCTCTTTCGGATTGGAGACGCCTAACTAGGTCATGCGACCTAAGTAAAACAACGGTAAGGAAGAGAGGTGATTTATACCTAGGGTGGCGGTGGAGAGAGGCTAGAGGGGCAGTGGTGAGTCGGTGCAATGGCGAGGCGACAAGGTGTAGGCAGACCTGCAACACCGACGAAGATAATTGGGTCCTCCGGGTAACCTCCGACAGGCTCTTCTCCTGCAAAAGAAGAAACATAAAACTATAAGTTAAAATTTGGGCAGAACCTCCCCTGCATGTGGAAGTTTCGATAACCTACAAGAAACAACGACATGATGGCTGACAAACACAACCGCACGAAGGCCTACATTCACAATGCCATGACGATCGACAATCACAATGGCACAAAACCCGATAACCAGAACGGCATGAAGGCCGACAAGCAGAGAAGGGGCCATATACCTAGTTACAGCGGGGATGGCACGCGGAGAAGACGACAGGGACAAGGGATGACATGAGGCGACTCCCGGGGAACCTCCACCTTCTTCCTCCTCCTTTCTCCCCCTTCTCCTTCTCCTTCCTCCTCCTCCTTCCTCCTTCTTCTCTTCCCTTCTCCTCTCCTCCCTCCCCTGCTCCTCCTACCTCCCCTGCTCCTCCAGCTGGGCGAGGAGCGGCCACCGGGGCGTGGCTGGCGGGCGACTGGTGCGCAGGGAGCCGACGGCTGGTCCGCGGGCCGTGGGCGGCCACGGCGGGGGCTCTCTGGCCGTCGGGGAGAGAAGGACGGCGACGGTCAGGGGTGGTGGTCTGGCTTAGGGGCGCAGTGGCGGGGCGCCCTGGCGGCGGATTCGGCGACACGGTGAGGAGTGGGGGCGACGGTGGGGGCCGGTTGGGGGCGGTGGTGCAGTGGGGGTCGGGGGAATGGAGTGGTGGGGCGTGGGGGCGGCGGCGGCGTAGTGGGAGTCGGGGGCGGGGGCGTGACGGGTCGGGGTGTGGGGAGTTAGGGTTAGGGGCGTGGGTGGGTGGGATTTTTAGATAGGTTTTTTTATTTTTTAAAACTCGCTTTGCCGAGTGCCACGGTGGACACTCTGCAAAACGATCTTTGCCGAGTGCCTCCAGGACCCGGCACTCGACAAAGAACGTTTTGTCGAGTGTCCACCGTGGCACTCGGCAAAATATTTTTGTTTTTCTAATTTTTGGTCCAAATTTTTGAGGCCCTGTGATAGAATTTAATACTTTATTTTAAAATTTCATCTCATTTTAACTTTTTTTGCTATATTTAAATATTTTATTTTGTTGCTTTGCTTTTTTAGATAATTCAAATTTAAACTGCAGGTGCATGAAATATTGGAACTCAGTGATTAAAAAAATGATATTCAAGATGTTTGGTGTATGTTGAGGCCATATCCATGACCTCACATGAAATCCCAACTATCTGGTTGACGTAGCATGTCGAGGTACATGCGGGAAGAGTGATTTAAAATTATATAAAATTCAAACAATAAAATCATAAAGCTTGGCAACGCGTCATGTTATCACATGTCGAGACTATGATAAAAATTTGAAAAGGTTTCGACCAAGTTGCAACATCAGATGTCTAAAACCCAGACATCTCCACATGTGATTAATTGTGATCACATGTGTGGAGATGTCTAGATTTTAGGCATCCACGTCACAACTTACTCCAAACATTTTCAAATTTTTATCATAGCCTCTACATGCAATAACATGACACCTTGACAAGTTTCATGATTTTTGGACTTCAGATGGATTTTATATAATTAAAAAACACTTCTTCCGCACCTGGATGGTCATGTTTCGTGGACAGGGTATTCAAACTTTTGGGTGAGTTTATGGACACGGCCTCAAAACACACTCTCCAACATAAATATCATTTTTTGAATGGCTATATTTCATTATTTTATGCACCTGTAGTTCAAATTTACTTTTTTGAGAAAAATACAAGGAAACAAAATTAATTAAAGAAATATAACAAAATATTATAAAAAGGTCCTAAATTCAAACATGTGCTCGAATATAATATACTTTGGCTACAGAAAAAATTTGAATTCAAAATTCAAAAAAATCTTTGCCGAGTGCCATGGCTGGCACTCGGCAAACGGGCTCTTTGCCGAGTGCCAATGACGTGACACTCGGCAAAGATTGGCGCTTTGTCGAATGCGTGGCCTGGGACTCGACAAAGATGTACTTTTTGCCGAGTGCCCGACGGAAGGGCACTCGGCAAACGTGACGGCACCGGACGCCGTTTGCCCCAGGCACTCTTTGTCGAGTGGCCCTCTTTGCCAAAAGTTGGGTAATCGGCAAAGATGATCTTTGCCGAGTGCCCCTCTTTGCCGAAAGTTGGACACTCGGCAAAGACTGGCTTTGTCGAGAGCCAGACACTTGGCAAAGAAATCTTTGCTGAGTGCTGGGCTTGGCACTCGGCAAAGACGCTCTTTGCCAAGTGTCCGTTCTTTGACACTCGGCAAATCATTGCGGCACTCTGCAAAGCCCGAGTTTCCTGTAGTGCGTCGTTCTGCTGGGCTAGCTGGCGGTTCTCGTGACCATGTTTGTGGTGCAGCCGCACAAGCTCTACATGGTGGTCAAGTCGGCCACCCTCGAGACGCTCAGGTATGTGTCTCTCTATCTAGCTTATTATTAGCATGCGGCGAGCTAGGGTGCGTCGTGGCGTTGTAGCTTCTTTCGATTCTGCTAGTTGTTGGTTTGTCCATAGGCGAAGCAGTAGCCGAGATATCATTGTGGTGTTCTTTCGTTTGAGGATTATCCATGGCGCTGCATTGCCTGTGAGTTCACTGTCTGGGTCGGTGGCCAATTCTGGGGTTGTGCACGCGCTTTGGTTCCGCTGTTTTGTCCTAACCTACTACCTATGTTTGCAAAACTTTGTTATATCTGTTGTTAAATGGAAATGGGAGATGCCCGGTTCTGGAAAGAGAACTTTGAAATTTGAATTGAATATATATATATATTTAGAGAAGAATTGAATACTTTCTAAGTTCTGACTTCTGTATAAACATTTTAAATCTGTTGGTTTCATTGCTACTTTATTCAAAACCTGGACAACAATTCTTTTGGATTCATTGAACAGTTTATGCTAGTTTCCGATCAAGGAAATGTTACAAACATAGGGTGTTATTTCTTTCCAGATTAGTGGGACTAGTGGTCTTAAGATCCAATTTCTTTGTTGTGTCTCTTGTTGTTTTACTCTTAATAATAGGATGTTATCAGTCTCATTTCAGCATGAACTTTTTCATGATAGGCTCAATATCTTGGATGTTTAAGGTGTTCGTGGTGTACCATGGAATAATTGTATTAAGTAGTTTATCCAGCAGTTATAACTTTTCCTTCAAGTAGTGTTTCTGCTGCTTCTTGTTTTTGTATTATATATTTATATTATATATTTATAATTTGTGGAAATATTGATTTGTGAACTTCCTGCTGGTTGTAATACTGGAATTGCGGTTATTAATTGAATGACCAACTCTTCTATATGCATGCACAATATATTTTGGATTACATCACCAATTTTTCACCTTTTCAGTCTCCCATGCGATGTAGAGTGGCTAGTTGTGAGCCACAGCAATGCAAGTCACTATAGAATATTCAAATGGCCTGTCATCATCTGGCTCTATGGAAGTAAACTAGCTAGTTCTTTATCTTCTATATACATCAAGAAGATCATCCAAATTTGGTCTCCTCTAAAATTAAATTTGAATGCTTTTTAGTTGGATTTTTATTCTCTGAACTCAAACATGTGAACTTGATTGTTAACTTATTCAAAAGCTGGGTTTTTGTTGTTATAACTTTGTTGTTTTATTTTCTGCATATGACTGTCAATCATGCTCAATTATATATATGTATATATATTTGCTATTATATTATACAGTTACAACTATGTTGTCTTAATTATATATGCACTGCCAGTATTATATATGCCAAATATTAGGTTTTCCATGATTTTTTTACCTTTTATATTTCGAATACCCAAGGTCAAATTCCTAGTCCCGCCACTGCCTTGGTGTGTATGTAACTTGGCGTGTACGTGTATGTGTATGTTTACAGGTACGACCAGCTCGCGCTACGAGACGTGCAAGTCTCGCTAGCCGTGGAGGCACAACGAGAACAGCAAATCGGCAACCTTTTCCAGCCTCCAGTGCAGCTTGAGGTTCGCCGGCGGGGCCCTTTCGGTGCTCCGCATCGACGGGCCGTTTACCGTGCCTGCCATGGGCACCGTGCCGCTCCCATACAAGGGGAGTGCGCAGGACGCCCCACTGGATGACGCTGGGAGGGCCACCTTGGCGGCCGCGCTGCGAGACGGCGTCGTCCCGTTCAGGGTGGAGGGCGAGGCGAAGACACGTTGGGACTACGCGGGCCTTCTCTCCATCAACGGTTGGACGCACCTGAAATGTGAAATCCGCTTCTTCGTCCCCAATGGGACAGCACTCGTCTTCTGTATCTAACTGTTGATCTAAACTTAGCTCTATCTTTCCTTCATTTTAAACAACTATGTAGCTCTCCAAAGCCCAGACCAATGTGGTATTGTCCATTTGAGTCTAAGTTTGACTACAAATTTCTTATGGCCACTTTGTACTCAATTGAACACTGCATGTTCAGACTCAATTATATAATATAAAACCAAGTCCCTAGCTACTTCCTTTTTGACCTTTTTGCATCTGCCTGTTCAGGCTGGAGATACATCATACATATGTCACTCTTTATTTTTGTGTTTATAGTAGGATAATCTGCCAGGATTTAGTGAATTTATATGGCTGGTAGAAAAGTAATGTTTGTTGCGGTTGCATTTTGTTTGTGTTTGGTTGGGCGATGAGTTCATTTGGTAGAGCTGGTCTCTCTTGCTGCTCTGTAGTAGTAGGTAGGTATTAATGTTTTGCAGCACTGTCTCAAATTTGCATCGTTTAACTTGTCGAGAGACTTAAACTCTGTAGTAGTATGCTAGGGCAGCTGGTTGATAACCTGCGGTGCCTGCATTCTAGGAAATCTGCGATGAGTTCCTCTCTCTCTGTCTCTGTGTGTGCGCGCGCGCAATTGAATTTGTTACCTAATATAAACACCAATCAATCTGTGGGTTAGTATGTTGCAGCAAGTGAAAATGCAATTTGTAAACAATTTTATCAATAATTTAGTGGTTCCTGGATTGGCTTTAGAGCTGTTGCCCACACTTCCCATATATCTTACATGCGTGTTTATATCACTATTGTGTCTTGCTGATTATAAGCATTGAAAAAGCATATGCAGTTCTCTACTTGTGCTATGACTTTGAAGCAATAAAATATATTAGCAAGGAGTCAGTCCAATTGGAACTATAAATATTTAGAAGTTATAATCAGTTAAGGGCAATAAAGAAAAGGGTTCATCCCTATCTCCCCCTCTCACCCTGCGCCACCGCCTCCCCCACGCCGCCGCTACCGCACATGCCGCCCCCTAGCCGCGCCGCCAGCACCGCCGCCCCCTCTCCCTCGCCGCCACGTGTCCCCCGGGCTTAGGCCCCTTGTACAAGGACATCTCTTTTTTTATGGTTTGCGTTTTCTTTTACTGCCCAACAGTCTTTGTGTTGGTTCCTGCTAGGTTTTCTTCTCTGCCATTTTCTGCTATCACTGGCACAGGAACTGGAGATCTCCTTGACCTGCTGTTCAGAGCTAGAAAATTTGAGGTACTCCCTCCGTCCCAAAAAGAATGACGTTTTGGGTTTTCATACCACAAGTTTTACTCGATTTTTAGTAAATATATGTAATATTTATATCTCTAAATAATTTTATTAAAAAACTAGATCTAAAGATATTTCCGATGATATTAATTACTTAGCATAAGTATTAATATATTTTAATATATAATTATCGGCAGTAATTTCTCAGGAAACGAGAACGTCTTTCTTTTTGGGACAGAGGGAGTATGCAAATTGGTTTACTCAAGCACTTGTCGTTTGATGTTATTTTTGTCAATGACTGAATGCTGATGTAATATTTATGAAATCTACAAAATAAAGATTGGATAATATATGAAATAAAGACTTGACATACAAAATTGTTTACACAATTCTTGTTTGTTGACTACTAGTGATCAGTCTCAGATTTCACTTGCAGGTTGGTCTACATAACTTACTGACCTGTATTGTGTGTTAGTATTATTGCATATATAATTTGGAACAATGATGCCTTATATACATATATATTTGTTATTCCTTTACATGTATCACATGGCCATGTTTCATATCAGTCACTGTGAAATTAACTATAGTTATCAGTTATCTTATACCTGCCTGAAAGAAAAAGAAGAGAATGTAAATGCTGTTAAGAAGAAAAGCTAAGCTGAACTACTGTCTCAGTAGTAATGTACTGCAGAGTCTTTAACTACTTTTTCCAAATCCCATTCGGATATGTTAAAAGATCCTATATTAAGTCACCGTCAGCCAACTTTCATTCTTTTCCTGAGTTTGACTTTCTTTTCCAGTTAGTCGTAAACACTGTCATTCTTTTCGTAAAAAAACATAGAAATATTTGTTTAAGCTAAGAATGGGATATCTCTAAGAATTTAGCTATGGATAGGAACGCTCGGAGACTAGCCATCTACGTGCCTGAACTATGATTTTTATGTGTTACTCTGTGACTTGTCTCTTCTGGGTTTCATCTCTAACCTACCTCAATCTGTTTAGGACAAAAGGCTATGTTGTTGCTGTTGTTGTACTAGGAAAATATTTTTGGGGAATGGCAATATAACTTCAGGTAGACTACAATGTTAATATTGGGCTCCATAGGTAATATTGGCTCCATAGGTAATATAACTTTTAAAATGTTAATCCGATGCATTGATTGGGCTATATTTCAGGTAGACTATAAATTTTACACTTAGCGCTGCAAAAGACTAGGCCGCTGGAAGAGAAGGGAACGGTCCAGTTAGATGGTTCTCTGCATGTAGCTGGAAGCTTTAGCGTACTATTTGTAGTTCTGTCCGGTGGCGTCCAGCTGATGGGGGCTGCCCGGGGCGTGATTCCTCTGTGCAAGCCGTCGCCGTGGAGCCTGAGAGCGTGGGGCCACCTGCCTCCTCGGCTTCAGTCCAGGAAGCGTTGGCAGTTGGCACATCGTTGGCGGATTCCGCGAGCCACGAGATGGGTGGTCTGGCCACACCGCCAAGGTCGGCCTCACCAACGACTCTGGAGAAGACGGATGAGCGGCTCTGCCTCCCCTTGCAGACGCCTCTCATTCCTGGACCACCACGACATCGCAGTCCTCGGACGTCGGCCCCGAGATCATCACTGCGGCACAGTGTACGCATCACCGCCCAGCCGCGTGAGGCAGACATCACCAAGTAGGCTCAGCGTATTCTCCTGCAAAAGCTAGGGGTGGTGGCGCCATCGCCCAAGTCTGACCCAGAGATGGCACGCCTATGCAGGGCTGCCTTCCGGCCACAGCTATCCGACACCGCCCAGGAGTCACTGGGGCGTCTTCTAGTTACCGAGTTTGACCCGGTGGCTATGGGATTGAATATGCTCGGTTTGGACGAGGAACTTAACTAGTTCTCTCTGTCAACTGGTCACTTGTAGTCGCAAATTTGTTTCTTGTGTAATCATAATCTCGTGCGAGTATTGTTAGTAGTCTAGGTTTGGGTAACCTTTGGTTACCAGGGCCTGTAAAACTTTAAACTTTGGTTTACCACTGCTTAATGAAATACATGCTACGCATGTTCTTGAAAAAAAAGGTTGTGTCTTCGGGAACATTTCACAAGCCAAGTAAATATGCTCCTGTAAGCTGAAAGAGGTTCCCACAACTTGAACTGATGTCTATTCTAGAATTTTGGAAGAGTTAATGGCTTGAACCTGCTTGATGACACATATTATTTATTATTATGAACTTTACACAGTTGTGATTTGTGAATATGTTAATATGGAGCAAAATTGACCTGCGTGGATACTACTGATAGCTTGTAATTTTGGCAAATCCAAATCTGGTATGCGATTTGTGAATATATTAATATGAACTTTACACATGCTGTTGAATCAAGTATGTCTTAATCTTATTCTAAAAAAATATTTCTTAATCTTTCCTGGCTCCCTATACCACAGAGGTGCAAGCATTTTGACTTTGGTGGAGACAAGGGCAAGGGAACATATCCACCTTCGAAAATAAATGGTATGCCTTGGCTTCTGAATGTGTCCTTGTGTGCTATTTGATGACTTGTGAGAGGAGCTGCTAGCTTCGTTTTCCTTAGTATCCCAAGTTAGATTACTATTTCCAAAAAAAAATTCTGGCTCTGTTACATTAAGTTTCAAGCATATTTTAGTCTATAGCTGATGCCTGCATTAGAGAGGAATAGAAGGAATATATATGTTGATTTTGAGCCCTATTATACATATAGTATGTCATGAATGCTGCCATGAAATTGGACATTACTCTATTGCCCTTCCGAGTGGTATAAAGTTAACAGTGACTTGAAAAAGTCACTAGTTTTAATTCAACACCAGCAGAAATGTGTTCTTATATTATCTTGTTTCCATGCATTGAAATAAGAGGATTGTACTATCTTGCTAATTTCATGGTTTTTTTATTTTCAGGAACCGGGAGATGCATCAAAGCTGATCAACTTACTAATGGATGCCAGTTCTAGTTTTATTTTGGATTCATTGGACATGATTTGTTTTGCTGTGGTGAATCAATATTGCATTATATATCTTTGTTGTGATGAATTGAGAGCTCTTGAGTTTTAGTTTGACGGCTTCCATGGGCAATATAAGCTACTAGTTCATCTAGGACATTGACTCCTAATGGATTTGGTGGTTAAATGTTTTGTGTGGTTATTTTTTTGAGACCTTTTACAATACTTGAAATTGCCTCTCATTGCCTCTCATTGCCTCCATCTAATATTGCATTTGGTTAAATTAATTAGTTTAAGGATATTATGGTAATTGAGTTCACCGCCCTTCGACTGAAGGGGTTACGAGTCGCACGACGAGAAGAAAAAAAAAATCCACGAAGCATAAAGTTTTTTCTTTTTTGTTGCTGTAATTTACAATAAGTGTCGCGTTTTACTAACATGTTTCGCTAATGAGATCCACAGGATGCGATTGCTCATACACGTCGCTGACGCAGGCTCATTTGCCCATACGCGTTGCTGGTACAGGCTCATAGTGACACGTTTTGCCTATACGTGTTGCTGGTGTAGGTTTATCTGAGACAACGCAAGTGACGCGTTTTGTCCGTGTCACTAATGACTGTCTAGCGCGTCGAAATCTGGCATGGTGTAAGTTTGCTACGACAAATCACGCATTTGTATTTTTTTGGAAAGGACAGGTCACAAATTTTTTCTATTTGAAGTCGTTATGATGTCCTTCTATTTGATTTGCAAGATTTTATAGAAGTTAGCACCAATTAAAGCCATATCTTCCATAGTCATAAGTGAGTGTGTAGTGATATTTAATGATGTCGTGTGAAGAAGTGATCATAACAAAATTTGTAGATTTTAA
The DNA here is from genome assembly GCA_023333625.1 of Bothriochloa decipiens. Taxonomy (NCBI): domain Eukaryota; kingdom Viridiplantae; phylum Streptophyta; class Magnoliopsida; order Poales; family Poaceae; genus Bothriochloa; species Bothriochloa decipiens. The sequence continues at coordinate 31,733,249 of CM041635.1, read as the reverse complement.
AAGTTATGCAACTTTCTAGTTGGCAACATTTTTATTTGAACTCATTTATCTCATGAAAATTAATTGTGTTTTCTTAAATTTGAAATCTAAATTTTCAAACTACTTCGGATGGAAAAACGACCAAAACAATCGTGTAGTGGGGTCTCTCCCTCAATTAAATTTGGAAAAACATTAGTACAAACCACATCTTTGGTGAAATGGTAAAAACCTTTTACGAAATCATACTTAGGAGTCTTGATTTTTTTAAATGCACACCAATAGTGCATCTATAGATGTGTATTCTCACAAAATTTGAGATTCAAACTCAATTTGAGACACATAACAATATATCTACCTCTACAATTATAGATTCCTAGAAAGCCTCCATGTTAACATTAAAAAAATTCATAAAAATACTTAAATTAATCATAAGCACATGATCTTAAATTAATCATAAACACATGATCTTTACCAACTCTATTGGAGTTGCTCTTGTGCTCCTATCCAAAGCATGTCGGCAATAGCCAACTTGAAGTTCATCTTTTGCTCTAAAATTCTAATATAGCATACAAACAAAGATGACATGTCTCTTGGATATGCTCTAAGCATGGAACTGTCATTTTCCAAATGAGTATGTATGGAATAAATACACTAAGGTAGTGTTTGGATTGAGGGTTGACCTGGGTTGGAATGAGTTTGACCCAGATGGACCCATGTTTGGATTGGAGGTTCAGTGGAATGGGGTCGACCCGTGTTGGCATATTCTCCTCAGATGTGGGTTCATTGGGTTCCACCGAACTAGGCAGACTATCTTGACCCAAATGCATGGCTTTGCTGCTTCGTCTTCTCTTCCCTCCCCGCCATATCCCCATCCCTGGGTGAGAGCGTCATGGTAGGAGCTCGGTCAGATGGTAGGGACAGCGGCGCTCGCACGGCCCCACCACGTCCATGGCGGTGCTCCTTGCGGTGCTCGCGGTGGCCTTCCCACGTCCTCAGTAGTGCTTTTGGCGGTGCTCGTTGTGGCCCCGACCTCCACCGTCCCTGGATCTAGGCGAGCAAAGCCACGGGAGGAGATGGGCGAGCAACGACAAGTTTTGGCCTAGGGCGGGCGAGCTCGATGCTCACAAGGTGTGGCCATGGCGGGCAATCTTCGGCTCAAGGAAGTGGCTGCCAGGGCAACCAGCACAGTGCTAGGCGTGCTGGGGGACTCAGGGTAGCATGGTGGGGCAGAGTGGCATGGTGCGGGCCATCGGGGCAGGGTCGCTGGGTGACACGACAGGAGGTGGATGAAAAGGGAGGGGGTCACTATCAACTAGGTCCCACGCAGATGGCTGCCGACGGAGATAACAACACCATCCATCGATCCCAACCCATTCTATCCCTCATACCAAACATGAAACTAGGTTGAGCCCATTTATGTAGCCAAACATGAGATGGGTTGGTTCCAACATCAGAAAAGTAGGATGGACCCAACCCATTTCATTCGGCTCCCAAACCAACACTTAGTAAGAGAAAGCTATTCGGAACAAAAGGAATTTCGCGACATGGCAAGTCTAAGCATGGAGCTGACATCATACGTACAAATTTCTAATAATGTTATCTTTTTAACGTATGCAGAATATTGTCATGCACGCGTACAAGCTTCTCACAAATTACACTGTCCCCCAAAAAGTTGTCCATGTTCGATTGTAATTTAGAAGAACTATCATTAGTTATCCTTCAAGATGATCCTGTGCATGTATGATCTCTTTCGGGCATATCTATTTGCATTTTTTTGTTGCGATTACACAATACACACCTCAGATACTCACAACACACACATTGCTTTTGTATCATGCATTATATATATATCAGTAAAGGCAGACTACTTATCATATAATATGGACACTTTAATCTACATTAGTTATACTAATACTTTTTTTTCACGAGCAGACATATAAGCCCGGTTTTCATTAAGAGAGAAGGGGCGGTCAATGACCTAATACATAGGAATACAGCGATGAAGGCGAGGGGCGGTCGCCGACGAAAAAAGAAAGCAAGTCCTATTCTACTGGATACAAAGTTACACTAATACAAATCGTTACAATCCTGACCACATGTTCAATAATTATTTACACTAACCGAATCATGTTCTTATTCCATCAATCCTCCTATGCATCGAAACGAAGTCACCACAGCAACACAGAGGGCATTATCTAGTTCCTTTAAGTTTCTTGCTGCACAGCTCCGTGTACTCGTCATTGTCAGTTTAAATAGACTTTTCTTATGTCCTTTTTTTTTGAAACGAAACAGCCTTCCCCTACGTCAGAATATTAGCTTCGCCTTTATAGGCCAATATCACTACTTAATACCTCTGTGAAGATTCTCACTAAATTGCTGGCCAATAAGTTACAGATGGCAATGCCCAGACTTATTCATAAAAACCAGTATGGATTTATTATGTCAAGATGCATTCATGAGTGCCTAGCTTGGTCACTTCAATACCTCCATATGTGCCATCAGTCCAGAAAGGAGCTCATCATTCTCAAACTAGACTTTGAGAAAGCATTTGATAAAGTGGAACATGAATTGATGATTTTAATCATGCAGCAGAAAGGTATGCCTACAAAATGGATTCATTGGATGAGATAAATTTTTGGCTCAGGAACTTCTGCAGTTTTATTAAACAGCTTTCCAGGGAAGGTGTTTCATTGCAAGAGAGGAGTTAGGTAAGGTGACCCTTTATCACCTCTTCTCTTTGTTTTGGTTGCTGATTTTCTGCAATCCATTCTAAACTCAGCTAAACAAAGTGGACTACTACAGCTACTCAATCTGACCCATGATCAGGATTTTCCAGTGCTGCAATATGCAGATGATACTCTAATTTTTATGCAAGATGATGCCAGAAAGTTATTCTTCTTGAAAGCCATCCTAAATTCATTTGCAAAATCCACTGGTCTGAAAGTCAATTATAGCAAATCCATGATGATTCCAATCAATGTCAGTGATGAGAGGATGACAATTCTAGCAAACACTTTTGGATGCTCCATAGGGTCTCTTCCTTTTACATATCTGGGATTACCATTAAGTATCACAAAACCAACTATTGCTGACTTTTGGCCAATGGTTTCTAAATGTGAAAGAAGGTTGGTCTCCATCTCTTCTTTTTTAAGTGCTGCAGTGCTCAGTGCTTTACCCACTTACACTCTGCGTACATATTTGCTCCCATAAACAGTGATAAAGCAAATAGATAGGTATAGGAAACATTGCCTCTGGAGGGGATATGACATTAATTGCAAAAAACCATCAAAGGCAGCTTGGGAAATGGTTTGCAACTCAAAAGAGAATGGAGGCCTTGGAGTTCATGATCTGCAAATTCAGAATGAAAGCCTTCTCATCAAGCACCTCCACAAGTTCTTCAACAATTGTGATGTCCCCTGGGTTCAGTTGATCTGGCATTCATGTTACAGTAATGGTAATTTTGTGGTTAACAGCAGGAACAGTTCATTCTGGTGGAGAGATGTTCTTAAATCCCTTGAATCATTTAATCAGTTTAGCCCTGCCTTCAGATGGGGATGGTTCTTCTATTCTTTTCTGGTTTGATTCTTGGCTGGGGCCACCCCTTAAAGATCAATGGCCTCACTTATTTTCATTTGCTCAAAATAGTCAGGCTGTTGTCAGACAAATGCTGTCAGCTGATGATGCTTCAGATTTCTTTCAGTTGCCCCTATCCATGGAAGCCTATCTATGAGCAATACCAAGTCATGACCTCATCCTTGCAAGATATTCATATTACACAAGAGAATGATAAATGGAATTATGTGTGGGGAAATTCAGTTTACACCTCAAGCAAGGCCTATTACAGGCTACTGGGATCCATTAATGTTTCTCCTATTTATAAATGGCTATGGAACCAAGAGAAAATTTTTCCTATGGTTAGTGCTAAAAGATCGTCTAAGCACCGAGAAATCCTCAGAAGGAAAACCATGCATTTGCCGTCCTATAACTGTGTACTTTGTCATCACGGTGTTGAAGAGTCTCTCAATCATCTGTTTCTCGAATGTCCTTGTCTTATCAGCTGCTGGAATCTCCTTGGTCTTGCCCCTTTCATTCAAGACAACATTTTTGACAGTATAATCTTGTTCAGAGCTCATCTACAAAATGCTTTCTCCCTGGAATTAATTACTGCTATGCTATGGGCAATATGGTCTGCAAGGAATGATGTAATCTTCAGAAACATTCAGCATAATCTTCAGTCCTGTAAGCGGGTTCTAAAGTCGGAAATGGCTCAGGTTAAGCTTAGAGCCAAGTCAGATCTCCAACCACAAATTCAGTTATGGATAGACAGTTTTATATAATTCTGCTTATTTTTTACATTTCCTTCCATGTATCTTAAAGCTTGTATTGTAAACCTTTTATTCATTCAATAAAATTCCAGTAGGAGGCAACCCCTCCTGTTTCATAAAAAAAAAAAAGTATTGGCTTCGCCTCTGCCTAAGCAGGACCACAAAGTACGACATGCACCTTACTTTTGTTTAGTGGTGTGGTCCCGCCTCCCGCTGCTGTTTCTTTTATCCAATTAACGGCCAGGTTGATGCATTGCGTTTTTTTAATAACTATAAATAACTGGTGCTAGTTCATTGATTAATTTGGATTTGGACTATAGATGTACATAACAATGATTGAAATATACGTTCCGATTTTATTTCTTATATATATGTTGGGTGTCTAAATATCTGGCATCACTCAATCACTTGTACGCTCTCTGCCATCATTTGGCTCATGATATCTCTGGCGTTGGCTGCTTCGTCCATGGCACGGGCTGGGTTCCCGGCGAATGTGGTCTTCTCCGCTGCACACGGCTTCTGACAAAGACAATTATAGGTGTTGTAGTCGCAGTAGCCACCCGGGAAGCCAATCTTCTTGCAACCGTTACTGCACGATGCATTAGTGGTGGCTTGGTTATTTCTGTAGCATATTTGTCCCAATATCGAATTGCACACAGCGCCTCTCCATGCCTGAAACCACAAAACAAATTGTCGCACTGTTAGCAATCGCTAGTGTGTGCACATATATATTCGCTGACTGAAGCAACACTTGGTACAATCCAGTGTATCTCGTATAACTTTAAATTTTGAATTATCGTCAAAGAACTTTAAATTTTGAATTTTGTTGAAAACTTATACGAAATAATCTCTATACATGCGGTGTGACACAAGGAGCAAGGTCAAGACGAAGCCAACGATTGCTAGTTTCTTGTAGAACGACATTGTTATGGATAGGTGCTAGTGTACTCTGTATTTTTTTTCCTATTTCCTTCCAGCAGCAACAAGCAAATTCCAAGACCTAGTCAGACCACCGCGTCGTCCTCCCGCAAGGGTGGCTCGGGCGGCACCAAACCCTAGCTGCCGCCCGGTGTCTTCCACCCCCTCTCTCTCCTTACCGCTGCCAGAGGGCGCCGCCGGGAGGCCCGCACGGCTTTCCATAAAGGTGGCTGCGATGATCCTCCCAGGCGAGCCTCGCGGGTGCGTCCGTGTGGGCATGACGGCCGGCGGGGGAGCGGATGAGGCGAACCTCGCGGGCGCGTCCACTGGAGGGACGACCGGCGGCGTGGGCGGATCCGTGTGGCGTGGCGGCGAGGATGGAGGATGCGGCCCTCCGGTCTGGGTGGCGGCGGCAGGGAGCAGTGGCCTGAGCGGCCGTATCAGGGCCAAGCGGCGATACGGTGCCTAGGCGTCCGGATCCAGAGCCCCGGTAGCCGCCCTGGCTGAAGCCTCCTCAGCGGTGATCGTCAAGAAGGAGGTGCCGACATGGGGCACCGAGTCTGTGGCCTTACGGCATGATCCTGGGCCCCTAGGGCTAGGGGCGGCGATGTTCTCGCCTCGTTGCTGCTGGCGGTGGAACGACAACGACGACATCGGCGTGCTAGAGCCGGCAATAGCTTTCCGGATCTAAGAGTTGGCGGCCTTTGTGGCCAGATTCGGCGATGGTGCACATCGTCGGTATTTGACGTAACGGCATGGTCCTTGGTGGGATGTGGCAATGGTCGCTCACTACCATGTTTCGACAGCGGTGACGCATGTGGGCTCCACTTTCCTCGCTGGAGGTGTCGTCTCGTTCTTCAAGTGGATCTCTCCGGGTAAAACCCAACACCAGTCTCTGGTTGGGCAACGATGGCGTCTTTGGATAGCATTTTCTCGTTGGAGACGTTGCTTTTGGAAGATCCTTTGGGTTGTCAGCTGGTATCGGCATCGAGATGGTGCTTCTATTGCACATGCATCTGGTGCCTTGTGCTGTTGCTAGGTTACATGATCAGGATTCTCCAATGGTGCTAGAGTTCCCATTGAGGATGTAACTTTTTCATAAGTTTACTTTTAATTTTAGGTGCATCAGTGTTATCGGGTGACTTTTTGTTTGACCTATAACACTGCCTTTCTGTTGTAATAATTATGGCCTGATGCATCCTCAGATGACTGAAGCTGAAAATATATTTTCCTTTATCTAAAAAAATGCTAGTGTACTCTGTACCAGAAGGCCCATGTCTAATGCATACTACTTATAGAGGTTGGTGTAGCCTTGTGGCCTTATTAAAGTCTGCTAAGTACTACTCATTTCTAGGAAAAACTTAATGACTTCTCTCATTCATATGGATAAAGAAACCTAAAATTATTAAAGGGCATCTATATGACAATATTATAGATTTTTGCCAAACTTGGTGGACTTCATTCAATGCGTGCCCTTTTGGATATGCAACTTCAAATGTTTCGTTGATGTGGTGTGTCGTTACACTTTCCAAGCAAAAGTTAATGCCTCGTCACTCTTCTAATGTTCGATACAATGTTGATGTGGTGCGTCGTTTCACTTTCCTAGCAAAAATTAATGCCTCATCACTCACAGTTGTTTTGTGCGTTCTTGTGTTCGACGATCTTCTAAAAATAGCATCGAAAGCAGCCCACTAAGCTTTTTTTAGAGTTCGAGGGCGAACCGTCCCGCGACTCTCCCTGATCTTGTGCAGGGAAACTGAGGAGGAAGCAGGCAATCTTAGGGAGTTGCTTGGAGTGTATGAACTATGAAGAGTGCTCCGGTCAGATGATTAATACTCACAAATCTACTGTTCTATTCAGTCCCAACACACAAGTGCTTTTCAGAAAAAGAAGAGTCCGAGAGATTCTACATATTAGAGCTGAAACAAATAATGAGAGGTATTTGGGTGTCCCGGTCTCTGTAGACAGATTAAGGGAAAATGTGTTTGCATATCTTAAAGAAAGAGTTTGCCGGCGGATACAAGGGCGGAAAGAAAAATTACTATCCAAAGCTGGAAAAAGAGGTAATGATCAGGGCAGTTGCCGAGGCCATTCCAGTTTTTGCGATGGGATGCTTTGACATTACTAAGGAAATGTGCGGTCCGATAAGCTCAGTGATAGCAAACTATTAATTGGTGGAATAACCAAGATAAGGAAAATAGTATGTATTGGGTCAGTTGGGAAAAGATGGTGTCATCAGAGGGTGACGGTAGTCTTGGCTTTCGAGATCTCCATTCCTTCAATATGGCTATGCTTGCTAAGCAGCGATGGAGACTGATCCATGACTCGGAGTCCCTATGTGCAAAGATTTTAAAAGCAAAGTACTTCCCCAACACACACCTCCTAAAGGCCGTGGCTAAGAATGGTTGCTCCTACACTTGGCGCAGCATTGTTCAAGACTTGGAGGTCCTAAAAGAGGGGGGCATTTGGAGGTTTGGCAGTGGGCAGCAGATTGGCATATGGACCGACACATGGTTTCCAAGAGATGTGAGTATGTGACACGAAAACCTGTAACTCAAAGAAGGGGAAATTTATTACATAGAGTGGATGAGCTCATAGACCCGGCTACAGAACAGTGGGATGCCCAACTTCTGGAATAAACTTTTTGAGAAGAAAGATGTGTAACTCATTTGGTCTCTGCCGGTGTATGCTGGAGATGGAAGACCCTTTTCTAAAAGAAAATGTGGAGATGGAAGACATTCTGGGGTGGCACTTCGATAGTAAAGGGAATTTTTCTGTTAAATCTGCCTATAAAGTTCCGAGAGCAATGGAGGAGAGGAGTATGCAGCGAGCGAGTCTAGGGGCAGCGAAAGGAAGTAGTGGCAAAGATGACTTCTGGAAAAGACTGGAAGGTTGACTATTCTCCCAAGATCAAACACTTTCTGTGGCGATTGAGTCATAATAGGCTGGCAGTGCGGCATGTGCTCAAACAGCGGGGAACGCAGTTAGACACCAAGTGCTGCATGTGCCAAAGAATGGATGAAGATGGGGGTCACTTATTTTTGAAATGCGAGAAAGGAATTTGGCGAGAACTGAACCTGGAGACTGTCCGGTGTGAACTAGCTGCAGCTCAATCAGCCAAACACATGATGGAGATGATTTTGAAGATGGAACCGAGAAGGCAGCTTACAGTAGTATTATTGCTATGGCTATGGTGGGAGAAAGGAATAAATGGAGGCAAGAAGGAAAGATGCGGACAGCTATGGAGTTGGCATTTGTAACAGCAGCCTTGGCAGATCGCTTTCAGACAAATATGTCTCCCAGGCTATTGTCGGATTCCAGACAGATTACACGGCAATGGGCAAGGCCACAGCAGGGCGTTTACAAGGTCAACTCAGACGGAGCTTATAACCCTAAAACAGGAATGTGGGGCTGGGGCTTCATTGTTCGGGATGACCAAGGTGATATGGTGCTGGCTGGAACAGAGAAAGGAAAATTTTTTGATGAATGGTTTTCATGCAGAACTGTTTGGCTGTCTTGAGAGTGCAAAAGCAGCATTCTTATTTATGAGAAGCTTTCCATAAATTAATCACCTTTACAAATGTCTCTGCCAGACAGGATTTGAGAAAGCCTTTCTTTGTAGAAATAGTCATGATTGCAGCATGAAAGAAATGCCTTCATTTTCTGGGGAAAAATTCCAAGCTTGTCTTCCTGGAAAGCTGAGTTCAAAATAAACAATGTCCTTGACCACTTCTGTAGGATCAATTCTTCCCTTCACCACTCCATTCGGTTATGGCTCGACGCTCTGTAGTGCTCTGCAGCTTGCCCTTGGCCCATAGGCGGCTGGGCTCCCCGTCGAGGAACCTCCCCGCGGGCGTAACCGCACTGGAACCCGCGGATCTTGAGCTCGCCGCCAGCGCCGACGACGATGGTGTCGGGGTTGGTGTCACGGTGAGTGACCCGGCGCAGTGCATCGTCTCGGCCGCGCCCAGGAGCTGCCTCATGAGCGCCTGCATCTCGGGCCGCGTGAGCCGGAGCGTGCTTGCGCTGCCGCCCAAGAGCTTCTCGGTGATGATGAACAGGTGCCCAGTCTTGTCGTCCATGGCCATGCGACCCCTGAGTTGCAGGATGAAGGGGTGGCCGTACGGCCACGCAGCCGCCGCCGTCGCCCTTGTTGCCAAACGAACAGCTAAACAAGGCACAATGTTTCCATTGATAGTGTTCAAGGAACCGGTTAGCCAAGTGATGTGGATTACAATAATGTTTTGATTCCATCCAATATTTCAAAGGTTAGCAACATTACACGGCTGGAACCTTTGTTCCATTATATAAAAAAAAATTGGTTGCGTTTGGCTTTATTATTGGTGTATGTGTCTGCACTTTCTCCTGCAACATTGAATGACACACCCTAGTCGTTGTAAATGATAGACTATATATATAAAAGTCACCAGTAATAGTTTGGAAGCACGCAAACTTTAATGTGCAAGTCATTCAAAAACAGCCCTGATCATTTGTTTATCATGAGTGCGCTCTAGAACCTACATGCATTATTAGCGATCACTGATGAGTGATGTATTTGCCCAGTGCCGTGCGACATTGAAGGACGGCTGCTTAACTGATGCCACTAATATGTGCGTTACGTGCCGTGAGCCCCGTTAGTTTTAATTTGCAGACTCGAGAATGAAAAGATGTAACATTTTAGTTTTAATTTGCATTATCAGTATGGTGTGTATGGCTACAAACGGCCTTGCAGCGAATTGTTACATTTTCTAATAGTTCTTTGGCTGACTAGATCGGCGTCCAGGATGGTTGGAGAAGGATTTTTATCTAAGCGACAAGGATTTTTTTAAAACATGGGTATTCTCATTACTCATTGGCTAATAAATTATTAGCAACAATTACAATTATGTCATTGGGTAAGAAATCTGAAATTATTTCCTCGCCTTCCTACACATATGACCTATTTTAGCCAGCTCATGAGCGGCTTCAGTACAACTTCGTCCCACATGGACGCAAACAAAGCTACTAAAGTTCACTCTCACAAGTAACCATGAGCAATGGGCCGGCACGGCCCGGCACGGCCCGGGCCCAGGCTAGGCACGGTCCGATAGGGCACGGGCCCGTATGGCCCCCGTGCCGCCGGACCGGGCCTCTACAGGCTACCGTGCCTGGTTGACGGCCCAAGCACGGTCTGTGGGCCGATTTACGGGCCGTGCTAGCCCGTCGAGCATGCGGCCCAGCAGTTACATGGGCTAGCCCGAGGCCCAGAGTTTTCCAGATTCACAGGAAAAGAGATAGCTAAAATAAAGATAACCAAAATGATGACTAAACTGAGCTATGTGCAATGCCGCCTCATTAAAAACCTTTTTAGGTAAAACTTACACCTCGTGAGATAAAACCCTAGAAAGGAAAAGAGTACGACAGCTCAAGAAAGGTTCAAGTGTTGAAGTTATTACAAGCCAAGGTTCAAACATCTCAAAAGTCTAGACTCTCACAGTCTCATACTCTCATCTCACAACTTAGTGCCTAAGTAATGACTTGAAGCAACTCTAGGTATTGTTCTTCAAGCATCTGCAGCAGAGGCACCAGGTTCTTCATCAAGAAACTGGTACTTGAAGTAATCTTCTAACTCCTAGTCCACCATAGTGTGTTGTCCATCCTCTTCGCCAAGCTCCCAGTCCTTGTGCAGATCAGCATCTCCACAGTGTCAGCACCCAATCTGCGTCGCCGCTCCTCAATGACCCTGCCACTAAGACTGAAAGTAGACTCCGAAGAAACCGTTGAGACAGGAACACTCAAAATATCTTTAGCCAAGATTGAGAGAACTAGATATGTTAGTTTATGCTCATGCCACCAATTGAGGACATCAAAATCATCATCAAAAGTAGCAACATTGTCACTGTCCAAGTAAACAGTGAGCTCAGAGAGACTGGGGACACAACTGATGACCCAGAACAGGTTGAAGGACCAGAAGAACAGCTGGAAGGACCAAAAATCTTGCCCCATGCCTACTTCCTCTTACCTGTGAGTCCAGATGGATGGGCGGTCCTAACTGTCCTAGCTGCACCAAACTTGGATTCATATTTGTCATACAATTTATGTAACTCAGATTTAACCTCAGTAAGATAAGGAACATAACTGCATTTATTATACTGAGCAAGCAAGTCAAGAATATTTTGCAAACCTCTCACCTTAGCCCTTGGGTCCAGAACAAATGCATAAGCATATAACAGTGGTATTTTTTTCAGTACTTAAGAAATTTAGCCTTCATTGGCACAACAACATTAGAAAGAGTGTTATCATGTTCATAATCATGCAGGTAGGAAGCAATCAAAAGTATGTGATACAGTACCAAAGGACTAGTTGGGTAATAAACACCAGAAAGTGCAACAGTTGTATCATAGAACAATTCCAGAAACTTCAATACCTTTTCAGCAACATGCCAGTGTTGTTCATTCAACAGAACATAGCCAGAAGCAGAATTGATGAACACAGAAAAGAAAGATCTATATGGCATCAGATGTTTGAGCATAAGATAGGTGGAGTTCTATCTGACATCCATATCCAAACAGAATTTACGAGGCCTCATGTCCTTAGCAAGGCAGTAGTTCTTGAACTCAGCAATGCGTTGATTAGATGAATTCAGAAAATTAATTGCAGTTCTTAAAACCTCCAAGAGAGTGTTTTTAAGCCTTTTCAAACCAGACTTCACAATCAAATTAATGATATGACAAGCACATCGCTGATGCATAACATGATAAATCTTTTTACTATGATCTAAGGGATCAACATCATAGCCTAAGTAACCATCAAGCATAGGAGTCAAAGCAAGCATAGCAGTTGTATTAGCAGAAGCATTATCAAGGCTAACCGAAAAAACTTTGTCAAGCATAACCCAATCACTAAGCACACCAAAGATACAATTAGCAATGTTCATACAATTATGACTCACTTCAATCAGTTTGAAACCAAGGATAGATTTTTTAAGTTCCCAGTCAGCAGTAATATAGTGAGCAACAACAGTAATATAATCTTCCTTAGCATTACCAGACCCGATATCAGATGTCAAGCAAACAGAAGACATAGCAGGAAAAACCTTATTTTTAAGATGATGCAGTTTTTCATTGTAAAGCTTAGCCAGGTCTCTAGCTGTAGTGAATCTAGAGACTCTCCTATATTGTGGACAGAAAGAACGCTGAATGTACTCATCCTAGGCATCATTATCAGCAATAGAAAGAGGAAGATCTAATCTAGCAATCAAATAACATAGTTCATGCCTAGCAACTGTAGGTTTATACACCCAATTACTATATGAGCCATCAGGGTTCAAGGTAATCCTAGTTTGAATCATATGAGCATGATCAGCCTTCTCGCGGCATGAAAGGTGATGCCTTTTCAAATGTCCAGTGCCATTAGCAGAAGTACCAGATAAACGAGATCTACAGGTCTTACAAACAACAACCACACGTTGGCCACCAACAACCTTCTCAATTACCTCATCATAGAATTCCCACCAAACTGAGCGGCGCTTACTGAGGGTGGTCGAGGATGCCAGCGAAGCTGCGTCGCTAGGAACAGGGGCCGCCGCCGCATTAGGCGGACCGCCCGGTGCTGCAATAGCTGGAGCACCAGGCACTCCACCAATAGGAGGAGCCCTAGGCGCTCCACCAGCAGAAGGAGCACCCGGTGCTGCACCAGCTGGAGCACCAGCAGCACCACGGCCACGGCCACGGCCAGCACCAGAAGCAGCCGCACCACTGCCATAGCCACGGCCAGCACCACGGCCACAGCCAGAATCAGGCGCAGCCGCACCACGGCCATGGCCAGCACCTATCGCAGCAACAGCGGTAGCACGGGCGGCCGCTGGCCCGAACAGGAGTGCAGCCGCATCAGTCATGTCGTCGTCGTCCTCGCCGGCCTGTCCATAGTCCCTGAGCTCATCGTTCAGGGTTGGCAAGTACGAGTACTCATCCTCGCCATCAGCACCGGCGCCGGGCCATGCCCACCAGCCCGGATCTTCTTCTTCTCCGCACAGCACTATTCTTCAACGGCTCCTGCGGCACCAGCTAGACGCCGGCGGCATATGAAAAGAAAGCACCAGAAGGAAGAGGGGTTAGGGTTCATGTTCATCAGATCGTGCCAAGTAGATCTAGGGTTAGGGGAAAGGATAGGAAGAGGTGTTAGGGTTCCTCAACTTACCTGCATGGAGACGGAGCCTGGCACCGGAGAAGTGGAGAAGACGAGCGGCGGAGTCACGGAGACGGGGAAGATGGGGAGGAAGGAGACGGCAGTGGCAAGATTCGGCCGAGTGAGAAGGGGAGACAAACGGTATCTCCAAGATCCATCAAGGTATCTTCAACATCCGGCGGTGGAGACCTCGCCAGAGAAGTGGAGAAGACGAGCGGCAGAGTCGCGGAGACGGGGAAGATGGGGAGGAAGGAGACGGCAATGGCAAGATTCGGCCGAGTGAGAAGGGGAGACAAACAGTATCTCCAAGATCCATCGAGGTATCTTCAACATCCGGCGGTGGAGACCTCGCCGGAGCGCATGATGACAGCTAGTGTGTGGCGGCGGGCGGCGGGGAGGGTGGGGAGCACGGCTGCTGCGTGCGGCTTTGGCTGCGGGGTGGTGGGAAGGAATGGGATTAGGGTGGGGGGCGGGGTCAGGCTCAGGCGCCGCGCCGGCTTATATATTCGGTGCCACCAACGGCCCGGTGGGGTGGGGGACGCCGGACGGGCCTCCAACGGGCTGACCGTTATAAATGGACCGGGCCGTGTCGCCCGGCGTGCCGAGGCCTCGGCCCAGGCACGGCCTGCTACGTGCCTCGGGCCGGCCCGGGCACGGTAATAGGCCGGGCCGTGCCGTGCTCGGGCCGGGCCAAATTACCCTGCCTCGGGCAGGGCGCCGGCACGCGGGCTGCATGCACATTTTTACTCACAAGGAACTTGATTTCAGCGCCTGCTCGACCTCCTGCGTGCTTGTCTCCAGAATCATCATACGCTGTTGAGTTCAGCGCCTGCTCGACCTCCTGCGTGCTTGTCTCCGGAATGAGCTTGCCAATGCCCATGTCAGCTGCTTTTTGCACACCATGGAGACAAGCAACCAACTCAGCTTGGAAAGCATTCAGGAGATTATCAATCTTACCTCTCCCAGCCTCTCTCCATCACTATCTCGAATCAGAAAACTCCAGCTGCCAGCCTTTTTGTTCAAGAGAAAGGAACCATCAGCATTCGGTTTGAGCACATCCATTGGTGGTCTTGACCACTTCCTTCTATGCTGCCTTTGCAGAACTATGCTGCTGGTGGCTTGCTGCACCATCTCGTGCACATACAGCTCGATACTCCTTGCTATTACTGCAGCAGGTCTTTGCCTCCCCTCCTCTCTGATGCAATTCCGTTCTGACCAGATGAACCAGCGAGTAATCACCAAAAGTTCCCTCTTCAATTCTTTCTGTTTCAGAATCCATTCCACAACACCATAAGCATCAGGGATAGCTGCAAGGTTCTCGCGATCAGTTTCCAGATTCAGCAAGCGCCAAATTTGCTTTGCAATTTTACATTTGAAAAAAAGATATACTGCATCCTGGCTCATCCTCCGGTAGACTGGACACCTGATATCGAGCTGCATTCCTCGCTGACGTAAATTGCATCTCAGAGGATGGCTGTTATGAGTAAGGCGCCAGATAAAATGTTTGATTTTGTTTGGGCTTTTCAATTTCCACAAATCCTTCCAAATGCCTCTACTGCCAGAACCACTGCCCCCATTCACATTGCATGTTTGGAGCATATCATCTCGACTCACTCGATAGGCACTCTTTACGCTGAAAATCCCATGCTTATCAAAGTGCCAAGCCAATGTATTTGCTCTCCCCCCATGGGTCGGTAAAGCCAAAATTAATTCCGCATCCTCTTCCCAGAATATGTCCCTCACTAGTTGGACGTGGATTTTGGTAGATGTAAGTCATTATGACAAAAGACTTTTGTAAAAATAATTATTTTTCTTTTTTATAGTATAGATAGATAAATATTTTAAAATGACCTTAGGTCTGTGCGCAGGTTGGTACAATGAGCATGAGCGCTGCAGTAAGATCCATGGTAGAGGTGTCTATAGGACGACTCCTGCTGGGTGCACCAGATCACACCTGTAAAAAAAAACGTTCTGCTAGTGCGTCAGGTCCAGTTTAGGCCACCATTTTCAGCCTGTAGCAACGATCTCATCCGAAAAAAATGCTAAACGCAAATGCCAAAATTTGAAAATAGCTCGAAGTGCGTCGGATCAGACTCGTGCATTTTTTTTTTTGATCCAATCGTATTCCCGACCCGACCCAAAGTCCACCTAGCCCGACATTTGATCAGATCGTCTGTCTTGTGTCGTTCGAGTGCTGGCTGAGTGTCCCAAGCATCGGCCATGAGAGTGAGGAGCTAGCACTGGACGAGAGCAGGATGTAGATAGCAGAGAAAAACAGAGTACAACTGCTTGCTGCTTGTGCTGCTTGGCAGGTATTAATCGTGAGACATAGAGTTCAGATAAATCTCTAAAAGCACATGACAAATTCTTTTCAACCTTCATGAGAGCACATAGGGTCAAAGAGAGAATGAGAGAATTTATGTAATACAAGTGTTTTTATGGTTTGTGCAACTGAACATCTTATATAGAAATTGGTTTTGCAGTAATGAATTGATTTAGCTTGTTTAATTCAGCAACTCTTATAGAATCGGTTTGCAATATACTTTGCGGTGCATAAAGATGGAAATGCCCAACTTCAATGATGCTTTTTTTGGGAGCAATGTGGACAGCACTGAGGTTGATTTTGGTGTGTCTTATTTTGGTATCTTTCCTGAAGGACAAAATGTTGCTGAACAAGCCTCTCAGTCTACGAAATGAAGTAAGAAGAGGTAAACAAAAATTCAGTATAAGAGGATAACATGTTGGTGTTAGCATGGCCAGAGGTAGGAATGTAGACATTCGAAGTATAAAGGTTACAAATATATAGCTGTTAAAAATGGCTCAGGAGCTTGATGCAGCCAACTTACGGGAACATGAAGAATTCACAAAGGTTAGAAATATCACGAAGATCCAACTGGGGAGATGTGAGATAATACATGGTATTTTTGTTGTCTTAAATATCACGAAGATCCAACGAGCATGCATTTGCTGTAGAGTGCCAAATCGGTGCAGGTGTTAACAATTGCAGCCGGCCAAAACACATGGTACGAGATGGACAAGGCAAGAAAACAAGCCAACCTCCTGCCTTTCTCTCACTTGGCTCGTGTTCACGGCCTATTAAAATGTTTTGTTGGGCCAAAACAAAATAAAACATCCTAAGGTAGTGTCGGCTCCCCGACGGATCTGACCCAAAGATTCGAGTCAAACCATTTGTGAACACATGTCAATGCTTGTAGTCCCGTTATGAAGAGCCAAACTGGCACTAATGCACTCAAATGCTGGCCAGTGAATACATTTGTGTATTGATTGTTTAGCTTTTCAGCACAGAAGCACAAACTTGCAGGTTGCCGAACTGGGACGGAGTTTCTGTTCAGACGTACAATTGGTTCATGGCTGTTATCAGCCCAACTTAGGAGCGAACACCACAATTGTGCATTTTGATACTGCCAACCCCCAGCCAGATGCACGATCTCGTTTAGTTCATCCTTGATAGCCATCCAAGACGAGTTTGCTGTCGCCACACAGGCATAGACCTTTTCACGGTAAGGGTGGCAAATTTAAACTGATGAAATCGGCAGTGTGGTAAATTCACAATAGAGCACATGTATATATATAGTGTCATCACTTCAGCAGCCCCTTCTGCGTTTCCTTCAGCTCACATAACATTGGCGGTGTGGCACTATAAGCATTAAGCAAACAAAACTGTGATGCTTAATGCATGAAGGTTTTGAAGTACACAGTCATGAATCACACCAACGGTTTCCTGACAGCTTTGATATCTATTATATATAGTATAGCCCCATTACTCGGGTACCTGCAGGCTGAGAAGGAGAGCTATATATGGGATGCCATACTGGCAATGAGAGATATGAAATGTTGGAAGAAACCAAAATACCATTGTAAGCTACTAACTTCGCATGCTATTCTCTACCAACTAAATATCTATGATATTCCATCTTATGGTGAAAAGTAATAAATGGTATATTGACTAAGCCATCAGGACAACTAAAAAACAATCAACAATACACCCAAAATACGTACAAGATGTTTCCTCATGAACTAAATTTTAGGTAGCCTCTGAAAGTTACTCATGCAGATGTAACATTTATCTTTGGTAAAAAAATATGTTAGCTTTTACTTTGTTATCGAGTTTATAAGCAGTCACCTATCCATTCTTTGAGTATATTTGGACGATTGGTTCTTTCATATGTGGAAGATTGCAAATGGATTCTTTCATATGTGCAAGAGTGCAACTGGATTTCTGAAGGCCTGCTATATCTGTAACACGATGAAACATTATGGTGAATCAAATGAAAAGAAAAACACCAAGAAGAAAAAATGCACAATAATCGAACAAATAAAAAACAAGAATAATGAAATAATATACCATTATGGTTTTAATATATGCTGAAATATATACTAGAGGTCTACCTTTTATGGGTTCAAGGTCAGTATAGCAACCAAAGATTGTATGTTTAGCAATATAAAATTTACAATAGAAATTTTGCAACATATCTCAAGTTTATAAAGTTAGAGGTTCATCAAAATGCAATCATTTGTCCTAATGCCCTCATTAAATATGGAATATCATAGGGATTCAGTTGGTAGAGAATGTCAGGTCGGTCAGTATTTGTGGTTCACCACGTAAAAGATGGCATATCTCATAAATGGTAAAGAACAGCATAGTGCCACTCATTGTTTGTGGTTCACCAAGTTAGTGGCTAACGATAGCATTTTGGTTTGGTTGTTGCTGCAATAGAATGTTCAAGGCAAGATGCAAAGACAATGCCTGTTGGAAGACAAAAAGTAATAGCCCACTTTTTTCTTAATATTTTACTAAGTTTGGACATTTATGAAACAAAATTTGTCGTGGAATAGGCACAATGAATATTACTAGATTGCATATGCTTTGGAGGAAAACACAGAGCAAAATGAGGAACTAATTAGAACTGAGAATGAAGCTGATGTAGCTGCAACATGAGATGTTGGAAATGAGAAATCTTTTGTTGCCAGAACTGAGAATGAAGGGCATTTTGGTTTCCTCCAACATTTCATAGCTCTCCCTCCCAATCTGGTATCCCAGTCATGGGACTAGGACATATATATATATATATATATATATATATATATATATATAAAATAGACATCAAAGGTGTGAGTTATAGGTATGGAAACTGTTGGTGTGATTTATCCAAAACTGTACATGCATCATTGATTTATCATGATTTGTGTGTGTAGTCCAAAAACTCGATGCATTAATCATCACAGTTTTGTTTGCTTGGCGCAACACTGCCAATGTCGTGTGAGCTCAAGGGAACGAACAAGGTGTTGCTGAACTGATGGCATTTGGCACTATATATGTGCTCTAGTCTGAATTTGACACACTGCCAATCTCGTCTGTTTAATTTAGCCACCCCCTGCCACTATGTCATGTGGTGGCAGCAAACTCTTGTCTTGGATGGCTACCAAAGATGAACTGAACTGGACTATGCACCTAGTAGCTGCAAACGGTTGACTATGTATGAACTGGACTATGCATGAGATGCACTGATGACAACTATAAATTGCTGTGAACTGTTTTTTCTGAACTGAAACTCAGTCCCAACTCAGCAACACTCACTCTGGCCCCAGCAATCTTCACCCGCCGGTGCCCCCTGAGACATCCTAAAAACGATTATAGAATCAACTGAGATCCTTCTGCTCATGGATAATGCACATGACGCCTGAGATCCAGAGGTGGGGTCGTCAAAGTGCTAATAATCGGCAATTAGGCCATAGGCCATGATAATGCACATGATGCAGCCGGGGACAAGCAAGGTGATTAGGCGTGCTTTACGACGTGGAGAAGAGGTAGCAGCCGCAACACTGCACCAGGATTCAGTTCAGAGTGGGGAACAGCAAAAACAGAGTGGGGTCGGTCCAGACGAACAGGGATTCAGTTTCAGACCAGTATTCAGTCCTTCGATGGTTTGCCAATTCAGTTACAACAAATCAACCGCCTTGCGGCCCAACAGCAAGACAACCATTACAAAGCTTGGCCCATTAGCCATGGCCAGCTGTACTTGCAGCATCCATCTCAACTGTCGGATGAGCTATTGTCGGATGAGCGTCAGGCCTAGGAGCTATTGTCGGATGAGCGTCAGGCCTCTGGGCGCATGACACGTTGGAGTATTTGGCGGTCTGTTGAAGCAAGCAAATGAAAGAACGCACTTCAAAGATCAAACTGCTTCGCGAGTCGCGATATTGGCGATCGAATAACGAGCTACAGTAGTGGTGGCCGGAGCATCCGTGGACTCGAGCAGAGGTGCAAGGAGCAGCTGTGGACTCGAGCCGAGGGGCGCAGACGGCAGCGGCTGGCCAGCGCAGTGGCACACGGCGGCGCGAAGGTGTTATGTAATAAAAGCAATTAAGATCAAACACGAGACACATAATTTTACATGAAAATCCTTGCGAGAAAAAAACCACGGACGCCAACCAGTGATCTTCACTGTATGGAGAGAGTTTACAGGGAATACAATAAGTCGTCAGCTCTTCCCGTGCGGCTTACAAGATGTATTTATAGGACGGACTGACTTCAGTCAAATACGGAAACGAATCCGCTAATAAACATGACTGAACCGTGGGCCGCTAGGCGTCCCCACAAGACTCACGTTACTAATTCAGATCATATTCCAACAAACTTTACCTTGATACGAATTCCATCTTGTAGCGAATGAAGTATCATCAATCAACTCACTTCAATAATAAATAATCACCGGCGCCAAAAGTCACTAGGACTTAATTTGTAATGCCAACTAAGTTTGAGCACAGCC
Source organism: Bothriochloa decipiens (assembly GCA_023333625.1). Classification (NCBI taxonomy): domain Eukaryota; kingdom Viridiplantae; phylum Streptophyta; class Magnoliopsida; order Poales; family Poaceae; genus Bothriochloa; species Bothriochloa decipiens. The sequence continues at coordinate 31,713,070 of CM041635.1, read as the reverse complement.
CAAACTTAGCTTCAGGAACTGGCTTTGTCAACATATCAGCAGGATTATCATGAGTATTTATCTTGCACACTTTAACATCACCTTCAGCAATAACACATCGAATGAAGTGATACCTCACATCAGTATGCTTGGTCCTTTCATGAAACATCTGATCCTTGGTCAAACAAATAACACTCTGGCTATCACAATGTATAGTAGTGCAAGTAGTAACCCCGCAAAATTCAGAGTATAAATCTCTCAACCAAATAGCTTCTTTACAAGATTCAGAAATAGCCATATATTCAGCTTCTGTAGTAGACAGAGCAACAGTGGATTGCAAACATGCTTTCCAACTAACAGCACAACCACCAATGGTGAAAACATAACCCGTGAGAGATCTCCTCTTATCCAAATCACCAGCAAAATCAGAATCAACATAACCAATAAGTCCATCTCTAGATTTTCCAAATTATAAACAGGCATTAGAAGTACCTCGCAAATATCTAAAAATCCATTGAACATCCCTCCAATGCTCCTTTCCAAGATTAGCCATAAATCTACTGACAACACTCAATGCATGAGATAAATCAGGACAAGAACAGACCATGGCATACATAGGAGAACCAACTGTACTGGAATATTGAACTCTAGACATGTACTCAATATCTCTATCTGACTCTAGACATAAATCTGAGGATAATCTAAAATGTGCAGCTAATAGAGTACTCACTGGTTTTGCATTATACATGTTGAAACGACGAAGAACCTTCTCAATATAACCTCGCTGACTTAGGTATAATTTACCAGATTTTCTATCTCTAGTAATTTCCATACCAAGAATTTTCTTAGCTGCACCCAAGTCCTTCATCTCAAATTCTTTACTCAATTGTGCCTTCAATTTAGCTATTTCTAATATATCTTTAGCAGCAATTAATATATCATCAACGTAAAGAAGCAAATAAATAGCTGAGCCACTAATAATCTTCAAATAAACACAACTATCATAATTAGACCGCTTAAAACCACTAAAGAGCATAAATAAGTGAAACCTCTTATACCATTGCCTAGGAGACTGCTTCAAACCATAAAGAGACTTCTTTAGTCTACAAACAAGGTTTTCTTTTTTAGGAATAACAAAACCTTCAGGTTGGTTTATATAAATGTCTTCTTCTAACTCCCCATGTAAGAATGCAGTTTTAACATCAAGTTGCTCAAGTTCATAATCATGCATGGCAACAATACTAAGCAAAGTGCGAATAGAACTATGCTTAACAACTGGGGAAAAGACATTATTATAATCAATACCTGGAATCTGGCTATAGCCTTTATCAACCAACTTCGCTTTATACCTTACTGGCTCACTAGGAGAAAGACCCTCCTTTCTTTTATAAATCCATTTGCAACAGACAGGCTTTTTATTCTTGGGCAATTTCACTAAATCCCAAGTACCATTCTTTTCAAGTGACTCCATCTCATCTTGCATAGCGATCATCCAATTGTTGCGATCAGCAGAAGTAATAGCCTCAGAATAATTAGAAGGTTCTGAATTACCTTCATTCTCTTCTACAACACTCATGGCATAAGCAACATTACATTCTTTAATATACCTTTTAACAGACTTTGGCTGCCTTCTAGACCTATTATCAGCAATAGAACGTTGTGGAGACTGCAGAACTAGAGAAGAATTCTCAATAGCAGAAGAATCATCAACAATTGGAGAATTTTTAGCAATAGGTGCATCTTGCATAGCAATACTATCAACATCTGGTGAATCAATTAAGTGCTCCACCTGCACACTTATTTTCTCTCCCTCAACAGGAGCATCAACCGAAGGATTATCAACAAACATAACAGCCTCATTAAAGATAACATTCCTGCTAAGCATAACCTTCTGAGTCTGGGGATTCCGCAATTTACAACCTTTAATATCATATTGATAACCAATGAAAATGCATTTAACAGCTCTAGGCTCCTCTAGGCTCCAATTTACTATTATCAACGTGAGCATAAGCAGTACAACCAAAAACTCTCAATTGTGAATAATCAGCTAGAGATCCAGACCATACCTCAATTGGAGTTTTCTTATCAAGAAGAATAGAGGGTGAACGATTAATATGATAGCAAGCAGTGGAAGCAGCTTTAGCCCAAAAACGCCTATTTAAGCCAGCATTAGACAACATACAGCGGGCCCTAGAGATGATAGTTCTGTTCATATGCTCAGCTACACCATTCTGTTGAGGCGTATAAGGAATAGTGTAGTGCCTAACAATTTCTTGAGACTTGCAATATGCATTAAATTCATTAGAATAGAATTTCATCCCATTATCAGTGCGAAGCTTTTTAACCTTCTTCTCAGTTTGATTTTCAATCATAATCTTTTACTCTTTAAATGCTGAAAATGCTTCTGATTTATGCTTCAAGAAATAAGGCCATACCTTACGAGAATAATCATCAATGATGGTCAACATATAATGAGAACCACCAAAAGAAGGCTTGCGAGATGGTCCCCATAAATCAGAATGCATATAATCAAGAATACCTTTACTTTTATGAGTAGAGGTATTAAAAGACACCCTCTTGTGTTTGCCAAACACACAATGCTCACAAAATTTCAAATTACTGATGCTATGTTCATCAAGAAGTCCTCTCTTGCATAATTCATGCAAGCCTTGCTCACTCATATGTCCAAGACGCTTATGCCAAAGATCAGTAGCATCAGAATTAGATGGTGAATTAGAAATTACAACAGCATCACTTGTAATTGTAGTACCATGAAGACGATACAAATTTGGAGATTTCAATTCACCTTTTATCACAATAAGAGAACCTTTTGACACCTTTAAAACTCCATCTCCACTGGAGTACTTGTACCCTTTAGCATCAAGAGTACTGAGAGAAATAAGATTCTTGCTCATGCTAGGAATATACCTCACGTCAGCCAATGTTCTGACAATGCCATCATGCATCTTAATTTGAATGGAACCAATACCAACAATATCATGTGCACTATTATCATCTAATCTAACAGAACCTCCACCTTAGAGAGAATCATAGGTGACAAACCAGTCTCTATTAGTGCATATATGAAAAGAAGCAGTGGAATCAAGAATCCATTCATCATCACTATTATTAGCACATCCAGCAAAAGCAACTAGAGAATCACCATCGGAATGATCTGCCTTGGAAGCAGCAACAGAAGCATTATCTTCATCAGTGGTTTTACCTTTCTCTCTATAGGTGCTAGTTCTCTTCTCTTTATTCTTCAATTTGAAATAATCCTCGATAAAGTTAGTATCCTGCTTACAATACTTGCAGAATTTATTATCTCTACCATGAGACTTTGATCGGCCTTTGTAACGATTAGAACTTTTGCCTCTATGACCATTCTTTGATTTATTTTCTGTCCTCCCACGAACAGACAACGCTTCTCCTTTGAAAGCAGAACCTTCAGAAGACACCATCAATTTCATCTTTTCTTTAGCATGCAACGCCTCACAGACCTCATCAAGAGTTAGTGTATCATGGCTATATAATAAAGTATCTCTGAAGTTTGAAAATAAACTAGGCAAAAAGCACAAAAGAATAAGACCCAAATCCTCATCATCATATTCTACCTCAATAGCCTGAAGGTCAGAAACAATCTCCTTAAAGACTGTCAGATGGTTGATAATAGAACCACCCTCTTGTAACTTGTGCGAATATAACTTCATCTTCATATGCATCTTGCTTGTCAAATCCTTAGACATGCAAATTGACTCTAATTTGAGCCACAAAGCAGCTGCAGTTTTCTCCTGCAGACAATCTTGTAAAATATTATTTGAAAGATGAAGCTGAATTTGAGTCAAGGCCTTACGATCTTTTCTTTTCTCATCATCGGTCCAAGACTTTGAATCCTTGTTACCGAATTTATCAAGAGCATCATCAACATCAGCCTGCGTCAGAATAGCCCGCATCTTGACTTGCCACAGAGCGAATCTTGTATCACGATCTAGTTGAGAAATATCATATTTTACTGAAGACATGGTGAAAAAATAATAGCAATAACCAGAAGAATAATAATCTGTAAAAATTTAGGTGTAACCCTAGCTAAAACCTACAGCCTGATACACAACTCTATGTACGATCAGTAATAAAACTGAAGAATAAATCTCCTGGTAGCCTTGGCAAAATTCACCAAAAATTAATTTTTTTCGCGTGAGATCAACGAAAACCAACAGGACCTGTCCTCCTTGGCTCCCGTGCGGTGGACAGCAGCAGATTTATCGCTGCCTCCGCGTGAACTTCATGGTGGCAGTCAACCAACGCAGCAGCAACAGCAAACAAACGCCTTGATCTTCGTGTACAGGAGCAAAACTTCACCTCTGATCAGAACAGCAGTACGCAGCTTTTTGTAGATGACGCAGCAGCACGCATCTCTGCCTGGAACTCATGACCACACAGCGATCGGCGGCCCAACTCCACCTTAGACTCGATCGTCGAGTCGCCTTGACGGAGCGGAGGAAATCTGTTCCCATTTGGAACCGATCTGGAACAGTAGCAGCGACAACGAAACTACCGAGATGAACTCGGCCTCGAGTTCCACGTCACGCTCAGGCGACGGGAATTAATCCCTCGGCGGCGGCCTGGTGAACGAAAACAAATCCGCTAATAAACATGACTAAATCGTGGGCCCTCTAGACGTCCTCGTAAGACTTGTTAGCTAAGTTGATGTATACTATTATTTTGTAATCAGTTAGTTCGTTAGATATCAGATTATTAGTCAGGGGCGTATGGTCGAAGTCGTGCTCGAGCCA